>OU823265.1:10000000-11242653 GCA_917490735.1 Dryobotodes eremita | reverse complement strand
GGACCACTGTAAAGGAGCCACCCTGTATACACGCAGTGACCTAGCGGAGTGATCAATGATCATTTTTTTCTATTTGCCTGGTCCAGACTGATACTACAGTGAAGAAAAGTCTTCGCTTTGCATAAATATACACACACTTGTCTTATTCCACCAATTATAAATCATGACTTCGCACTACTGTCTTATCAAAAACCGCATATATTTTTGTTTAAAACAATTTCCAAACGTTATTAACGTCAATTTCGAGAGATGGTCAACAAAAGAAATCTCGGGACGTGTGGTAATGCATTTGAATGTTATTTTAAAAGGTAAAGAATCGTGTTTATAGCTAATTTGACTGAGACAGATGTGGTTGTCTGTCTAATGGATCTTGGATGGTGAAAGTGATGCTGCATTTTGCACTCCGACCTGACCTAGTCTGAGCCCCTTATTCTGGTCGGCTTATGATTTAATATTGGTTTTTTAACAAAAATGTTTAATAGTGTAATCTCTTTAATTACATTTCCGAAACAAGCAAGGATCCCATCAGTCACAAGAGGTTAACATTTTGATTACAATATAGGATAAAGGCTCGTACACACTGGCGCGACGCGAAGCCCGACACAAAGGCACCGCGTGTCGCGCGACGAGCGGCGCCTTTGTGTAGCGCTGTCGCGTCGCGCCTGTCTGAAGGAGCCTTAATGGTACTAAAAATAGCTAATGACCGATCTGCACGCGTAGTATGATTACCATAGAAACGGGTTTTGTAGACGGAAGAATAGACAAAATGACAGGTTTTGACGGATTTCTAAAGAAATTCCTCTAGAATCTGTCATTTTGTCTATTCTTTCGTAGACAAAACCCGTTTCTATGGTGGTCATGCTGCGCGTGCTGGGCAGCCTAATAAATTAAATTACTGAACATACTTTTCAGATTTTCTTGTTATCTTCTATTTAAGAGCTTTAAATTAGGACGTAAGTATTACCTTCATTGCTTAAATGAACGGTTTTTATCAAATACTTAGAGGAATTTGGATTTTGGTTTTGAAAACAGTTTTATAATCCGTTGAATAAAAATTGACATCCATTTCAGATTCATACACCATTGAAAAGTTCTTGAAATATTCATCGCTCGCTTTGTCATCTCGCTTCGATATAGGAACTCTCATTCAGTCAGAATAAGTACGCTAAATGAATTAGATGGTCGTTTTCATGCGGATACAAAGTGCAGTTATAGTAAGTAACCATTATAATACATTCCACGCTTTGTAAAATCAATCAACTCACAAAAAATGCTCTTTGGGTTCTGTAAATTAACCTGTCGTTGTGCACCCAGCTGTTATTTATCATTAAAGTATTGTATCGGATAACGTTAACGTGGTGGACAAAAATAAGACCACGTAAATTGTCAACATAAAAAGTATATTTTACATAATAGGTAAAATTGAAAAACCCCCGAAACCAAAAAGGGCTGATGACCTTCAAACGGCTGAACCGATTTTGATAAAACATAACTAACAACCACCGCTAGAAAACCTGCTTTCAAATAAAAAAACCGAATCCAAATCAGTTCACCCGTTTAAGAGCTACGGAGCCACAGACAGACACACACATAGAGGTCAAACTTTAACACCCTCTTTCTGCGTCGCTGGTTAAAAATAAAGTAAGGGGGTAGGAAGGTCTATGGTCACAAAAATCCTTTAATTCCCTTTGGGGAGTAGCACATTACTCTCCTGGCTCAGCCTGGTGTGACGATGACCGCAGCGGGTGTGCCACGCTGCAGACGCCAGGAATGGTGACGGTCGGCGGATGGTTTCGCCAGACCCGTAGTGAGCCTGACGCGGCTGACACGGGTAAAATATGTACCCGGCGCAGAACTCAATGATACCCGGATTTGCCGGAAGGTGGTGGCCCGCAACTCAGCGTTCGGATGCCAACGATAATTGCGGATTGAACTTCGGAGAAGGTAAGCCGGAAATAGAACCCTGGAAACATAACGTCCGGCGTGTCACAAAATGGCCTATAGTCATCTCCGCTGATAGTGAAGTTGTGACACAGAAAGAAAGAAAGAAAAGTATTTTATTTGGGACACGCACAGGTATAAAAAAGGAGCATTAAGAGCAAAAGAAGCACAGAAGAATAAGCTAAGTGAAATGTACTAGTGTGCTACTGAAGATGGTGTGTAGTTGTCACAATCATTACGGAGTTTACAATATGGAGTGAGAAGCACAGCATGGCTTGTACATTTTGAGAGAAATGGAAAATACAATACAATATAAATATATATATATATATGTCAAAATGCACAGAGCTGAAGGCAAATAGGTTATATGGAGTGAGAAGCACGGCATGACTTGCACATTTTGTTATTTTTACGAAAGTAACGATACATTGTTCCGTCAACTGTGGCATCTTTACTTTCCATTAACAACTTTACCCATTAGTACTGTACTTTGATATTAAATGGGGGCAACAGATTTTTTGTAATCGAGAGATATATATACTCATGGGTAAAGTTGCTCATGGAAAGTAATATAATTAAAAATTAATTAGTTTTACGCTGGTCCTTTTCTGAAAAGGTCCAAAAATATTAGTCTAGGTAACTATAATAGGCAGTGGATATATCCGCATTATTACTGTACCAGGTTTGAGATTTCCACTGCTGAACAATTCGTCTTTCAGAAAACGTGTGCTAAGCGTTATTTATTTAAATTAGGCTGAGAATCTGCACTTTTTGGACGTCAAAATTACATAAGATAGTCCTCAAAAATGCCCGCCCGTCACTACTTCCTAGTGCTTTAGCTGGTAAGAAGTGGCGCAACAGACTCCTAAGCGACACGTCTGTGTGTTAAGTTAGAAGAACTCACACATAGAACATCATTATCAATTTCTTCTTTGATAATCGCTTTAGCCCCATGATCAGTCGTAGATATTTACATATATACGGACCCACCAACACAAGATTTCAAATCTCTCCTCTATTATTACTCATCGTTACTCTCTACAATTGAAGTTATATAGCCATCAATTTTAAAACGGAAATAAAAGTAAAACGAATGCGATTAATATGAGTAAGTGTCCGATAGTAGATTTTGCACCTAATATCAATAAACGGTGTATAGTCAATCATTCTAATGGAGTGAGACTCTATAAACATACATACCTACATATTTTATGGTAATGTATATTGGATGTAGCCAATTTTACACATAAAGTATGGCCTGTTTACCCAAAATACACGGGTCAGTTACTGTTATTGTTTAAAGAGAAATGTTTTTATCTGTGAGTTAAATTTTATCTTCAGGTCAGTTGTAATAGACATGCTTGCTTTGTTTTACAGGTTTGGAAAACTATTTTAGATGGCATGCAAAAGTGCTGTGAAATGAGTCCTTAGACACGCGGGATTTTTTTATTTGCTTAACATTGCTTCAGGTTAAGGCTCCCACGAACAGGCGCGACGCGACTCTAGCAGAACAATTTCTATGAAAACTTCATGGAAATTGTTCCACAAGAGTCGCGTCAATACATCGCGTCGCGCCTGTCTGCGAGTCTTTTACTAAAAAAGCTGGTTGGAAACCCTGCTTTATAGTAGTCACACATATACGCCTACATTATAAACAAAACCTATGATAAATTAATTGATTACTAACAAAATAAAAATGCATAATACAAATTAAATTAAATGCTCAACCAAAAAACCTGCACACAGATATTCTTAAATTCCATCACCTATGCGCAAGCGCAGACGTAAGACGAAGTACAGTTATTGCAGATTAATGCTCGCTCTCTGCCTGACCCCTTGCCCCTTCGGCGTGAAGATACTACATCTGTCAATATTATTAAACGCGCATTTATTTTACTATACAAATGATTAATGGACGAATTCTTTATTGTAGGTTTTTTATTGAATGCGCAAGAGTTGCTGAGCAGTTGGTTGGAAGTGAGAGGTTTGTGTTTGTTTTGATTAGTTGAGCACGATTTTTAAAGAAGAAGTGTTGTTACATTTTGTTGTTGCGACACAAATATAAATGAATTAGCCGGCCGTTTGAATGTGGGTATTAAGTGCAGTTACAGAAATCATGATACAGAAAATTGGGTGAAGGTAGTTAATTTTTCATTGATATACTAACAAAACTTACATAAGGGTGACCATGCCATGACCAAGATGTAGTTGGAATTGACACACCAGAAGGAATAGAGAAACGAAATAATTGCCCGTTGTTTTCAACGAGTGAAAATATGCTTTAAAAGCACCATAAACTAAAGTAACATGGAAACTGAAAGTTACAGGGTAGGTATAATCCTGAAGATAAACGAAATTTTGTGTAAAGTTGATCCAGTGTACAGTACAGGTACAGCCTACAGGTATAAAATCCTTTTACAAGATAAGAAAAGAAACTAGAAATTCTCACATATCTCATGTCAAGGATGGAAGTATTCTATGCAGTACCGCCTTTATTGAAAGATTAGCACGGATTCGTCATTGTTACCTTTGTCAAAAGCCTTTCATGAACAGATCTAATAACTTGATATCAAACGTACCGGAAACTACCTTTTTCATTCACTAGTTCATTCAGAAATCATGAACTAAGGACCGACAAAAACAGATCTCTCGTCTCTTGTTCTTGAAAGGCAAAGATAGATCAAGTTACCCTGGTTTTCGACAAGTACTTGTGAGTGGGCGTGGTTTTTTTAAACTGTTAGGATGTCGGGACTTCCGATTCTTCCTTTTGATTCAAAAATGGTCCTTTTAATACACATGTGCTTCAAACACGTGCGGAACGAATGATTGTGATTTTTTCTAATTTTTGATTTGGTTATGGTGATTTATTTGTGTTTGTAATAGGGGAGACATGACTTGGTCTCTATTTCATTTAGAAAGCAGTAGGTTTCTCTTATGACAAAGTAATCTTGGTTTAGGAAGCCTGCATAAGCATAATCAACCTATTATGTTCCCACTGCTGGGACACAGGCCTCCACTCTGTGAGAGGGAGTGGGCTGTAATCCACCACGCAGACCCAGTGTAGGTTGGAGGATGTCACATGTCTTCGAATTTTTGATTCTAGGACATGCCGGTTTCCTCACGATGTTTGCATTCACCGTTTTGAGTGCAGGGGTGCTGAAATAATTTACTCAAAGTAATGTGCCTATCTGGGATCAAACCTACGACCTACATCTCGTAAGTCGCGGCCGTTACACCTGGGCCACCACTGCTCTCAGGAACCCTGGTTATCTTGAAACGATCTTATAGAAATATAAATAAATATGAAAAGAACAAGATTTAGAAGTAATCTAGAACGAATTTATTTTGTTTTCTGATTAAATAATTGCTTTTTCATTTTCATGCGCATTATGGTAATATATTTATGCCCCATTTACTATTTAGCTGTGTCTGTACCTGTCTTGTACCTTGTGCAGCGGATATTTTATCCTTTTCAGACACACCGATTTGAACCTAGTTCAAGTTATCAGTACTGCTCTCTCTCTCTGCTAAGTTATCAGTTCCACAAATGAAACTGAACGCAATTCACATCTCAACCACGTTCTGGAGTTGACACGGTCATCATTGCTGTGTAATATTGATACTGACAGGTCTACGCGTTGTAGATGTGCTGTTCGCATTAAGTTTCAATTATGAAATTCGGCCTTAATTTCGGCACATCCTCATTAACCGAAACGTAACTGAAACCCAACTTGTACATCAAACCACTGACTGTGCACTTGGTGAACAAAAACCTTACGGACTACAGAATGCGTGCACTTCCTTGTTTTTGTGACGGCAGCTGAAGCAGCACGTGCCTCGGAATACGGGTAGACCACACAGGACTCGGGGACTGGGACAGGAGTTGCGTTAGAGTATTCGTAAGACAAGCTATAGGCTGCGGTACGTAGTTCTCGTTAAAGTCTCCTTTCTCTTAGGATGAGTTTACAACTAAGTGATTATTATGGTTACAGGCAAGAGGATTGTGTCAATATTTTTTGGCGAGGTTAATTATGTCACTGTTTATCAATATAGACAGTAACCATAATATCTATCCCTCAACGTTGTAACGTAGAGATTCGTCCAAATATATTCTTTTGTCCATACCGTTCCTCCGTTCTGTATCTGCGTCGCGATCCAAGAACGCTAGTTTGGACATGGTATGGCGTTACGGCGCCTCGGACCCCATCGAGGTACGCCACGATCCCTCGCGTTCAAATTAGCGTTCTTGGATCGCGACGCAGATACAGAACGGAGGAACGGTACGGACAAAGGAACATATCTGGACGCAGCTTTATACGTTACGGTATAACGTGGAAACATCGAATACGACACCCCGTAGCGCAGAATGAATCTTTCACGTTGGTTAACGTAAGCGTCAGCAGGTGCATTTTTATTTACCAATGATGACTCTCTAGGTTCTCTTTAAATATCTACAACAGTCCTTTGCAAATAGATTCCTGAATTTCCAGAATGTTGTTATTAGCACAAAAATTAAGGCACACAAATAAATTAAGTCATCAGCATCTTCCCGTAAGCTGCTGGCGCCTTAATTTATTTGACATTGTTCTTGTTGACAAGTTGCCTTTTCTGCTGGCGAGAATAGAATATATCCCCGATATTCTAGTCCCGCCACTTTCCCAGACACAAAAAGCGCTCTATATCCTCTCTTAATACTTCGTCCTGAAGACTGTATGCTCAATGATAAGCGAATAGCGACAGTTGGTACATATGTCTGTATGATAAAGAGTGTTTGTTATATTGAGACGCGGGTGTACCTTCAGGGTCACTATAAATGGAAGTAGGGGGCTGGCTGCAAGCGCTGTTGATAATATTGCATTGGTAAAGAGGTTATTGTACATTATTTTTGTGTCCAATTTTATAGTAAAAAACGCCGGTTAAAGCCAGATGTACCTATCAAAAAGCAACATCAATTGAAAACAATACCTCTATGTGTAGGTTTTATATTGACCAAGAGAGACAATTTTTAAGCATTCAGTAATTAATACTTTCTCGCTGGTAGAATTTTAAATCAATCAGTTTTTTTCTGGTATCCCGATCTTTAATGCAAGGTTTTTTTTTTTAATAGTATCGTGGAAAAAGGATGTCGTTTAGATGTTCTATTAAATGAATGCAAAGCTATCTCAGAAGGCGACGATTTAAAGAAGTTATGATCCAGTTTAGATCCTTTTACCGTTGAACCAATCGATTTGACAAAATTAATGCCCAAACACGTTTCAATTGCCCGTTTATATCAACAGAATATATTCTGTAGTAAAACACATCAATATGTCTAATTTCAACACATACTAACAGGCGTAAAGAACTAATGGCAGCTCTAATGTAACTTAATAGGTGGTACAGTGTTGGGTAAACTTTACGTGCAGTCTTACTTAGTGACAAGTAAGTAATGTTTATAATTATTTAGGTGATATAAGTTGTTTTTATGTTTTATAGGTCTGGGTAATGAAGGATTGAGAACTTAAGGCGAGGTTGCACTGTACTTTTTAACTTTCTTAAACCTCTGTAAATCTAGTCAAGTGTAAATGTTGCGTACAAAAAAAATAGTTTAGGAAAATTGAACATGCGGTCAAGCGCTGTATGAAGATAGAAACGTGAATTATAATAATGGCTCGATAGAAAAAATCATAAACATGACACTAAATCGCTAATGTAAACGTGTACCTTGAAGAGATTCCATCATGAAACCATGTAAAAGTTACATCAAAAGATAAGGCTTATTGTTTTTAGGGCATGTTGAGGACACATTTTTTAATTTCGCTGTTATTTTTTACATATATACAAAATGTAGCAGTTCAAACGCTCGCATCAGCCGGCCAGTGCCCGCCGAGACGCACTACAAAACACACCGCACTACAAGAGGGCCTTAAAATGAAAAGGTAGAACTTCAGTTTAAATCGTTACAAATCTGTAGCGCCTTTTGTGATAATTTCTCCAATGAAACTGAACGCGATCAGCACAGCTGTATTGCTGATTCTAATTATTATAATTCTGTAAGTCCATATTTGTTACGGTCACGAATCATATTTTAATCAATATACTACCTAACACTGACCTGCAAATAGCAAAAAACGTAAGAAAATTTTAATTTTGCGGACTACCTTGGCGCATCGCCCTTAAAATGAAAATTTAGAACTTTACTTTAAATCGATAAAAATCTGTAGCGCATTTTGGGATAATTTCTCCAATGAAACTGAACGCGATCAGCACAATCATCTTAACCGCAGTCAATAGCTGTCAGTGACAATATTGCATAACTATGGTGGCACTGACAACTCCAGCGGGGTAATTGCGTAACACACTAACAATAGGAAAGGCTTTCATTTGGCAGTTCAACACAATTCATTGCGTTATTTACGTTACTGAGCAGACAAATTTTTCGAACACATGAAGCAATGGATTAGCAATAGGCTTCAAAATTATTCAGATTGTGGTTGATAGTGTGTTACGCAATTAGGGTGCTGAACTCGATACAGATTTGGTGATCGCTTATAGTCACTCCCCCCTCCGCCCATCCTTGTCATAGGTGGTCATATACATATTTTGCAATTTTGAATTAAACCTTGTTATAATATTGATACAGTTGGTGACATTTTAAAGTTTTTCGATTTTAGATTTATACATGTGACGTCACAAAGCTTATGACTCGTCCCCCCCTCGTCACAGGCTGTCACACGCGTGACGTATTTTATGGATGGCTCCTTAGTCAGTGGTCATGTAGGTAAGGGGCCTCGGTTTATTAAAATTAGATTGAATAGTAGACTAAGATAAAATCGGTCATAGTTCCCTAGTTCCTTATAAATTTGTTTTTTGAAATACTTTACCAACATATTTTTCGATAAATATCTTATGTTTCTTTTAATTGGCATAGTTTTTGTCAATTTCACGGTAACGTCTATTGCATAGGATCTAGCAATTTTCCAAAGTGTGCCATGGGAACCTCGCCATGGTTAAGTAATTTAATTCAAATGGTCGCTTTACTTTTAATTATTGCTTAATTTGTGCTCTTAATTAACAACAAAATCTCTGTTACGAGGTGTTAATTTACTTGTTTCTATTTAAAACGAGTGTAATAATATAATAATCATAAAATGTTCTAATTATTTTACCTCGTAGGCTCGTAGGCGAAATTATTTTGTTCGTCTGTATGATTTATACTTTACTAGCTTTGGCCGGCGATTTCGGCTGCGTATATTTTACATAATCAGCCTATAATGTCCCACTGCTGGGACACAGGCCTCCTCTCTTTGAGAGAGAATGGGCTGTAGTCTACCACGCGGGCCTAATGCGGTTGGTAGATGTCACATGTCTTCAAATTTTGGTTCTAGGACATGCCGATTTCCTCACGATGTTTTCCTTCACCGTTCTGAGAGCAACGGTGATGAAATTATTTACACAAAGTAAAGCGCCTGCCTGGGTTCGAACCAACGACCTACAACTCGTAAGTCGGGGCCGATACCAATGGGCCATAATAATAATAATGGGTTTCATAATTTTTTTAAACAAATATTCAGGTCCCAGACTACCTACTTATCTGTTAAATTTCAGTACGATAGGTTCAGTGGTTTAGGCGTGAAAAGGTAACAGATGTGTGTAGATAGACAGATAGCGCTACTTTCGCATTTATAATATAAATTTAGTAATAGTATGGGTGTCCAGTATTAGTCGACAATAGCATAATCAGTCAACCTATAATGTTCCCAGCGCTGAGACATAGGCCTCCTCTCGGTGAGAGGGAGCGGGCCGTAATCCACTACGCGGGCCCAGTGCAGGTTGGTAGATGTCACATGTCTTCGCATTTTTGGTTCTAGGACCAGCCGGTTTCCTCAATTTTTTTTTCTTCACCATTTTGAGAGCAGAGGTGATGAAATAATTTACACAAAGTAAAGCGTAAACCTACGGCATACAACTCTTAAGTCGCGGCCATTACCACTGGGCCACCACTGCTTTCGACGATAGGTCATTGAGAAATCCCTCAGGGCATCGATATACTAAGTAATTCCATTCTATTAGGCATATATGAATATAATACACATAAGTACATTATTATAGTATAACATAAAGAAAAAACAATAAAACACTATACACTACCTTATACACATATATACATATAAACAAAATATATACATACATACACTACACTATATTTAAATCTATATAAAATTATGTTTAAATAAATATATTTATGAATAATAATAATTTAAATATAGATACTACCTACTAACTATTATATATTTAGTAGATTAATACATAAACAAACTCAAGTAATCATAATAAATAAATTCTATTTAGTTATATATCATAAAATAACAATAAAATAAATAAATAAATAAATAATAAGTTAAAAATATTTTTAACTTATTATTGTTAATATATTATATATATATATATATATATATATATATTATTTTTATATTATTATTGTTGTTATATTGTGTTGTTTGTTGATAATATTATATATATATATATTCATAAACATAATAATAACAACCAACTTAACAATAATAACTTAACTTAATACTTTCAACGCAGTGAAACAATCGCTGTGTCATGGCATGTTTATTAAGGCCCATGTAGGTGTGTATGATTTGACAATACAATGTATTATATCCCTTAAAATCATACACACATACCCGCAGTGGCGATACGCATACGACGTGTCCTGCACTTTGTTTCGTGTGAACAATTTTTCTATACAACTACCCTTTTACTAAAACTGTTAAGAAATCCTAATGTTATTTTGTCATAGTACTAACCCGCTACGCCAATCGCCAATCGGCTTTATTTATTTTTAAGTTATAACATTGTATTTTCTCTGTAATTGATTGTGTAAATATTTTGAGAAAATAAATGTCTAAAACCGTAATTCCTATCATATTAGTGCAAACTATTACACCACAGCCCAGCGATGTCAAACGATATTCGGGTTGATTTATTAATTAATTTGAAATATGTCAATAACGAAACAAATATGGCGACTACTGAGAACTCTAGGTTATTTATGGTCTGAATATGGTGCAAATATACTAATGTTGGAATTCCGTTTTGAATTATGGGACGTGGAACCGTGTATCGTTGCATTATTTCCGGTCCAGGGTGAGCTGAGGATTGATATTAAGAGCTAGAATACACAAACTCAAAGCGTTTATTTCAAATAAACCAATTACCTACAGGCACTTTTGAATTATCAAGGGGTCGGTCAGTCAGAAAGATGAAGCTAGTTGTCCATTCCAAAGCGTGGTAGGTACCTCTGGAGAAAAACGGACAAGAAACTTCGCGGACACTCTTTTAAATCAAAATGTGATATATATAATACTACCACTAGCTTACTACTACTAGCTTGTGCCCGCGGCTTTGCCCGCATGGAGGTCGGAAATTATCTCAAGGGAAATTACTACCGGGATATAAAGTACCCTACATGTTAATCCAGGTTCTTTACTATCTGTGTTCCAAATTCCATCCAAATCCGTTCAGTAGTTTTTGCGTGAAAGAGTAACAAACATCCATCCATTAATCCATCCTCACAAACTTTCACATTTATAATATTAGTAGGAAGTAGGATAATTATGATAGATTCGCAAACAAAAGATTTTATTCATACAAACGTGTGGGAAATGCAATTTAGTGATAATATTTGGAGACAAGCACAAAAATACTGCCTTATCTGTTGTGACTTTCTCCTACCTAAGTGATCAACGAGCTCATAAATTTTTGTGTCCTTAGTGAAAACGGGTAAAAGCAGAGTTTAGACATTACCGTATACCGAAAATTACAGTGCGTTTTCAAACGTATGTTTATGAGGGAATTCGCACAGAATGGGTGGGTGGCCGTCATAATATAACGGCGGTCATGAAAGTCATTCTATTTTACCAGCGGAGTAATAGCGTAACACACTAACAGTAGGAATCGCTTTCGTTGTGACAGTTCAACAACATTCATTGCGTTATTTACGTTGTTGAGTAGACAATTTTTTCGAACACATGAAGCAATTGATTAGCAATAGGCTTCAAAATGATCCAGATTGTGACTGATAGTGTGGTTCGCAATTAGGGTGCAGTATTTGATATTAAGATTTCAAACATCGCACAGTATTTGTACAGCTGTTATTGTCTGACCCTTCATCGCTTTCTTTGGAAACTAAATCTGTAATAGTTCAGATATAAGACCTTATAGGTAGGTACAAGATAGTCATACAAAGCGACCATTATATTTACAAAGTGTCAGTTGTCAATAAGCTGAGGGGCTCGTGGCTAAGTAATAACTGCCGCATGGGTCGAACCATGAGGTTAAGCTACGCTTGCCGGGGTTGGTCCGTGGATGGGTGACCATCTTTGCATACCGAGATTCTTCCATGCCACGGAAAGCACGTTAAGCTGTTGGTCCCGGCTGTCATTTGTGGATCTTTGGCAGTCGTTACGGGTCGTCAGAAGCCGGAAAGTTTGACCACCAGGCTTACCAAAGGGTATCGTATTTTCCCAGTAACTGGGTTGTGGAGGGCAGATAGGTAGTCGCTCCATGTAAAATACTCGTATTCAGATGCATTCGGTTAGACTGTAAACTGGCCCCAACATAGTTGGCCAATGCTAGACAGATTGAGTTGTCAATAAGTTATTTAATTATCTTTGGAAATACTCGAGAAATCCATATTTCATAGGTTAAATTCGAAAGTAACTCTGCCTGTATGTTACCTTTTCACGCCTAAGCCACTGAACGGATTTCGATAAAATTTGGCTAGAATATAAGTAGATGGCATCCTGGTGAAGGACATAGGCTTGTTGTGTCGGTAGCACGTTCTCGTGGGATAATTTCTAACACCTACGCGTGTGAAGCCGCAGGCAGAAGCTAGTCTTTCATAAAGAGGTTTCTATCTATCTATCTCTAAACACGAACATGAATCATTTCGTTTTTTAACGTAAACAAAAGTAATCCGTTCCACACAACAGAAGGTTTCCCAGCATCACATTTAAATTCAATCTCCACATCTATGCGGGCTCGGCATCGAGTTCCATTTTTCGCAATAAACAAAACGCACGCGATGGTTTTTTTTTTTTTGGTAAAAAATGCATGAAAACCTATCGGTTCACCAAAAAACTTAACATATGGGTATCGGATACCTTTGTAGTGTGTGTTATAGGTGAATGTAGGAGGATGGTGTGATGTTGATACTTAAAAAACAGTGTTGTATTGGAAAAAGATTAGGTTGATTAGAAAAAACAGACAAACCTAGGTACAAGTACTTAGGTGCGAATAACCTATGCCGTGGTGCATGTTAGGAGCAAGTCAGCAAAGTGATAACTGCCAGACCAGGGGGGGCGTGTAGGTATTTCAGTGTCGCCACATAAGTATTAAACTTTACTTAAAATTATGTGGAAGAGAAAGTTAACGATAAATTGTTCTTTTAACGACAAACATAATAACATTTACATGCATTTAGTTCATTTTGTAATCTAAAAATGTAATGCATATAAGTATAGCAGCATTGATACTAGCAATCTTTATCCGGGTATTAGCCAAACAAAAAACTTAATTAAATTTATAATTTAAACCAAAATTAAAATGAGAAAGTAATGACGTGATAATATTACACGAAAATCCTAAATCAAAAACTTCTACCCTCATCAAATTGGAAAGTATCAAAACCACACCTTCCTACTACACATCGGAACAGTGACAGTACGACAGACTCAAAATATTTTTGTGGAATATTTTTTGAAAAACCATTAAAAAGTGGATTCATAAATCATTTTACATCTGCCATAGCTTTAGGCATTCATTATTTTTTTAAATATACTTTACTGTCATCTGATTAAAAAAATATTGCGTTGAACGGATTTTAATTACAAACTGCAAATCATTATATTGCTTTATTGATGTTTTCGCGCTGAAGGCGTTGATATCATAAAATTACAGTTGTTTTTATGATGACTCTGTTTTAATTCAACTTTAACACTTTTGTGGGAAACGGTTTGTTAATATTACTGTTATAATGTCGAACTGTTTAGTATAGTATTTTAAACTTTAATTATTCTTAATTGAATATAATTTTAAGTACATAGGTCTTAATTAAGTACCCATTTCTTTAAGTAACTCGTAAGTCTTTGACATGCGATGACAATATTGCCAGCACGATCTCTTGGCTTGTTTTCCAGCAATTAAAGCATCTGTCCAAGCTCGCAATTATAAGAGGAGAATAGGAACTGCTTATAACGTCAGGCATGGTAGGTTCTGCCGGAGTCGCGAATGTTTTGAAAGAGTTACCGTGGCCCTGGCGCATAGGCAACAGAAGGAACACGGGTGGGTTTTAGTCAGTAAGCGTCTGACACGCCCTTCCGTTCCGCCCAGAGCAGAAGAGGTCATTTGAAGATTTCACACCAAAAAAAAAAAAAGGCATGGTAGGTTGATAAGATAATCAGCATATTAAGCCCACGTGTATCACAATCTGCCTAGCATTTTCCCAACATGTCGGGGTCAGCTTCCAGTCTAACCGGATGCAGCTTAATACCAGTATTTTACATGGAGCAACTGCCTATCTGACCTCCACAACCCAGTCACCAGGTAATACCCCTTGGTGAGACTGGTTGTTACACTTTCGGGCTTCTGACGACCCGTAACGACTGTCAAAGATCGACGAATGACAGCCGGGACCAACGACTTAACGTGCTTTCCGATACACCGAGGAGTCTTGGTATTTAAAGATGGTCACCCATCCACGGACCTGCCGCGGCAAGCGTAGCTTAACCTGATCGATCGACCCGTGTGGCTGTTATTACTTAGCCACGAGCCCCTCCCTTTTAGCCTATTATGCCCACGTATATATCACATAAAGGATCCTTCAATCTGGTGCGACATGCGACGCGAATCACACACGACCGACGTAAAGGCACCGGTCGTTGCGCGACATGCGGTGCCTTTGCGTAGCGTCGCGTATCGCACCTGTTTGAAAGAGCCTTAAAGCGTCATATACCTTTAAGTTCACCGACAGCCTTCGAACTGAAAAAGCAATTGTTTGACTGCAGAAGGCAATGTGTGGTGGTAGGTACTTCTTTGAAACAAATGACAACTAGGACTTTATTTTTGCAGAGTTAACAATTTTACTTTCTTTTCTTTCTTCTTCTGTGACTGATTACCAGAGATCGGATATTCGGATGCATATTTACCTAAAGTTAATTTTTAGTTATGAAAGTATGGAAGCGGCTTCTTAAAATACTTCTTTTGTAAAAAAAAAACTCAACATTCTTGGATTGCATAACTATTCAGATGCATATTTTATTTAAAATAAATATTAAACCCCCCGATGCTAATAATATGTGTATGTAGAGTGTAAGAGAAGGGGTGGTGTGTGTTAGTTAAAGTTAATATTTTTTCGATATAAAACGGCATTCCATATTAGCCAACATATCAATTTTAGGTGAATATGCATCCGAATATTCGATCTCTGCTGATAACTTACAGATCTTGGCTTATAGTAGGCCCTATGCTGATAGTGACATACATTTTGGTAGGTGATTCAGTGATTCATTTCCTACATAAAAAATATTTGGCAAGTCTGCCCGAAAACTTTGACCTCTAAGCCTTGAGTCGCGTCGACGCATAAGTAATTTAATACAATTACCATCTTAATGTCAAGAGTCAATGTGATAAGGATCTCAAATTACCCGATGATTACCTAAAATACTTAGCAGAGATACATAAATACATTATTCTACAACTATTTAAATAAAATTATCTCCTTATTGTTGGCAATGCGGTTAAATTGCCCAATTTGCCGGCTAAATTGACCAATTTGACAACTTTGGAGGACATCGTCGGTGATAAATCATGGTGTTATTAGAATGTCGAAAAAATATCGGTTTTAACAGGAAATCGATAAGATTGAGAGACAATAGGGTATAATAAAAGTTGCAATCATAATATTGGCCTATTATTGTTACACCGCAGTGCAATCAAAAGCCTCTGCTAATACAGAGCAGCATTTTTGCGCTTGCACAGTGTAGAATCTTGATGATTCCAATATCACTTCACTGGCTCACTACTACACCAAGCTCTATCGTGCAGACCCTGCTTCACTTTGTCTGTTTCCCGCCATTCCTCGTGAATGACAGATGACATTAGTGACAGCAGCTACTTCTTTTTTTTCTTGTGGAACAGGTTAGGGTCAAGGACCATGCTGCCTAGTCATCAGTTAGTTCGTTTTAAATTCAGTTAAATTCATCAGTTTATTGTTTGATAACTAAGGTAAATCCAGTTAAAGTCATTAGTTTGATATGTATCCAGTAGTAGTATATTATGTAAGTAAATCCAAGTAAAGTCATCAGTTTCTTATTTTTCTTAAGTAAAATAAATTCGTGTTAAGTCTGGTATGACAGCAGCTACCCCTCTTGTGTGAATGAGACAGTGTTTACACATCTATTAAATAGATACACTACACACAGAGAATGTCGAGTTGTCCACGATTTCAGACAATTATCAGATTTTTGTTTATCATTTAAGTCAGCAGTATCTTGGGTTAATTAAAAAGTATTAATTCCAATAGTCATACTGGTATGGTCGGTGTACCTATGTCCCATAAAACTGGCAGTTTGCTTGGTTATGTAGATACCGTTCGCGCAAAACTTTATGAGCGCTCGGAAGTTGCACGCGAGTGGCTGCGCAGTATGCATAATATAGGTGTTCGAGGGAACTCTCTCACTCTCACTCAACTGTACCATGTGCGGTTTCGTTGTCGGGCCTACGTTCAGAGGGCTCGTAAAGTTTTGCGCGAACTTTACTTACTGTCTCATTGGCATAGTGGTCGCAAGCATTACTGCTGAGTATGAGGTCCTGGGTTCGATTTCCAGATCGGGCAAACTGTCATTGGGTTTTTCCATCAGGTAGTTCTCAGTATCAGCTCGGAGTCTGGATTTGTGCCCGGTTGATGGCAACAGGCTCGCCCCTATTACATGAGACTTAAACATTACTGGCGAAATGTGACGTGGGTTTTCTAAAAGAACGCGTGATGTTATGTTGTTATCTGGATCTACCAATTTCACCAGGTTTTGGTCTAAAACCTGGTTCCTATAATATTCCTGGAAAACGCCAACATTCCCATTAATCCACAGGCCAATATAATGGGCCACCGTTGACACTCCACTACAGAATGGGCCATCCCCCACTATTTATAACACGCGTAGCCGGCGGGCATTTATTTTGATGACAATATAATGCGTAAGCAATAAAAATGCGCATTATAAAACAATCATGGCGGCTACAAATGAAGTGGTAAGCACAGGTGACAGTAATGAGGCACGTTTTGTTAAGAGATGAGCGTTTTGCGGTGGTTATTAAAATGTTTTTTTTTAGCTTAGTGTTAGAAATGGTTTGTTGGTATATCTACTGGTTTTTTGTTATAATTAGGCGGCCTTTTATTTGAATACTAGTTTCTGCCCGTGTTTTCCGTCCTCGTGGAAATCAATAATAGCTTAAAGGCCCCCGCAGACGGGCGCGACACAAAGGCACCGCTCGTCGCGCGACAAGCGGTGCCTTTGTGTCGCACGCGATTCGCGTCGCTTGTCGCGTATGTTTGTAGGAGCCTTAAAGCATATCCTATGGCACGCGGCAATAGTGTAGCATTCTCTTAAGCTCGGTTCCTATGAACAAAAACGAATCGTTTTGCTTACCAATGCAGCATTTTTTATTGCCAAACTAGGCATAGATCCGTAAGCTGATTTTACCTGTGATAGCTACTTTCATATGGGAGGGTCTACTATGCAAAGCTATAAGGTCTATGATTAATTATTGGCAAAGATAGAAAAGTCTTAATTTTAACCAATAACGGTCCGTAAATTACAGGAATCGGCCGTTATTGAAAGAATTTTTTTGATCTGATCCGTACTTCTTAAGATTACCTCTTCAAAACAAAAAAAAAACCTCTTTGTAACATTAATTTAGGAGTCTGTTTAGATAGAGACACGAAGAGTTTTTTAACAAGCAAAAATATACACAAGTTCTAACATTGATCAGATTAAAGCAAGGACCGTGACGACCTCTCATTGGTTAACCAGCATAATGTAAACTTATTACCTAAAAGGTACATAAAATCATCATCTAAGACATTACAATTACAATAGATTGATCGATCATCCACGTCTACAACATCCAAACATCCAAAATTGGATATTTGCGAAAAGGTCAAAGTAATTTTATCGACTAATCCCATCCCTAGGAATGTGGACGTGCCGACAAGGCAGCGACAAGTAAATTAGCGCGTTACTTATCGATAATGACGGACCATATTAAATCTGCAATCCCTCACTAGTGTTCGTAAGGGCGGCCATGATTTGTGGGAACTGTCCAGCACCCTGATTACGTAACAAATTTTGTTTCTTAATGCGATTCCGAAATTAAGCAAACTCCGATCGGAATCGGTTCCTATATTTGGAATTGCGTAAGAAAAACCATTCAGATTCTGCTTAATTTGTTAGAGCTGGGAAAAATGCTTGCCCACTTTTGGCGAACCTATACGTTTTATTTCATCATAAAAGAATTATTCGCTTCCGAATAATTTTGCTATAATATAATTTTGTTCTATTCACAACTGATGGTCTACTATAGCTTATAAATAGAAATGTACAATGATTGCCTAAAAATGAAAAACCAATTTATAAAACACTTTCTACCAAAAGCTACCATAATTGAAATACGTAACAAAACGTTTTTAATTTCACCTTTTTGTTATCTGTGGCCAATGAAAAAGTCGTAGAAAAGCAGTGTTGTCAACTTAGTGGAATTTCCACTAAACCTAGGGGTTTGGACCCCTCCGGGCAGACAAAATTTTGCATTTAGTGGCAGGTAGTTTGGTCCAGTGGTTAGTCTAATTCAATTTGTAGAAAATACTACCATCAACTACTAAAATTGTGACTCGAAAAAAAAAATAACACGATAGTGGCATGTTTTATTGTTTGTCTAGAACATGTGTCAGTAATTTTACGATTGATTTATTTCAAATGCCGAAACCACTCCGGATTCGAACGCTGAATTTTTAAGACCGTTCAGCATGACCAATAATATTATAAGTAGTGAAGTTACACAGAGGCTGCGCCCATGTGGAGATCGAAAAACAATGTCATTTCGAAAAAATATTCGACGGGAATATACTTCTGGGATAAAAAAATTCACCGTTAGGCCATTATTGTGTATTTAGCAAACATCCAAACATCTTCACAAATTTTTCAAGTATCTACATAATTATTTTGTGATACACGGTACACCGCTAGTAGTGGATTCGGGGAAAAAAAGTTGGCAACACTTGGGTAAATGTTATTATGAATGTTTTTGTTTACATTTAGTTATTTTATATTTTGCAACATACAAACCCAAGACGATCAACTGACCAAAATTATATTTACTATTCCCATACTGATGCAGAAACATGGGACTATGTTGCAGTTTTGGAACATTTTTCTTGTGGCTTGCTGAAGACGTCTGGCAATAGTGAAACTACAAGTAAGTAAGCCAATATATATAGGAATTACATGTGTAGGAGTATACCTTCGTATCTCATTATATTATTGTGGCTGTAGGTACGTTATTGGTCAGTCTACATACGGACTATCATTCCTTTTTATTTGTGTAGACTCTCAAACAACTTACGTGAGGTTAGATGTTTATTGCAGCTAAAATAATGATTGTAGTTAGTATATGTCTGTCAAGCTCACCTTCTAACAACTGAAATTGTTAATTAATATTTTTGTTGGTACCTATGTAGACGCTGAAACAGACTAACTACACCTAATAACCACTAATGAAATAACAACTAACTACAAAACATTAATCATAATATTTTCGCAGATGGTGATAGAGCTGAATGGAAAACAACCCACCAACATCAATCTAGTTGACATAGGGGGATTTGCTGTGGCAATGTTGGGCATTGGAAACCAATCTTCTGTATTAATTATTGAAGGTAAACTATTGACACATAGTTAAGAATCAAGCAGCAACTCACATAATTATGAATATATTCCTTGAGTGAACTTTCTACCTACATAGTCACATACATAATAATTTTATGTACACTTAACTAATGTTTACCATTCTAATTTAGTGTTATGTTAGATAAAAATATCTGGAGATTGAAAAATCAGCCCTAAATAAAGAAGAAATTAAACTACCTGCAGCAATGAGTAGGATGATGGCTTTTGTCCAGCCATGGGCTGATGAAGGTCTAGTTGATATGCCTAGTTTGCTGCATAATGTTTATATACTTTATTTGAGCAGAAAATAATTTTGATTTTCTTTTCAAATTGTAGCTGAGTTCCCGGGGCATTTCACCTACGAAGACATGAAGGCAGCATGAATGATGTTGCTCCATTGCTGTTCACTTCTGCCACTGCTGCTATTTACTTATGACATTACATTGCTACTGCGGCTCTGCAACTACTTCACTTTTCAAGCTTCTCAAGTACAAAAGTAGAAACTGAAGATTGTTCATAAAAGCTAATGCATTTTATTTTAGGAAACTGTTGATTATAGTCTTGCATAACAGCAATGTAAACATATGTACCTATTGTGTTAATTGATAACTGTGTAAACTTTAATATAGAGTGCTTTAATTATGAACTAAAGGTAAAAATAAAAATAACTTGGTATGAAATATTTAAAAATTGAATACTTAGTAAGCTTTTTTTAATATTGAGAAGTGTTTACTATTATAGTGATACTAATTAGAAAATAGTGGTGTTTAGCTAAATTAACTGTCATTCATTAGGTACAAGTAAATAGAAACATAAATTATGGTAAACAAAGAAAAACTGTTTTATTTATATCATATACAATCTTAACTGACAATAGCATTTATTCACATTTAACATGAAATATTTGGACATGGGGTAAAATTAAATGGAACAAATATATTGTATGGATTGGTAGAATTTGGCATTCAATGTCTTCCCAACATCATGGATAATTTATATACCTACCTACTGCTTGCTGTGAGCGCATGAGAGAAAGTTTAAATATTTCCTGAATAATGTAGTTGAGCCTGACACCGGAAACCCAAACCCTAATCTATTTACTTCATAGAACAGCAATATTCTGCTGTAGATAACAATTAGGTGCATACAATTCTATTGATAGATGGGTTGCTAAGCTTGTGGCTTATAATAAGTTTGTTACATACGGTACGAGGTACGAATTTGTCTTTCATTAAAATGCCAACAAAATATCTCGATTCTGTAATATCATAAATTGAAGATATCTTTAGTTTAGGTTGTAAGCACTTGTAAGTTGTAACAGATGAAGATTTTTACAATTATTTTAAGAAATTCACCACCCTGCCTCGATTTTTAAAATATCATTAATATTGATTTATCATTGAGGTTTTACACAAAAATGCATTCACAATTTATCAGGAAGACTACCACTCACATTTTTTCGAAATAATTATGGAGATTATACGTATAAATCCTAAATTAAGTGGAACAGAAAACCATTGCGAGCAGAAGGTTGCCTTCGGTTTCAATGCGACTAGCCGTTGGTTTCATGTCAACGATTCAAGCAAATTCTCGCTTGTCATTTGAGTTACGTAATTCGAAAAATAGACGTATGCCCAATTTTTCCTGGCAATTTTGGCATATCGTTCACTCTTTAGCGTCTCAAACAGACTGCAGTTGGTTTCGCACGATAGTGGAGTTACGCAATACGAAAGTCGTCAAATTAAGCAAACTGCGATAGAAACGAAGCAAACTAGTCGTAATCGTTTGGCGAAAATGTGTTACGTAATTAGGGTGCAGGACTATATGATGTGAGTTGGCGATTGGCGAACAGTGAATGTATGATTTTTTTTGTCGTAGAGCGAGAGTAAAACATAAAGATCTCCTCAAATCCCCTCCCCACTCAACCGACTTCCACTGCTACTTCTTCACTGTGCACGCGGTTCGGTTATGAAATTCCGTAAAACATAAGGATCTCCTCAAATCCCCTCCCTACTCAACCGACTTCTACTGCTACTCCTTCACTGTGCACGCGGTTCGTTTATTAAATTCACTTCCGCCTGACATTAGGGACTGACAAACTGTTGCAGTATTTAAAATAAGAGGGAAAGAACACTATCTTTCCACTTCGGCATAATTGCATATGTATTTATTATTTAAATTACATTTAAGTTATGTATATTTTAGTAATATTTCTTATAGAAGTATGAATGTATGTCTAAGTATATTCTCATATTGTATGTTTGTATTTAAATTAGGGAATTGTTTTTTATTTTATATATATATTTTCCCTTCTACTCTTACACACGTTGTCTACATCTCTTTTTATCTACTCTCCTATCGCAGGTATGCTGGAAAAGGTTTCTTTAGAAATAAGCATCACCTTTGTACTTATTTTTCTGTTCCTTTCTTCTTGTCTGTTTATGTGTGTACATAAATGGTTAAATAAATAATAGGGGACTTGGTTTCTTGTAACAACACCCACTCGGAGAGGGAAGTATACCTATCCTTTGTCACAGACACTATTTAAAAACCTGCTGTCCATTGACTTCAAATCATCAATGTCCAAGTAAAATTTTGAACAGCCTGTATACGTAAACAAAACGTTGCTCATTCAATATAATTAGAATGTCCTGAATTAATTCCATAATTTGGCGACCCTACACAACTCCACAATCAATCACACGTGCTATTCCCAAACCACTCTTATTCCCTCACAATAAGGCTCTTCATCCACAGATTAAGAATCTTACGGCATTCCTGTAGACGGCTGAACGGACCAACGTGTGACATTTTTATTAGTGCGGATTGTTTCTCACGATTTGTCCACTTGCACCAAACGGTTCCAGTTCATTTTGTAATATTATGTCTTATTTAGGACTAAGTAGGTTATGGAAGATTTATTTTTAATGCTGAAATGTGCTATATACCTATCTACTCTATTTATGTTTACATTCAAGAACCTAAAGCCAGTGCTAAGTGGTCTTATGCTGTTGTGAGTCGCAAAGTTATAAGATGCGAAGGTTGTTGAAATGGAGAGGTACAGCACCCTTATTGCGTAACACGCTATCAATCACAATCTGAATCATTTTGAAGCCTGTTGCTAATCCATTGCTTCATATGTTCGAAAAATGTATGTGCTCAACAACGTAAATAACGCAATGAATGTTGTTGAACTGTCAAAATGAAAGCCATTCCTACTGTTAGTGTGTTACGCAACTACCCCACTGGTCCGTTCCACCTGCAATCCTGGCTCTATTTCTTTCAGTCATCTTGTAAAAATGGTCACCGCGTGGTTTTAATCCATGTAAATAATTATGTATATTCTTACCAAAAAGGGATTTAAAAAGTTGAATTATGTTGGTGCCATATTTACCTATTTATTCGAAGTTGGTATCGAGAATAGATAAAATGGAACTCAAGACAAAAAGCTGTATATTTCAATAAAGAAAGTACACGCTAGCATTTCAATTGCAGAAGATTCGCTTCCATGTTTTCTAAATTTCGAAACACCAATATGAGTGGGTGATAAGATTAAATTGTGCAAAGATATCTAACATTGCAGTTAGATTTCAACACTAAAACTTTTGTCACGGCCACAAATATTTATTTCATAACATTAGCAAAACAATGGAGAAAGCGATACTAATGAAATATGCGTACAAATAGGATTTCTCCTAATCAACAATATGACATTAAACGAATCGTTATATTTCTTGGAAACCAAACCAAATACGATTGGTTATAGTGGTAACGAGTGGTAGCGTTAGTGATAACTGTATCTGGCATTCGTTTTTATGATGCTGAAAGTTGAGGTAGGTATACAGGGTCAAATTAAATTAGCTAGCGAAACTCCTAAGACGTGATGGGTATAACAAAAAAAAAACACGTGTGGCACTCGGGGACTGCCGCGGTAAAGCTATTGCATAGCATTTTTTATCAACTTATGCAATTATAATTATTTATTTATGCAGTATTTTTTTTTCTTTGATATTAATTCAAGTACAGTCGTACCATATACATACACGTTAAGCGAACGCTCGGCCGGGCTACATGGTAGGCGGAGTGGGGGGTGTTAGGTTTTATTTTCGTTACGGAATTTCTTGATTCGGTCGCCGCGCTCAAAGCCCGCGATAAAAGCTATGCAATAGCTTAATAAATAAATGTAATTAGTTTTTTTTGGGGTCATCAACTGCATGTATTGTAGTCACTTGAAATATCAGTTTAAAACAATCAGTTTTTTTGTGTAATTTTCACAGACGTGATGGGTATCGATACCTAAACACGATAAAACAAAAAAAAACAGATTTTCTCAGCTTATACTTCAAGTACTTAACAAAACTATTACCGGTAGTCGACCCCAAAAAAAAACATCATATCTTTTTATTTTTTATTTTGTCGTGTACTCATCACGTCTGGAGTTTCGCTAGCTGATTTAATTTGACCCTGTATTTTATCTAGGTTGGTGATTGTATGTACGTAAAAGTAAGTTCTTACCTAACTAACGTTGTGAAAATGAATCTATAAGACCGCCCACTGTGGCATCACTTGTAAATATTCTACATTTACATCTGTTATTTTTATGGCGTACATAACAAGGAGTATCCTATCTATCTATCTGTCTATATCGTCTCACTATTGTTAAAGTATGGACGTTATTCCGTGTAGTTTCTTAAAACAGCATCCTAATTGCGTAATAAACTATCTATCACAATCTAAATAATTTTGAAGCCTATTGCTAATCCATTGCTTCATATGTTCGAAAAATTTGTCTGCTCAACAACGTAAATAACGCAATGAATGTTGTTGAACTGTCAAAATGAAAGGTATTCTTACTTACCCCGCAGATATGGACGATTTTTCCCAAGAGGAGGCAAGGAGAAAAATTTACCGAGGCTCGATCAATGCATATTTGTTTACTTACAGCATAGGTTAGTGGCATTCATAAGAGATTTGGAAACTAGTAAGTAATGGCAGAAATAAACAAAGTTGGTACGTTGAACTCTAACATCGAGCTATTGTGCCTTCCTCGGTGACGCCGGCTTCATTTTTCAGGAACTAAAGAATAGCATGGCTGTGATTTGTTACGCTTTGGAAGAAATATGAGCAAGTGCATGACGTAGATTTTTAAATGTGTTTTGTATGTACCGCTTAAGTAACTAAGTACAGTATGGTTGTGATTGTTGTGTTGTGAGTTAAATGTTAGTAAACGAAAAATTAAATTTTTCGTTCTACTAAAAGGAATAAGAAAGAGAAAGAAGAAAGAATAAAAATTATTAGAACCAGCGGGGTAGTTGCGTAACACACTAACAGTAGGAATGGCTTTCATTTTGACAGTTCGACAACATACATTGCGTTATTTGCGTCGTTGAACAGACAAATTGTTAGAAAATATGAAGCAATGGATTAGCAATAGATTTCAAAATTATTCAGATTGTGGTTGATAGTGTGTTATGCAATTAGGGTGCAGGTTAAGGCACATAATATACAAACAGAAAAAACTTAGTAATAATATTATCGTGTGTTAACTTAAAAGCTAGACAGCCCACAATTTTACACATATACAAAATCACGCCTATATTCCCCAAGGGGTTACGCAGAAGTGCATCTATAGTACACATTTAACAATTTTATCGATGTTTAATAATTAAGTTACGATTTCTATAATTTTTTATTTTAAATTGTGAGTTGTGGAGTTACCTTTTATAAATAAATGGAAGAAATATCAAATTTTGAATTCAGGTATCTAACAACTGCTGGAGTTCCTACTAGTTATTTCTGCCAGAGTGCCGTCTAACCAGGGGGAAAGTACCTACCAAAGGATCTTATTTATCGTTATTTTTGTTTTTCAGGGTGCTGCTGCTTTAATATTTGAAAATGCGTTGGACGCCTGTTAGGACAAACAGGTTGTCATCATTAAAACAGGGAGAACTTTCAAACAATATTATCAAATCAAGCACTTAATTTTGTTTTAAAATCTAACATAATATAACATCATGGCTGTATTCTCCGAAGGGTCACAAAACCTACGGTACACCAACATTTTGTAAGTTATGTTTAAGTCCCGTATAATAGAGGGCGAGCTTATTGGCATGGATGTTGTAAAACCTGTATATAAAAATCCCTGTCAGTTCCACATTATTCCCACCAGTATCATCCCAGCACGGATCCCGGGCTGCAATAAATCCCGGCTACTCCCATTGTTGGCATCACGACTCCGGACTCGTATTGTCGCGGGACGTATCGACGTGCACTCTCATCACGCTATCGACCAATATCGATGCATAATAGCGCGGATAACTAAATGAAAAAGTTGACTTTTAATCGGGATTTCATGGAAATTAAATGAGTTGATGTTTTGTGTTGCCATGGGTTTTGTCTGCTTCGAAGTGACAGTCAAAGCCTATGTTCAAAACATTGCCAAGAGATTGACATTTCCGTCCAGTGAAGTTTCGAAAATAAGAGGTGCCTCGAGGAGGGTATTTTGCTAGAGTAAGAAATATCGACCTCATCTAGTTTCTAAAAAGATGATTGCCTAATAACAGTGTTTGAACAAACCTACTTACAGAAATATTATAGGTAAAATTAAAAACCCCCGATACAAAAAGGAGCTGATTGCTTTGAAACGGCTAAACCGATTTTGATAAAACATGTCTAAGCACCACCGCTAGGAAACCAGCTTTCAATTAAAAAAAACCGCATCCTAATCGGTTCACCCGATTAAGAGCTATGACGGTGCCACAGACAGACACACACATAAGCGGTCAAACGCATAACACCCCTCTTTTTGCGTCTGGGGTTAAAAATCATTTATCATAGAGGCCTAAGGACATCATGAGAATATTTAAAAGCGTTCCACTGTCTCCTAATAGCCACAAGCTGTGATTCGTCTGTCAGCCGTGGTTATCCTGGGTGTTTACTTCTTGATATCACCATGGTTATTGGGAAGCCCGGTCTTCAACAGTTGACCAACAACGTGGATATAAAGTATTCAATATTTATAAATATTTTTCTCTATAATGTAGCTTGTATTTTCATTTACAAAACATAAATGAATACCAGTATCTGTTTAACATTATTCTTATCCATAGCAAATCAAATCCTTATTTTTAAATAATTACTTCACAAGTTTAATTCCAAATAACGACTTAGGAACCCTCTCCCATTGCAAAAGGAATCTTTTTATTCATTTGTCATCCGACTCGTTTTAACATAATCTGCTTCGATTGTGAATATCACAATGGGAATTCTATCCGACAACATTAATCAAGACTATTTTCCACCCTTCCGTGATGAAAAAATCCTTATAGCTTATAGGATAGGGGTGGTTATGAAGTTTCTCAATTGCATCGTAAGCTTGTCGAGGGGTTAAAGTTCGTCTTCTGATCATAGACAATAGATTTTCGGTTGGAGTCGTATTTTGCACGGTAGCATTGTGTTCAGTATAAGTTCGTTCTTTATGATCATTCAACTATTTTATCAAAGAAGTGATTAAAAGAGGGTACGACAAAAAATAAGGGGGAATTCTTAAGAAGTTAGTAAGGATATCATGTCGAGTTATTGTGTGAGAATAATGTAAATTAAATGTCAACTAAGAATGAAATGGAGACAAAAATTACATTTGGAAAAATTAATCTTGTAACTAATAGCAAAAGTTTGTACATATCACCCGGGATTGCAAAATTCATATAGAAATTGCCGTCATAAGACTTATTTACGATGTCCCTTGGGTTAGCAACGCAATACTAGGCAATAATACTAATGTCTGTTCCAAAAGTATATGTTGAAAGTGTAAACAAACCCTGTCCAGTGGGCCTACTATCAAAATCACGGGGTCCATAGTTTCGACCGAAGTTACGGTTGTTTCTTAGTCCGTATAAATTTCGGACATAACATAAGTCCGGGGCCGGAACTAAAAATTAATGACAAAACGATTTGACAGTTGTCCTTACTCCCCCGTTCGAAAGAGTTAATTAATCGGTAGTACGGTTCACTTCTAAGTATCGAACTACTTTGGGACGGACTCGTATCTTTGTTGACAGACTTAGAGCGTAGGTTAAATTCATACGCAATCACTCAATAAAGGGCATTAGTAAGACATTCATTTGTATTTAGAAGGTTTCAATATTACATCTCTCATCATCATCATTCTTTGAATAAAATTATTAAATTGTAGTTGCAAAATCATCGAAGAAAATTGAGGTGATAAAATTAATTCATCTTTTAAAATTAGAATTTTAATAATGAAATCAAAGCACCCAATTTATAAGTGGCAGTACAAACTGGCACAGGTACACAGCTGATCCATTTGTTTACATTTCTGTCAGATACTTCTAGAACAGACCATACCATGTTTATAGACTGCAGTAAAAAAATCCATCAGGTTCACAGTTACTCTTTTATCGAAATTACAAAATAAAACAAAACGAGACAACCCCTTATTTTAAAACAAGCAATTTAAATATATCAGTTCGCAAATAAAATCAAAACTCAAACACGACAGGTGTCTGTACGATGGGGGAGCGAGCTAGGGGTAGTGGGTTCAATGCCGGACTCGGACAGATGCGGGCTCGTTACCTGTGCACTGTGCAAGCGCCTGTTTGTTCAATAACTGTAATAAAAATTATAGCTGTCAAAATGTGGTTAGTCTATGGTCATGTTTATGTTTTGCGTCTTCATTACAAGTATTGGCTAAACGTTTATGGTATTTTTTTTTGTTGTTTTGAATAAGTCTGCAGCCCTGACTTTGTTTGCATTTATTCATTTAATGCACAATACAATACAATTTAATACAATTTACTCAGCCTATTGTAGTCCATTACTTGACAGAGGCCTCGTCACGTAGTGTAGGATGCCTTCCATCTAGAGGGACCATCTAGGTAGCTTTTTAAGCGAAAAGCTAGCCGGGAAAGATTGTATGCGGCAATTAGTAAACCGGATGCTGTACTTAACTCGCAAGGGGCCTAAGGACCGAGTGTTGTAGGTTGTAGTGCATTTTGAGAAAAGCCTATTCAGCTGTGAACTGTTATAGTTGTCTTTGGGAGGCTAAATTAATGAGCACCTACATGACCGTGTTAAGGTGCAGAAATGTAACTTAAACCTAGGGCAATATCCATACTAATATTATAAATTCGAAAGTAACTCTGTCTGTATGTTACCTTTTCACGCCTAAACCACTCAACGGATTTCGATAATATTTGGCAAGGAGATAGATGGCATCTACTTTTTGTCCCAGTAGCACGTTCCCGTGGGATAATTTCCGACATCCACGCGGGCGAAGCCGCGGGCAGAGGCTAGTTATAACATAAGTTATTTTCCTTTCTCCATTCTTTTTTTATTATTCTATACATTGAAACATTAATCACTAGTTTAAGTCGTGGAGTCATGAAAAAATCATAGTAGTGCATCTGTACAATGTACTATCCTCTAACGCCCATGGAATAATCTTTTCGAGAAAACAGATGAGATTTTATACTATGGAAGTAAAATTAAAAGTATTTTTTTGCAGACAAAACAGAATTATCGTATACTCGTTTTCCTGCTCAGCTGTGGGTTATTTCTGTTTTATGTATAAATTTGAATGCCATCTATTTAGCGGTGTCTTTAACTATGAAACGATTGTCAATTAAAAGCATTATTTAATTTTTATTGCTACGAGGACCATAAACTTACCTATGTAGATTGGTCCTGTTCGAGATCAAAGATTATGTTTATTGCACTATAATACAGGGTTGTAAACTGCAGCAACGCAGTGAGAAGAAACTACTTAAAATTAAAATACTTACAAATGGGCACAAAGGACCAGAAATTGATTATCATCTATTTTATTCGCACATTTAGCCTTAATGCGAAAAAGGTGCGACGCGACAGCACGACGCAACTCTAGTAGAACAATTTCTATGAAAACTACCAGAGTTGCGTCGCGCTGTCGCGTCGCGCCTGTTTGCGGGAGCCTTTGCTCGGTATTTTTTCGTCATTTAATTTTAATTTATATACCCTTAAATATGTTTACACGACTATTTAATTCGCAAAATATTTTCTATTCATTAAAATGTTATTTTAATGGCAACGATAAAGTTTTTAGTGGGTAGTCTTGTTTTATTCTTTGGAACATAAATATTATGATAACTTTGGCAGTGATCCTAAATCTTTGATATACATAAAAACTGATATGTAGAGGCCTGCATGCTTGGTCAGGGTTGTCGCTTCACGCAATTTAATGGTGATCCGGATCGAAGGACCAAAATGAAGGGGTGCGACCATCTGGATAGACCTGGAAGGACCACGGCAATATACGGCTGCATGGCTGAAAATATCTCTGTTGGACATTTATATAAACAGTTTATTGAATATTAGCAGCAAGCTCTGCATCTTCCCAGCGGACACTTGTGTGGCGAGTTAGTTGACCAGCAAATCAAGTCCACTCTCCAAGTAAAATTCTTCCACGATTTTTTCCTGTCACCAACGTATTTCATGCCCATCATATAAGCTGCAAGAGGCCGTGAATCTCATGTTTAAAGATTTCTGATCCATATTCAAAGGCAGGAAGGCTATGGCTTTCAAGGGTAGTAATTCAAGCCGAAGAACAAGTCTGAACTTGTTTTTTCTCTTAAGCGACAACCCTGCTCATGACCTACACGAGTCATTGGTACACTGTACCATACGGCTAGACGGCACAACGTATAATTAAAGACAACAGTGACAGATTGATATAACAAAAAATATTAACTTATTAAATGATTTTGATCAGGCTAAAAGTGTTTTAAACGGTCGAGGAGGACTGTGGCGTTAAGGTATAATGTTAGTGCTTTACTTTATAAGGCTAAACTATGAGCTTTTAATAATGCAATAGCCATCACCTTTACTAGACTATTGAAAATAAAAAGAAAGAAAATACGTTTATTTGCAGTAAACATGACGCAGAAAAAAAAAATGAACAAGTTGGGGGGAAAATATGCGTCACATCCACGCAAAACGGCCATCGCTCAGCATAATGCTACGACTCTATGCGAGACAGAGCCCCAGTGTTGATTTTCAGCGACAGCCAGCATTGACGTTGTGACGTCTACCGGTGCAGCATACGAAAAGATAAAAATTACAAAATAAAATAAATACACGATACTTAGTCATGGTCATGATACTGTCCTAATCATTTATGTCTGTTAAACATGGGCCTTGCAATGACTGTCACAGCTGTCAAAGGTAAAGTCATGCAGAATGGGTTTTTCATTGCAGTTTTTTGTTATTGGCAGATAAAAAGACGCAATTACCCATCCCAATCCTGACTAATATTAGTCAGGATTGGGATCCTGACTAATATTAGTCAGGTCATAAATATTTATGATGTCAATTTACGGACCAAGAGTTAAAATCTGGCATGAACTCATGCTATCTGTTGAGGATTTGCTCTCTTTAACTAAACAGAGCAAATCCAGTCTGGATTTAAATATTTAATAAAAAAAAAAAAAAAAAATATTTAAAAAAAAAAAATATTTAATAAATTACCTAGAGACATCAAGGAATCTAAATCCAAAACAACTTTTAAAAAGCTACTTAAACAATTTATAGAAAAAAATTCACATTCCCTACTATAGTGTCGAGCCACATCCAGTTGGCGTTTATTGAGTGTTACACGGATACTTGTTTGCATGTATCGAACGAACATTTTGAGTGACCAAAAGATTTATAACCTACCCTCGAAACATTTTAGATAATCGATGTCTAAACTTTGTAATACCCCCAACTTTATGCAATTTTTAAGTATTTAGTTTTAATATTCTCATGTAAGTGAATAGTGTTATTCTTATGAGAATAAATGATCTTAAACCACTAAATAATCCAGTTTCAAAAATAAAATGATTTTTCGCCATCTGTCTATTTGAAATCCCCATTGGTCAGTTGAAGAACGTAGGTACCGCATGCCACTATATCCCAAGGGGAAACTGGACATTCTTTGGCTCCCCTACAAAACCCTGGGGAGAATACCGTTTGGGGAGTTCCCCAAACAGTATCAATCCATCGTTTACTTAACATAATAATACAAAAATAAACCAAATACTGTGATTTTATGACGAAGGCTTTACCCAAGAATTAGTGTAACTCCTTTATCGTATACCTTTTGACATAACTTATGGATAATATCCTAAAACATATAATTATTAGAGATATGCGGAATGCTAAAGTATTGAGGTGACATTTTGAAATACCATCTACTTATGATGACGTCATTGGGGCGTGTGCTAAAATCTGCAATGTAATTAATTGCTTATGTCGTTGCAGCAGTCGTATTAATTAACAATACTAAGATAGTGTGTTATTAGTAATTCTGGGTTTTATCGAAATGTAGAGATAAATTCCAGTAAATGAATATTGAATTGATGCAGTGTTACCGTTTGACTTTCGCACGAAACCCTAAATTATAGGTGGGGGCTTAAAAATCCTCTGTCTGGGGAACCTAGTAGGATTTATAACTATGTAGGATTCGTGGCAACTAAAACTGTATGGTAGCTGTCCTAATTTCTGGAGTGCATCGGGGATGTTCTCGCTGCTTCGGACTGTTGGCTTTCATGCCATTATTCACGAAAGGACGGTATCCCTGATCTGCAGAATGCGTGGCAGCCGCAACGAAATCTTGAAGACTGTGGCTGATCGGATGTCATTCCCGCTTTGGAGGTCCTTTGTTAAATCAGTCATCTAATGATAATTTTTATTACTATTTCCTTTTTAATTTTTAAATAATTATTTTGTAATTTGGTGTAAATTGTATATAAGTGTATTGCTGAAATAAAAATTATTTGATTTGATTTCATTTCCATTTCAATGTTCATTTAAATTTCCATTTTTTGTAATTGTTTATGTAATCTTGAAATAATGTAATTGTACCTATGGTTATGATATCTGAATTAAAATATTTTTATTCTATTATTTTATTAATCACAATAGTGCCCGATTCACTCGAACATGATCGACACGGTATTTTACTGTATAATTTTGGGATCACATGGCAGTTTCATACTGCATTTGTTTTTAATAATATAAACAGTGGAATGATGACGTGTGATCCAACGGCGGTGATCTGTGGATCCAACTTTTAAAATATATTTATTTTATTAATCACAAAAGTGCCCCGTTCACTAGAAGATGATCAATGCGATATTTTACTGTATAATTTTGGAATCACACGGCAGTTTCATACTGCATTTCGACGGGTAAAAGGCAAAAGGGGTCAACCACCACGGGTAATAATGGTCAGGAGAACAAAAACAAAGTTTAAAAAAATTGTATCTCTTTATTGCTTTATTGAATCACATCACAATCTTTAGAAAAGTTAACCAAAATACAATGTTCTTTAATAATTTTACATCAATGTAAGTCTAAGATCAATAGTTTCAAAGATAGATGTCGTTTGACCCCAGGTTTTTACCATGTTTATCGCATTTGCGAGTGGTCAAGTAACAATATTTAATATTGGGATATTTAGATTTTGGCTTAAGCTACAATATGTTAATAAAGTAATATTTTATGTTTGGCACAACATGTCATAGAGTTATACATTTTTAAACTAAAACAGTATACAGAACAAAACTGAGATCCAGCATTGGCTCGACGAATACAAAAAAAAAAACAGCAGTTACCAAACTCTAAGTAGCACCTCTGAGTATATTTGAGTAAATTTACCACAATAGTTTGGTAATTAACTCTTACTACAATAACACATCGAAAATATACTCACTAACGTCGATCACTTCCATGTAGACTCACTCTGGTCTCATCAGTGAAAACTACACTATCCCACTACTCTAACGTCCAATCCCTATGCTCTCGAGCAAATTCAAGTCGTGCTCGATGGTGGATTACCGTTAATGCTGGGCCTGTTGCTCTCTTTGGAGTCTGGTTCCGTTCAGCAAGTCTCCATCTGACGGTATCTAAACTTATGACCACTTGGCGTTCGTCACGCAGACTTTGTTGGACTTGAACTGCGTTGAGGCGGCGATTTCGCAGAACATTAAGTTGGATATAACGAACATTTGCTGCTGATGTAGCCCTAGGTCTGCACGTACCTGGACGGCAATCGAATGCTCCAGTCTCTAGGTATCGTCTGTAATCTCATTGTACCGAAGATCTGCTGATTCGAAGACCTTACGTTGCGCAACACTTGTTTGAAGTAAAACTACAGCTTGAGCTGCTTCCTTAGGTGTCGTATCCATTATTGACCGAAAAAGTAGCAAAACTACACGTTTCTGAGCAAACAATGGACAAAAACTAAAGAAATGATAAGAAATATCAGACTACCCTCATTGTAGAAAAAAAGAACGGTAATGGCGAACTCTAGTCAAATCAGAGCAAATCGTTAGCATTGTATTTGTTCCTTGATTACAATGTGAGATGACGGTACTTTAGAATAAATTTATGATCATTTTAATTAGCATGAAACTCACTTTCTGTACGCATAATTTTGATAGTTGTAAGTTTTATATTTTTTGAGAAAATCAATTCAGAGCTCCAAGGCTGCGGGTGGCCCAGTTTATTTGCTATAGAGTGTCTATGGATGACATTACAGGTATACGGCGGCATGGAATAATGGACGGTAACATTTATATATCCTAAAACTAGTTCAAGGACATTTACCTCCATTTATAGACTTTTCATATCACGGGGATAACCTACTTTGGGTGAGGCTACGTTTTCTCTAAATTGTAGTTGAGAATTTGAAAGCATTTGTCTGTTTATCTCATGAAGTCTTTGGTTTTTTCTGTGATCAATTAGTTTCGTAAGAAAATTTATATGAGATAGATTTAGCTTTACCCGTGACCCCATCCGATTGGTAGATGGAAAACGAACCCTTATTGAGTTCATGACATCGATCGCTTTTAACGTTCTTCATCGTTCTCACATGCATAATTTCAACATGAATGATGTAACCAATATTTTGTAACCATATTTTGATTTAAAAGAGTGTCCATAAAGTTTCTTGCCCGTTCTTCTCCATAGGTACTACTACGCTTTGGAATGTGTTTGGAACAAGCTTCATCTTTCTGACTGACCGACCCCTTGACAATTCAAAAGTGCCTGTAATTGGTTTATTTGAAATAAATGCTTTGAGTTTGAGTTTGGTCATACATAATAATTTTTAACTTTACCAACACTACCAACCAACACCGCTCCTCAGGTGGTATCGGTCAACTATCCACTTATCAACCAGATATCGGGAGCTGCATAGTTTCGCAGCAACCACTGAACAATGACATCTGCTTTATATGAAACTGCGTATAAAGGAGAGGTCGATACGTAGACATAACAATCTATGTACCAAAAGTAAACATATTTAATTTTTTTGCAATAGTGTTAAGTGACAAAATATTACTAAAAAAATCAAATTAATATGGGTATAACCGACAAAATTGATTTTAATATATATTTTTTAAATTGTGCCAAACGACAAGGTGATACAAAAACATAATATTCAAAATAGTCCTTCAACCAAACAAGGTAAAGTCAGTGTCGGTTGAGTACTTTTGGTAAGTATAGATTTTGCAATTCAGTACAAATAAATCTTTGGTGCAAGTGACTTTTTTTCATGCTAGAGAAACGAAACCTAGACCATTCGAAAGAGAAAAAATAGTGGAGTTGGGGGTCAATAAAAAAGTTAAGATCGCAAAAAGTGGCGCTTGACTCCTTTTGCTTTTTTACCGTCGATTTGTTTTTTATAGTATGAACAGTGGCATCATGGCATGTGATCCAACAGGGGTGATCTGTGGATCCAACTTTTACTGTAAAACATCGTACAATCCATCGCTGTGTTGAACGGGGCCTAAGAAACGGTATTTCTTGCTGGATTTTTACTGTTGGTGAAGTCCGAATTTACAGCAGTTGTGGCTTTCAGACCATTTTAGGCTTCTGACCTACACGTTAATGGTGTAACACACTATCAATCACAATCTGAATCATTTTGAAGCCTATTGCTAATACATTGCTTCATATGTTCGAAAAATTTGTCTACTCAACAACGGAAATAACGCAATTAATGTTATTGAATTGTTAAAATGAAAGCCATTCCTACAGTTAGTGTGTTACGTAATTACCCCGCTGGAAGGACCAAGGCAATATACGGCTGCTTGGCTGAAAAGACCTCTGTTTGACAATTATATAAACAGTTTATTGAATGTTGGCAGCAAGCTATGCATCTTCGTGTGGCGAGATAGTTTTGTGTTACGTAATTACCCCGCTGGACATATTTGCATGACTACCAAATGTTTCATCGCGAACGGAGAAGCTTCGGTGAGCAAAGAGCGATGAACCATTCAAGAACATACCGTAACCTCGTAGAAACAATATTATGGTATAACAATAAAGAATATCCCATTTATCTACCGATTAATCTGCGTGGTAACAGAAGTCTGTGATCAGTGATCAATTACAATAAAACAATATTATGAACATTATAATTACGTTATTATTTATTTACGTTCTTACTATTTAATTTATGCAATTTTAATGAATGTGCAGATTATGATCAAATCGTCGAGAATACTTCTTCATTTTCCTCATTTAATTATTACTTTATGTAACTACATAAGTGTTTACCTACCATCGCTTTCCGCTTAAGATAAGGGGGGGGGAGGGTTATTTTTGTTTTTCTTTGTGTCATGTTTACCGCAACGAAATGTTTTATTTCTTTCTTAATATGGGTTTAAAAATGTTGCCTGTTTGATTGCTTTTGCTAAAAGGAATTTACTAACATTCAACAACAATACATCATTCAAAATATTCAAAATCTAAAAACAATATTTCACTACGTACATGGGCACTTATGAAACGTCAGAAGAGGTGCACGGTTCCAATTGGTTGTTTCGTATGGAGAAGAGCCGGCAAGAAACTCCACGGTTACTCGTTTAAAAATAATTGGCTTATACAATGTTTTCAAATTACAGTGTTAATAGGTATGTGAGGACAGTGTAGGCCTGTCAACAAGTAACAGGTACTTAACAATATATGGTCTACAAATCTACAGTCATACATTTATGTCGTAAATCTGATATTGTACGTTTGATACAAAAGAAGCCACAGACATGAAGAAATAAAGTAATAGGAAAAACTAAGCTAATACCAGTAAAGGCTCGTACACACTGGCGCGAAGCGACGCCCGACACAATGGCACCGCGTGTCGCGCGTCTAGCGGCGCCGTTGTGTAGCGCTGTCGCGTCGCGCCTGTCTGTGGGAGCCTTAACAGAAAAATCCTAGCCAAATCCTACTCCGCACGTCACTTTTGCCAGACCTCAAAATACTCCATACATTTTTTCCGATGTACAGTCAAGGACATAATACAAAGCGTTTGTTTTTACATCCCATCATCGGCACTTAGCGTATCAGTTATCAGATCCACGATCCAATAAATAAGGAAGATCGTGATTTCCTGACCAGTACATACTTGTACATTAACTACAAATGCTGGTAAAGGGACCTCAAATACGTGGGATTTATTGGCATTCAGTTGGTCGCTGTGGAATTGAAAGCAGCTATGAGGTTCTATGACTTGCGAAGAAATTTTGTACGTGAAAATACCTTCAGGTGCTTTGCAATGTGAAAATAATATTGTAAATGCACCCAAGTTATCGTTATGTGCCTTTAACCATCGAATCTTCCTGAATTAATTCCACCTAATAAGGGTCTATAGAGGTATTGGACCAAAAGAACTGAAGGAATTAGAACATTATTGAGCAGTGGTGGCCCAGTGGTAATGGCCCCGACTTACGAGTTATAAGTCGTGGGTTCGAACCCAGACAGGCGCTTTACTTTGTGTAAATAATTTGATCACCACTGCTCTCAAAACGGTGAAGGAAAACATCGAGAGGAAACCGGCATGTCCTAGACCCAAAAAAGTTCGAAGACATGTGACATCTACCAACCCGCACTGGGCCCGCGTGGTAGATTACAGCCCACTCCCTCTCGAAGAGAGGAGGCCTGTGTCCCAGCGGTGGGAACATTATAGGCAGATTATGATTATCAACACTATTGTCAGAAATAACAAAACATGACGCCTGTTTTCCACAAAGGGTTGGGCAGAGGTATATCTAATAGTACACCAAAAACACACACACACACACACACACACTATTGGTTGATTCCGATAACATGATCTATGTATGCCATTCACGGTCTCACAATCAGAATAAATATTCTTCGTATATCCTCCTTTAGCGTATCAAGAACAATCTTCCATTTTTCCTAAGAATTCTTCCATTATCTTCTACCTTACAATCATCTTGACGACCATCAGTACAGTACGCTATGACGTACAAATATTTGCGAAGTTTGTTTGTCCATATCCGAATGCTATTGTTTCTTGTACTTGTTTACAAAACATGGCGTTCCAAGATGGCGACGGCCGCGGGTGACGTAAACCTGTGACGTCACTTTCCCCGTACGCTTTCGTGTTTTGAAAGCGACGCGTGCGCAACTGAAAGATAAATGTTTTCTTATATTTAGATTTCGTAAAAATGTGACTGTAAATTGATTCATTATCAGAAACTGTGACTAATGTCAAGTCTTGGAATTAATAGATATTTGTACTGGATTTTTGGGGTTACTTTTAAAGAGATTTTTCCTTAATGATTTATTTTTTGTTTTAGCATTTTTCAGTGACGTTTGACACTGAAATGAGTTATTTATCATTCATGGTTTTTAATATCGTGTTTAGTAGGTATTTCAATGATTAAAATGGGGTTCGACTATAATGATACAGTTCATGCACATAGGGGTTTATTTATAAACGTTGCTTAAACGTTTAAACGTCAAAAATGTATGGTTAAACATCATCGCTAATCATTACTCAACTTTAAGCAACGCTTATAAATAAAGGGAATAGTGTCAAGCCAAGTTACAAAAAACATTTCCTTTGCTTAGGTCTTAAACTAACTGATAACAGGATAGGTAGTAGTTAATTGATGGATATCAGTTTAAACTTTAACGACCGTTACAAACTGTTTATAGCGACAGTCCTGAAAATTGATTTAGGTACTTAAGTGAATTAAAACGTCAGTCTATTTAACAACTGCCACATAGAAACAACATGCCAATTTAGTACGTTTAATGAAAAAATCTTCATTATTATGTTATCTTAATAAAGACAAGCTGCCAATGCTCTGCCAAATAAAACCATTCTACTTTCCCCCATTCTACCCGAATGCTCATCAGATCGCTATCACCAAAATAATGCTATCACTATTCGGCAGCTGGCTGTCATAACAAACTTTTGTTCACTCTAAAGGTGTTTACAGACAAAAGTGCATTTGTGGCGCGTTTGACGGTATCTAATTGTTCCATCTTTTTATCTGTTTTGTTAACGAATTATATTCATTGCCTATTGTTAGGGACTGGCGGGTGTTAGATAGTTATCAATTTTAGATATAGTTTTGACTCGGATTTTAGATACAATTGGCATTTAAGTTGTTTTTCGGCTTTGGTTGCTGTAGATATCTTAAGATCACATAACATAATCCTTATCTTCAGATACAGACAGAATAATTTGCATTACCTATTTGAAATTTAGATTTCTCAATTAGCGATTTCAAGTTCATGTTTTGGCATCATTAAGGTAGATTATTCTATCTACGTGAGACAGTGTGGTAATAAATCTGTGTCTTTTGATTTGCTCTATATTCCTCATCTTAAAAATATTTACTGCTCACTTGAAAATGTGAACAGTATTTAAAATTTATTTTTTTGCGTAATGGACCACCTCTGGACCTTGATCTCACCTTTTATTTTTACGTCATGTTGTGCCTGCTAGGCTGTGATAAGAGATCACCTTAGTATAAAACTAAACATTGGTATTTGAAAATATTTGTAACAAATTTCCACGCGACTGTACCAGGTAACCTTTCTGATATTTTCGACGCAGGCGCATGATTTGCAATACACCCAGCTTTATAGATCAACGACTTCATAAACGTTTTCCAATAATAAAGTCGTTAAACTTTAATAATAAAAACTGTAACCGATTAATAGGATAATTTATTACGTTACAAATTAAAGTAGATAATTATATTAAAAAGTTAACAGGATGGAGTTATTATTTTATTTTTTACAAAATTACTGAAATAAGTTTATTAACGGATGTTTTTCGAAATAATCATCTTAGTAAATTACATGGTACAATGATCAAGATCTTGATATTACCTATATTTTGTGCCTACATGAAAACTGCATTATAAAATTCGTATTGGTGGGTAATTGTTTGTGACTATCACATACAATAAACTATTTCATGATGGATTCTAAAATAATTGGAAACAATGAAAAGGCCTCCTTATGTTCCAATATGTCAATATCAACCAATAGAATAGCAATACAGGGCAATGAATTTCATTATATATTGTGCCAAAAAAGTTAGTCGAAAATATCACGAAGAAAAGAAAAACACACACGCAAACGCACACTACACACTGTTGTAATTTGACCTAAGTTTACAAATAAAGCATTCTGATTCTGAACGAATAGGAAATATACAAAAAAAAAATACCATAGATACACATACTCTCTTAATCATAAAGATATTTATGAAATACTAGCAGCCATCCTCCTCATTTTCATGTTATTAAAGGGAGAGGTCAGTATAAAACTATTTTAATTCTAAGACATGTTTAAATATTTTCTTTGCTCCTTACAGTATAGTATTAGCGAAATAGTAATGCTCTCATAGAAGATTTAAGATCTTAATACCCGTTGCGACAGCCAGTAAATTATTCGAAACAACTGGAATGTAATTTTGATCATTTCTTAAAATGTCGCTCGGCAATAGGGTAGATGACCTAGAGTCTACACCAATTATAGATTCATTGTCGTGTGCAGTCATCCTTATTCTCATAGATTACAGCGAGTAACTATTTTAAAATAGATGCGTCTAGAATTTAAATTAGGCCTGACATTTTACTGCTAAGTATTTTTCTTTGTTTAAGATGATAAGAGGCAGTAGCCTCCTATCAACTAAATCGTCTACCAACAATATTGTACGGTCATTACTGTTTTCCCTTCATTCGATGGTACAAGCAGGTAGCTTCCATCACCATGTTTCTTTGTTAGAGACATCATAGAATCATAGATTCATTAAACAGATCAACATAGGCCACACTGCCCATCTTTGTGAAATGTGGTCAAACCATAATTAACGTAAAATCATTTATTTCAACATTATAAATTACAATATGGAGGTATCATTGGACGTAAACTAGGCACAGCCTGTATCTTGGGCACTATTAAATAGGTACAACATTTTAGTAATAATTTTTTTGGTAATTTTTAAATAAAGTAAAATTAAATTAAAGTCTAAACTAGCTACAGTTTAGCTAGTTAGCCTCATCAAGACTACGAAACGAAATATACAAACAAATGAACTAATTAAGGGAAAACTGAAATCAATTCTTATAATAAAATTTAAATATAAAAGATAAACTAAAATTTTCGCATAATTTCCTATAATTATGGTCCTATTCCTACGTATCTTCGCATAATTTCCTATAATTATAGCCCTATTCCTACGCATAATTAGAGCATAATATAAAGCAATTATTCCAAAAGTAGCTTTATCCCTCACTAGAGATTTGCGTCCATTAAAGACATCATCACTCATTTGTAGATTCATGGTGATTTTTCCTGCTCAAGGTTGGAACTTTATATTTGCCTTTGAAGATACGTCACAGTGTCACTTTTGACAAAACCTACCAATATCCTTCTAGATGATGTTATCCAGTCATTCTGTCTTCCATTACTACCAGGGTCTCAGCGGGGCGGGGGAGGTTATTCCCATAAAGCACGTCGTTAGCGCGGCCACCCGCCAGAACGCGATGTAGGAAGTCACCGCTTAGTCGCGGGCGCATGCTGGCGAGTGAAGTGGACGTTTGCGGTGCAAAAATGAGGGCAATGACAGACATGGTCAACAGATTTCGATCGTTTTGTTTTAGTTTCGAAAGAGAACTAATCATGTTTATGTTTACCTACGGTGAGCCTAATGAGATCTCTGGACTTACGTATAAAAATTTATGAAACTCAACAAATAAATGAAACAATCACACACATAAAATATCATACGTGCTCAAATCTAGTAATGGAAACTGTGTTATGTGAACCTTTTTGGAAATTCAGTACTTGCTGACGACCTCTGAAATTCTCTGAAAGCGTAGACTATACTAATTACTGGTCCAGTTTAAATTGTAGTTTATGAAAGTATTTTTAATATTCATAGGTAATCAATTAAGTAGCAAGTGACAATTAAACAGCATAACAAGCTCGTCCTTTAATGTCCACTTCCCTCGCCAGCACACGCGGTCACGGCCGGCGCTCTCTTGATACACGCTCCAAGAAGCTCGATGTTGGCACCGTCTGTCGGTTACTGCCCAGTATCTTTGTTACATTACACTTGTTACCTCGACACTGACTCGAGAACTATGAATGAACGTCAGACTTCAGAGATCCAAAGATATTTCCATATTCCAACATCTTGAAGATTAGTCCTACCAAGGTCGGTAAGGAATACCGGTAGTGGCTCTTAAATGGAGGTGGGTCGGGCTCTTGGCTAGACGTAGTGTAGGCAGGTGCAGCAGGGCCCTAACAGAATGGATACCGAGAGACTGTAGCAACAGTATTGGCAGACCAACAGCCAGATGGGTGGGTGGATGACCCAAAAAGGACCACAGGTAAGACCTGGATGAGGGTCCCCACCTACTACAGAAGCATGGACAAAAGGAAGGAGGACTATACCCAACAGCGGAAGGAACTCAGCTGCCAATGATGGTGATGATATTTCGTACAATTCAGTTTCCAGATAGTTAATTTAAGCGGCTAGACAGACAAACACGTTAATCACAGCAAATGATAGTCATCTTATCGCTAAACATATCAGTAACGAATATAATATGTAAATACTAAAGAAAACTAGACGTTTCCAAATTCACGGTAAGGTTAACAATGTAGTCAAAACACACGAAATCATAAATGCCTCGTTTGCCTTGACCTTGATCCGTGAAGATCTAGACGTAAACGAACGCGGTTATCGGCTGATTATCAATTGTATTAATTCTAAAAACGATCGAAACAGAGATAGGCCCGAATATGTAAATGACAACCTGTTGGTTGGTGCGAAAATAGAGGCAACAGTTGTATATGAGTAGATAGCTGGCAGAGACCGAGCTTCGTACAATCATATTGCGATGGAACACAACTATGTGAAATGGCAGTATGCGTATCGTTTCACTGATCCCACGAATAAACCAAAAGTCTGCAGGTAAAATGAAACATAGAATATAGCCCTATTCCAAAATGAAGGGACATTGGAAAACGATAGATAAGAAAATGCATTAATACTCTTTTAAAAATAGATAAATAACGTAAGAATATTGCTGGTGAATATAGTGATGAGAATCCCACAAGTGGGTATTGCTCACATAAAAAGTGGAACATCATTGACGTCATGTGGTAGTGTATCATTCTTAGTGAAGCTTACATGCTTAATCGGCCTATTCTGTTCCCACCGCTGCAGCTGGGACAAAGGACTCCTCTCTTGTGAGAGGGAGTGGGCCGTAATCCACCACGCGGGTCCAGTGTCACATGTCTTCGAATCTTTGGTTCTAGGAGATACCGGTTTCCTCACGATGTTTTCCTTCACCGTTTTGAGAGCATAGCATATTGATGGAATAATTTACAGAAAGTGAAGCACCTGTCGGGGTTCGAACCTACGACCTACAACTCGTACGTCGCGGCCGTTACCACTGGGCCACCACTGCTCTCTGAAGTGAAGCGTGTTCTCCATTTAATATCTACTCCTGTGTCAATTGTGTGGGTAGCGATGACAGTCTCAAAAGGTAAGAAGTAGTCGTCATGAGAAAACGTGCGATAAAATCGTATCGTTTTAAAAAATGTATTATTTCCAAAGTTGGCATATTGATGAGTGGCAATAGGTTATATACCTTAAAACGATGAATCAGAGGTGATTAATGAAATGATTGATTTTGAGGATGTTATTGTACCTACCGCCTCACCGAGGGGTATCGTGTTGCCAAGTAACAGGGGTTGTGGATTTTTCAGATAGGCAGTCGATCCATGTAAAATACTAGCTATACTATTTAGCTGCATCCCCTTAGACTGGAAGCCAACTCCAACATATCGAGAGATCTGCCTAGCCTGTAGAGCCATCGTAAATGGATATATAGAGAACAATAAAAATTTCCAAGGACAAGTTCTTATTGAAGATATCTTTAGGAGAAGTCTGGTGTAACCTAAGTCTTTGGCTACCAATGAATAAACGAAGAGACACGTGAATGTAAAAGAAGCAAAGGAATACACAAAGATTAGCTCGTCGTGATCTGTAGGTAATTGTATGTCAAACCATAAGCAATTACTGCTTTAGCATAGAAAAAAAAACTAAAAACAGCATCAATAATGCCATTGCACATTAAGGTAACTTAGTATCTGAGTTAATTAGTGTTTTTCTTTTATTTCAAGCCAACATCAACTTTAATTCGCATTTTGAAACCATAATACGCCGAAATATGTCTTAATTTAATACCTATATTCGGTGACGGATTGACCTCGGGTCTCCTCGGGTGAGATCCAGTGTGCTCAGACGGGCTCGTGCGAAGGGTGCCACTGTTATCTGGCACGAGGCGCGACAGTGGCGCGTGCGCAAATCACGTGGACGTTCGACCTATGAGTAGTGCGGTGCTGAGTTTAAGTTTTTTATCGATTTTTTTTAATGCTTTTTTAGTTTTACTTATTTTAAGTATCATTTTCAAACAGAGCAAGAATCTGGTGAAAATAATAAAGGATTATCATTAAAATTGTTATTTGTTCATTATTATAATATTGTGACATAACATTTTTATAATAATGATTTTTGTAGTGTTATCTTTATATACATAAAAATTACGTGTCACGTTGTTTGTCCGCGATGGACTCCTAAACTACTGAACCGATTTTAAATTTGATTTGCACACCGTGTGCAATTTGATCCAACTTGAAATATAGGATAGCTTACATCTCAATTTATAGTCGCAATATTATTTTATTGCAAATTATTTGTCTATAATTTGATAATCACAATTATCTGTTAGCTCCAAACGATTCTAACAGATGGCGATATCTGTTGATATCTGTTAATTGAGTAAGTATTCAATAGATGACGCTATGTTAAAAATACAAACGTTTGATATAAGCTATATGAAACGAATATATTCATTTCATATTTTCATTTTTTTTTTCATATATTATAAAGAGAAAAGATATGATTGTTTGTTTGTATTGAATAGGCTCCGAAACTACTGAACCGATTTCAAAAATTATTTCACTCTTGGGAAGCTACACTATCTCCGGGTGACATAGGCTATATTATGCTTTGCTACCCGGGCGAAGCCGGGGCGGGTCGCTAGTGTCAATATAAAATATCATCGATTTGACAAGAATATTTCCTCTACTGTATTTTACAAGAAGTTTGCCTTCAGTATATTTTTTTAAGAAAACTGTAACGGTTCTTAAAATCTATAAAATAACGAAGAATAATTAAAATTTACTTTCTTTCATAGATACGGGGTGGCAGGGACATCGACGCACAACCTGTTACCATGGATTCAGTACATGATTCTGAACACCCCTTTTTTTTGTTTTGGGTGGGATATCATCAAATGACGTCTCCCGCTCTGGGCGGAGCGGAAGGGCGTGTCAGACTCTTACTGACTAAAACCCACCCGTGTTCCTTCAGTTGCCTGTGCGCCAGGGCCACGGTAACTCTTTCGAACAATCCGCAGCCCCGGCAGGCATCGGTCCTATCGGACCCCGTCAATTTTGCTGACATCTCTTTGAGGCGCGCGTGGAACACGACGCGCCGTCATTCTGAACACCCCTGCGTTGAATTTTTGTATCGGTTATTAAAAAAGAAATGCTCTGCCACACATTTTGACATAGCAGGCATTTCACTTTTCTCTGAAACAGCAGTTTTTTTTTTATAACCTCCGGTTAATTTCTACGCTAGAGGGTCTAGAATCATGTGCTGAATTCATGGTTTCAGTTTGCGTATTGATGTTCCTGCCACACTGTATAGATTATAGCCACAACGGCTGAATTCTTCATCGATAACGAGATTGAATTAAAATTAAAAACCATTGTAGCCAATGCTTATTAAATTGATATAATAGCAACACACCTGTACATGCCAAACATTACCGACGGCAAAAAAAAAAACAAATGTTAATTACCTACCCACTAAAATTATAATATCTACCTAATTAATAAAAAGCATAACATAAATATGTCTATGCCCATCACTATCACTTATCGATACGCCGGGGGGATAGGGTAAACAAGCGGAGAGGGGTAACCTTGGATGCGCGAGCGCAGCTGCTCAATGATCACCTGCCTCCAGCCGCCATATTGGATCCAGCAAGCAAACAAGTACAAACACACAGCGCAAAACATTCACTTCTTTTTGTATTAATAAAAATTTCGACAATTTCATTTTAAAAGTTCATTTTATGACATTTATTGATCGGTACTTTGACTTCATTATTTTAGGAATGTTAATTTTATCTCTATAGTAACGAACGTTTCTTTCGGCAGTTTTATATGTCTCATAATTTTAACAGCTCAGGCAATCGAAACTGAATCTGAATTCTTAAAACTAGATACCTACTTATTTCTTATTATAAGCAGTTTTTATTGAGTATCAAATTATCTGGTATCTATTTAATTTCGCATTTCGAAACGTATCATATTTCTACAAAAAACTTGATATAAGTGTTAATTTCTTATTTTATTAGTTAAGTGTCTATAATTTAATTTAGATCGATAATTTCAGAAAATACGTCTGTTCTATTTCTACGAGTTAAAATACTTGGTATTAAAAAATAAAAATGTAAGAGTAAGAACCATATAGGTACAGTCAGCAAAAGAGATAAGTATGCAGAGTCGCCGGATATAGTTGAAATTTAGTAAGAAACCGATGAATTTTTTCCAATAAAATTTAATTAAAATAATAGAAAACAAACTGGTCATTTATCAAATTAAATTTCATTCGAAAACATTCATCGGTTTCTTACTAAACTTCAACTACATCCGGCGACTCTGGATACTTATCTCTTTTGCTGACTATACATTGCACAAGTGCACATTTCCATGTGACCATTTACTAAAAACAGAAAAAACAAAATTTAAAATTAATTATCCAACACAGGTTTGGGAATGTCAAAAATCTAATGTTCCGAATTCAAATCGAATGGAAGAAACACCTTGCCAGCGACAAAAAACAGAGCTAATGCGAAAGACAGGTGTTTTAAGTTAATAACTTTTAAGGTTGGCCACGATTCAGACACTCGAATTAAGTTTAAGATTAAGAACGAAATACTCGTTTACTCGGATTGAAGGTAATTTTGTGGATTGCATAATTCGGTTGCTATAATCGTGATTCTAAATAAGAACTAGTTTCGGGAACTTTTGTATTAAGCAGTCGGAATCGTCCGAAATAATTATAAACAATGTTAGGTACATAAATAATGTGATACGTCGTTTCAATACCAACTTTTCTTGAAGACTTAACAGAAGGGATGTGTTCTGGTGTGAAACCACATATTGCCATTATGAAATAGAGGCGAACAAGTCATTGAAACTAAATGTCCGAAGAATCACACTTCTTCGGATCTACAACCGCGCCTACAACCATGAAGGTTACAAAGTAAAGTAAATTTTTAAGCAGATTATTAAAAAACTCCGTTTTACACCTAACTTCCTAAGATAGTGTTACAAGTTTCTATACATATTCATGATTCTATAACATAATACAAATTTTAAATACATAATTAGATATAAATATCAACGTTGTATGACATATCGTGATAACATCTCAATCAATAAAATAACACAGCAAACGATGAATAATAGAAGATCAAAAGATTTTAAATCCGACTGGTTTTAAAAACATGCAAGATATTTGAAAAACGAATACCTATTCTACACTTCTATGGTCTATATCGAAATACACAAACAAACACACTTCGATTTTCAAACGCATGAAATCCATAAACTAAACGAGTTATCATATCATAAAATCGTGAATTTATCAAAGAAGTCTTTATTTCAAAATAAAATTGACATATAACTTTACAACTTTTTATGTATTCAGCCGTAAAACGTTCCGCATACTCCAATAGATTCATGGAAAGCGGTCATTTTTCATTTAGTTTGTTTTAAACGGAAATTCTTATCATACATGTGATCGTTTACTGAATATTTTCGTGAAGTATTTCCTCGAGTAGTATAAACATGTCTGTTTATTACGCTGCTTCTTAAATATGTAGAAAAGGAAGGAACTGCCGTAAACTTCTAATTCCATTATAATTCCTTGCGGGGCTTTAAAAGCGCACTACAGCGTTTAAAGCTCTTAAACGACATCATATTATAAGCAAACAGTTTTTAAGCGCTAGAATGGCTGAAAGAGTTTAAGATACGCCCCTAAACTTCGGTCTGGTTTCAGAGTTAAAGTTGATATAACATTAAAGTGCTTACTAGCCAGCCCGTATTTGGACAGGTATCCCTAATAATGTCACACGCGTCATAGAATGCCGCTGACACATCCAGTCATTCCTCTTAACTCAAATCCACATGAAAAGTAGTTTTATCAAGAATTTTCCCGGAAACTCTTAAAAATCCGACGAACTATTTTAAACGTGCGGTATTTCCGTACCGGGTTTCAAATACACTTATAAATATCTCATGATTAATCGATTTTCTCGTTAACCATCGTGATTAATGATTATTGTGAATTTATTTTTTATTATGAGCAACGAGAATGGCTGTCATAAACACTTAATTGCTAAATCGAACACCTTTTTAAATGTAATAAGATTATAATTTGATAATTTTATTAACTTTGTTGCAAGTTAAAGAGTTAAAATGTAAGTGTCACAGTGTTTAAGATATTTTGTGTTGAGATATTTCACCTGGGACAGGACAGGTGGCTTTACTAAAGTAATTAGAATCCTAAGGATTCAGAATCTTTACGATTTTTTATATATCCTCGTGATAGGTCATGACAGAAACATAGGGCTCACTCCATTGTCCCGGTGCTCCTTGATCAACCACATGCGAATAGATTTGATACGTTAATAATTAAAACGTTGTTTATTAGAACTCTCAAAGTGAGCAAATTCATTGAATTTCAAGCCGAATTAGTGTTTTTGTTTGTCAAATTTTTTTGTCACTCAACTTACCGCTGCCGAATCTCAAGCTACCGAACTGTAAAATCCTGAGTAGGTACCTCACAATACACATTAATAAAACAAACAGACGAATTTCACAGTTCGTAAACCTTCAAACGATAAGCTTCAGTAACTCCTAATGTCAAAAATTGTAACCGTCCTAAGAAAATCGTTACTTACATACAAAAAACCTTTTTTCTTCAATCCTTTTTACGGAAGGGTTAAGGCAGATGCGTAGACGCAGATGTTAAGAAACACGATTAATGATTTAGCTACTGTACTGTATGTAGGTAAACTGGTTCTTTTTGTAATATTAATTGTTATTAATGCCGTTAAGTTTCCAAGGAAGCACGTACACGCAGCGGTTTGTTGGGACTTAAGGTACCAATACATTTAGGTAATCCGACGTTGACTTGGTTCGACTGATTGTCTATGATCATGGGAAAGAAGTAAATAAAGTTTTCAGCTGCTTCTAAAAAGTTAATGGTACAAAGAAAAATAGTTTATTCTGCACAAACAAAACGCAGATTACAAATAAATGACATTAAATACACACATACAAAGTAGCCAAAAGCCTCGTATTCAAGTAATAAAATGACATACAATAAAACTGAAGCTACAAAATGACTTGCATAGTCTAAACACAGTTTAGACGTTGCAACTTTTATTGTAGCTTTAACCTGTGATATGCCATAGGCAATTCAATCACACTGTATAAATTAGGCTTTAGTCAGACACAGAGATGTGCTTTTGTTTTGTAATACCAAGAGACCAGGATGGTAAAACTACGGATTCTTAGAAAAGCGGTGGTCGCCATATAACTGCTGCAGTGGCGGCTGTTATGAAAATGATGGCAACGGAGTCTGACTATACGGTGTCAAATAACGCTCTCTAGGAAGACACACCAACTTACAGTACAATTATTTTCTTAAGAGGCTTACAATAGTTAAAGCGCGGTCACTGTCGGACTGCATAGCAAAGAAAGAGAAGCGCGATGACACAACGCTGGTAATTTATTGCACAATACGAAGCAATTATCTATTTACAAAAAATCTATTGATTGGATTAAAAAATTAAAACACTATTACGTTAGTATGTTGCTTGTAGAATAATCTGCCAAAAAATCAGAATGATTTAATGCATAGTAGTATGGTTTTTTATCGTTAAATAAATTTTTAGAGGTATCTTCGTAATTTTTTTCTATCGTATCAAATTAGTTGTTTTATGTTTTCAACACACTATCTAATTAGCAAATATCCTGAAGAATAAGATATATTTTTCTAATTTTGTTTAGTGCAGTGGATCATATACTTTTAGGCATTATAAAACTTACGTTTAGGTCCTGTAGTCCCCTTAATGTCCCTCGGGAATCATCGCATTTCCGAATACAAACGAATGCTAATTTCCATGTCCATCAATTATTAGATTTATCGTGTATAATAATAATTTGAATTCAGAACTAAGTACTTTATAGTTGTTTTGTTTTGACGTAACAACAATAAATTCGCCGGTAAATTGCGGACGCTATGTGGTAGCCAGCAATCTTGTAGAAACCCGTAACTTAACTGATTCTACTTGAGTTAATCCTGAAAGTCACTAAGTCGATCTTGGTAAGGCCATTGCAACAATTAATAATCTTAGACCGAAATTATACTGTATCATTGAGAAAATGCAACTAAATGACTAATGCCGGTTATTAAATAGTTCTTTCATTACATTCCCATATTAGTATTGTAATAAAATACAATTAAATAAGCTGTTGATTGAATTATAAAATAGTTGATGCTGTCTGATATAGTATCATGGTTTATATACTAGGTACTATTCTTAGTATTGTTTATTATTTAGAAATAACTAAAACCCGACTACTGAAAAATCACGCACTAAAGATATGAAACAAGAAAATATTCTCATCTGAAATTATTATGTACAAACTATTCAATATGTATCGTCTATAAACAACTTACACGTTTAATATTTTAATATATTTAATACATATTCATAGTGATATTCAGAGGACAGCCCTGATCATATGCCACATTGTCCTAAAGGTTATGATCACTTACTACTGTTAAAATGTATTGTTTAGTTAGGTTCAATTACGCCCTTTCATTTGATACCCAAAGCGGCATAATGAAGAAAAAAAATTGTTTAGTTCATGACTTATGAAGTTATGACCTCTAGAGAGCGCCATATTTAATTTAATGTGACGTCACATAGCCTAACCAGCGGACGATCAAGACGCTTCCAACGATACGTCATTTGTCAAATTATGATAAGTAGTTTAGAAGTTACGAGGAAACACATGGACATACACACATACCCACATACATACATACCGGTCAAAATCATAACCCTCCTTTTTGCTTCACCGTAGTCGGGTAAAAATCAATTCAATTACATAGGAAGATAGGAACGCTATAGAAAGCAAGGCTTTTCTTATTATCATTGACCAAATCTATTTCATTGATCAAGTAAAATGATTCATTAACCCATTGTAACACGGTTGGCAAAATAAAAAAAAAAACATCCTAAGAAAACTTTCTGAGCTGCTTCCATCCGCTTCGCATCCGCTTCCGTCCGCTTAGATCGTTCCACAAGAAATTACTGTCATTAGATCATGTAGATATGTATAAGATGGATAGGTAGTAACTCGTAAGTATATTTAAATGTCTTTGGCATATACATTTAAACAAATGTTATAGTTTTTCTTGTCAGCACTATATACCTTTTCAAATCTTTCAGTCGCCTCTCATAGGACTGGCACGACCTAAGGTTTGGTAAACATTTCTTCCTGAAAAAAGGTGCTGTTGATTTGAAGTTTATAGAAACTTTACTCTCTCATGAAAATTTGCCTATGTCCTTACCCAGGTCATGGTCTTTCTGTGTGCCAAATTTCATCCGAATCTGTTCAGCCGTTTTAGCGTGAAAGCGTAACAAACAAACAAACTAACAAACATCGACATCGAGCTTCGTCATCATCATGTCGGACAAACAGGATTAAAATAATTATTTATGACACTATTGATATAATACATCGTTATATCAATAGTGTCATAAATATTGATTTGGCATGCGGCAGTAACGTACGAAGCTGTATATCTCAAGATTATCATGTGAAACATGTATCACTATTAAATACAATGCCTTTTACAGATATACTATAAAATAATGCAGTTGCATTATGGATAAAAAATATATAATTAAATTATTATAAAATTGCCTAAGAAAAAAACAAATACCTCGGACTCTTGTTGTCCTTGTAGAGTTAAACAATACAATTGGCTTTTCCAAGTCCTTCCCCATTACCTGATCATTATGAAAGCAGGCCAAGCAGATGGGTCATTATCATCAACAATTAAGTGCAGAAACTCAGAATACCTGTCATATGACTAAAAATTACAAGGTTTGGTCCAATTACATACCCTGTGCAATCTAATAAAATCGACTCTATGGCCTATAAGGGGTTTATTTATAAGCATTGCTTAAACTTAAGAGACGTTTAAACGTCAAAAATGTATAGTAAAACAATCGCTAATCATTACTTAACTTTAAGCAACGTTTATAAATAAAAGGGTATATCCTTATGCACAACAGAGATAGGCATAGAAACAGATTTTATCTCCATCCTGATTCAAACTAAGAAACAGATTTTTCCGTAAAAAATAGCTTAGTATGGAGCTAATTCTGGTAACATTTTGGATTCCCAGGAACCAGGAAGCAAAAATTATCAAAATTAATAGAAGCTGGTTTACCAGATATTTAACCTTACCACCTGACATTATACTTAGTCATCTATTACAACACACGCGAGCTATGTTCCTACGATCTATTTATAACTTAAAGCCACATGGTTTTGAAAACCACGTGTCTACCTCTTAAGTTTTGAATTGATTTTTCCAAGTAATTCATGTTGCTCATATAGATTGAATGAGATGACTAGTTTAATAATTTAACATCCAAATATCCATACCAGATTTTTTTCTAGTAATCTGGTTTTAGACTTAGTTAAAGGAGCATCAGGAAGAAAAGTATACACTGCAAATCAAAAAACCAATACCAAGCGTACATACCAATTTAAATAAATTATCACTTCAAAAAATTTATCACCAGCCACCAAGAATGCGGTGTCAAAACCCATAATAATCATGCATTAATACCGTGCGCGTGCGCACAGCACCTGTTCGGAATGTAACGGGACGCCATGTTGTTGACGGTACGTCCAGTAATTAAATGTGCAAAAAGAATACAACGAAAGAGACCTGTTAAATTAATCAAGAACTAAATGATACGACTTTACGGGTATTCGAGATAAAAAGCTGAGTTCGACTCCTGATAAGGGGCTGATAAGGTTGGTTAAGGTCGTATTAGCTTCATTAAGGTGACTGCGATGTAAAGTTTCGTTTCCACTAGCTAGCCTCAGTTTATCTCAATTCGAAGCTACTTAAGTGAAGACGATGCCTCATCCTGAGGCCGCATCATAGTAAGACTGATTTCGTAGCCTCAGGACAAAACAATTTTTTAAGGTCTGAATTTAGATGTTTAAAAGAGAGACCAAAGGAAAAATGGACGTAGTGTGTGATAGATGAGAATTGCTAGGAAGGACGGGAACGGCAGCTTATAGAGATAAATGAAAGAAAAACACGCCTAGGCGTGACTTGGTGACGACGACGCTAGCGTCGTCACCAAATATATTGGGATGAGGGCAGAAGGATAAATGAGGTCGACACGTATTTTATCGCGCTTTTAGCAGTTTTTAGGGATCCGTACTTTCCTCAAAAGGAAAAACAGAACCCTTATATGCCATGTTCGTGAACGGGCGCCGTCAGTAGGGACTGGTCATCTCTAAGCTGCCATGGCTTATTTTAATTTAATTTAATATTTGAATTGCTTTTGTTTTTTTTTATTGCGGACGCTTTTAAATTTCTGCATCGTTCTCACATGCATAATTTCAACATGAATGATGTAACCAATATTTTGTAACCATATTTTGATTTAAAAGAGTGTCCGTGGAGTTTCTTGTCCGTTTTTCTCCATAGGTACCTACTACGCTTCAGAATGGGCAACTAGCTTCATCTTTCTGACAGACCGACCCCTTGACAATTCAAAAGTGCCTGTAACTGGTTTATTTGAAATAAATGCTTTGAGTTTGAGTTTTTGAGTTTGATCACTTTGTTGTCCATCTGCCCGTTTATCAAGACCGTTTTTAAGCTACGTATCCACTAGAGCCAGCCTCAGTTGGTAGTGAATACGCAGCTTGAGATCCTGGGGCGGTTCTAGTTGTATTCTAATTATACAAACAACATTGTCTGGGTGCGGGTGCGTTATAAAACCGTGAAGCCATGTCCTATTCTTATCATAATATTCAAATGAAACCAGTTGCAACACATTTGTACCGTGTGATCCTAACTCCTTAACAGAAAAGATATTAGATATGAATAAACTTCATTGAGTTTGTGGATATAGCACCATAGATTCCTACTGCATGGAAACTATGTTGTTTATGGATATTGCAGAATATATTCCTACTGCATGGAAACTATGTTGTTTATGGATATAGCAGAATATATTCCTACTGCATGGAAACTATGTTGTTTATGGATATAGCAGAATAGATTTTTATTGCATAAAAACTGTTGTTGTTTATGGATATAGCAGAATATATTCCTACTGCATGAAAACTGTTGTTGTTTATGGGTATAGCAGAATAGATTCCTACTGCATGAAAACTGTTGTTGTTTATGGATATAGCAGAATAGATTCCTACTGCATGAAAACTGTTGTTGTTTATGGATATAGCAGAATAGATTCCTACTGCATGAAAACTGTTGTTGTTTATGGATATAGCAGAATAGATTCCCACTGCATGAAAACTGTTGTTGTTTATGGATATAGCAGAATAGATTCCTACTGCATGGAAACTATGTTGTTTATGGATATAGCAAAATAGATTCCTACTGCATGGAAACGATTGTTGTTTATGATTGTTTTACTTATACTTATATTAAGGCATTTTAAAACCTTATTTTATGGTCTTACTGATGTAGGTTTGCTATGCATGTAAAATGTTTATTGAATAATTTCTAAGAATGATTTGAATCAAAGGGCAACGTTCAACATTGAGTTACGGTAATTTCAACTGTGTAATTTGCTGGAACATTTTCTTTCGGAAAACCTAAGAATTTACAAGTGGGCATTGTCGAGCGAGTTACAATAATACAACATTTTCCAAAAATAGTAGGTACGTATCCATATTTTAGTCACAACATGGTTGCCGGCTCCCGGCCACCGTAGGCGCGGGCTTGCGGACGGCGAGCAATGGGCAGGTCGCCGTCCGGTAAGGACCAGGCCCGGGTCGACGGCACGTCGTGTTCCACGCGCGCCTCAAAGAGATGTCAGCAACATTGACGGGGTCCAATAAGGCCGATGCCTGCCGGGGTCGCGGATTGTTCGAAAGAGTTACCGTGGCCCTGGCACACAGGCAACTGAAGGAACGCGGGTGGGTTTTAGTCAGTAAGAGTCTGACACGCCCTTCCGCTCCGCCCAGAGCGGGAGAGGTCATTTGATGATTTCCCACCCAAAAAAGAAAAGCCACACCTTGGTTATTATATCAGCGATCTTAAGCTAAAATAAAATTACATTTAATTTCACTTATCGTCACATCACAGTACTAAAATAGTACTCAAAAGGTAATAATCCATTGGTAGGGTAGAAATATGGGCCTTCTAATCTTCAACTGTAAAATTAAAAAGATCATGGATAGCTATAGTAATGATGATTGAAACATATTAGCGGCCATAACTTTAATTCTATCTTGTGCTATTTTTAAATGTGGTAATTGAGCTGGCAATACTTTTAGCTTACGCTGCACTGTAGTTAGCGTATGTTGAAGCATTTTGTGGTTTCATTGGATTAAACATAGGAACCCTAACGTTTTGATACACATTCGTGATGAGTGCTAAAATGGTGAGCATTAAACAAAACAATTCTGAAAAGGGAATTTGGCCCCATTTTGTAACAAGCTAAATTGTAGGTTGACCGATCCTACTCAAGGTCCTAGGTCCTAATTAATTAAGTTTGATTTAATACTGATCATATTGAAATAGCCTAGGAAACTGAAAGACAGCGCTGTAACTAAAACTAAACTAAACTTCGGTAACTTTGTCTCTAGCATAAGGTAAATATGTTTCGCTAAAGCCTCAAAGTGTACATACGGCCACATATCAAGCTATACATTTCCAGTATCAGCTGACCTCTCTTTATACGGAAATCCTATACAATGATAGATCAGCTTATACTGGAAATATATATATATATATATTATAGCTTGATATGTAGCCGTGTATACAACGACGTTTTATTGTATTACTATACCTGTGCCTACTGTTTAAATTTTTAATATTTCATGAAAATGTAATTATTTAAGTATTCTAGTCTAGTCTTAATTTACGATATTAAACTATACTTTTAAGGCCTTATTATGACGATAAAATAATTTTCTTTCGACATTGCTAGTTACAGCTGCTTTGTGGTATTGCCACAGAATATATAATATTGCTAAAACTGTACTTTGTTGACAAAATAAAAATAAACAGCAACGAATTTAAAAAAAAAAAACACCCCTAAAGATCAGAGGGTCTACTCTCCATACGTGATGTCCGTAGTTTCGGGCAAAGTTACGGGTGTTACATAATCCGTGCCACTTTCGGACACAAAATTACTTCGGGGCCCGAACTCAGAATGAATAACAACACAGTCGTCCCTACTCTCGATGCTTTTCTGCCCGTCCAAAAACTTGTATTTAACACTTGTTTTAACGGATCTACTACTTTCGGATGAGCCCGTATCTTCGTTGAAGGACTTAGAGAGTAGACCCCCTACCATCATTACTCTTGGCATAAAGATTGGTAATTAGTAATTACATGTCACAGTAGTAGTGCTGTATATTAGCATAGAAACAATGATTCTTGTTCTTTATTATCGTGGGAGATAATATGTGACATTAATGGATCAATGGACAAGTCGCAAAGGCCAGTTTAACTCAAAATTTAGTTTTCAGCATGTTTTCTGACAGCATACCTTAATATTACTATAATAATCACTTAGACAGCTGTTTTGCTTCATATCGATATCTTCAAGAATGCCCAGTAGCCTTACAAAACACCAGCGGGCTCAGAATCGACTCATATTTCTTGACAAAACTGAAAATTGTAAACATGTCCGTAGGTACAATTTTAACAGGTATATCAATGTCAAGTCTATCCTATCATCTGACATAACCCGTAAAAGGCTCGCCTTAATAAATAGGTCACTGTGCAAGCTTGCAAGCCGGCTTTCAACCTGTCAGTGTTTATGCGGTCCAGCGCAAAACAATTCGTTATTGATATCTTTGCCTTTGAGCGACTCTTACGCACCTTGATGGTTTATGGCTGGGACACAATAGTCTCGTGTTAGTGGGGCTGGACATCTGCTTATCTTGATAGTTGGTAGGGGCAAGATACGGGACGTTAAGTGAGTGACTTATTTAAGAGAGAAAAGAGGAAAATGTTATATATGAATGTGAATGGCTATAGAAGAAGAAGCAGATTAAAGAAAGGATGGACAGATTGAGTGAAAGATGATAATCATGTGGCTAAAAAGGAAAGGAACACTAAGATGACGGCAAATAAAAAGACTTACTTCGCCGACTCAAATAAATTTGAATAAAGTCATGACGAAGATGTAGATGTTACAGCTTTGTCCAGAGACTATAGGTAATAATGTGATCTTGCTGCGCCCGCGGCTCTCTCTGCAAACAAAATCGAATTCGAAAAAAGTACACCCCGGTTGCATACTTCAGTATCACGTACCAACATAATAGGGGCTCACCAGCAATTAATAAAACAAATCTCTGCCAAAAATCTCCAATAAAAAACATTGTGTCCCAAAAACAGGATTGAGCCACTCAACATTATCGATCAAGGCAACCCGTATTACACAAATATTGGTGCATTGTTTACCAACACATAAAGATATGGCCAATGTTTGTGGGTGGTCTAAAGCACGTGCGTGTTGAAGACACCCCTAGCTTCCGGAACCGTGGTTGTGGTTACAAGAGTACTTAATAAATTATTTTGTGAAGCTACTCAGTTTGACATATCAGGAAAGATCGATGGGATGTGAAGATTTTATTAAGATAAAGAAATTGTTTGATGCTAGCTCAGCTCAGCTTTTTAATTAAAATGTGGCGTGATGAGTTTTAACTGAAATTACCCATTCTAAAAGCTTCTACATAATGTGCAGGAAATTAAACTGTACATAATAATTATCTAAATTAAATATTGATTCGCTAGACTCAATAATTAGTAACTAGGGTTAAAAAGTTATAATAAAATTATGAAACACATTTTATCGAAAATACACAATATTGAGCAACAAACTCCAACCAATTTTAATAATTGTAAATGTTCCAGGAAATGTCAAAATTTTTAGAACTGCCGAAATGCTCTAATAAATAAATCATCTAGCTTAAGTTAGAAACATCCAACATACTGCAGTTTTATAATAGTACCACAAAATTCCCGCGATTCACGTAATTCCTTACAAAAAACGACACCATCTTTAGCTCACATGCCTTAAACATAATCCTAGGCTTCAAGCATCTGCTCAAAACCGCTATCATCAAAAATATTCATTTCACGCGGTTATTCCAAGAAATCACGTGCGCCTACACCGCTTTTTTTCCAAAAAGGTGTCGCATGTCTACTTGTACGCGCTTGCGATTTTTTTCAAAGAAGCACGTGCTTGTTTTTTGTCGGCTTCCATGTCGGTGCCATGCATCTGTCGCGGCAAGCTGTGGTTTTGGGTATAACCCGACAAATTACCAAAGCCTCCCAAAATCTTCGACGTTACCTGAGAAGAGGTGCTTTTTAATTTGGTAGACTGTCGTAATTTGCAGCAAGATGCTGTTTCTCGTACCTGCTATGCATCTGGTGGTTTTGGTGCATCAAAAATAGAACGCTAATGTTAAATTTTGCAGCCGGTGGAGAAATTTTGGCTTTCTTATAGTTTTGGCACGTATTTCCGCCAACTGCTGTTTCCGCGGGCCCCGATTTAAATAGGATCATTTGGGTCGGGGCTAGTATAACAACAACAGGATACTAAATACTATCTTGAGTTTATTGTCGCTTTATTTTGAAGTCTGACGGGGTGAATCCGAAAGAAACTTTAGAAGGCATTTTAACATTGAAATAATATAGTTTGTTGCCAACAAGGACACTTAATTGTTAATTATAATACAGTAATTACATTAGAGTCCTTTTTGGCAACAAACTATATTATTTCAATTTTAAAATCCCTTATAAAGTTTCGTCTCGTTTCACCACTGCATCCCTATTCACCTCGTTCGACGGTACCTGAATTCGATGTATGTAAGTTGTGTTCAAATGTGTACTTATTCATTAGAAAACACTAGCTATTAAGCAATTTACTAAAATGACAAAAATATGTCACCAGCTTAACAATTAAGGCAATATTTAAAGTTATAGGATCAGCAGTTTTGACTAGAGAGACTTACAAGACGAAAGCTATCTATTATGATGATGCAAAAAGAACTTTAGAAGTTCTCAAAAGTTCTCAAAACCTACACAGGGAATTGGCAATTGAGTTTCATCCTACTAACCATCTTCTTTCATCAAATCAATTGTACACAATCGTACGATTCATAGACAAATTTAAAAGCAAGTTAATAAAAATAAAAATAAACTCGACTGCAAGAATACATACCTAACTGAAAAGAGAAAAACAAGCATTATTATCTATTGAACTTTGTTTTGTGTAAGTTCATCGCAGGCGGGGACAAACAAAAGTTACAACATAGTTCAAGTTGTAGGTTTGTTCCCGCCTGCAATAAACTTACACAAAACAAAGTAAAAAAAAATATTTGATGACATAATTTGGCGCCAAAAATCGGCCATTTTAATATTTTATAATTTTGGGTATACCTAGTGTCACTCTCACAATTAAGACGAACCTAACGACACCTCTCAAGCTAATTTCCATAAAGCCGTTTAGGCTAAAGAGCGTGCCAAAGAAATATATATACATACATACATACTCTCGAAAAATAACATAACCCTCCTTCTGGCGCAGTCGGGTAAAAATACTTCGGCGCCTCGGCTTCGTTATAACAAACAAAATTAAACGAAAGAATTAGTAATAAAAATACTCATGCATACTAAATACAAGAAGTCAATCAATGTAATTACTTCTATTGCCATCTATAGTTATAAAGTATATTCCATCAATTCGTTTATTTATTCTTCTTTTATGTTTAAATCAAGAAAGAATGCTCATATTACAGCCATAGAATCACAAGACTAATATGGTGGAGAAATTTTACCGTTTCTCACACACAATTGTAATGATCTTGTATAAACGAGTATTATTCACGTCAATCCATCAATCGTAACTTGGATGCCACTTAAGATGTGGCGTTTGGTTTCATTTCATACAAAAATAAAATTCGGTGACACTTAGGTTTGCTTACGCAAGAAATTATTGATACCGTCTAGACTCTGCATGATAAAAATACCTGTATATTGAAAGCCTAAAGAAAGAAAAAGATAAAGAAGAATTTAGATATAAAACTATTTTATTATAAACTGAATTGTTTATTAAGCTATTCGGAGATTTAAGCTTTCGATGACGTACAAGACATCAATTAATTAATTGTAATTACAATTAGGTATAATTTTTAACAAAGTTTCGGTCTGTATTAAAAAAAATCTTCAAAAAGAGGAGCAAAACGTAATCCTATTTATTCTACTTTGTGGGATATAATTTTGTATGAAAAACCATCGAATTCTCCCCTCTAGAAAACCCCTCACATTACCATCACTAGTGACTCCCATAACAATACCACGAATAATAAAATAACTACTAAACCGTTACGCATCCATTCAATTTTTTCAAGACGCATCCTGGGATGCACAATAGTCCATAAAGATCACGTGAAAACGATATGATCTCTAACCAACTCTTGTTGTGGTGGCCATTGTCCCACCGAGATATCTATCGATGGTGTATCGAGTAAAAAAATAAATCGATTCAGCGACATTGATCGAGTTCAAGCTCAATGAGTATAGCGATTGTAATGCCATATTAGATTAGTTTTTACCTTGTTCGGAGTATAATGGTGGGATTGTTCGTTTGAGGCTAGGACCGTAGAAATGTGAGATGCGGTATGATGTCTGACCTGTCTCTTAGCTACTGTTTACCTGCCATAACATTTCCAATTTTGTTCTTGACCCAGCTTATAATAACACCGAATGTGCGCTCTTATAATATCTAATTTCTGGCGATATTATCGTGGACGTCCAAGTCCACGTCACGGCATCACATTAACACAGGAAAGTAAAATGTATAGAAAGGCGCTTTTAAATTTCCTTCCACGATAACGTTATAACGTGCGCGATTCCCAGGTCGAGCAAAGTGTTATTGGGTTTTTCCATTAGGAATTTCTTAGTAACAGCCCGGAGTTTGGAAGTTGGCGGTGTGATACCCCGTGCCTCGGAAAGCACGTTAAGCCGTCAGTCCTGCGCCTGATCTCTCTCCGGTCGTGTCGGATTGCCGTTCCATCGGACTACGAAAGTGAGGGAAGAGAGAGTGCACCTGTGTCTGCGCACACACTTGTGCACTATAATATCCTGCGCCAAAGGAGGTTGGCCGGCATGGCCGAAATACGGTCTTGAGGACTATAATATTGGGGTAGGGTTATTTTTTTTTCAAAGAACATTTTAAAAGTCTGACTTTCCGGCTTCTGAATGTCAATAAAGTCTATCATAGGTAAGACTACCGGTACCGAAATGATTAGCTATCGTAAACCGTTAACGATCAAAATGCATTATATGACGACGATGATGCGTGGTTTTCCGAAGCTACAATAGAAGAAAATTTACAATAATATCATTCAACAATGTTGACATTAGAATTCTAATAACAGTGCAAGACCTAATAGCACATCTACATTGTTTCTACGACCAATGTCGAAGCTATTGAAACTGTTTATAGACCATTTACTGACGCTGAGAAAAGTGTTTTAAGAATTAATACTACCAGTTCAGTTATTGGTAGAGAATACCTAATACCTTTGTAAATACTATTCTTGGACGTAAAAGTTTTTATGTGTGAAATAGAGCTTAACTTTAATGTATTTTCTTGTAATATAAAGAACGCTTAATTTAAAAACCATCATTCACATCGTTCATAAAAACCCTGTATTTCTGATGTCAATTGTATCTTTGCTCATAAACACTTAATAACTGAGGTTGTAATTATAGAACCTAATTAAGTCGTTTCTGCAGTAGGCTTTTAATACTACTACTTACGTTTAAGGTCTCTCTTCTTTGTTTCTTCAATCGATTCTAGCATGTATCACTATTGATGGGGAACGTTTTGTTGTCAATCTACAAGAAAGGTGTTATCTTCATCCGCAAACAGGCGCGAAGTGACGGCGCGGCGCGACACGGCTTTGGTAGAATCATTTCTATGAAAACTTCATAGACATTGTTCTTCCATTTGTTGTTCGCGCCTGACTGCGGGAGGCTTTATCCAACTGCCTAAATGTATTCTGTTTATGAAACGAGCAATAATATAAACTTGTGATGCGTCAGAAAAAAAAATTGAATCTCCTTATTAAAAGTAGATCAAAATTCAAAGTAGAAGATTCACTGACTCCCCTTGTACAATTACAACCCGTTAAAATATTTGATCCATATGAATAAATTATCAAAGAAAACAAACAATAGAAAGATCATCCCTACGGCGTTGTTTAACATTGTCATACAAAGGATGATAAAATAATTCCGTTACACGAAATAAGGTTTAATACCACAAACTGAGACTATTGAACATGAACACAATACCTTAGGTGTACATCCAACTTTACTTTTGACAGCTGTCAAACTTGACATCTGTCAAATTTCAACCTTATGCTGAAGTTCTTAAGGATCATAACTTCTGTAAAGAATAGTGTCTTTATAGTGGTTTTTATATGTAATAGCATTTTAATAGAGTGAAGTAAAGTCGTCCTTGCGTTGTCCCATTGTCTGCAATGATAGCAATACAAAAGATTGCATTCTACTTCTCAAAGATTTGCTCAGCATTCCCTTGAAGTTTTTGATATATTGGTAGCCAGCTGGTCCTATTATGTTCACTTATAGTGCAGTTTGAGAGGTTACGTAGGTAAATAAATGTTTATCGAGGTCCAGAGGTTTTGAAAGGTTCGGTGTAGTAATTAACTTTAAATAGAGATGGGCATTACCAAACAAAATTATGAGCGCCTTATTCATTGATCACATGATTTCTTTCTTGAAAGTCCATTCAAATTTAAAAAAAACATGATCTGTAAATAAATCTCATGCTATGCAAGCTTGTCTGTACAGATAATAGTTTTAAAAATGACATGACGTTTTTATCAAATTAAGTATAAAATAAAGAGTTTGAATAGCGTTAATTTTTCGTGTCAAAAACTGCATATTTATAAGCTCATCATTATAAACACTTCAATTTTTAGGCACTTACATTCTTTAAATATTAACTCAAAAATAAAAGCCCTGGTATTCATGTCACGTTCCTAATAAGAAATTAACACTATTACACTTTCAATTACGATTTAATATATGATGTGGTTGACAGTTTTATTAATATTAAAATGACATTTTGCATATTTCGAAGACATGCTATTAAAGTAAATGAAGTGTAATTGGTATCTGTTCAATATTAAATTATGGTCGTTATTCATTTAATAGGGTTTGAAAAATGAAGCAATTTAGTTAATTTCATGAACATTTCGTTATGTTAATCAATAGAATATTAATTGACATAACGAAATGTACAATGTATTAATCATTTTGACAGAATTAAGGCTACTGCAGACAGGCGCGACACGATTCTGGTAGAACAATTTCCATGAAGTTTTCATAGAAATTGTTCTACTGGAGTCGCGTCACACTGTGTCCTCGCGCCTGTCTGCGGTAACCTTTGAGGTAGCGACGAAAGTAGCAAGTTTTTAGGGCATTATACATTTTCTATTATTCCCGTACCGTTGTTTTCAAATTTATTGACGCGAATGAAGTTTAGTTTACGAATAAAACATTTTTTTTTGTGTGTCAAAAGCCACGTACCTACTTGTACTTATGTATGATACTTTTTGTTCCTCGATCTTTTTCTAGACTTAAACAGATCTACCCCCGCTTATTTCTAAACCCAACAAATATCACTAATCCTGCACATTCTGACAATTAAACCGTTCATATATCAACCCTTAACAACGTAGACATAAGGGTGATAGTCGCTTATCAATCAAACCCGGAACATATCGTGACTGTGACCATTTCTTCAGCGATTTAGTGTTAAAAGCTAACGCTAAACGCTATTTAACGATGTTACACACAAGACCATGTCATTCATTAATATGGCACGCGACGGAGCGCTCTTGTATGGTTTAGAGATCCTTAGGGAAACTTGTGAAGCCTTTTCTAAATATAAACTGACTGTAATATAGCAGCAAGCCTTGTTGGTACTCTAGAATTAATAGCCCAAGGGACAAGGCCTTGGACTGGTGAGTGAGAAGTTGTGAATTCGTCCCCGTATCTTGGAAAAATATGTGGGTAGGCCGCAGTAGCGATTTGTAAATTTTTGTAAGAGGTAAGCCGGAGTACATATCTTTAATGTGATTATATTATTTGTCTATATAATATTGACTGCCATTTTTCAAAGGGAAGCTGCTAGAAATCGAGTTGTATGGACCCTTCGCCACTGATAGGCCAAGGTGCACTGACGGCCTGGTGAAGTTCGCAGGAATCTGCTGCGTGCGGGAAGCGCAGGACCAGTTGTTTTGGCGATGTTTAGGGGAGATATAAGTCCTGGCAGTGGACGTCTTCCGGCTGAGATGATGATGATGGTGTTGCACTGTCTGCCTTTTAACCAACTCCTTTCACAAGCATTTTGGGTAGTTGGAGGTTTTTACGGGAACATCAATATGATTTAAGTGTACAGTCGTGAATCTTTCTAAATATTGATGATATCATTCTGAAACTAGGACTTTCACACCCCACGTTACCAAAGAACCAAAGCAAATAATGGCTGCCAAAAAACCTCTCAGAAAAGAATACATCTTACATAATAAACGCAAGAAACTTGCAACAGTTTATGCAATTACAATAAAAATGCACCAGATAAACCATACAATTTAATGAAGACTGCTTTTAATTCTGAATGTGCAACTTTATTAAGACCTGCACAATCACTTCCCAAGGCTTTGTATTGAAAAAGATCTTTTTTCCCACAATTTGGGAGGATTAAAGTGAGCAGGATATTGCCTAATCTCCACTTATATAATTAAAACGTAAATATTTAAATAAACGAGATACACAATGACATTTCATTTTGGGTTCTTTATCGAAGTTAATGTACCGAATATTTAAAACATCCTTGGGCTAATGTTTGGAATTGTTTTATTTAATGGTTATTTTTAAAAGGAACTTTATAAACGAATGATAAGAATATCTAAACAAGTATCAAATAACATCTAATCTTATGGATTTATCAGAACCGGACATACAATTAGCGCATCGTTTTGAAATAATTGTTATGTTTACACCGTTCTTATCTTTGGAAACGTATTAATTGCAAACCAACAAAGTTCACATCAAAGCCTTATTTTATAGCATTCCAAAAGGAGAGTTTCCAAAAAAATATTATTTAAGATGTACGTATGTCAGTCAGGGGTCAGGGGCACCCCCAGTAGTCTTGATACTTTAATTATAGGCTTACCTTTACTAAAGCATATGGCGCTAGTATTATACAGGGTCAAATTAAATTAGCTAGCGTAACTTCGCAGACGTGATGAGTATCGATTTCTAAACACGATAAAGCATATTTTTTCAACTCATACTTCATGTAACAATACTAACAGCGTTTGTTGACTCATAAAAAAACAAATCCTTTTGATTTTAATTTTATCGTGTTTAGATATCGATACCCACCACGTCTGCGGAGTTTCGCTAGCTAATTTAATTTGACCCTGTATTATCTATAGTACAGCTATGACTCCGAAAGGAAGGCATGAAAATCCCTACGGAATCACATATTTTGCTCGCAGTCTCCCGCTTGCCGCAACATTGATAGAGATTCGTCACACGAATTGTTACAGTTTTTATTATCCATTTTTTTAACGGTCATAATAAGTAACGTTATTTTTAAATACTCTAGTATTTTTCTTATTTATTGCTCCAATAGTGTGAGGTGTAATAAATTGATAAATTCCATACATCACGTTATACAATATGTTAAGGGTTCACGTTGTGTCATAAAGTCATGGTGTTGAGAATTATACTATAACATTCTCGGGTTTATAAAAATTCTCGAACAAAATTATATACAGGGTGGCAGGGACATCGGGGCACAAACTGATACCATGGATTCAGTACATGATTTTGAACGATGATGCGTTTAAATTTTTCGGCGGTATTAAAAAGACAGTTAGCCTTGTCATGCATTTTGACCGCGTAGATATTGCACTTTTCAATGAAACAACAGATTTATTTTTTGATAACGGACGTTTAATTTTAGCGCAGGAGGATTCAGAATCATGCACTGAATTCATGGTTTCAGTTTGCGCGACGATGGCCCTGCCACCCTAAATATTCGACTAATAAAATAGGCTACATGATAGGGCAGCCAGCAGTGACATAATGAGGGCTGACTTCTTCTCTCTTATAGACAAGAACTGGCAATATGTCATGGCATGTTATAAATATTAGCTGGTCAGCTAGGTGGTAGCGTGTATGCCTTAACACTATCAGGGTGCGCATCATTGACGGGGTTCGAAAGGACCGATGCCTGCCGGGGTCGCGGATTGTTCGAAAGAGTTACCGTGGCCCTGGCGCACAGGCAACTGAAGGAACACGGGTGGGTTTAGTCAGTAAGAGTCTGACACGCCCTTCCGCTCCGCCCAGAGCGGGAAAAGTAATTTGGTATCCAACCCAAAAAAAAAAAGTGTGCGCCAAACTACAACCACATTTTAATAAATTTATTTATTTTAGTTATTATTATTTTATTTATTTTAATAAACCCTATAATATAAAGCCCCATAATTATAATAATTATGGGGATTTTTAGTTTTGTTATTGACCTATATGAAATCGAATAGCTACTGGTGCATCCTGAGGAAACCTTTCCACACAATTAAAGAAAAGATTAAAATTATAAATAACATTAAATAAAAATAAATTCGTTAAATCAAAGTTTTTATTCATAATATTATTTGATTTCAAATTACTTAAAATTAGTGAATTTAATTTAAATCACGCATTCAAATAAATAAATTGGTGAATTCGATTAAAACATAACAATCATGATTAAAAATAAAAATTACATTAGTGTGGACCACCTTCGGGTAAAAGCCTCCTCCAAAGAATCCCACTTTATCTGACGCGGTGACTAGCCAGTCTCGACCATCGTTCGCAATAACCTCGTCCTGGCATCGGGCACACGGCCGGCCTCTGTTTCTGGTACCTCGTGGAACTTCCCATTTAGTTGTCCTGATTGTCCAACGATTATCAGAATACATTGCAACCTGGACTTACACATCGTTAATAAAATTCTGAGATCGCCACCCCGTCTTAAGCAAGCGTGGTAATCAATGCTCGTGCCTATTCAGTATGTATGTATGCCCTTCGGCGGGACATAGTATGGACCGAATTTTTTTTATATAACATCTGAATCATTTTTACCCTAAGTTCACAAAATGAATAATGTAATAATGTGAATTCAGTATGAAAACAGGCCTCTACCCCGCAGTGGGACAGTAATAGGCTGGTATCATTATTATTTAATGCCACTGCTACCCCAACATATTACGCCAATTCAGGATTTTAGCAATACATATTTGACAATAGCAGAAAACACAGCTGATGCTCAGTAGCCTAATTGAGCAAAGCAATCTTACTTGCATAACGACATGCGCAGTTGTTACAATACTCTTGCACGTGTTTGCAACCTTTTTAATTGTAAGACCGTAGGCCTTTGGAAACGCTCCAATAGTTCAAGAAATTGTAGGTACTTGTGTTCCTATTCATAATTGTTCCTAATACTTGATATCAAAAACTTTTGTCACCGCTGGACGCCAATCAAACTTGTATGAATCTGTCAAAAGTACTCATTGTCACGACAATTTCCTTTTTATAATCTAGCACCTATTCTTCAAACCTTCAAAATGCTTTTCGAAAGTTTTTTTGCGTCACCCAGGTAACTGTTAGCACGTGTTACGAAGATTTAGCTCCCACGGTCTTTGCGCAAGCGCAGAAAAGATTTTTTTTTAGATAATCCTTAAGAAAAAATCGCAAATACAACCTTTTCACGTGAGAGAAGCCTTGGGAATCAGCTAATGTGATCCGTTTAGCGTGTAATCTGAAATGAACTGTATTCATGAACTTATGTGGTCGATATTTGAATGTAGATGCCGTGTAAAAATATTTCTTCAAGTTTCGATTAATGTAAGTCCTATGCAAGTAAAACGCACGTGCAAATATATTATTATTACAACATAGGTGAATACAAATACCTATAGATGATTTTGGGCATACCAAAAAACTATTTTTGTCAAGGATGTGCTCAGTTCCATGTGAATTCTCAACAGTCTCTGACAGTATTGTCTTCTCAGCTGAGAATTTACATGAATCTTAGAACATCCTTGAGAAAGACAAGGTTTATGCAATATCAGCTGTGCATGTGATTTAGAAATAACAGAAGAAGATAGAAGGAGTAGAATTATATTCTTAATATAATTTATATTAAGAAAATACTACTAATACTAATACTAGATATATACTAGTTTAACTAAACAAGCAATTATTAATAAGATTAAGAACAGGACTGACTTGTGTGCCATGTTTTCAATTCAAAGTAACATTCGATTAGCGATGACGCTAGTAGAAAAGCCAAAAAATGTATGTGGTTGACATAAGCTATCGAAATGTCACGTGATCATAGGTCAACGAATAGAAATTAGCTAGACAATGTTAACATCATTCGATTCTATGAAACGAATCGACAGCGTCGAACGATTACTTCCATAGAGACGCGTAGCCAAGTGGCACTTTTTGACAAGCATTATCGCTAGTTTTCGATTCGTATAATGGAAACATTAGCGAAAGCGATAGCGATAGTAGAAATAGAATCGTTCCGAAGCGAATGCCATTTGTCTAGGCCCTTGGAAATCTTGATCCCATTAAAGGCAGACTATGTAACAATATGAAGTCCAGCAGTGGACTGCGATGAGCTGAATTAAAAAAGCGAGTATAATACCAGCCTATTTCTGTCCCACTGCTGGACAAAGGCCTCTTCTCATACAGAGAAGTCTCGTCCCTTCTTCACCACGCTTGCTCAAGACGAATACAGTTATCATATTTGCAAATGATCTTTATTGGAATCTTTTTTCGATTAATCGATAAAGTAACGCGTTAAATTCAATTGATTATTAACGCTAAGACTAGCTCATAAAACCTAAAAATATAGAGGAAATACTATTGTCTTTATTGCAAATAATAACAATTATAATAAAAAATCTCTCGACGGCCTAGACAGTGATAGTCCATTAGCGATAACGATGACGATAAAGTAAAAAAGAATAGACATAAGCTACCGAAAAGCTTATGTCAATCCTATTTAAAGTCGATGTAGAAATACGAAACGCGTTTTCCACTTGCCTAGCCCCTCTGCAATCCATTCATACAAGAGCCTTCGCTAATTTAAGTTCTGCCACAAGTTAAAGTTTTGAAAGAAATAAACTCCTTATTAATTTACCCGAACACAGCTTACTTCACTTGAAATATCACCCCCATACGTCCAACTTTAATAAACTTGACTTCCTACAAAGCATAGAAATTATAACTGAACTCTCAACTCCCAAAGCAACTGAAGTAAACTTGATAGTTAACGTTCGTTAGCAGTTAGTTCCAAACTTATTCGTTAAGAACTTCACCTGACTGCGAAATTAATTGTTCTTACTTCTTAGGTCCGGCGCACACCTGGCGCAGCGCAGCGCGGCGCGGTTGTCACTGCCATACAAATATCAACGTTGTGAGACTAAAAAGAAAGTTAAGAATGAATAACCGGAGACACGCGCCTCTTTCCACCTAGACGCGCTCTCGAGCTAATGGAAATTTATTTATTTTCAACTTTATTTGAACTGTTCCAAAGTCGATATTTGTTTGGCAATGACGAATGCGCTAACCTGCGCTTCGCTAGATGTGTGCCGGCCCTTAGGTCGTTAAGGGAATTAGCTCAAAACTTAGTGTTTCCTAATGAAGTCCAAGTTAAGGTCCAAGTTATTATTCTTCACCTTGTTCAGTCTCTAAGGCATCTTCACAAGGCAATGGACGGACCCACAAGGAATCTTTGGGAGATTTCATTGGGCAGTGGATGGCTTATGGCCAGAGATCGGATATTCAGATGCATATTTACCTAAAGTTAATTTTTAGCTAGGAAATGATGGAAGCGGCAAAAAAATTTTTTTTTTTTTTGTAAAGCAGTCAGATGCATATTTATTTAAAATGAATGTTTAACTCCCGATGCAAATATGTGTATGTAGGGTGTAAGAGGAGGAGTGGTGTGTGTTAGTTAAAACAACAAAAAAAACATCAACAAATATTACCTCGGCAACAACAACTTTAATTACTACCTTTCGATCGCTATGATTTGGTCCGGTTTGGTTACTGAAATCTGACGTTAGCGGGATTTTTTCGATACAAAACCGCATTCCACATTAGCCAACATCTCAACTTTAGGTGAATATGCATCCGAATATTCGATATCTGCTTATGGCTTACCTAAGGATAAGGACTTCTGAATTAGTGACTGGTAGGCAGTTCTTATCACATTTCTTAAAATACAAAAACTCCTGTCTCCTCGAACTTGTATGCTTTATACTTGTTTTAAAAATCTTTCAGTCCTTTGTTCACCATTCTCATGCTAGCCTTTCGATGACCTACTATTTGATCTACCTTATAGTTTTGAGCCGTTTGCATCTAGTAGCTTTACATTATTTTCGGAAGATAATCGTTCATCGAGTGGAAATCTTTCAAAACTTTTCTTTCTACTGCATCCAATACTAACGTAAGTACTCCATGAAGTAAAACCTGGCCAAAAAGTCTCAGGCTAATCTTGCACCCGTAAATAACATACTTGTTCGTCCATGAATATACCTAGAATTGAACAAACACGAAACACAAAGACTCTTTCAACAGACCATCTTAGATCCTTACAACAATCAGCCGTTTCTTCAATTTTTTCTGTCACCTTATCTAGAAAGGGACAGAGAATATTTTCTTTAGGATTAGAAAGAGACGCAGGTATGATCGATTTAAGTGATGCAGCTGCTGCTAGTGCCAGGTAGCTGTCTTTCTTGAAGAATCTAAGCCTATTTACTTTTTAGGAGCTTTTTAGATTAATGAAATTCGGAATACTTATGATAATATTGAGAAAGGGTACGGGATAAATAATGGCAGCAGTGCTGTTAGCAGATGGCCATCAATATTTCTTGTATTTGAAGAAATAGATATTCGTTTAGAGAGCCAGATGACGCCCTATCTGATCAATAAAGATCTAATTATGTCAAGACCTTCATAAATTAAGTAGTTTATCCAGAAACCAAATGATATATCCATAAGGTTTACAAACAAGTCGACATTGAAGACAGAGTTATCAGAATTGCAGTCAATAATATTTGCTTTGGAATTATTTTTCGGGTATACACGATATCACTAGCATGCAATCAACAGGCATAATACAACTTTCTAACTCTAAGATCACGAAGCAATAAAAATGTTTTGGACACCACACGTCATGCATGATCAAGCAATTGTTACTTATCAAAATATTTGATCAACTACACGTAAATACGTAAGTATGTATTTTAATTCTTCGACTAACTGCAACAATGAATGGCGCATTATCTGAATCAAATCTTTCAGCCTTCGGTAATAAATCGATAAAAGTCAACGCAAATTAAAATCATTAAAGATTTAAACGATATCAATTATTGTCCGTAAAATGGACCATGGGAACATAATACTCGTATAAAAGGAATAATTAGAATAAATGATTGATATCGAGAAAGTAGAAATCATAGGAGATTAATCGAAGACACTTTCTATAACAGATCATTCGTCAACTACAAAAGAAATTGCTTTAAACGGAACAATTGTTGTCATACATTCATCGCGAAAATTGCAAATGGCTACTTCGAGAAAATAAATCAAGCTGTCCGTCTTAGAGCCGACATAAGTCATATTCCTTATCACGCTATTGTGCGGAAGTTCGGAATTCAAACACCATCGACCAATCACACCGGACCATCTGCCGCGAACGGCGCGTGCGCCGATCTTTGATCGATCGCGCACTTTTACGCTTGTGTGCGTGCTCCTTATACCATTTTTTTGTGTGTGAGCACGAATCTATCCCTTTGTATGAACGTTTCTAAGATTTGGCAGATGGCACGTGCTCGTCTATGCTTCTTTTCATACATCTGTCGTTTCTTCAACCTTTTTTTCATAATCTTTGGGATTTTTTGTGATTTTCGTAGTGGCATGTGTCGCTGATGCTGGGATGCAAATATGACGTTTTTGGAGAAAAAAATGGATTTAATTCGTGGGAGCACATGGTGTTTGAAAAAATAAATCGTTCGTCACAAGTGCTTTGTTATTTCGTTCGCCATCTGCTTGCACCTTATTGTGGAGGTCTGTGATAAACATTGATTCCTTAGAAAGGTAGATCAAGTAATCAGACACAGATCTAAAGACAGGTAAAGGAATATAAGGGTACTAAGTTTTCGTACAAAAAAGTAAAAGGTGCGTACGTACGTAAAGGTTCGTGCTTTTTTTAACGCAATGTGACCTTTCAATGAGATCTTTGTAAGTGAAGTAATGCACAACAAACGGCTCTGGCTATACAGCCATACCTTCTAAAGATCGTCTTTAGAAAAAAACGTCGTTCTTTAAAAATATATCGTCTCATAATATGTTACACGTCTTTGTCGCGTCCGTGACGGAATTAATCTAGAAATATACTACCTACCTACACGCCCTCAAAAACTATGACACAAAAAGGAATACTTACTCTTGGATAAGATACTCAGTCATAAGGAAGCTTTTACTGGAGCCAACAACTTTTTCAGAAAAAAATATGACGACAGCGCAGCGTCACAAATAAATCCTCACAAGCTCCAAAATCAAGTTATCAAAAATCATCACGCATCAACCCACTAGCCAGCGAAACTCAATACACAACACCGGAAGTACCCACACGCACTTAGGCTACATTCAGCGGAAACCAGTCCCATCCCCGTCCCTTATGAAATACGAGCACAAGGTCATAATGCACCTTCCACACTACCTGAACGAACAGGAAGTAACACAAAGCATTGCGCTTGCGCAAAAACCCACCGAATCTCATCTGCTCACTTCCGCAGGATACGGAACCGTCTGCGAGCGCCAGGAAGCGCGCATAAACTTAGCCGCGCGGGCGCAGGTTGTACAGCTCTCCTCTTTGTTTATGGTCTGTTTGTATGTAGGTACCCGCTGAGTGAAATTGCAGGTGATGCCGTAAGTACCTACATGTTTTTTTTGTGAATTTACCTGTAAATGTTTTTAGTAATTTAAATGATAATTTGAGAGGTTTTTTGATATGTATGCAGACGTTGTTTTTTAAAGTTATTTTCTGTATCTTCATGTTTTATTCCTTATACATTACATGTAGATAAAAATAATAAAGTCAGAATTTGCGGGCATAAGAATAAAGAATAAATAGCCACACAATTTGCTCTTATTTGTTTTACAACGAAAAATGCAACAAACTGTTAACTCACGCTTAACAAGTTTGTTGCACCTACTTATTGCTGCATTAAATAGTCGCCTCCTTTAAAATATCAACCTTGTTTTCTGACAGCACTACCATGTAATTAGACCTATAAAACCGACAATTAATATCGATTAATTAAAAACAAATATCCCGGCGAGCACATCACTAGGAAACGCACAGTGCTACCAACTTACTGCAACCAAAATGTCAAAAACATTACCTAGATATAAATGGACCGCAATGTCGCCACAACTAAAAACAACGGTCGTTTACATTAAGTTGCAATTTTATAAATAACTGCAAAATGCGAGATGGGAATGTGTTACACTGGTTCTGTCTGTTATTTTTGTAACATATTCTGTTTCTTTAATTCCAACATAAAGATATGATCTGGTGACTTTCGTACAACATAGCTTGTGTCTTCGCAGTTAATGTTAATTTAATATATCGGCACTAATCCAGACCTATTTAAGTGGTGTCAAGATTACGATTTTGGAATTAACTCCTACAAACCAGATATTTCGGAAATACCTGTATGTAATTCTTAGTTGCTCTCATTAATGGAAACAGATTGTTGCAGTTCACTAGTTCACACAGTTAAAATCTTCTTCACAAATCATCACCTTCATTAACCAATCCGATGAGTCAGAAGACTTTGTCAGTAAATTGGTCGATTCTAGACTTAAACAACCAGTGCTTAAGGATCTTTTAGTTTGGCTATAAACTATTAAATCAAAAAGTACAAACAATGAAGAACAAAAAGAAAAGAAAGAAAGAAAGAAAGAAAAATATTTTCAATGCTCATGCCTTCTCTATATGAGAAGAGACCTTAGCCCTGCAGTGGGACAGTAATAGGCTGATATTATTAAGGCACAACCGCATGACACTGACAAAGTTAGATTGCCTGGGATTAGAGTCTGCTAGACCTCTAGGCCATCACAGTATTTTGTCTGAAGTAAGTCCAGTAAAACAATACCATACTATTATGGTAGTGTTGCCTTGTGATTGTACATCATCAAGTAGTCGCATGACTTTGCTCCATTTCGATAACACGTATGATTGACAGCCAACCAAAACTAAAAGTTCATGGTTTTTCTATCCATCAACGGACCTCTTAAAAATGGAATGTGATCGTCTCGCGGTAATGATGGCCGGTGTGCACGCGCCACCGCCATATATGGCCGAAGGTTTCCAAAGGTGGCCAAACGAGCCTTCGTAAATGATCGAAACCTAATTCTTATGGCTTTACCGAATTATTATGAAGGCAACAGTGCAGCAGTGTTGCGATCCCAATCGTATTGATAACATTTTAATAAGATTGCTCGGTAATTGTAATTTGCATGCATGCTGCTTTAAAATTGAATGTTCAGTTGCTTGTTACAGCCTACAAGCTGGAATTTCCTTGAAAATTGCGGATGTGTATTAAACGTCCTACCTACCCTAACCTACTTACTTTGCGGTACTATGTAATTGGTTGTATTTAATTCGCTCTAATAACAATGTAGGAAACTATATAACGTGTTTTCGTGCAACAGGAGGATGCAGGTATTTAAGTTACTAAATTTTTTTTCAGTAACCGTCTCAACATTAATGGAAGCAATTAACGTATAGCGTATTCCTATGATAACGTTAAACCCCTAAAATATGTGGGAATATCCGCCATGCGCGTAATATTCATAGATTCCAACAAAGCCGACATCGTTTATTTTTATTCATCATTTCGGCAACCATCACAGATTAAAAAAATAAGCAAAACAATGAAGCATTTAAAACTATTTTCGACAAAACACGTTCGTGACATCCTCACTTTATAAATATCGTTCCAAAATTAAATATTTAAATTGCTGTCATCGCCGCCGATTTGAAAAACGAACGGACGGAAGTATAGGTGATTGTTTTTTTTTTCTTCTTAAATCAAGTTACACGTAGAACAGATTCATCGGTGGTCGGCCATTACTCGACTAAATCGAAAAGTGACAAAAACGACTATGATGTCTACGAATGACGGGAATATTCAAAATACAAAACAGGTCTGTGAACTGTTTTTTTACATTGAACTCAATCGCATAGTACGTGACAGCGTCATGCTTAATTTGACTAAATTACGTAGTGTGATTTTTTCATCCTTTTTCTGTGGGTTTCAGAAGTTTTTGTAGACATTATACGATTTTATGCACGCGGTAGGTTGTTTTTATATTCAAATAAGTCTCTAAGCTACGATCTAAATTACACGTCGGATTTAATTCGAGAAATAAACGTAAGAAGATTCTTTGTTGAGAAAAAAAATGGAGCATCGCGTTATGATGTCTATAATGATCAATAACCCTTCATCGATCGTGATGCAACGGAGTGAAAAAAAAACAAATTACTGCGTCGTGATTCTACCACTTAATAATCGTAGTATACACAGTATCTCACGACTACTTTAAAAATAAAAAAATATGGGGTGAAATAACCAGTTACGAGGCATCATTAAATGTTAACATTATTAAGTTATGATGGGTCAGACGGAGCGAATCATTGAAGGCTTTAGAGCTAGCTAACGAGAGAAGTTTTAATTGCTGTTTTTAAGGGACTTAATTTTTATTATTGTTTTTATTAACACAAACGGCCAAGGCCAATTACTTTAGTTAAAGCTACAGAACACATTAGATAAGTAAGTACAATAATAAAAGTATACAACTACTCTACAGTCATACGCTCATTTCACAATACTCCAGGCATACTGACAAGATCTTCTTCCATTTATCCGGGAACACATCTCAGTTAGGCTTAGCGTCCAAGAGAGAGTTGAGCGCAGAGGGTGCGACTCCCAGGCACGGCGAACTATCTGTACCTCCTTTTTTTTTTTTTTTTTGGTGGGAAATCATCAAATGACGTCTCCCGCTCTGGGCGGAGCGGAAGGGCGTGTCAGACTCTTACTGACTAAAACCCACCCGTGTTCCCTCAGTTGCCTGTGCGCCAGGGCCACGGTAACTCTTTCGAACAATCCGCAGCCCCGGCAGATCCGCAGCCCCGGCAGATCTGTACCTCCTGTTACGGCTATAATTCATCGGAGCAAAAAGATGGTACAGTTCGTCGTGCAGTTTAGGAGCATCTGTTTTTCCGTGAAGGATCTTACACATATTAATAATTTGGTCATTGTCTCTTCTAATCTCGATCGATCGATCGAGCCTAAAAGTAAGTTCGAAGGGTATATAAACGGATAATATCCATTCAAACGTTAAGCAAACATAAGCTTTTTGTTCCTTTTCTAAGAATAAAATGTACTTCTTTTCGTGCGGGTTCCAGACGCATGCACTGGGCTCCAATTTGCTGCGAACAAGTAGGTACATTAAAAATAGAATTGATAGAGTTTTGCTGAAAGCCTTAGCATTGCGCAGTATGAAACCTAATCGCCTAAATGAATCTTTTACTACCGATAACATGAGATCATGAAACGTTAGCTTGTGGTCAATGTGACACCCAGATCCTTCATTCAAGGTTTTCTAGTAATAGCGTTCTTTAATTTTGTAAGTAAAGGGTTTTTCGTGCTCGAGTAAAACTCATGACGAAGTATTTGGAAGAATTAAATCCCATTTTGTTCTTAACACTCCACTCTAACATCGCTTCAATATCACGCTGCAGCGCCAGACAATCGGCTTCAGAGTGAACTTCGGAAGAGAGTTTTAAATCATCTGCATACAATAGACTTCTGGCGTGATGAATAACTGAAGGAAGATCGTTGATCGTTATCAAGAAAAGAAGCGGTCCCGGATTGGTCCTTGACTAACTCCAGAAGGCGTATGATAGGGCTGGAATTCATAAATACATGTTTGTAATGGAACACGTAATGTTTTTGTAACTTGCACTAATCCCAATTCTCAATTAATGGCCATTCAAAGGAGTTACCAAGAAGAAGTAGCATGATTTACTATAACATTTTTATGCATGTAACCAATGTATCCGACCCATCAACGAACCAATCAGCCCTACTCACAAGAATATCGGGCGAACGATAGGTCCATTCGAAAAAAGAACGCAGTGATTTTTTTATCGAAAGCTGCGAACGGCTAGCAGGTGTAATCCACAATGAGGATTTGAAAAAAAGAGTTTGGAACAGAAGGCCTTTTTCCCACGCCCCTATCGATATTTTTGAGTTTCGAATTCAGTACTTATTATTTAAATTTCGAATTGCTTGTAGGTACGGTTCGTACAAGAAAAGAGATTGATTGAAGAAAGAAAAATATTGAAGGTAATTTTTATTAAGGGGGATGCGCCATTTTGTCCGCGAAATTCAAATTTTCTTACGTTTTTTGCCATTTGCAGGTCAGTGTCAGGTTGTATGTTGAACAAAATATGTTTCGTTACCGTAACAAGTAGATATTTACAGAATTATAATTATTAAAATCATCAATACAACCCCCTAAGTTCATATAATCCCATTAAATGACTATCTCATGAAATAGCCAAGGCCAAAGCCGCCTCTCCCTTAAAGACTAGCTAATGCCTGGCATGCGTCGCGATTTCAGATAATATGTAAGTGATAGATCACAAAATTATGATGAAACAGAGAAACTCGTAGAAGTGTAAAATACTCATCACTCCCTCATACACCCCAACAAAACCACACGCAACACACATACCACAAACACCACATACACTCCTCGCACACTCATTAACATCAACACCCACACAACCGTTCACCCTACACTCACCACAGTAACTCAACATCCCAATTCATATGTCCTGTACTGTTTATTTTTATCTTACTTTTTGTTATTTTCTTTATTTCATATATACATATAAATTATATTTTTAAATATTAGAATATAAAAAATATAAAAACATTTAAAAATATAAAAAATAGTGGCCCACCGGTATCGGGAACAGGGTTATTTTTATTATTATTCATTAACTAATTCTAAATTAACTATACTTATTAACTATACATATTAAGCACTTTTGCAAGGAACATCATTCCATTCTGTATCTGGAGAAGGGCGTTGTTAGCTGCGCTACAGTTTATACTTTTGCAGCTATCACCGTTTTACTTTTTGCACTTAGTGTTGTGTTATTGTTCCAATTTTTTTATTATTTTTATGGTACTCTGTAATAAAAGACCGATAATAATCATAACAATCCGTACATAAAATATTTTAAACAAAAGCTACATTTTACGGCCATTTTATAAGCCGTCATAAAACTGGACCAAACTCTCAGTGTCGCCAACATCCCGTTATTTCATCATCAGTGTTGCCATATATTGTCCGCTAAATAAATATTATAAGATAATAACGTCATTTGCACGCACAACAATAAAACAGTTGGTGTTTACATTCCGATGTGAATTTGTAAAGTGATCGGCAATATTTGGGTGTGCGTTACACCGTAGTGTAACGCATTTTATGTAACAAAACATACTATAACATAAAATAAAATAAAATATTTTTCTCCCACTTAGAATACCTCCTGTAGAAATCGCTCATGTGTTTACAAATACAAATCTCACACACAAACCATATCTTCATTTTGTTTAATTTTTCCATGATTTATTGCTTTTCTTGGCTTTTCTTGTGTTTTTACCAAACGCCGTTAAACAACTTCAATTATGATAGACAACAATCAATTTACATAAAAGTACATTCATTATTTTTGTAGAAAAGCTTTGTCAAATATTCAGATCCTGAAAAAGTCATACTATTATTTAACCCTATAGGGTTACATATAAATATGATTTTATTCAGTAGCTTAAAACATCAACACCTGCATCACCTGCCCCATTATAACAGTTCGGTGTGAGAAGCCCGTTCGTCTCAAACGACATCTCGTACATGCCAAGGCCCTGACATTTGGTCGGCGACAAAAACCGCAGGCACAGGCCGGTGCTCTATCGCATTTCACCGTTATGCTCGCTCATTGTTTCGATTATCGCTTTTACAGGTTAAAAGTAGGCTTTAACTACCCGTTTGAGGGTTTGCTTATCATGAATCAGTCTTAAAGGTCCTAATGGCTATGTAGTGGATAATGTCGAATAATATATGATACGAGAAAGAGAAAAGTTACGCATAGAAAATAAAAAGGATATAGTGAATCTGTGAAGTGTTGAAACGAATATTTGCTGAAGGTTCATAGATCCATGAAATAAAAATATGATATGCGACTATGTGACTTATGATCTATGATTAGGGGAATGTAGACTTCATGGTCTGAAATCGCCAAAAGAGGCTTCTCCCATTACTGCATGGGAGAGAGCTCTTGACCATAACCGACTGATGCTCAGTAGTGTGCAATTCCATAGAAAGAAAGAGAATAGAAACATTTGTTTAGCACAGCTTAAAAGGCACACGACAAAATCCTAACTTAGGAAGTTAGGAAGTTAGGATTTTGTTGGATTTTTTGTTAGGACAAACTTACTTTCGCATTTATAATATTAGTTATTTAGTTATAATATTTTTAGTAATTTAGTAACAATATTATAAATGCGAAAGTAAGTTTGTTTGTTTGTTACCTTTACACGCCTAAACCACTGAACCGATCATCCTGCAATTTTGCATATACGTTGCCAGGGGTACCGAAACGGACATAGGGTACCTTTCATCCCGCAAAAAAGTACTGTTTCTGAGAAATACAACAATAACGTCCTTATGATAATAGATGGCGCCACGGGTCTTTCGAATCATGATTGAATTATAACCCGAATTGATAGTCAAAGTCTAAATTAACGCGAGCGAAGTCGCGGGCAAAAGCTAGTAATATAATATTCTTCAAAATAAACAAAAAATGTTGTATTAGAGACGCCTTTGTCCACCCCCGGGTCCAGCAGATGGCAATTACATGCTCGTTTAGTAAACCTACGTCAAAAATGTCGTGTAGAGAGAAAATGTCTCAGTAAAATTTATTGTCCAAATTAGGCACGAAATTGATAATGTCAAACTTGCCCCACAGACGAGTGACCAACTTGAAGTAAGTAACAACTAATTACTCTGCATTGGCTAATAATTATGATTTTTATCTTGTCCAGAGACCGATGGACGTTGAAATGTGACCGACACATGAGCATTAAGGTACCGTGGTCAGTTGGCATTTACTTCCATAGAGAAATTCTTTCTTGGGTGTTGTTATTTAGTATTATAGTTGAAAGTTTACTGATGTACCTACAAATTGAATTGGTACTCGAATTAGTTACCTCAGAGTATTTTATTTGGTTTATTACTTTAATTCAATTGCTTAGTATGGTCCAACAACAGAGCTCAAAAGTAATTTAGATACTCAAAATGGACTAAATTAGTGATTTCTTGTACGACATGACAAGGTTATGGGGCCCAGAGTGTTTTTCAGCAAGCATATTCAGCACGAAAACTTGATAACTGAATAGGTGAGACATGATAAGAAAACGCCAAAAATATATTTGAAAAGTTTCAGATAGGAGCCCTGCATGCGCCCGCATAATGCTTTTGGATACTCTTAAAATCGCCTTTCCTTTTCAATTCGTGATTATTGGCTGCGTCTTTGAGTTGCCTTAACTTTCTCCAGGACAAAAATAGCCATAATTTACATACACATAATCATTTCATCAAGTATCGACTGGAAGATCGTTTACAACCTTAAAATGTCGATGCGTATAACCGCCACCTCTATACTTACCAACCCGTACGATCAATCAATAAGTTTCCGCGCGAAATATCCATACTTATCAATACAACACACTATTATAACTAAATTATTCCCTACAGCGAGAAATTATTCCACTCTCCAATGATAAAAGTGCTAGTTATTAAAACCTACCTCGGAGCATAGACTTGAAGAGTACAGAAGTACCATTCTTTACCAAACATGAACATTTCATAAAAACACGATGTCCTGCCACGACTCACCTACTTGTTGTCCTAGTAATTCCAAGTTTTACTGGTTTGCATGATCGGGTCCTGGATTCGTTTCCCTGGAGAGTCAGTCTGCTAACGCTATTGTGTCGGATTGCCGAACATTGACACCTTAATTGTAGGGTTTTAAAGTTTTGGTAATCTCGTAATAGAAAGGTTAACGCCTTTCTGTTACGAGATTACCAAAACTTTTACGCTGGCGTGCCACTGCCATGCCAGTCCATTTGAAAAAATATTCGTATTTGGTAATCTAAGTAAGTCGTAATCTCCTATTATTTTGATAATTCAGCTGAACACTGACACGCCATTATGAATTTAGAAGATTACGAACTTTTAGCACAATGAGGGCTATCGCGCTTGAGTTCGCCGCTAGAGGCGCTGGTGTAGAGTAAGGTCTCTAGATGTCAAAATATGTACTGAACTTTCACTGTTTGCGGGATTTTTTATCACGGATTTTAAAGAATGATTCATAATATAATAGTTGTGCCATTCTTGATTAATTATGGCCTAAGATTTTAAGTAAAAACTTAGGTTTTAATTTAGTGGTACTTGAAGGAAGAATAAGATTTGTCTGCTTCATGCTTGCCAATTTTAGGAACATTATAATCTAAATATTTATTTGAAGTTTTAAAATGTAATAAAATAAACATACTATGAATATAAGGGTACTTAAACACATCCAAGACATCAAATAAAAGTACTGCAACGGGACCTTACTCGACAGTGGCGCCAACTGGTGAGCACAAAAACGATAGCCCCCATTGTAATGGCCTTGCTTTGGGATGTTTGTCATAATGACCATTCATAGAAAATAGCAGACTTGGCCAATAGATGCTCTTGTAGGTAGTAGCAGCCTGGAATCTGCCTGTCTGATTTGCGCCCGGTACATAAGACCTATTTAAAACATAACCTTCAAAACGTAGGTGAACGCCTTTATCCCATCGGACAGCCCAATGGTTAGGGTTTTGTAAGTTAACTGTACTGTTACTGTATTATTATTGACTTCTGTACTTTCCTTCACTATGATCTTAGCTTACCATATTGGTCTAAAATATGAATGTACAACAATATATTGCGTTAATAATATAGTTGTTATATAAAACACGTTGTTTACAATGTTCCGTCGACGGCGGCGCCATCTGCCGACGTCCCGTTAGTCTCAGGGACAAGCGCACGCGCAGCCTAAGTGAAAACAGATGATGGATACTTTTACTAGCCGAGTTCTTACTTTTGCGTGCTTACTAGTTTATTAATCTTGTAATTAAAGTTTCGAAATGTTTTTTTCGGTATCCCGAGAAGGTTTTATAAGTGCGTGCTGTTGTCGGCAAGGGGAATAGAGCACTCATTTATCGGGTCAAGGTTTTTAATAATTAATGAGTTGCTATACATATTATGACATGGTGATTATTTATTTTCCTTTGAAAAATTGCTTAGAATACTTCAAGTTTCTGGCCTTGACAGTACTTTTTTACTTACTCTATTTTCGACCAACAATATTTTTGTATTTTTTCTTTAATCAATATTTGAATGCCAAATTCTGGATCATCTATTGTATTTACTTTCTATTTAATCCGTGTGGCGTTGCACTTTCACTTCTAGCTTGAAAAATATCATAAAATACCTGTGTCGTACCATCTTATCAGTCCATGTAAGCTCACAATCATTACCAATTTGTAATAATAGGTCGGGGAAAAAGTTTTTTCGTATTTTATAAGCATAAAGTTGTAGTAAAATCTCTTTGGCTGTACTGCCTGATCTGACTGATTTTGATACTTACCATTACATAGATCACATAAAAAAAAAAAAGTAAAAACGACTTCCCGCCATTTTTCAATTGTTTGCCTGTCCGCCAAAATGAGTGAATCTAACAAAGAAATTCGATACATTTTAATTTTTTTTTTGTTAGGGGAAAAAGCGACAGAAACCGTGAAAAACATATGTGACGTTTATGGACTTAACCAGAGTCAGTAAGAGTACCTCAAAGTTGGTTCAAGCGTTTTCAGTCCGGGAATTTTGACGGTAAAGATGCAGCTTGCTCTGGTTGCCCTGTTACGGATAAAGTCGATGCCATTTTTAAAAAAGTGGAGCAGGAGCCTAACTCTTCAGCTATATGTCGTAACTACTAATACGGTATCTTGATGGTTGACCACAAAACAGTTTTGACTCATTTGAAAAGGTCTGTGCATACAAAAACCTCGATATTTGTATATAAAATACGAAATAACTTTTTCCCGTCCTAATATAAACACTACGAGCTCTGGCGGTCTCATTCAACAGCCATGGGAAATGTAGAAACAGTTGCTCAAAGTTCAACACACGATCAATTCTACATCAACGAATAAAATCAATATTACATCCTGTTCAAACGTAAAAGATTATAATGATGACGAGAATTTTGGCAATAATCGTAAAATTGCAGGAAATTGAACCTAATGAATGTTATTACTTCCTCTTAACAATTACTTATATGGTCTGTAATTACTTCTTACTACAATAAAAGTTACCTACATTAATTTATTGTAAATCGCATTCGGTTGTGAAAATCTGTTTGGAAATAAAGATAGAAAAGAAAGAAAATACATTTATTTGCGGTAAACATGACGCAAAGAAAAAACACACAAACACAAAAAAGACGGGTGAAAACAAATCGGGAGTAAGTACAACTGTCAAATCTTGGTGTCATAAATTCTTAGGTCGGGCTCCAAAGTAATCTTATATCCGTAGGCGATATGGAGTAGGAATCGCCGAAACTACGGATTTTGGGCTTATTTTTTTGGGTGGGAAATCATCAAATGACCTCTCCCGCTCTGGGCGGAGCGGAAGGGCGTGTCAGACTCTTACTGACTAAAACCCACCCGTGTTCCTTCAGTTGCCTGTGCGCCAGGGCCACGGTAACTCTTTCGAACAATCCGCAGCCCCGGCAGGCATCGGTCCTATCGGACCCCGTCAATTTTGCTGACATCTCTTTGAGGCGCGCGTGGAACACGACGCGCCGTCGACCCGGGCCTGGTCCTTACCGAACGGCGAGCTGCCCATTGCTCGCCGTCCGCAAGCCCGCGCCTACGGTGGCCGGGAGTCGGCAATCGACTCCCGACGCCCAGGGTGTCTCCTCCTCCTGCGGCGGCTAGGGGCGCGAGGGCGCAGAGATTGCCTCTCAGGGAGTAGACCTCCTGTGCCCGTAATTCCCCGTAAGCATACAAAGTGTATTTAAGTAGGTATACACTTGTAGAGGTTTTCATAGACTAACCAAACGCCTTCCATTCAGAAAATTCTGTCTTTAACGCCAATTTAACATGAACTTCACTTGTAGCCACGTGGAGCTTCTAAGCACGTGCTTTTTGGAAACGTGTTACTTAAAACGTTGAAATGGTAATGTGCATTGTACATTTATTAAAAGGGATTATGTTACTATAATACTAGAATTATTACCATTTTCGATGATAAAAATGGTCGAAAAGGTAGGAACCACCTTCGGTGATACGACTAGAGATGACGAAAAAAATTCAAAACATTTTTGTCAGAAGTCTTGTTTCAAGACTGCAAGATGCTAATACCAAAGCTTGTGTTTGAGTAGTATCAAAAGCAAACGATTAAAAGCCTCATGAGCTTAAAGCTCTCATTAAACTCACGAAGCTTTTAAACATAGGTTATGTAAGCCAACCAACAACTACAGTCACACACTCGTCCCTCCTTGGAAACCCAGAAATACATTAAATAAATTGATCTAAGATAGAGCTTCTTAAGAAAGTAGTAAGCAGACACTTATTGGATAAAACATGACTACATGACAACTTCCCAAAGAAACGTTAAGGGGAATGCGATAAGGTATACCGCGAAATTTAAATTTTCTTAATTTTTTGTTATATTTATCAGTATCAGGTTGTATGTTGATCTAAATATGGTTCGCGGCCGTATCGAATATTTATTTAAAGAATTATATTACAATCATAAAAATCATCAATAGAATCTCTCTAAGTTCATATTACCCTATTGAATAACTATTTCATGAAATCATGACACAAATGTCATGGTTTCATGACATTTGGCCTCGAAAGGCCAATTCTAACTTAAGGAGTTGTATTGCTGATTCTAATGATCATAATTCTGTAAAGTCATATTTGTTACGGCCGCGAATCATATTTTAATCAACATACAACCTGACAGTGACCTGCAAATTGCAAAAAACGTAAATATTTTTGTATTTCGCGGGCTACCTGAGCGCATCCTCCTTAAGGGGAATGCGATAAGTTATCCCGCGAGATTTTATTGTGCTACATGTTTTGCAATTTGCAGGTCACTGTCAGGTTTTATGTTGATTAAAATATGATTCGCGACCGTAATAAATATGTATTTACATAATTACTCATTAGAATCATCAATACAACTCTCTAAGGACCTTAGCCAGAATTAGCTTGACAAAGGGACAGGTTAGGTAGCTTCCTGATTTGATACTCTTGGAGCATGATGCCTGTATAGTACCTACACAATAGCGTCTTGTAAGGCCACCGCAAGATTTTGGCGGGAGCGGGCAAGGCTGTGCGCCTAGTATGGCGTTCACCTGCGCGCGCGCCACCTGCCGCACATCTGACACAGATGCAGAGTAATGATGGGACAGTGAGGATGTCGATAGAAATTGTATTTGAGAAATATTGTAAGTTTTCTAAACAGAAATAAAGAGGAAAAATGCTGATCTAACTTACTAACATCAAAAGCCTGAATGTACCTACAGACAATGCCCAACAACAATGCCTTAGTACCTAATCATAATTCTTTCTACGATACCCACGCAGAAACGTTTTTTATCATAATAAAACCATGAATAAGGATAACAGCAACATAATAATAAGTACCCACATAAATTATTGTAAAAACACGTTAACACAAAAACCAAGAAACAAGGGAAGTACTTATGTATGTAAGCAGAGTAGTATTTTACGTGATACAACTATAAATTGTAGACTCGACGAAAAATTTTGTTGTTTCTGATTTACATAGATATCACATAATTCTATAAAAGACGATTCTAAAGGACACTCAATAAATAAGTCGAGCAATTTGCATTTCGTTCTCAGAAAAATAAAGGTCGTATTGTTTTGTCATTGTTTTGCAAATAAGATCCGAACAGAAGCAAAAAAAATAACTCTAATTTCGTCATTGCAATATTGTAACATATATTGAGTTGTCGAGTAGCATTTATTCACCAATCATAAAATTAAGCAAAAATACATCGATAAAATCTCTATCGACACATTACCACCACTCAAAACTTCTCTTCGCACATCTCAACACTTGACGAATGCGCTTTACGCTGCACAACTAGCCTAATTATTACGTCGAGTAGACGATACACATCAGAAAGCGATGCAGCCGCTTTATAGTGTTACACAACGATTGATTGATTGTGTTAAGAATACTGAATGTAAGTACTTAGTAATTGTTTTAAAGAGATGTGTTGTCATGGACGGTTACGAATGTTTTCCTATTTATATTTTTATTGATTGTTGCTGTCGATACTCTGTTTTAGAGTTAGTTGGGGAGGAGGTAGAACCTAGATGGACTTAACTTATGTAATTACTGTGCATCCTCGTATTTAGGAGGTTTCAAACTTTCGAAATCTTAATCGTACAATGCAAACTAATGGCCTATTTGATCATGATGGCAATGGCTTAAGGTGTAGTTTCAATAATTACCACCAATGAAAGATTATTGGTGATCGCTGTTTGCTGTTATTAGTACCAAGAGAATCCTGTCGCACATCCTCTTGAAGTGATCTGTGAGCAAAAAGTATGAAAAATCTTAAACACGCTTACAAATGTCTCTAGTTTCATGACTATGGCCTGTTTTAGATTATTTCAAAAATCTTTGTTGGAAAAATTGGTTAATGTTTGTTCTAATCGAAATTAATCTTCAGGGCAAAGTTCAAAGACGAAAAGCTCGCACACAAATTTAATATATATATTATGGCGTAATAGCACAACTCGCACTTGACCAGTACGAAACACTGCGTACCATTCGATACAGTTTTTTCATTGCATGAGTATCTTATTTTAATTTACTTTGTAGACGAGTATTTTAGTTCGTCGTTAATATGGGAATCGTGCGATGCCCAGACGCCGCTCGCATCCAAATGACTTTACAAAGTTGTGTTGCCACGCCTAATATAGCGATTTTATATTAAACTATTATGTAGTACACATTTACACATTATTAAAATGGTAAAGGAATTTAAAATACTTGGCGATACAACATGGTTTATTTTAAAAAGTTAGATATACATTATATTCATATTAATCTAACATGGCCCTTACTTACTTATCCTTACTTTGTTCCCTATCTAGAATAAGCAAAACCAACTAAAAAGAAGAAAAGAGGTTTTACACCTATCAATTTTAAACACTGGCCACAAATAAATTTCACAGCCACACGTCAAAATGTTCAAATTTAGAACTTTCCCTACATAATACTTGGCAACACCATTCCCAGTAATCTAGCGGATATGTTATAATTGCCCGTGTGTACAGGGTGTATAAAAACACAAACAGGGTAATTTTGTCTAGATCTAGTAGATGCTACGAATCGATTCGGATGCCATTCGTGTCAGCTCGGGTTGTGAATACATAGCACCTATAAATAGGTCCGTTAGGGGCTTACACTAGACACGAGAACTACGACGGCTAGACACCTTTTGAAATTGTGCTAACCTGTTAACTTAATTATGAAGTAACACAGAAAATCTAGAACAATGGCTTAAATAAATAAATTTCTTTATTGCCATAAAAACAGGTTACAGAAAAATATGAGACCCTGGATAAAGGATAGATTTCAAAGACACGATCATTTTGTCATGACACACAGGTAACTGCTGCCTTTTCGGTTGATTTGCGTTATCAAAATAAAAACATTAAATTTATGTATACAAAAAAACAAAAATTGAATTCACTGTCGTGCAATCGACGCAACGAAGAAGAACATTGATTGCCTTTATAATACTTAGGCAAACCAACAAAGCAACAAAACTTCCTTAAACATAAAGATTCCCGATGCGCATTATGCTATGGTGGAAAGCATAGCATAATGCGCATGTATTACACAAAGGGGTAGCTAGGAGTGTACAGTACAACTATTTTCTTAAGTACTTTATTGTTGTTTTAAAAACAACAATAAAGTACTTAGTTCTGAATTCAAATTATTGTACACGATAAATCTAATAATTGATGGACATGGAAATTTGCATTCGTTTGCATTCGGAAATGCGATGATTCCCGAAGGACATTAAAAAAATAGTTATACTGTATACCCGTAGTCCTGTTTAGGACACTCACATTCCGCCAGTTATGTTTTAGCCCCGTATGTAATAGGAAGCAAGCCTTTTGCAAAACCGGAAACAAACCCAAACTGCGAGCTGTTACTGCGAAATTTACCACCAGACCTCCACAAATCCGTGGGAAACGGTACTTAAAACATATAAATAAAACAAGTCAAGTTAAACGCATAATCCTGAAACCAGTTTGATTCAATAAATTGACGTGAATATGAGACATCGTTAACATTTAGCGTCCCGCTCAGCTGCTCCGCATTCCGTGTATGTAAACGTCAAGTTTTTCTCTTCCGGGCTTTATAATACTTGAAGAGGCTGCTTTTGCTAAATTACTGCTAAGTATGATAGTCTGACTATTAAAGTCACTTTTGGATATCGGTTATTAACATCATCGTCATCACATGACATGTCCCCTGTTTGTCCCGAAGGTGGTGTGAGTGTACTATAAGGTACCGTCAAACGGGGTGAATAGGGATGCAGGGGAGAATCGTAACGAAACTTTAAAAGGGTTTTTAACATCGAAATAATATAGATTGTTGCCAAAAAGGACTTTAATGTGTTTACTGTATTATAATTAACGATTAAGTGCCTTTGTTGGCAACAAACTATATTATGTAAATGTTAAAATCCCTTTTAAAGTTTCGTTACGATTCACCCCTGCATCTCTATTTACCCTGTTTAACGGTACACATTTCACTCTATCTGATAAAATCCCATGTATTAGGGGGCGAGACTATTGTCATCAACCAAGCACAAATCCAGACTCAACATCAGGATCCTCCTGACATTATACCAATTTATTCGGGGTCGCCGCAGTATGTTTTCTACTTCCATACATCTCTATTACTCGTAGCTGTCATCTCAGCAGTGACGGTTTTTCATTCATATTATTATCTTTCAAGTGGCCCCGTTGGTCTCGTGGTTGCAAGCGCGACTACTGAGCGTGGGGTCCGATTTTCAGGTCGAGTAAAGTATTATTGGGTTTTTCCATTAGGAATTTCTTAGTAACAGCCCAGAGTTTGGAAGATGGCGGTGTGATACCCCCGTGCCTCGGAAAGCACGTCAAGCCATTGATCCTGCGCCTGATCTCTCTCTGGCCGTGGCGGATTGCCGTCCCATCGGACTATGAAAGTGAGGGACGAGATAGTGCACCTGTGTCTGCGCACACACTTGTGCACTATAACATCTCCCGCGCCGGAGGCTAGTTTCCGTTGAGATTGGCCGCCATGGCCGAAATACCTGCGGTCTGGAGGACTATATATTTCACACAATTTCAACCATCGTTTCTTACGTCTTCTCCACCGGCAGCATTTAGAGACGACATTACTAATCAAATTCGTAGCGCCGAAAGTGCGTCAAGAAAGATAGACCTCTGTCACGGACCGCCTTCAAAGCCGTTGTGCCATAATTATTACGAGTAAATGGTGACGCGCTGTGTTTGCATGTAAAGCGTTGACAATGCCACCTCTGAGGCTTCTCCGTGCTCTGTGGTTTTCTCCTATTGTTATCGCTTGGTTATTAGTAGTTCTTAAGCGTGTAAAGATAGGCATAACACATAATCAGCCTATGATGTTCCAACTGTCGAGACTCAGGCCTCTCTGAGAGGGAGGGAGCCGTTATCCACCATGCGGGACCAGTGCGGGTTGGTGATAGCACGTGTTATTGAATTTATGGTCAAGGACTTGCTGTTTTCCTTACGAAGGTTTCACTATTCACTATAGGTTTTACTATTTAGAATAAAAGTAATTAAACATATTGCATTAAGTAAAGTGCACGCCTACTTGGGTTCGAACCCAAGAAAAAGAAAAAAGAAAAATTTAAATCCCTAATTGAATTCTCACCACCACACAATGACTACAATTTGAACAAATAAACCAATTAATCAGTGAACGATTATTGTTTGATCAAATGGCCTAGCGAGTGCCGGAAGCGCGCGCGCAATCATACGCACCTGACCGAATATGGGTGACATCTCAATGTGTTTGGCAGGTTGATAAGGCAGCATTTTAGTATTACCTTCATAATGTTTTACAAAGTTTAAAAAAACGGAAAAATAGATAGAGCTATAAAAAAACATTACTGCCAGTTTTTTTCCATAAGGAAACTCTCATATTGATAAGGATGACGATATTTACGTTTTGAAACGAGCAACTAACTCCAACTTTCTGGCTAGCTGATCGACTGCTTGACAATTCAAAAGTGCTTGTGAATTATTTAATCATAAACTTTCCTCGGATCGTGGATTCATCGAACAAAAAGATCAGTTTCGGGATCTTCGATGGAATTTTAACTAATCATAGAATTTCTAGACCAGTAGCTAGGTATGTTATATTGTTGTAATTTTTTATAAGCCAACGAAAAACACTTATCTTTACAACTACTACGTAATTCACATATTTTTCTACGAACCCACTGAATTACCAACTACATGGGTACAGTCACGTTCATAATTTATGACTTCAAATTATCTGAAGTTCGATAAGGTTGGGCGCCAACCTTTGATGCAATTTGTTGGACCAATTATATGGTACCTACTGCAAATATTATAATTTTACGGACATCGGAAATGACGTCTATGATAGTGTTAGTACGTTCAAACATGTTGGTTTATATCTTTATAGCTTTAAATTCAAAGACGGCTGGTGAGCAGGTACCTAACTGTCATATTTTTTTCGACTTCTTGTGTAACAACATGTTACGATAATGTAATAAAATGAAACGAAACTGAATAAAGGCTCCTTCAAACAGGCGCGACGCGAATCGCGCGCGAGACTAAGGCACCGCTTGTCGCGCGACACGCGGTGCCTTTGTGTCGCGTGCGATTCGCGTCGCGCCTGTTTGAAGGAGCCTTAACAATTATTACCAACTTATAGCCTGTTTAACTTCATCCGGATACGTTCCAGGCCCTGCAGTCTCGACATTAGATAGCGACCAAAATCTGTCGCTAAGTCGTATCGATGTCAAATTCCTTCAATAGATTTTCAACTTTATGTGAAAAGTATAAAGTTGAAAATCTATTAAAGAAATTTGACATCGATTGGACTTAACGACCGATTTTAGTCGCTATCTATGTCGAGACTGCAGGGCCAGTTAACCTCCTAAATTACGATGATGACGTAAAAATATCGCGGCGGGATTTTATCGCGCACTGAATTTTCAACTCTCGGTGTTGAACCAAGCATTGAGAATCCAACAGAGTGCATCCCAGCGCGCCGAAAAAACATAATGTTGAATTATTAACTCTCGTGGCGCTAAGCAGTGCGTTGAAGATCCAGTGCGCGAAAACACCCCGCCGCGATATTTTTACGTCCGTACGAACGTGGACTTAGTTTACCTAGTAGATAGTGCATATGGTCACAGTGGTTTGCAAAAACAAGCTTCCAATTATAATACAAAGTAATCTCATCTGTGATCTTGTCAAATTGTCTCGAAACCAAAGGGAACGGCCAAACTCAATTTACAAGATAAAATATATTTTTACTAACTATGCAAGATACATTGCAAATCGCTAAAGTAAACCCTAGAGCCTAACTTTATAATATGACATTACATTAAAACGTACCTAATAACAGCATGCAAAGTATGTATTTCAATAAAGGCTCCCGCAAACTGACCAATTTCAATGACTTGGAAATTGTTCTACAAGAGTCGCGTCGCGGTGTCGCGTCGCGCCTGTCTGTGGGGGGCCTTAAAGAAACAGAATTTCGTGCATATAAAGTAAAGAAACAACTTTTATTATTTACTCTTAAAATAACCGCAGGCATTGTTTAGACTCTACAGAAAAAATAAATCTATGCATAAAATGAAATTAATAGGTTCATATGAATGAAAAATCGACGTCTTATTGCACGACAAGGCAAAGGCATATTCTCAATTGCTAATACAGAGAAGGAACGAACGTTAATCAGCAATCTTGCTCACTGCTTTTTGTTGATGACATTGTGCGTCACCACAAGCCAATGACGTCCAAAATTATTTTTAAAACAGTGGTTACAAATTCAGTATACGCTGTCCTCTTATTCTATTGAAACTCAAGGTCAAAATGTTACCACTAATGTGCGGCCTTCTGTACTTGCCAGATCTTCATGTTCGTGAACGGGCGCCGAGGGACTTGCCATCTCTTAGCTGCCACGGCTTATTTTAATTTAATTTTATATTTAAATTGTTTTTATCTTTTTATTACGAACGCTTTTAACGTTTTGCGTCGTTCTCACATCCATATTTTAACATGAATGATGTAACCAATATTTTGTAACCATATTTTGATTCAAACGAGTGTCCGTGGAGTTAATTGCCCGTTCTTCCCCATAGATACCTACTACGCTTTGGAAAGGGCAACTAGCTTCATCTTTCTGACTGACCGACCCCTTGACAATTCAAAAGTGCCTGTAATTGGTTTATTTGAAATAAGTTTGAGTTTGAGTTTAACAAATTGGTTCCTAAAAGCAGATGCCATTAATTCTGCCTAAATCAACATGGAAACACTCGATCAAAACCGCATCAAATTCCGGCCAGCAGTTTTCAAGATTACACACGTCAACAGCTTAATTTTATATCTAAAGATACACGATAACGGCTATAATAGCAATTTTGCATACAAAAGGAAGAGACTAATTAAATAATTATGCACATTACATATTCAAGTTTCGTTTACCACTTAACAGACTGTGACCAGTGTTGCCAGATTATCCTGAACTGATACGTGGACAGACGGATTCCGAGGGTTTTTATTGGCAACATTGGTTCCGGTAGGACTGGAATAATTCGTTAATTAGTATGGCCAGAGGGGTAATTACGTAACACACTAACAGTAGGAATGGCTTTCATTTTGACAGTTCAACAACATTCAATGCGTTATTTACTTGTTTGAGCAAAGTTTTCGAACATGCGAATCAATTGATTAGGAATATCCTTCAAAATGATTTAGATTGTGATCAATAGTGTGTCACGCAATTAGGGTGCAGGTCACTTATTGATACTTACAAGGGTGGTAAATGGAAAAAATACGTATTATTGAAGCTAACTGAAAAACTACCAAAGCAAAGTTAATAAATATTTTATGGGATCACCCCTGAGGCATAGACTAACTATTAAAAAAGAGTTTTCGAAATCAATCCACAATTGCCGGAGATATAGCGTAACAAACATACAAAAAAAAAACAAAGATGAATTGAGAACCTACTCCTTTTTGAAGTCGCTTAAAATAAAACGTTAAATAAATAGTACAGCATTTTCTGCAGTTTTCTCTCATATCTCTTCTGAACAGCAATGAACGGAAATGGCTCAACAGCTTACTTACAAAACACAGCAGAATCGATTTTCAGTACCTGCTTAATTACAAACAAAAATCACTAAACCACTAAAATCCATCCGTAGCGACTAATTGTCCCGCTACGTGTAGATCATTCCTATGCGCGCGCGCACGCGATGCTTGGCGTGGCGATTATCGCGACATCTGCTGGGAACATCGCGTTTCACACAACGCTTGTTATAATTACGCTGCGGCATACAGTGACGGGCAGCACGCGAGGACTTTGAAAGATGGTTGGTGCAAGAATGTTAGGACTTGCAGTAATCTTGGAATTTAGAAAATTTACTGAGGAAAAATGTCTATTAGACATTGTACCATACATGACATGGGTCTTTATTTCTATTGTTACTTATGGTTTGCTGGTAAAAATAATAAGTGGTCTTTCCGCTGACATGAAATACACTTGGAATACTACTGAAAATGGATCAAGTAAGTACAGTAGCAACAGTTTCCAATCACGACATAGACATTAGTATGCAAATGTAGAGAGTTGTCTTCACATAGAGCTCAAAAGAACCTGTCTTTGAGGGTCCTGTCAAGTAGACGCTTGATTTCGTGACTATATCTGAGTATCAGCTGATCATAAAAGGATTACGATTGATGGACCAAAAGGATCTTAAAACGAAAGCTATTTCAGGTTATCTTAAGACAGATACCTGAAGGCTTATCCTACTGCCTTAATTAACTTTACGAATGCACATAATTTCCAACATTTCTATACTAGTTTGTAATTAATATTATTATAACCACATCATACAATTGCCTTTTACTCAGCTTCAATACCCTCTTTCATTCGCGTGCATAATTATAATTCTCCTGATTAGATTCCCAGGGCCTTAAGTTTAAAAGGTAGGTTAAAAGAAAAGTAATTTTGTTATGCCACAATAATCGGGAAGTTGCAACGGGTGATAGCAAGGTCGTGGGTTCAAACTCCTTTGAGATTGTTGAAGTGAATTTGTGGCAGTACCTTTGGTAAATCGAAAGAAAAGAAGAATTGTTTTACTGTCACAAAAAAACTTAAAAAAAAACAAAAATGTGAAAAAATAACTTTAATTTCGGAATTCGGTGTCCTCGGTTTTGTATTTTCGTTTTTTGCCATCTACTTCGAAATCAAAATTAGTTTTCACTTTGTAGTGTTTTTTTTTATTTGTTAATGGCTGTTTTTTTTTTGTTTGTATTTTTTTATCCAGTTTTTAGCTGTCGTATCTACCCCCCACAAATCCGTATACCACTACTTGCTAAGGTTTAAATAAGTATTATTGAAGTTTACTCAAAAACGAGCAAAGGAAACTTAATAAAATTCATATCCGCGCTAGCTTCCTCTATCAAATGAAAAAATAATTTTCAAAATCGGTCGGTCGGGTAAATGAAAATATCGAGTAACGTAAAAACATATCGACGATCATAGAACCTCCTTCTTCTTTAAAGTCGTTTAAAAAAGATAAAAATTTACTTTCTCAGGTTGCATCAAAAGAGGAAGAAGAAAAATTTGAAACGAAGAATAATAGATAGGAATAATGTGGTAATAGAAAGTTGCCGTAACATCAGATGCCTAAGTAAGAAATCGAGGCAGCATTTAGAGGATTGAACTGGAATCTCTTGTGCTGAAAGCTGTGCGTACTCTTCATCTGACCTGAAGGCCAATTCCCGTAATTAATAATGTTCAAAATCTAGCCACAATTTTATCTCAGCAACAATCAATGTCAAAAAAATATTAAAAATGTATGTAAATTCGAGGTATTTTCGACAGAGCGAGACAGATTATCATGCGTAGATGCGTTCTTAAAAATATGTGAATTGCCCCTCTGATATCTCCATGTCGAAGTGCTCAGCTATTGAAAGAGCACCAAAGGTTAACCAATGAAAGTTCCTTCCCTCACATTCTGTCTCAATAAGAACTGTGTCATTTTTTAAATCTTTCTTTCAAGTTTTCAAACCCAATTCAACTGAAAAATATTGCAAAAAATTACCCATATAAAAATAAAGTTCAGTGCTAGCGATAACCAAATTCACGCAGGTTGACGGTGACCCGATATTCATATAAACTGTATCTATTTATCGATAAACATATCATAATGCAAACATAACTATTTGCCGACATGCTACTTATGCGTGTTTTGACAATTATTATTTATATGGGAATTTGGGAGATATTATTATAAATGTACGAATAAATGTATGGTATCTAACCTGGCGTAGATTATTTGGGTTTAACTATGACAGGTTGCTGACCGATCGATTGTGATTAGAAATAGCTATGTGTATCAGGGCGGGCAGCACTAGCGATCTGCACGAAGTTATCGATAAACAACAGAAATATTCGGGAGTGCGCGGGAGAGTAACGCTCTAACGTTAAATGCTCTTTGTACCTATACAATATAATTGTTTTAAAATATTCATAGTTTAATTTCAACCCCTAACAGAATTGTATTTCAACTTTATACAGGGTGGCAGGGACATCGACGCACAACCTGTTTCCATGGATTCGGTACATGATTCTGGACCCCACTGCGTGGAAAATTTTCCTCGGTTATTTTTTTTTTTAACAACTCTTATTACAAAAGTGCAATACCTACGCGGTCAAAATGTATGAAACAGAATCATGTTAGTGCTGTATCCATGGTAACAGGTTGCGCGTCGAAGTCCCTGCCACCCTGTTTTTAGCCTATATACACCGTTGAATATGGGTTTCCAAAAATACTTTATTTTATTTTTAACACTTTTTTTTTTTATACAAACTTTGCCCCACACTAGGAATTTCTCCTGTAAAATGTCCTTTCATACGTTTAATTTTTCATACAATATACGTAGGTACAGATTATGGGATTCGCAAGCCCGAAGGTCAGACACTCGAAAATATTAGAATGACCTAGTTATTGGTTTGTGAATGACAATTATGATAAACTACCAGCTGCCCGCGAGTTCGTCTGCGATCCAGAATGAAAAGAAGCCTATGTCCTTCTCCAGGTCATGGTCTACCCATGTTCCAAATTTCATCCAATTCCGTCCAGCCGTTTTAGCATGAAAGCGTACCAAACAAACAAACTTACTTTCGCATTTATAATATTAGTTAGGATACTGAAGCCACATCTGGGTAAACTGGAAGTCTACCTTAACTTTTTGGGGTGAGGATACAATTCTGGTACAGATTTTTCTTATTATTTACTGGTAGGTACTTTCAAAGCGGCAGGGTAATTCCTTAACACACTAACAGTAGAAATGGCTTTCATTTTGACAGTTCAACAACATTTATTGCGTTATTTACGTTGTTGAGCAGACAATTTTTTCGAACATACGAAGCAATGGATTATCAATAGGCTTCAAAATGATTCGGATTTGATAGATAGTGTGTTACGCAATTAGGGGCACGTATGTTTGTCAGAAATACAATATTTTTTGAGGCGAATAGTACAGATAAGCAAGTACAATACTAGACACAGAAATACAACACTCGAAACATAGAAAAATACTAAACAAAATAAATGTACAGAGATAGAGACAGACCTTATTATAAACAGATATTATTATACAAAACATTTAGCAATAAATAGTACCAATAGCAATATGAATGACACATTTCCAGATCAAAAACTCCCAGTCCCACACTTGCTCTAGTGCCCTAAATGTCACAGCTGCACCATATATGTCCTCAATAAGGATCCCGACAACGCAGACAGGCCCACCTACTGAGCGAAATTATAATGATAAAGTAGCACCGATACTTACTATAAAAAAGAAGACCGTCTTCTTATTAGTACACGAAAAAACAAAAGGTCTGATATAAAATTCAAGTCAAGTAAAATACCTACATTATTGTTTCGATTGTGGCGATTCTGGGCCTATGTTCAGTAACGGCCGTGTTTTGGTTGAGATTTTAATAACGATGATGATGATTTTGTTAGCTCTTATTTAAAAAAATAACGTTTTTATGCTATGTATATTCTATGTTTCTATTGTATGTATTCTATTTTATTTCTTATTTTTTGTAAGTTTTATATTATCGTATGTGCACTGTTTGACGTCATCACGTCAACGCCGGCAGTCGCTGAAAACCAGAGCTAGGGTTTTGTCTCAAATAAAGTCGTAGCATTATGCTGAGCGATGGCCGTTTTGCGTTGATGTGACGCATATTTTCCCCCAACTTGTTCTTTTTAGTATTTGTGTGTTTTGCTCTGCGTCATAGTTACCGCAAATAAACGTATTTTCTTTCTTTTATACTATGTACCTACTTGTTTTCTTTCGCAAGATTTGTTTCCCATTGCATCATCATCAGTCCCTCGATAAGTATCCCTGTATATATTATTATTTGAATGAGTAATACTAAAAATTATTGAAATGATTAATATAAAATCGTGACAATAGCGTAGTTATTTTAATTTTTAATGTTAAATTACCCTCAAATTTGCGATGCATGGAAAAGGCCGCTAAGTTGTTAGTACCTACATTATAAAATAACACCTAAATGTATGTACACTTAGTTTGCAAATAAACTTTTGACTTTTGACTTTTTGACTTTAAGTAAAGTCCTAACCACTTTCGACAAAGTAAGTACCTTAATCGCACTTCTCATTTTTATAACTTGCCATAATGCCTAGTTACTGACGTACGTACTATATTCGATGCCATTGGTTCTATATCTTAAACATTGCGCTTCTGAACACTCAGATAAGGAAGAACATGGATAAATGACGAACTAACAGATATTGAGAATTCATCATTCTGAAGACCTCAGAAATTGGCAACTGGGTATAAGAAAGCCGCTCTACATGTAATTTGTGTCTCAAGGTCGAAAAGCTGTGGTTGATTGGACCATAACGAACTTAGTCAAAGTCTAATCATGGTTTTTATTTATTTGTTAGTATTTTTTTCTAAACTATTTTTTATTGCTTTATTTCCTTACTATTTGTTATTCCTAAAAAATTAAAAACCCCTAGTGGGATTTATAGATCTCCGTAGGTGTGTCCGTGGCATCACAGCGGGCCCTGTCAGAATACCAGCGCTGCGGTATTTTTTTTACTATCGCAGCATTATGCTGAGGTTAGAAGCCTTTTTGGCCTCGCACAGGTCTTTTATTTTTTACTTGTTTGTTGTTAGTTTTAAATGCTCGTTTTTTATTTTTTATGTTTGGATTTCCTGTACGTGTCCCAAATTAAATATTTTTCTTTCTTTAGTTTTCCTTAATTTAAAGTATATAATAATAAAGTATACCATTTACTCTAATTTACCACTAAGCGAAAAAGAAGCACCTACTCAAAAGTTATTAAGCTATTTTAAAACACAGGCCGTTGACAAAAAACGCAGAAAGCAAGATAAGTGGTGTTTAATCTATAAATAAAGGCATAATAACGTAAACTGACGCAGTTTCGCAAAGGTCAGCCATGTTGATTGATCGCCGGGGAGATGAAGAGATTCATGTTGTGCACAATTTCTTGACTTGTAATGGTTAATTCACTTGAATAATGACATAAGTTTCATGTTCTTTTTACTTTTATTTTCTTTTGGATATGACAGAGTAAAGGTGCTTTTGTTTTGAGTGGTAAAATAATATCACATGTACTGACTTATTGAACTTTTAAATTAAAACTTAGTGTTACTGGATAATGATGTGCATATCAAACATCCACCGTTATCTTCTCAGGGCTAATTCAAACTGAAAATCGGTAAATCACCCTTTAAGGAATATATACTCATAATTTTATGCAATCATGTGCGTAGTTTCTTCTGTCAATATCTTGAATGGCATTTTCCATTGATTAACTTGACCTAGATGTTTGTGTAAGTTCACACTTGGAGCAAAAGCGATGCATTTTAAATAACACAGCCCCAGTTCCCTTGCACGTGGCCATAACTTATTCAAGACTAATTACTCTAGTGCCCCTGCTAACTACGTGGCTACCCTTCCTCTGTTTGCTTCGAAACATTAGCCTTTTCAATTTCAAGGTCCTTAGCGTTAAACACGAAGTGTTTTAAAATTTATTGGAAAATGTCTTTTCGTCTGCTTATGGCACCTGTAGAGCTAGCGACTAAAAACAAGTTGGCGAGCAACGTGCAGCGAGTGCAGCACCCTAATTACGTAACACACTATCTATCACAATCTGAATCATTTTGAAGCCTATTGCTAATCCATTGCTTCATGTGTTCGAAAAATTCGTCTGCTCAACAACGTAAATAACGCAATGAATGTTGTTGAACTGTCAAAATGAAACCCATTCCTACTGTTAGTGTGTTACGTAATTACCCCGCAGGATGGCGACGAGCGATTACTCGCTGGTATGTGTATGTAAAAAGCGTGAGTCCGCCAGCGAGTGTTCTGTCCGCCAAGCGAGCGTCGCTGAGCGAGTACTCTTTATGGTAGCTCTTTTCGCTGCGATAAACGAGTACTCGAGTCTTTTCTTACAAGGGACCTACAATCTTTTGTACATTTCTTGAGCTAGAAAATCGTTGATAACCAGTCGCTTCCTCGTCGGCCGTGGGCCAAGTGTCTAAACCACCATTAATCCTACCCTTTTTCAACCTTAACCTTTTTTTTTTTATTTCAAGGGGCCAAGGTTAGGATTAGGAATTGATAAGGAATTTAAATATGATTAGACACGTGCCTATCACACTTAAATCGTCACATGTTTCAACGTCCATTCCAACAGCAGGGCATGTGTTTTCTAATGCTTTCGAAACAGTAAAGGCTCCCACAGACAGGCGTGACGCGACTCTAGTAGAACAATTCCTATGAAAACTGAATGGAAATTGTTCTACAAAAGTCGCAACGCGCCTATCTGCGGGAGCCTTAATGGTTTAAATGTCAAGGTAGAATTCAGATCACGAAAGGGTTTCTTTTAATTAATTAGGAAGTATTAACTAAGCTGAAATTAAAACTCTTGTTAACTCTTGTTTCATTGGCAACATTGCAGTGTTTTTTTTTTTAACTTCTATCTGAGTCAAGGAGACAGTTTTAAGTTTGAGAAGCGTTTCATGATAATAATAATTACTTATGTCTTTTTTAAATAATAATATTTTTTATTATAAAATGAAGTATCTTGACTTAGCACATGAAGTTGTCGACATGTGGGACGTGAACTCTGTAATCATTGTACCGATAATCGCTATAGTAAATGGCCTAATAGCGAAGAGCCTCGACCAACGCCACAGGAGGCTCTCATTGCGCAGCTGGGTCAAGGGCTTCATTCAGAAAGCAGTACTCCTGGACACGGCACGCATATTGAGGAGGTTCCTCTCTCTAGAGCCCTGAACACCGGCCGCTTGCACTCTGTTCCTGATGCCGAAGAGCCCCTATTTTTTATATTTTCAAATGTGTTTGTATGTTTTTGGTAAAAATATTTAAGATAATATGAATATGTAAGAAGATTAATAAACGGAATAATAATTAAGTCTTTTCAACAATCAGGAATTGTCAAATGATACAATTGCTAACTAGAATAGAAACAGGTCATTAGACGCCTCAAATACCATCTTCAGAAAGTCAGGGCGCAACAACAAATCGTTATTATACAAACATCGCAAAAAAAAATCATCGACTAACGTCAAATTTTTTTTTCAATCTCAATCAACTGTCATTAAAATTGTGCAGTGTATAATTAAAGGGTGTAACATCCGATTAAGATCTCCTTTCTCAAAAATTAAAAGTTTCTTGGCACCCCAAGTTTGTATCGTCTACGGCTAGGGGGCGTGGCGACATCCGGCCTGTTATCACTTCCTTGGTAGCCGTGTTTAATTACGAACAACTTGTGGAGATGATAAGGTTTTTTTTAATACGTTATCTGTTGATTTAAAGAAAGAAAGTTTGGGTAGACGTGATATGATTTTGTGGTGATGCTTGAATGTAGAGAGAATTGATTTTTTATAAAAAACGGCACTCTCCTGTTAAACTGTAGTTGTCCATTTTCTTTTTTATTAACGTAATTATTGTGTCCCACGGCTAGGCAATGGCAATGGGCCGGCCATATTACCCGTAGAACCGATGACCGTTAGCGTAGACGTGTTCTTGAGTGAAGACCACGAATCGGCAAACGTAAGGTAGGACGCCCTCAGGCTAGGTGGAGCGACGATCTTCGCAGGGTGGCTGGTAGCAGCTGGGTGAGAGTTGCCGAGAATCGAGTTAAATGGCGTGCAGTTGAAGAGGCCTATGTCTTGTTGTCTATGTTGATTCTCACTCACGAAATAAATATTTGTGTGTTCCGGTTCCAGCTCCGGAACAAATATCACACACTGAAATCCAGTTTAAGTGTCCGATATTTGTGTCAACGAAGGCAATCATTATTCCGGAAAATTCACTGAAATAGGGAGATGGCTTGTGGTATTTTCTACGAATTTCCATTGTCAGAGATCAGGTTGTCAGGGAAGACACTCGTGCAGGCGAAAGTAACACGCACCAGTAATATGGAAAATTGTAATTTATAGGCTTAAAGTCTTACATGAATAAACACACTAAGGCCCACTTGCACCGCCAGTCAATAAACACGTTTAGCGCTAGACGAGTTTAAAATATATTTCTGTTTCTGTTAAATTTTTGAAGATGACAGAGACAGAATGATGTTTAAAACTCGTTTAGCGCTAAACGTGTTTAGTGATTGACGGTGCAAGTAGGTCTAAGTTTTAGTTAAGCCTAAATGTGAGAAGAGGCGTTCACGAGTTACATAACGACATACTCGTAAGATCACGCTTGTATTTCTTCGAAGGATTAAATGTCTAGCGAAATGTGGGTGATAAATGATAAATGATTTTATTTCCGTAAGTAGGTTTGTACAAACACTTTTACACGTCAATCATATTTTAAACAAACTAGGTGAGGGCGGCGTTTCCTATCTGACTACTCAGAGAAGAAAGGCCGAAAAAAACTCAGAGGTCACAGTCTCTTTTAAAGTCCAGATATAATCTTGGTCAGATCATGTGAAGACCATGTAGATTTGTGTCTGAAATGGTCTTTTGAGGGAAAACCACACAGATTGAGTGGCAGGTCCAGTCAGTGCACGCATTTGTCAGTAATCGTGCAGCTCAACTCAGGAGCTCAACGATGTGGTGTGGGATATTTATTCACTTACTACCTACTAATTAACGAAGTATTATCAAAAGCCTATTGTTTACTAAAAATCAATACGGATATAAATCCTCAAAGGCCTTAAACACAGATTAAGATGCACGATAAGATAGCAAGGAATAAATTACAAAAAAATATGTTATTTCTTTAGTACCCACTTAGTACTTTGTAACCCAAGCCTTGACCTTTCCTCAGCATATTATTATGCCGAATATTTTTTTATAGCATTGTTTAAAATTAATAAGCCTTTTTTGGACTGGCAGTAGCTAATAAGGCTGGAAAACTTATAGAAGAAGGATGTGGAGATTCATGCCTATCGCTCCTCTACACATTTTTTTTTATATCGCCATTTAAGTGGCTACTTAAAAGGTGAAATAAAAAAGGTGATACGGACCGCGACAATAATATTATTTTTAAAAACGGACTCCCAATCAAACTAATTGTTGATCCTTAATCTATATCAGCACAGTGAGCACAGAGAGCAATGGTGGCCCAGTGGTAACGGCCCCGACTTCCGAGTTTTCGGTCGTAGGTTCGAACCCAGTCAGGCGCTTTACTTTGTGTAATTTATTTCATCACCATTGCTCTCAAAAACGGTGAACGAAAACATCGTGAGGAAACCGGCATATCCTAGGACCAAAAAATCGAAGACATGTGACATCTACCAACCCGCACTGGGCCCGCGGGGTGGAGACAGAGAGGAGTCCTGTGTCCCAGCAGTGGGAACATTATGGACTGATTATGCAATCTATATCATAGTACCTTTATCGGGACTTTTATAAATTTGTAGACACTACTCAGTTGATTTTAATACAGAAAAGAAAAGTAACCCGCTGTGCAGACACAAGTATGCACATCACAAGGTCTTATAAAGTAGAAACAATAAAGAATTTTGTTACGTTTTTCGACAGGATTAAATTACTTTTCTGCTCACAATAGAAATAAAATAATGAAATTTTAGCTAGTACAGAACAATATTGTATTTACATAAAAGTTTTTCAGTCTGCTTTAAGTATTTAGAGTTCAAAGCATCACTTTCACTCTTGGGCTTAATAAAGTCCACTGCTGGAATAAACCATCTTGTAAACTTAGGTAGGTAGATTCGTTAAAATAAGAAGTACCTAAACTGTACTTCGGTAACTCTTGAGATGCATTATTATAAGGAGCATGTGCTGCCATCTAGCGACGAGTAGCCAAAGCTTCAAAATAGCACCGCGTTACAATTTTGTTTTTTTTTTATCTTAGTTTTTGCGGAATCTTTGGTACTATGGATTTTAATTATATCATGTAACTCGTTTTTTTTTTAATAAATTGTAGCAGAAGTTGATTAATGTTTCATTGAGCGTTTTGTTACGTTGCTATATTTTACTTTGCTTGAAAAATCCTACTTACGGAAATTAATGAAGTAGCCAAAGCTATTTCTAAATATGATTCATAGACAATTACCGTTTGTTGATAGATTGATAAACAACGTTTACGTAGGATGCTATTGAATATGCAATGCATTTGTTTAGACAATAATAATATATTAATAGGATCTCTATTTTAGTTTATGACATAAACTTATTTACATCTATTACGTAATTAGGTAGTATGACATAACTGTGATGGTCAAAGGGTGAGCTGTGCTTATGATAAACACCCACAAGTCATGAATGACGGCGTCATGCCAGGGGCGAATTAATTGAAAAGCATAATTACCGAAGCTAGCTAAGTGATAAGAATTGAGAAAAGTTATAATTAACATGTTCCCGATGGGATTTCCCGTAGACATAAATTACGAACTTTCATGCAAACTAATATTCCCTTGTGTAACCCCTTTAGGGGAAGAATTTCCCTCCTTCCATCCTTTCTTAGTGCTCACCTCCTCTATACATTTCAGGAACACTTGCGCAAAATGTAATGCTTCTATACCTAAAGGTGCGTTGTCTGTCAGTGAATTTAAGGTTTTTATTAAATAGGGAATTAATGAATTTAAGGTTTTTATTCAATAGTGAATTAATGAATTTTAGGTTTTTATTAAATAGTGAATAGTGAGGTTTTTATTATATATCTACGTAAAAAAATGCTAAGCAGATGATTAAGAGCGGGTAGTAACCAAAATTGCCTATCTTCAATTTAATTTTTCATGAAATTCATAAGACGTAGGTGTAAAATAAAAATAATATGAGTAACTACATGATATTTAGAAACTTTTTGTGCAACAGAAACACAATACGTTAAAATTTTCTCGATAAAATAACATCACGAAGTTACCCCTAATTTTCACGTTTTTTCAATTTGTACTTAATATGCTAATGACTAATAGGATAATTTTTTAATGATTATCTGTATCAAGACAAGGCGAAAAAAATTGTGCAGGCATTTTTTGAAATTCCTTTTATTTTTGGTTTTATTACGAATAGAAGCTTTAAGCACTTACGACGTTAGGTTAGGTTACAACGTTAGGTTTGTCTTTCAATTCGGAATCGAAAATTTATAGGCCGTATCTTAAAGTAACATTTAATCTTTATTTCATTTAAGTCGGTCTACTCTCCAATCTAACAACCTACCAGCATCGGTAACAGATTCACGGACATACAATAATATTGAATAATATACCTACTTGTACACAGCAATCATACATAGGTACATTGAATAGAACAGTTTCATCTGATTATTTTGCGTATACATACTACACACAAGATTCAAATTCAAATGCCTAAATATACGCCGGGCGAAAAGTTTCTGCTGGCGGGAAGGGATTGTGTTTTGTTTTTGTCGTGTTTGATGAGAGGGGTAGGCAAAGAGGCGCGGGTGAAACTTGATTTTTTTCTGTCTTACTGCGCCCTCTTAAGTTGATAAGTAGATAGCTGTTTTTCCTGTAATTGGAAAACCCTGAAGGCTAAAATATTAAGTATAAGCAGACCATACTCCTGATTCCTCGAAGAGGTAGGCAGGGGTGAAGTATTGCAGCTTTTTCAATATCTAGCGAGTTTGCAAAAATAGCATGTGAGATAAAACTAATTTATCTATATATTATTATTATCATCACGATTGCCACACCTACCTAAGAATTACCTACTAACATAATTTTTTTAAAACAATCTCAACACTAAAATAGCACAGATACCCATAAAACCCGAACTAAACGGACACTATGTAAATATTTACGTCCCCATTTCTATTACATCAAGTCTGTTTTATTACAGGAATACGTCCTTTATTGCGTTACAATTGTATGCGTACGTTAAGTGAATCGCATGCAGTGACGCACCTGCACGCAATCTGGCCAGGTGAACGCTAGAACCACAGAATAGGGAGTTAAAGAAGGTCAGCTCTACAAAGCGAGTAAAAACGCACGCACACATAGGGCGAAACGAAAATTATCGCAAAATTAATGTGACAAATTGTCAAGCTCGCGTAAACTGCTGCGATTTTCTATTGATAAATCATTCAACACATCGCAGAAGTTTACGCGCGCTTGACCATTTATCATATTAATTTTCGTTCAAGAAACTGGCCCATAGACGCGTACATATGGCGATCTCAACCTATAGCTGGTGCGACTTAGCATGCCAATAGCAATTATTGCCCTTTCCCTAAAATATCACTTCGTAGGAATACGAAAAATAATCGACGTATCGTTTTACATTAGTGAAAAATGTTGACCACAACTATAGATTCAGGATATAAAATGACTTTCTATTTTCATACTAGAATTTGTAAATATAATTAAGTAGTTGGGGCAAATATTGCTATTGCAATGCTAAAATGCAACAACCATTCCATGGTAACAGGTTCTGCGTCGATATCCCTGTCACCCTGTATGTCAAACAAATGCCAGTCGCGAGTGCACTCGCTTCGCTGTACGTTGAGTGTAGACGCACGCGTGTCTATGTGTACACCTACACATAGACACGCGTTTTCGCTCTTTTCATAAAGCCAGCCTTTTGTACCTGTCTATTTTGTGGTGGGAGCGGTAAACGCACGCTTTGGGACGTAAATGCACGCATATTTTATTGGCTAGCTGTGCTCGCATCAAAGGGTTACTCGTATGTCTATAAATTCGTAAAATGTAAATCTTGTACAGTGGGTGCTATATTTATTGGGGAAGTTTGCCTGGGGCGTGATTTGTGTCAACTGATTTGCTTTTAATAGATTTGCAGATAATTTTAAGTGCTTTAAAATAAAGTGTTTTTCTGTATACCACAACACAAAAACAGTTTGTATTTTTTTAAATTTTTACTTTTCTACTGCATTGACTTGAAATTAAAACTCAGTTACTAATCTACTTTAAGATGGGTAATTGATACTGGCAGAATAGTGGACATCGGCTCAGTTGCCAAAAATAAAAAAATGCTTATCATTGATAATTCTACTTTCAAACATTACCGTCAGATATTTATGCTTCTAGTGGGATGTCACATATTTTTGGAATATCAGCGGCAGTGATTGCAATACAGGAAAAATCCAAAAAATTCACGCACGTCTTGCACGACGAATTCACACGTCTGCGGAGCTTCACTAGCTAATTTAATGTGAACCTGTATAACTATTATACCTTAAAAAAACTGTAAATAATAAAATTATCGTAGGTATATTACTAAATAATTTACACTAGCAATAAATATATAAAACAAATCGATCATAAAACTCCCCTAAAATATACAAAAATAAAACATATCATGTCTACCTTAACATCTTTACCTCACCCCCTTAAGACATTCAAAAGCTAAAAAAACAAAATCATAAAGTTAACTGACCATTACCAACGGTCTTTTTTACGACAAATTGTTTATTTCGTCGTTATGTTGTAAAAGACGGCTGCATCGAAAGGGGTAGTGGCCAAATTACGCTTCACCCTTCACGCGAGAATTCGGTGACTTTGGACTGAATTATGCGCAAAGGTGCAAGCCAGAAAATGTGCTACCGTAAAATTTTTAATTTTATGACACAAAATGTTGTTTTTTTTATAGAGCCCGGAGAGAGGTTTTTAACGAGTTTTTTAATGCTATTCTTTTATAATCTATTTATTTTGATATTACAGCCATTATAGACAGCTTGTGCTGCGTATAAATTTTATTTCGATGATACTCTTGTCTCTAGCAGTTGACGCATCCTGTGGTTTGTTCAATCAATCGTTTAACGACAGTCCAGCAATCTTTTAAAAATATGACGTCCAGCTATTTTTTAATCATATACATATCGTTAAATGCCTTTATTTTTATCCTAAAGTTATGGTTAATTATCTGGCCAGCTGGGAGATGTCCAGTTCTCGAAGCAGTCCACTAAATACAGTGCTTTCAGGGAACGGTCATTTACTTCCTACATTTTATCCAGTACTAACAATATATTTGTACACATTTTTTTTTTTTGTGTTGGAAATCATCAAATGACCTCTCCCGCTCTGGGCGGAGCGGGAGGGCGTGTCAGACTCTTACTGACTAAAACCCACCCGTGTTCCTTCTGTTGCCTGTGCGCCAGGGCCACGGTAACTCTTTCGAACAATCCGCGACACTGATGCGCCACCTACAACTACAAAGTTGTAGATGACACTAGTCCTCAGCCATTCATACCCTCGCCGCGCACCAAAACTTGATATTAGAATATTTTTTATAGAGGTTATCTTCCTCGCGGTCCGGGCGGTTCTGCCAAGACCCTCGATCCCCGTCAAAAGTCAGAGACATGACCTTGACAATCTTCGGGGCTACGAGAGTAACGGTTTCAGTAGGAGAAGACTCCTTCATGCCTGCCCGGCGGCAGAGTTAGTGCACACCGAGCCCGCTCTTACTCCGCCGCAGTGCGTCTCTGCTAAACAGAGAGACACACGTTGGAGCGTTCCTCCGAGAGAATATTTGCGTATGGGCAACTAGACCCCTTAGGCACACAGTACCTAATAGGGACTTATTGCCCTCACCCCAGGGTGCACCGTCCCGGAGACTGGCCTTTCCCACAGACGCATCCAAGGGAAACTCCAACTCACGGGAACACGAGGAGGTTTCCTGTCCTAGCACCCCTTTGTACACAACTGTATTTTTACTTTGAAACTTTTTTTGACTATGAATGATAGGCTGAGGAATTATATGATAAGGCGGTTTAAAAGAGAATGTAGTGTCAAAATTTTTAAAGAGTATGCTTAGATGGTTTGCTCATGTTGAGAGGATGAATGAAAGGCGATAAAGAAAAGGTATTTTCAAGGCAGAAACGCCGGGAGGGGACGCCCTAGGCAGAGATATAGTGACCTTATTGGTGATGTTCTTCTTAAAGGTCAGGTAGGTAGTACCCGCAATCGGCACGCGGCGTGCGTGTATACGCACGCCGGTTTCGTCATACATCGTTCATACGAACGTAATGTTGAACGTAAGCGAGGTAAAAGGAGTACCTATGTCAGGATCGTAGCAGGTGGCGTTCTGTATTTTCTGCCTACCCCCATAGAAAGAAGGCGTGAGTTTATGTATGTATGTATTTTTACTATAACTATGACATATTTCTCATTCTTTAACCCTAATTATATTCGGTTTGGTTTGTTACCCGCAATTATATGACATTATGTATACATGTCATTTTGCTTCAACGATTTTGTAAAACGTAAGCTACTCAATATTATTTTATGTATTTTTATAACGTACTCATTTTTGGTCAGTGGTACCTAAGATATGTTTATGTTGTCAAGAAACTGTAACCTATTTTAACCAGGCTGGTATCTTACTGCATAGCCTCTGTCACATCCAACAGGTTGATGGAAATCTTTTCTTTTTGTCACTCTAACCGACATGTCCAGTAGCATGCTATTTTGACACACCTCTATTTTTTGTCAAACATATGGTGGTTTCGATAACTTTGATGGATAGATTATGTGAAGGGTTCTAATATCTTCTTTTGTAAAATATTGTAGTGTTCTTGAAACCGTTTCTTGATTACTTTTATTCAATAGGTTAACAAATTGGGACACCACTGCACTGGAACTTTCTTACCCATTTCATAAATCCCAGGGTGTTCTTATTATACTTCCACCAGCCTTTTTGTAATGCTGGTTACCTTTGCCAACAAAATACTAATCATGACAAACAATTCAAGTCATGGACGATGTCATCGCGATGGACTCGAAGTAGGAAAAAAACAATGATCATCATCCAATTTTGAAGTAGCAATGTGATGATCATTAATTTAACTTAACTCCAACTTTCTTTGTCACATATCCTACTCTTGCTTTTAACAAAGTAACAACCACACATATTTCTCGAAACTGGTAAGGTGTTCGAACGCCATGCGCCATCAATACGCAACATCGTGGGCACGTGCTCACGCGGTCGCGCGGCTGCGTATTACCATGCGCCTGCGCCGTGACGCGCGGCTAATAAAATAATAACGTATGCGCTTGCGAGGCATGGGCGCTACGTTCACCGGAACAGGGAGGGAGTTGGGGTGGTGAATTTTGTTGTATTTCTGTAATCATATTTTTTTAAGTATTTTTGGAAACATTGGACGCTTTGAATACGTTATGAAATTTGTTAATAAAAATAATTATTTACTAAACTATCGCTATAAAATGCTAAACGTAAATAGACATTTTCTTTTTTCAGATTTATGGGTGAGTCGCTATTTAATTTAATTTTACGTAAGTTAGTCTTAATAAATCGAATATTAATTTAGTGTAGGGGAGTACTTTTGTACCTTCGTAAATTCACGGGAAATTAAAATCTAGCCTCCCAAATCCGTCCCATCCTTACCAGACCAACGGGCAAACAGCGGGCGGCATATTTTTTTTCCACAAATTGTAGCACACAATAGGACGGAACTCGAAGGTGTTAAAGATACAACCCTTTATCTAGCCGATGGCCGATAGCGGACATATGCCGCCGTTTCCGACTGCGACTACAAAACGACACATGTGATCGGAAGTGATAATTACTGAGGAATTACTGTCGTTAATGTAGGGATACTTTCTATGAAGTTGGAGTGGGATTTCTGGAGCTTTATTAAATTTTTGCATGAAAAAGGATGTCCAACATATCCCAAGGAGTTAGAGGCGTTTAGACCAACGAAAAACATCTTAATTTCATCATTATTAAGGACGAGAAAGAATGCCTATAATAGAAATTCCAGCTTTCTGCTATATTTTTAATTGTGCAAAAATAATTGAATAACACTTACACTCACACATTTTTTGCCTACCTAGCAGTTTTAATAAATATGCGACATTTCAACAATCACTGCGAAAAACGAATTTCAATCAATTCTATCTTCTCAAAAACAATTACATACTATCCATTTAAATGCACATTCGCCATTTCAAACTACCAAAATTTCAAAGTAGCACCCATCAAACAAATGACAACCAAACTGTCCTACACTTTTGTGCAACGGTGCATGTCATTCTCTTTTCAAAAGGTGCATGTCAAATGTGCAACTGACGCATGACGCGTGCGCAACAAATCTGCGCAAACGCACATTTTGGCGCAATTATTTGTATTGTATGACTTGCTTTTGGTGTTTGGGATAGTCCAGGAAATTGTGGTTGTAAAGGATTGATTGATGGTATATCGCCATGTGTTTTTTTTGCGGTAGTTCGGGTGTTTATCTTTAATTTGTAGGCAATGTGACGTAGAATGCACAATGTGCATCGCTGTTACCTAATCTGTGGTAATGTTAAGGTGCAGCATTTGTTGAGAATGCAATCTGTTTCCTCTTCAATTCACTGCGGTTCAAATCTATTGTACAAGTCTCATTTGTCTGGAGAACATCTGACTGTAATACCAGCAACGATTTTAATTTGAAGAGTCATCAGACCGATTGACTGGCAGATATTCAACATAAAGAGATAGTAGATTATTCACTAAGGGGATAAAGCAGTGTCTTAAGTCACGGGTACTTTTTTGAATCCCGAACGCAACGAAAATTCTAGGGCTCTCGAGCGCGGCGAGGGAGTTCTGAGTTAACTTCTGAGCAAAGCGAGGGAATTAAGACTAGAATCCTGACTGCAGCGAAGGATTCAAGCTCGCCCAAAACGAAGACACCTTTATCCCCGATCCGCACCTACTGCGAGGTAATAATAACCAATTCGATTTCGAATTACTAGCTTATGAAACTGTTAAATAACCGGGGAATACCTAATTATGTGCAGTTTCATACACAATTTTATCTAAACTCATACAATTTTATCAAAAATACAAAAAATTATATCGTAAATATGACGCCCATATCCAACAACATGCCATTACTACCACCATGCAGATAATGTAGAAACAGCGGTTGGGCGAGTCTATTATGCACATTATTAATTCATTTTGGACTTTGCCATATACAGAAAACAATTGTTTTTAGTTGTAATTACTTTTGTTTTATCCGTTTAATTAATATACATTATTGTTACTATAATATTTCTATTACCTAAGTTTCGAAATTAAATGATTTAATTCGTCAACAGCAACTAAAACCTATGAAGTGAGAACTCTTTGGTCGAGCTGTATATAACGCATACATAATGAGCCTGCAACGTTCCCATTGCCAGGCTGGGACAGGGACACAGGCCTCCTCTCTGTGAGAGGGAATGAGCCGTAACCCACCCCGCGGGCCCTGTGCGGGTTGACAAATGTCACATGTCTTCGAATTTTTGGTTCTAGGACATGCCGGTTTACTCACGATGTTTTCCTTCACCGTTTTTGAGAGCAGTGGTGATGAAATTAATTACACAAAGTGCCCGCCTGGGTTCGCACCCACGACGCTCAACTCGTAAGTCGGGGCCGCTAACCACTGGGCCACCACTGCTCTCGGTCGAGCTAAATAATAATAAAAATTGTTTAAATCGTTAATAGTTTTTTTATTTTTCTATTCTATTCTATTTTTGTTAAAAGTTTCCATACGATTTTGTCAGTTGAAGTTTCAAATTCAAATAACATTAATGACCATGTCTCATTAATGGTCATAATGAAATTCAGTACTAGGCTAGAGCCTAGGGCTTAAATGACTTGCTTTAGGTTTGGTCTGCATGACATCATTTGACATTAGCGAGCAGGTGATGTGAAAAAAAATTAAAACACTTCATCACATTAGATGACATAACTTCTAAAATTACAACATCATTACAAACTTCAACAAATAACTCTAAAACCATAATTTTCAAAATCAAAAGTCAAAATGTCTCTGGTTCCCATATAGTTCATAGTGAAGCTGCCATAAAGGCTATTACACACGTCAAGCACCGAACATTAGGGCAGTAACACAGCATCTAATGGACTGGCTCGTTACTGAGCCTTAATTATAAAGATGAGACTTCACTATGAGATACAGTTTATGTTCTGTGATGAGATTTTATCCAGAATTTATATACCTACATTATAACGTAGCGTATCTTAACGGCTTAATGACAAAACATGAAAAGCATCTAAAACTATGGTCTCAAGTGGCTTTCTTAACAGAAAAAATTATAATTGAAGAAAGTCCACGGAAATTAAGAACCCTGATATAATAATATTAGATTTAGTTCAGAAAACCGACTAGCTAACTTTTCAGTTTCCTCTCTCCTACAATTTTTTCTGTGCCCGACAGGGTCCACAATGATCACATATAATTGAAGTAACACCTAAGTACACATTGTGGAATGCAAATAATCTATTATTAAGTGTTATTGAGTATGACAATAAACTAAAAAAAATAACATGAAAACGGTCGAGCAAACTTATCACGTTCTACGCTCTATTGCTATTCCATTTATATAATATTATTATATTATACATGCACTGTCAAAACCCATAGTATTACATAGCTTAGCTCAATTTATCCATCATAATTTAGCTTCTTACAGCACAACATAAGGCCAAGGACGTCAAATAACCCGAAAACTCCCTTTCTCCATTTCCAAAAACTTCACAATATCCTAACTATCCTAACTATATCCTAACTATCCTAACTTCCTAACTAATATTATAAATGCGAAAGTAAGTTTGTTTGTTTGTTTGTTACCTTTTCACGCCTAAACCACTGAACCGATCATCCTGAAATTTTGCATATACATTTTCAGGTGTACAGAAACGGACATAGAGTACCTTTCATCCCGCAAAAAAGTACTGTTCCCGTGGAAAACAACAATAACGTTCTTATGATAATAGATGGCGCCACGAGTCTTTCGAATCATGATTGAATTATAACCCGAATTGATAGTCAAAGTCTAAAATAACGCGAGCGAAGCCGCGGGCAAAAGCTAGTAATATTATAAATGCGAAAGTAAGTTTGTTTGTTTGTTTGTTACCTTTTCACGCCTAGACCACTGAACCGATCATCCTGAAATTTTGCATATACGTTGTCAGGGGTACAGAAACGGACATAGGGTACCTTTCATCCCGCAAAAAAGTACTGTTCCCGAGGAAAACAACAATAACGTCCTTATGATAATAGATGGCGCCACGTGTCTTTCGAATCATGATTGAATTATAACCCGAATTGATAGTCAGTCTAAATTAACGCGAGCGAAGCCGCGGGCAATAGCTAGTATCAAAATAAAACTCTATGAATAAATATTAGTGTTTTAAATACAAATACTTACATATTAATTCTGGTTATCGAAAACGTCATAAAAGTCGGAGATACGTTATGTCGTTGTTTAACAATCAGTTGTTGCATCTCACATACGGAAATAAAACCGTAATGTGTAGTTTGTTTCGTAATCATTTTGATTTTGAATCAATAGGAACGTAGGAGCTAGCTAGGGCAGTTCACTTTGTGTAAATTATTTTATCACCACTGCTCTCAAAACGGTGAAGGAAAATATCGTGAGAAAACCAGCATGTCCTAGAACCCAAAAATTCGAAGAAATGTGACATCCACCAAACTCGCACTGGACCCACGTGGTGGATTACAAAGAAATAGTATTTATTGGGATGATTACGGCCCAACCCCTCTCAAAAAGAGAAGACCTGCGTCCCAGCAGCGGGAACATTATAGGCTGATTATTCTAGGAACGTTACCAACTCTTGGTAATACCTTACGACTCCAGAGAAGGTCTCCTGTTAATCTTACATATGGAAACATTCTGACAAAAAAATGGTATTCAATATGGTATTGGTATTGGTATTATATATTAAGACAGGCAAACGTTAAGTTATCTGATGATAACATACATGAAAGTGACATGCATTTTTATCTGGCCCCAAATAAACAGTGTTAATTGTAAAAGAATAATTTCCAACCAACTGAAATTCAGATAAACACTACATAAAAAATTAGAGGGCAACTGCCGTTTAATCAAAAACGTGTTTAGACTTCAGGAAAAGTGACAAGTTTTACTAAAAATCCCGACAAAATGAGCACCAAAATTAAACCTGTTAATTACTATCATATTCAACTATATCACTTCGAAAACCATGAATAAACATGCGCAAGAGTATAACCTATCTTGATTGCGTTTCGTAACATCTTATCTAAGAACGAAAAATCACGACATATTACTACAATATTATAATTCTATAAACAACTCAATCAGGGGTGATCTGGTGATTAACAAAATAGGTGATTAACATGCTAGTGAGGTCGATAGGCTCGTGCGACGACACATGTGGGCGGGTGCGCGTGCACAGGTTACATGGAAACGTGGCGTTATGCATTTTTTATGAAGAAAGTGTTATTATTTTGTATGTTAATTTTATTGTATATTATGGTTGTATTGTAGGAGAGACAATATTAAAATGTTTATTGGGATGATGTTGGATTCTTTAAATTCAGTTCGTTTCTTTTTCAAAAGACTACTTCACCGTTTCCTAGCTTCTAAAGTTAAGAAACATGTCACTGCCAGTTAAACTAATATTTTGCTTTGCTAGCTGTACTACTAATACAAGAAACTCTAAATTCAAATTCTAATGTAAAGTACCTAAATAAAGATGAGGGTCCTCTTAATTTAGGAATATGAGACCTTTTAATATTAGTTTTTTGTCAACGACGCCTTCTCATGATCCATTTTCGAAAATAAAGACTACTAAGTAAAACTAGTACCTACATTAAGTTTTTTTTTTCGGTAAAATGCCTAAGAACTACCCACCTCAAAATCTCTCCATATAAACCCACCACGTTACCCACAACCATCGAAAACCAATACATTTTTTATTTAAATGAAACAGAACCATTTACATTTTGATAAGTCGCGCTTCGTCCAAAAGCTCGGGTAAGTCACGGCTCGCGTAAGGCACGCGACAAACGCACGGCATCACGACAAGTGTGCGCGTGCCCTTATGTCGTGCCGTTCGTGATTCGAACAGCTATTTATGTTGTATTGTTCCATATTATTTTATTGCGTGTTATAATGATTAGAAGGAAAAAAATAAACTGTGGTGGTTGAACCTGGCCTTTCAATGTCGCCGACTGGTATAAAGCAGGATCCTTTTGAAGGATAGTTCTTTGTAATATTTTTATTGAAGTGAAACTTCTTAGACGACGCTTCGATAATTGGACGAGTATTTAGTGTTTCAAGGACGCGTCACGTTTAGGCAAATTTCGTTACATGAGAGAGAAGAAAGATGTAACTCTCTCTCTGTCTCTCACACTACATCTAGTTTCACCTACGGTGCTGCAGGCGCATTTTTATTTTTTTCAAGGCTCCAGATATATTTTGCCTCTTCCATAGGTACCGAGCAGACACCGCACCGTAAGCAACAACCTAAGCTTATTTCTGCGCACAGATGATTTTAGACAATTGGGAGCCAAATATGGACAAATCTGATAGACAAACTAATGCATCTGGAATGCCACAAGTGACCACAAGGATCAAGAGCAAAGCGGTAATCCATACTAATATAAAAAAATCGAAAGTAACTCTATCTGTATACTTTTTCACGCCTAAACCACCGAAAGCATTTCGATAAAATTTTGCAAGGAGATAGATGGCATCCTGGGGAAGGACATAGGCTATATTTTGTCTCGGTAGCAGTTCCCGTGGGATAATTTCCTACAATCACGCGAGCGAAGCTGCGGGCAGAAGCTCGTCTTCTATATAAAGAAATGCCGTTCGTTGGTAAGCGCATCACTTGAGAACAGGTGGACTGATTTGGCTGATTTTGATTTAAAAAATGTTCGTAATAGTCCAAATTAGGGCTTCAAGGAAAGAAAATTTGGAAAAGTTTCCCGGAAATTTTACAAATTCGTACAAAATTAGACGTCATTTTTTTTCAAAGGGATTCTAAATTTGCACATGACAACATCGGGTCAGCTAGTACTTAATATTTACACAGAAATAATAAGTAGAGGTTAGTATTTCTCTCTCTGTTTACTGTTTAGGAATACTAGAAATTGAATTATCTCAATTTGGTATCTACTCTAACAGCGTATGGTAAAGTGCAAATACCTACTACAAAACCACTACTAAACGAAATCAAATATGTAACAGGAGCATTTGTAGAATTTAACACCGCCTAAAAGCTTTTAATGTCGCGGGATTCTCAGGAATGCAAGTAACCATTATAATCTTGGATGTTAGAAGGCCTAAATCCGTTTCTCTTATCCAGTAGAGCAGTGGTGGCCCAGTGGTAACGGCCGTGACTTTCGAGTTGTTGGTCGTAGGTTCGAACCCTGACAGGCGCTTTACTTTGTGTAAATAATTTCATCAGCACTGCTCTCTAAACGGCGAAGGAAAACAGCATGAGGAAACCAGCATGTGCTGGAACCAAAAATTCGGAGATATTATATGTCATAGATATACCAACCCGCACTGAGCCCGCGTGGTTACGGCCAACTCCATCTCATAGAGAGACCTGTGTCCCAGCAGTTGAAACATTATAGGCTGATTCTAGACAGCGACAGGAAGACTCGAAAGAACTGTCGTTTGGTCGGCTACCTACGTGGGTCAAATCTTAGACTGTCTACCAACGCATAACCTTAGTAAATAAGTTCATAAAAATATGTACCTACCTTTCATTTCACAGGTACGTACTTAAAACTCCGAAAACCGGAACACGGCATAAATTGATATGGTATTATTAATATTACCCCAGACCGACTCTTTCACAAGGATTTTACGAAAAGAAAATGACAGTGATGGGTCTCAACCATGACTTAACTTTTCAAACTTAATGATGTCACTGTTTTAAGACAAGACAGGTCTAAGGTCAACTGAAACCCCTGAATTCCAGGTATAACTGTTTTCACGCATACGGAAGACATCATAAATCTCTTCATCCCTTAAGAGGTGACGAAATTTTACCAACATAACCTTATAATTCCCCACAACAAAGCCCCATTTAAATTCCAACCAAAGACAGGTTAAAATAGGGTTGTTATTCAATGAATGGAAGGTGTGTTGGTAAGTTTGCAGGAATGGATGTAAAATTTCAAAGATAATTAGGTGTGGCATCAATCAAAGAGGCTCAACATGTGTTAGACGTCATCGCTGCTGATTTGGAGTGATTCTATGGCGAGGGGAAGCTTGCACCTAAGTAGGTGGGAACATGACTTGTAATTGCATCCAGTGAATTTGGAATTATGTGGAGTTGCTTTCTTGCAAGGTATCTAGTTAGGGACAGGCATTTATTACGAAGGCTATAATTAACACTTTTAATAATTATAATTAACATGCGGTACAGTACGTGTAGAATGAGATCTATCGTGTTTCCCTCCGTTAAGAAGCGAGCCATCTTTTTTTCTATCTAGGTAAAGAAGTAGAGAAATGAATATCAAATTCGGATTTAGAACGAATATTAGTTAAAACTTAAAACAAATGAGCTCTCTATAGTAATACCATTACCTTTTCTCTTTTAGGCCATGGATTAGGAAACGGTTTCATTAGTCAAAATAAATTCTAAAGTTAATGAATTTATACCGACCTAATTACGTCAAAAGAATATAAATCTCACAGCAAACAACATTAAACACTAAACAACTCCTAAATCTTGTAACATTCACCAACTTTTGACAATATTTACGAGTTTACAACCAATAAACAGTTCACACGTCGTATTTATTGTGTCAGGAAGCAATTACGTAACAGACGAGCAAAAATATGGGATGCAGTCTGTGGCAAATCGCTTTCACATTGTGAATCTGTGACACAGTTATGGAGGCAAAAGTTCAAATTGAACAATGGGGTTGTCTATGCTTCACGATGGCGATGGCGTGCCTGAAGATGCGCTCGAGACTTTCATTGATTAATATTTATGGTTCTATTCGAGTAGGATTATAAGTTAACCTACAGAAGTTAGCTTGCATACCTACAAGAAGTCATGGACACTTGGTATGTCTAAGTTTCCATGTCTTCTTTTTTTTATTGAAATAGTTATTATGCCAGGGACTGGAAAAAGTACAAATAGGTACTTAGCTCATCTCTATTTTTGTCTGAGAAATTTCTTTGAATATTAATCAAACAGAACAAAACCAAAATGCAGGCTCTAACAAAAAACACATGAGGGTCCCAAAAGCATCTTGCATAATCCACATAATTTGTAAAAACACAATTCGTTCAACAAACTTATAACAAAACTAAATAAAATCACGTGTGGCCGCACCACAGCTGCATATTAGCCAGAGACGGGAAATTACTCAGGCGTAATGCCAAAACATTCGTATTACTTAAAAACCGACCACAAACCGTCGAAAACCACGATTTTTCACACTCCAAAAACAAATATGTGGGGCGTACAAAAACTGTTATTTTTTCACGGTGACTGTGAACAGCTATTAATTCATATTAGTGTTCTATTTGTGGTATTTCGGAAAGGTATCCGAACGTGAAAGGTGATCGGCTGACAGAGCGTCCCTTTTGAAATTCGAACGTGTTTTACTAATTGCCATGATTATATTAACAATAAATAAAAAAGCTGTTCATATTTTTGTGATTAATTTTAGAAATATTTAAATGCCTGTACCTACATGTAAACGTACACCAGAGTAAAAGCACGCTATTTTATTCCAATTATAATTAAACATTTTCGATCGGTTTTATATTATAATCGATTCTTTCATTACAGGATTCTCATTTCGACTTACTGATTCTCCAATGATCAATGAATTCAATAACTAAGTAAACAAAAATTCAAACGCAAAAGACACTAGCATTATAAAACATAGATGTCCCCGTGTTCCATAATATTATAAGAAGTTACCTCAACAATTCTCTCTCGAAACAAAAGCTTACAATCAAATTAAAGCCAATATTTTCAGTGTAATGTAAGTTTTAACGGGCATTCTAATCACTCTATTATGCATGTAGTATTATGCAGATTTTCCACAAGGAAGAGAGTGCGCGTGACTGCTCATGGGAGCGGTAAGGCAAGTATCGACCACTATTGTTGGTCTTGAATAATGTTAAGCGATTCGCTATAACGCTGAACGCGGGCCCTATAAACAATTTCGTGAAATAAATCCTGTGCTCTCGGGGGAAATGTGGGAGGGTCTGTGTAGAGTGGCAGTAGATTTTGTGTATTTTTTAAAGCTTTACCACACAGTTTTCCAACTAAGCTTAATAAAGGTGGAAATCGAACGTCATGTTCGTGAACGGGCGCCGTCAGTTGAGACTGGTCATCTCTTAACTGTCACGGCTTATTTTTATTATTAATCTTATATTTTGAATTGTTTTTTTATATATATTTTTTTCATTGTTCTCGCATATAGAAGCAACACGAATAATGTACCCAGGATTTTGTAATATCTTGATTTAAAAAGAGTGTCCTTGGAGTTTCTTGCCCGTTCTTCTCCATAGAGATCTACGTTTTGGAATGGGCAACTAGCTTCAACTTTCTGACTAACTGACCGACTCTTTGACAATTCAAAAGTGCCTGTAAATGGTTTAATTGAAATAAATGCTTTGAGTTTGAGTTTTTGACTTTGAGTTTGAACTGTCGATTCTCTCTTGCAGATCTGCCAGTTTCTTAACAGTTGAGCGAGCTTCTTCTTATGTTAGAAGATGCAATCCTAAGATGAAAATTAAAAATAATTGTACATTTTACTTCTTATAATAAACTGGACTGGGCCTTGGTAGCTCTGGAAATAGAGAGGTGGTAGGAGAGCCTGTGCCCTGCAGTGCGATAAAATGGGCTAATAAAATCGTAGCGAAGTTAAAACTGTACATTGTTTTCTTTTTTAAGGATTTTTTGCGAGATCTGGGAACGATTCTAATGCCGAAAATATTTTTGTTAAATATTTACTTGTTTGTCTGAATGTATGTTTCAGCCTCACGCAAAAACTACCGGATACATTTTGTCTAAATTTTGCATAGATATTCTCTATAAGTTTGGTTAGTCTGTAGGTTATAAATTATCACGCTATTCTCTCTAGCCAAAAGGTCAGAATACTACAGATAGGTACAGATTTAACATTTTAAATGATTATATATAATAGAATATACCTTTAAGGAGCTAAGCAGTCAATCATGAGTAATCATGACATAACATAAGAACGGCTATTTTAGTCAACTTTCAAGCAAAAAAACTTAAAAGTTCGACGACTGCTTTGCAAACCTATGTTCGATTCCCAACAATTGTTTTTTTTTAACATTTTGTTACAATATTATATGATACTCGTAGCTCGTAGAACGTACACAGAAAAACATGAAGTTGAGGTCTCTTCTGTCATCTTTGTTTACTTATAATAAAAATAAATATCTGTGGTTAGGTGACTGTTAATGAGAAATCCTGTGAGTTTACAATCTACTGTTAATATATTATTTTAGTGATAGCTGTTCGTCAGGAATAATCTGTAAGAATGCATCAGTCAAAGTATCAGTGTTGTGCCACTAAGTAGTATATGCAGGAACGCAGGCGTTCATTAGTTTACTAAAAATGAAAAACTTCGCAAGCAATGGGAAATTACTACTAAAGGCTGCGGGTGTCGACCTCAGGACGAGCTGCTTCCCTCACAGGCAACTGTACGTCGCTTGCTCCCGCGTCACCAGTCCTGATTCTCTTCATATTTTGGATGCTGAGACCAAAACTAGAAACGAAGTATACAGGAAAGTTTTATAAAAATGTGCCTGTTATTTTAGTATGTCGTGGTGTCTTACGACTTCGACGCAAACGAAGTCGCGGGCAAAAGCTAGTAAAAATAAATATGTTTTCTTCTTAATGTTTCTCCTAATCTCGTGGATTTCGTCAACGTAACTTAGTCCATTTATTATTTAGTTTTGATTGATCTGCTTTTTTGTGATTTTAATTGTAGTCTTCCAGCTTCGTAGTTTTTCTTTATTTCTCAAAATGAATAATAACTATGGCCAATCCTAAACTAAACCACTTGGGTGTAATCCCTAGCGGTAGAGATAGCATCGACAGCGGCGTCTCGATGCGACACGAGCTCTCTTTACATTGTACACCGTACTAGTCTATGGCATCGTCTATGGTACCACTGTACCACAGAGTAATTGGTATGCCCATCGTTTTTGTACCGCCAATTCTTATTTATGGTTTCAGTTTTTAGTTTGTTGGTTAGCGGTTTATCTGCAGTTAACTTTGCACGAACGTGTATTAACGTAGACGTGACGCGTGACGTGACGCTATAATAACTCGTTTATTCTTATAGAAATCTGCGTTACGTGACATAGTGATATTCTTTATTCTTTTGTCACTAGAGACAAACGGTCTGTTAATTTATTTCATACTTTGCTGAAGTTTCATTTAATGTTTCAGATCTTGCTTGCCAATCATACCTACGAAATCAATAGGTGGAAAGTAGAATAAATTAGCTAATGAAACAAGCATTTGCGAAACTTTCAGTTTTGCGTCAATAACAAGATCACCTTTTCGTTTAAATTCCAAAATTGAAACGAAAGCTATGACTTTAATAAGAAGAATTTCTAATGCAGTGACAAGTTGAAACACAGTCACCTACCGCTTTAATAGTAAATTCAAATATAGTTTTTCTAAAACAGAAATTATGACTACAATATTTATTCATTCATCACAATATCATCATCAAGAAATAATTAAGTATTAAAAACATCTCATTCGGGCTCGCAGCATGCACCACAGCTACGCAACAAAACATCAATTAATAATTGTCTATGCACGATAAATAAATACCATAGACACACAGTATTAGAGTGTCGGTGTTGCCGGCATTATTTATGGTCCGCTGGCCAGCATTTGTGTAATGCATAATAAATAAACATTTAATAAGTAAAGAGGAGTAATTCGTGTTATTGAAAACGCCTGCTCTTGCGCCGATGACAAATGAATTAATAAACTATAATCCAGTTGGGTTCCGTATTTGTAAATGGATTGCATAATGAGTAAGGGACGACTTGTACTGGGACATAACTCTGGTAAAATAGCATGAGTTTATTGTCTATGACTAATTTTACACACGTGTTTGTTATGTACAAGCTCAGCATTTCTCCTTGTCTATAATAATCAGACGTTTATGTGTTTACATAAACAAAATAAATTTTAAATTGTTGCTATTTATATCTATTTAATTTTTATGTGAATAAAAAACATGCTTTCTTACCATGTAAATAATTAGGCTATATCGACATAGACAGATAAGCCCTGCGCAATGAAAAATAATGATTTTATATTTATTTAACAAATCTTTCTTACAGAACTACTCGTTTTGTGGATAATAATAAACTTACTTATCCTATAAGTTTTAATGTTTGAAACTAAAGAACTAAAACTGATGAACAAAATAAAAAGGCATTCTGCATCCTTCTAACTAAATGCATAATTTATCAATCAGCTCATATTAGGTAAGTACTCCATGAAAACATCTTTGCATGTTTAAAAAATTAAATTAAAACTTAGATGTTAGCAGCCGCAGTCAAGTTTTCTTATGTAAATTGAAATAATAATTATAATATTTATCATTTTGAGAATTAATTAAACATCTTTACCCCTGCTTAATTGAAAATCTTATTACTTGCGTTAATAACTTAATATTATTCATGTGTTATGATAAATATAGTATTTACTTATTTTTGGAAAGCAATGCAATTGGTATTAAACATGCGATCAATGTCATAATCAGGTAATTTTTGTGGGAGGTAAAGGTAATTGAAGTTGTTGAATGAAAATTATCTTCATGCCTTATTAAAATTCATATGGTTTAAGTAGGTAAGTAGTACCTGTACAGTATTAATTACTATTTAGGGAATATTTGTACCCCTTGCAAGGCAGTATTTATAGTGTTTTTTTTTTTAAATCTGATCACGTAGGTACCACACCATTATACCTATGTGTCACAAATAAATACATTTTAATATCAAGTAATAACAGCTGTAATTTGAAATGTTATCTTCACTCACAGCATAAAATAAGGCCATGGACGAACAAAAAAATTCGGACAGATTCTCGCTAGCAAAAAACTGTTTCAGACAAGTCGGCCAGCTCGCTGTATGTAGACAGGCCGCTATACGCACACATTCACACATTAGTCGGACGACGACGGACGGCAACGCCGCGCGCGCCGTGACGGTCGGCCATTACGCGCGCAATCGGCAACACTCACACATAAACGGGACTCAGTTTTGTCTTAACACAGTTCGGTCCGACTTTTTTGCTCGTCCATGAATAAGGCATAGAAATTAACACAGAGAAGGCGGTCGACTCACTGAAAGAAGAACTAAATAGAATATAAAGAGATTAGGTACTCACGCCGTCCTCAAATAAATTGGAATCAGGGCATGTTAATTATGAAGCATAAAAACCACTATGTACTTAATACAAAGTAAGCACATTTCACAGATTTTATAAAAATCTATGCAAATCGTACATCTCTCAGATAGAAAGATAGATAAATTGTTTATTTGGTGCACAAAAAAGACGTAGGAAGCACAATATACAAACACACGATTAAATAATAACATAGGTATTACATGAATATTAAGAAAAACAATATAATACATATAAAATTGTTCTATATTTTTTATATTATAAGTATAGAAAATACCTTCAAGTTGCCAATATACAAAAAAACAACCGGGCATATTTTGAAGACACACTTTGGCTTGACTTGGCTATGACACACTTTAATTGAATAAATAGTTTTAAATGGGGGTAGTTTACAGAAATAAGTTTAATGATTTGTTTCACGCTGTAGCTTCCCTACTTAAACCACCTAGTAACAGAAATCTATTAAAATAAATAGCTAATAGAAATCCATAAAATCCAAAGAATAACCGTTAACAAATAATTGAAAACATTTAACGAGAACTTAAAGCGAAAAATTCCACTATAAGTATACAAAATCCGACGTAAAAATGTGACATAAAATTAATTTTACTATCAATAAAACTAACGCGAGAGGGAGCCACGGTCGTGACGGATGCGCAGACGCAAGGATTAACGCTTTAGTGCACAATATGGCGTGCGCAAAGCGTTGACAGATCCGAATTTAGATATTATATTGTTATTAATACAAAGAAAACTATGAATGACCATAATGTTGGGAAGATTTATTTTCATGTTGTTTAAAAGATTTATTTATGATACAAATCTTTTGATGTGACATTTATAAGAGTATCGTAAATATTCATCAAAGTTGTTTTCGGGGTGAATGGGACTGGAGTATCCCAAGATCAATTTTTTGTAGAAACATTTTAACTAGTCTCATGGCCGATTTTTCAATCGTAAAGTAACTTTTATCTGAAGAATAAAAATTGCGGTTTGATAGCTTTTGTATCCTACTAACAACAAGGTGGTAAAAATTTGTATACATGGATGTTTGTTACTCAATCACGCAAAAACGGCTAAACGGATTTGGATGAAATTGGCACACAGATAGTTTATTGCCTGGATTAACACCTAGGATACGTTTTCCGACAGTCATGCTGGCGAAGCCGCGGGAAAAAGCTAGTAAACAATATGTTAAAAGATATTTGGCTATTGCAAAATCAACCTTTAGATAATTGTTTAAGAACTGTTTTAGACTGGTGAATTGGTTAATTAGCTATAACGTTAGCTATACCAATAACTTAACTAAGTTCACCCACAACTCACAAGCACGCTTATGCAATACAGATCCTTAACTTTCAAAATCGATAAACATCGAAAACTTAAATCTACAATATTGCATCAAAGCCCTTCATCATCATCATCATCATTAAGCCGAAAGACGTCCACTGCTGGACATAGGCCTCCCCCAAACACCGCCACTTCGACAAGATCTGAGCGCCACGCATCCAGCGAATTCCTGCGGCCTTCAAACTCAAACTCAAAGCATTTATTTCAATTAAACCATTTATAGGCACTTTTGAATTGTCAAAGAATCGGTTAGTTAGTCAGAAAGTTGAAACTAGTTGCCCATTCCAAAACGTACGGGCAAGAAACCCCAAGGACATTATTTTTAAATCAAGATACATATTACAAAATCCTGGGTACAATATTCTTGTTGCCTCTATATGTGAAAACAATCACCCGTCACAATGGGAAGACGTAGCGTTGGACTCTACGTCTTCTGGTACGCGGTCGCCACTCTAGAACCTTTCAGCCCCATCGGCCATCTGTTCTGCAAGCAACGTGCCCTGCCCACGGCCACTAAAACCAATGAAACACGTCCCTACTTCACATAACAACAGACTCTTGTTAATTCGCTAATATAGAGATGAAACGTGACAAACAATAGTAGACAACGCCTTAACTATTTGCACAATAAGCCAAACATTACAACATTATAGGATTTGATCGTTTCCCCTTAAATTGCGCGATCACCATGCAACTGGAGATTTAAGGCATGACCATAAATGGCAGATGTTTTTAAAATGGCGCTAATATGCACATTTGTATTCTGGATAGGCAAAACAAACTATGTAGGACACAGATGATTTGTTGGCATGTTGAAAGATTTGGAGATGTGTCTTTACGTTATGGTAAAGAGAAACTTTTAATATCATAACATGGAGTAATGTTTAGAGTCATGTGTGGCATTGATAATGCCATGGATTTCTTATTTTATTATATGATTATGATCTTACGCAATGATAAGAGCTTCGTTGGGAAAACTAGCAACAATATCACTGCAATAACAAAATCCCAAAACTGAATAGGATTCTAGAATTGATGTAAAGAAAATACTAAGAATGTATGTAAATAAGTTTTAGATTGCAACGGGGTAATTACGTAACACACTAACAGTAGGAATGGGTTTCATTTTGACAGTTCAAAAACATTCATTGCGTTATTTACGTTGTTGAGCACAATTTTTTTTCGAACATATGAAGCAATGGATTAGCAATAGGCTTCAAAATGATTGATTTTGGTTGTGATAGATAGTGTGTTACGTAATTAGGGTGCTGATATATGGTATCTAGAGAGAAACAACTAAATGAAACAAACGGAAAATACAAATTAAAAAGTCATAGCGCTTCCAATTTGGACAACTAACATCAAGTTTAAAAAAAAAGTAACTAATCATAGACGGAGCCAAAATTATTAAGCGAAATTATGCGCCTAAACAACGTGTAAAAAAATGTTAATCCCTCATAAGCCTTTTCAATGAATAGCTTTAATTCAGTACCTCTAAACCTTTCAAACTGATTAAAACACAAATATAACCGATTTCATTCATCCAATTTACTCAAGAATTGCATGTCAACTCTATACGGTCCAAGCAAGCCACGTATACTTCTTTAGTTTATCGTCCATATTCACGCCATGCTACACTAACTATTTTATTACATGATAAAAAAACTTGTTCTAATTCCATCCATTGATATTCATACTTCAAAATTCATTTAGGGTCTCGGAAATATGGGGTAGGGTAACCTAAAATGGGGGTGTATTTCGCTGCCTATAATGTTGTCCTTATCTGCAAGATTGATCACATAAGAAGGATTCAAATTTAAATTACTATGATAAATGTAAAGTTGACTATTGTTAGCCTAGCTGATGATGTATGGCAATGTTTTAAATAATTTAGTGGCCACGCAACTCTTCCAACGCAACCACAGTGGACATAATTTGGACTGGATTTGAAAGCATAGAAATTTACAGAGGATTTAAAAAAAAGAATCCTAGGATCGTTGTCATCACGTACTTACCTCGTAGTAAAATTCTGCGGAACTGCTAGAATCTACGCAAGGTCCCTTAACGAAAGTATTAAACAAATTGTAATAGCATTTTTCCGCATGGCTACAGAACTTTAATATGGGTACTTAGAAATCAAAATCTCTATACCATTCCTCTGAAATTGACTTACAAAACACAACACAATTTCAAGCTCCATCCACAAACAACCAATTCTAAACACCATACATTACACATTACATGTAAATTCACTCCCAAAAGCGTCCATTAATTAGAATTTTCGTCCATAAGTCAAAAGTTGCCGCGTACCACACCACACACATGTTAAAAGTTCGCGTGACAAAAACACATCGGCGCGCGCCATATTAGCCGCCATGATGGTCGTTGACCCCCGCCTGAAATAGGCAACCTTGACCGTTTGGTGCCCTGTTTACCTCCTGGTGGTACAGACTAGCGTTTGCCTGATTGCCCGAACGTTTTCTTTGGTAGTTATAGGTATAGTTATTGCTGGTTTAACTGTGTGATTGCTGGTTTGAAGATTGGTAGATGATTGATGGTGATAGTGAACTTGAGTTTCAGTTGTTTCAATTGAAAGTTTATTTACTTAGAAGTTTCTATTTTATTTGTGGTCTTCTACAGATTAGTAGATACATAACATACCTACGGAAGCAGTGATTTATTATGAGAATGGTTTGTCGTAGCTTTTCAATTCTAAGGCCCGGTTTCTGTAAATAAAACTAACATAAAAAGCTAACAAATTGTCAGGTGCACGTAAACTGCTGTGATTGGTTGAATTAATTATCAACAGCTAATCGCATCGAAGTATTCCCTTTTGAGCACCTATTTTGAAGGCACCTATGCATTGAGCACCATAGTCATTCCCATGCACCCTAGGTGCACCATAGGTGCCCTCAAAATGGGTGCTCAAACGGAAATACTTCATCGCATCACTTGACTTACGTTTATTTTGACGCGTCTATATTTTTTTCCAGAAACTTCGCTTAAGAGAATGCTTTTCCATGGCTTTTCAATAAGGCGGATCACACACTACAACGCATCACGCGGCGGGGCGCGGGAAACGAAGACAAATTCCCCGCGCGGAAGCGCGTTTCTATTGAATTTGTATGAAAAATATCTCGCGCGGGAGCGCGTTATCTGCGCCCCGCCGCGTGATGCGTTGCAGTGTGTGATGCGCCTTATTTAATCTTTTTAATTTGGGAACTTATTTGGTAGATTAAACTACTTTTATCATGATTAACGTTCGCGACTGAAATTTCCTTTATATTCAGGAGTAAGTTCGGGTTTCGCAACATGCAAAATTATACCATGTTTGTATTTAAAATTGATGCTCCATCGAAAAGGCGCGACACGCGATTCAAATCGCACGCGACACAAAGGCACCGCTCGTCGCGCGACTGTCGGTGCCTCTGTGTCGAGTGCGATTCGCATCGCGTGTCGCGCCTGTTTCAAGGAGTCTTAAGTCTGCGCGCGGCCGAAATCGGTAGTACCTAATCGTTAGCCGACATCTCGACGTTTATACCAGGTGTCAAGAGAGTGTGCTGAGTTGCGTGTTTTCCAAAGTAAATAATCGCCATAATTATGCCGAAAGTAATTAAGTGCTGGCAGGGATATAGTCTTAAAGGTCAAATACGCTTGCAGACTTATCTTGCGCGCACTCTAGTAGCTGTTAGACAGATAAGCCGAGCTTATTATTCCGCCACCCGTGATGGTAAATATTTGACAGTAGAGGGTAGACTTAATTACATTACATCGTGTCGATTGTTCACGCCCAAGTCTGAAATAAAGAGCTCCTATGGGAACACAAAACTAATTTCATTAGACTTTTTATATAAAATTCGTGTTAGTATTATAAGTTGTGTTTCGTACAAAAACGTTTAAAAAATGGTGACTGTAGAAAGGAAGAAAACATAACCACTTTAGACTTTTAAATAAAACTGCTATTACTGATTGACTGATTGCGATGACTGTGACCGTAGAAACCAAAAAACAACACTAAAAAAGCAAAAGTTTGTTGTCCAAGAAAATCATTCGCTTTTTTTCCTAAGTCCTCCGTTGCTTTACTTGATTTGTCTTATCATTACTAAAACAAAGACCCCTGAAACTTATTCTACCCACTTCAAAGCCGGCTTAACAATCCTAAAATAACAACATAGGTGCATCAGACTCCTGAAGTAGTAATTTCAGTGGGATGTTACGCTTATAATTCAGTGCGACGGGCGTCTCGTTGGCGCCGTGCACCGGTGCTCCACTTTATGTACTCATGTGGAAATATATATGTGATTATGTATGTTGCATACTTTTTTCCATATGTGGAAGGATGAATGAGCAATGAGACAGGTTCTAATTTAAGGTGAGTAAGAAATAAGTAAAGGCCTTTAAGTTTTCAGCTTTTTTCTGTAATGCGACTTCTTCTGACCGACTTTGAAGATTACGCAGTGATAGTGGATTGCTATACAACAAACATAATATTTTATCAGAGCCTCAGAAGGCCTCAATGAAGTGTATTATTTCTGATATTATTTCTAGTATTATTATTATTTATTTATAAGTGTATTATTTTATTTTTATTTACATGTACATATGTACTATTAATATTATTTTAAGTTTGTTAGATTGTGTATATGTTAGAGACGTGCAATAAAATTATTAATTGATATTTAAAAAAAGTGTTGATCTCAGATGTTTAAAAAATCTTAAGATTTATCAACTTGGCTAGTAAATCTAAGATATTATATTATTAGATATAATATAATGTCGCTTATAGATAATGTAGATGTAGATAATATAAAAAAGGATGAGTATTTACATTTTCATAATCAATACACGTCTCTGAGATTCATAGTGCTTAATGTCAATTATACCTGTACCTACCTAGGTAGGTAAAATCATTAATAAAGGCTCGTACCCACTGGCGCGACACGACGCCCGACACAAAGGTACCGCGTATCGCACGACGAGCGGCGCCTTTGTGTAGCGCTGTCGCGTCGTGCCTGTCTGTGGGAGCCTTAAACCGTATTTTATCACAGCAAGCAAAATGTGTGTGTAAAAAGGGCATTTCGCATGCTAGTTCTAGCGATTTTTTTTAGAATCTGTTGAAAAAAATCCCACCATCTGTATGTACCTACTACAATTCTTGCAAATAAATTTTATTTAAAATTTCATTTCATTTAATTTCTAATTACAGGTTATCCCCATTTTCCCTCGTTGTTAGCGCATACCTTACAAACACTGCGATCTGTTAGTTATCAACAATATCAGGTCAATCACTCCTAATAAAAACAAAAACATGTTACTCCTAACCGGGACGCGAAGAATCTATTGATAGGGCTGGTCTTACCAGCCGTTGACGATTGTTTTTAACCGAAGAAAAAAAAGAGGAGGTTCTCAAGTAGAAGCGTATATTATTTTTTTATGTGTGACCACGCATATAACTTTTTACAGAGTAAGTAGTCCGATTTTGTCTGTAGAAAAACATAACAACAGTGGAAAAGTAAAATAGCTAAAGCGTCAAAACCTGAAATCTCAGGAATGAATTTTAAAGTTATTACTTTAAAGTTCATTACTGAGATTTTTTGGTTTTGGCGCTTTAGCCATTTTACCTTTTCACTGTCAATAGGTAAGTATTAGTGTTTGTTTCTTGCTGAAAGCTTTGCAGTGTTTTTATGAACTAAACAAAATATATGTTATGAGGTGAGATTAATTTTCTGTATTTAATATAATGCTTTTCAAATATTATACCTATGTAGGAACTAATAGGTATTATAATAATAAAGCAGTTTTTTTCTAGTTCTAAATTTCGAAATGTTTCTTTTATGCTTAGGTAAAGTTAAATACTTACGTAGAATATTACACTTCACCTACATACACAAGGGTTACTCTAATCAATTTCAGCACCAATGTTCAAATTCCCCTTAAAACAGAACCACCAAGAGCTATACCTTAATTACCTAAGATCCACTTAATCAGTCTATAAATACCTCCACTTCCTCTCAACTCCCAGCCCTGTAGGTAGCTACCAAGCAATGTGGAGCAGATAGTCCGACGTGTCGCTACTTGCGCAGGCGCAGGCCGCGGTGGTCGACACGTGGTCGCGCTCCCACGGTCCGCGGGGGGCGCGCCGACCAATCACGGGTCACCCGCCATTTTTTTACAGATACCCACATTACAGACCTCCACTGATTTTTTGGGAAAATAAACATGTTTGTTTTTCGGTGTGTTAATTTTTATTGTTATGAGATTTGAGCTTTTGTCATTCTTGGTTTTAAAGTTAAAGTAGGTAAGTACAAAACGGTAAATAAATATGTGACCAAGCAAACGGAGTAAGAGGAATCTTCTAGTACATGCCTGCAAAGCTACGTGATTCGAAACCATCGACAAAAAAAAACAAAATCGAATATCGTCTTTTATTATCTATCACCCTTTAGCAGTGTACCGTTGGACTTGGACTCTTCAATTAGACTTCAATTGCAGCCTACTGATATTGAAATTTCGCCATTCCATTGAACCCCCTTACCAAAAAGTGTAGTATTTTTATCTCACGAAGCGACGCGCGCTTTTCTTGTGGTTACCAAATGTACAAATACACTGTGAATGTGTGTGTTAGCACAGTAGCTCCCGGTACCATCTGAGACATGGGCGAAGTCGGAAGTGTGTGTGTTACGTGCTGACGCGACTCGTCTTCACGCACACATACACAGCGTGTTGGTACATTTGGTTACCACAAATAAAGCGCGCGTCGCTTCGTGAGATAAAAATACATAAACGCTATTAAGTCCCCAGTTCCTTTACAAAAACAATGCTTCAAATTGAATAAGCCCAGACCTTTTAACGAAACCAAACACTATAGAGTTCACTGGAATTCTCCTTATAATAATAGTTTTACTACGAGTATAGTTGAAGGCGTCAATAAATCTCCAGTAACGCGACATTATCGGCAGTCAAATCGAATACTTTTATGCGGTCGGCGAACTTTTCTTTAGTGAGCATTTTCTCCACCCGCAACTCAAACTTTTTCGCTTTTCTTTGAGAAAAGTTTGTTAGTCTTGAACTGCTGACTTCAAGTGTTGACGATGGACGCACAATAATATAGAAAAATGGCCATGCTTGGCATATGGATTAGTGATCAAGTACATTATGCCCACTTTAAGAAGTGCCACAATAAAAGTTCTAGAAAGCTACAATTAAAACCCATTTCCAAACAGATAGAGTATAAAATGTAAGGAACACGAACAATTTTCTCAAAAAAGTTTCAATTGACCCCAGTCTACCCTAATTATGTCTTAAAGTTCTTTCGCAAATCGTTAGTTTCTCGATTCTATCATATGATTTAGAACACCTAAATATAAGGCTAAAAGCGTCGTGGTGTTTTTTGTCTCGGACCAGCCGTTTGTCGTAAAAATTATGTCGAAAGGATCCCTTTAGAACTTAGTTTAGAACTTAGGATGCAAGAGCGAGTGAAGGGAGCTCGGGATTTGGGGCAGCCCGACTCGGGCAGGTTAGGTTCGAAGGGTTTGCGGGATCTAGTAAGCGAGCGGAGCGCGCGAACAACGACCCCAAACAACAAAAATTTATAACCATATTTATACATTTTATACATTTTTTTAACCATTCAGTCGACTACGCCTGCGTTCGTCGTAGGGCCATGCTTCTCAGAACCGTAATGGTTTATATGGTCAAGGTTAACCCGGTACTGCAACAAAATTAGTTGACTTCCGAAAAAAATGCAGTATAATTGACTTCCCCAATATTTTTTTTTAATATTTTTTTTCTTTTCTGCTCATAGTGCCCCTAAGCGTATACTTCAACTCCTACAACGCCGCCCCTAAGACGACCCACTGACCCTTGATTCGTTTGTTATGTTCTCTTTCATTTTGATTTTGATTTCGTTTTTGTTTTTGTAATTTGCAGCAAACCTATTTTACTTTTATTACGGAACATGCTACCTAGTAGGTATGTGGCCCTTTCAATGAAAGGGCTCTTCTAAGTAAGTCAAACACATAATATCCAAATCCATGATCAGGTTAATCTTAGTTATATCTAAAATCCAACCAAATCATTCAGATTGTTGATCAGATAATCCAGCACAGAATTTACAAGACACAAAGAACATTCAAGATTTCTAGACTAATATCTATTCAGCACAATTCTATGGGATACTAACGTTTCAACTAATACAGGAAGTGTTAACATGCAAATAGTTTACTAATAGCTGTACTAATAAATCCAATCATTCAGCTTTAGAACTCCAAACAAGCTAAACCAACCGGGTCGATGTGATAATACTCAGAACTCATACAGACTAAGATAAGGAAGGGATTATTGACGAATTTCGTCCTAGAATATCTGAGACTACTAGGAAACTTGTATATTCCATATCTTCCTTTATCCAAGCGAATCCTAGTCATAATATTATGCAAGGCTAAGATCTCTAGACAGATGAATTATTCTTGCGGTAATAATTCACGAATAACAGTATTCGGTAATCCGCCAAATAAGAACGTTGAAACAAACACGAAAACAACTATGTGCGTAGCGCCATCTTGTATCGAATAGTGGAACTAATCTTTTTAAATATAGAATGAATTCCAAGTATGTATTAAGATTCATTGTTTATACATTCGAGAATAGAAAAATTTAATATTTAAAATGAAATATTAAAATTATAATAGTACAATAAGTACCTAAGTGCTTTTTTTTCTTTTTTACATTTTGTGCTGAGTTTCAAAAATTCGGAAGTTAAATAAAAAGCGGAAGTAGTTATTTAACGTAATTATCTCATTAACTAGTTTATTAATTCAGTTACTTTTAAATATTTTTATAGGTAGATCACTTCGAAGAAAACCTTTAAAAAACGGCTATGAATTATTTTCTTGGCTACAATTTCAATACCAACATAAGTCATAAAAACCCCAATCATATCAACCACTTATATAACAAACGCAATCAGAAGTATTTGTCCGATCACTTAAGCTATTTATAAGCTGGGAGTCATCTTTGCAGCTAAAATAGCCCAGGAATAGAAACATGCCTGCGTTTGTCTGTAAAATAGCTCCGCACAAAATGCCCAATATAACTTGACACATCGGTGTGGCGCTGCATGCGCTTACCTGTATGACAGCTGTCTAATTCAGTACATTGCATTTTAGTTCCCAATTTCGCCATGGGTCAAATTATACTGGTCGGTATGTAACTTTACAGCAATGGCGCCAAGTCTTTTTTTGTACACAATCGTTTTTTATTTGATTTGCAAAGTATAAATAGTAATGAGAATCGCTTTATTTGTTCTACGATATTTTGGAAGATTTAGACTTCTACCTAGGTACTTACCTGTGTTGAGGTAGGTCTGTATGTTTGCAAAAAAGGATTTTAAGTTTTTTTGAGGATTCCAATTTTGTACTACGCTATTTTCGTTTTAGTTATACAATAGATTTGATCTCTTGTAGTAAGTGTTGTAAGACGCGTCCAACAGTCGAGTTTTAAAAACACAAGTAAATAAGTCGCCTATAAAAGTCTCGTGCTGTTACTGTTACGTATTTTAGCGACAGAAAGACTTCTCTGAGAGCATTTTTAGTAAAAACTTGTTTGATAATTCGGGCGTAAGAGATGGAACAAAATTTGAACCTTATCTGTCTAATTATTTTAACATCCAAACGTAATTACTAGTAGTAAATCAATACCAGACAATATTAATTATAAAATAGATACAGATAATTAGGTATGCCTACACCAGTTCCACAAATAAATAAATCAAAACCACCTGAACGTCACATGACGCAACAACACGATACACACAGCACGCTCAGGCGCATCGATGCACTAAGAATTGGCGTCAAAACGTAAGAAGGGACAGAATACCCACTCATTTCATGTAAACCGATTGAATTGTATATTTTAGTAGGTATGACAGCCCGAACGTGACTATAGGCCGAGGGATCTTTCTCCAACACAGAAAGAACGATGCATTGATGAACATTATCTTACTGCGTGATGATGGTTTCAGATAAAATTAATCCATTCTATATCTCAATATTTTCCTTTTCTGTGGGTGAGTGCCTAGTGGTGAACTGTACTGTAACTGTGTGTGCCTTAGCGGTATACTACCAGAGGGCATTCTTTTTTTTTTTGAAATGGCAACTCGTAGTTTTGACCGAACCGAACTGTCCTGTGGGTGCCTTAAGATTTTACTCAAAAAGCCTCCAGCCAGGAGCGAAATTTAATAGTAAAACTTATATTTAAATGACCGCACGCTAAGGGCACCCCGTGTGGGGTACGGACCTCGGCTTAGGGCGTCACTGAGAGAGGGCAGCAAATGGGGACAGGCTGGATCGAAAGGTTAACATTATGATTATTAATAGGGAAATTTAAGGCTACAGGCTCAGCTACGACGCGGGCTGGGACGTCATCGGACAAGACCAGAGGGCCTGGAGAAAGTGACATTTTATCCGCGATAACGATAACGGACAAGTCAAATGTATGGGACTCATGGGCACCGGCTAGCTTATTTTCTGGGGGGTACATCTTCAGCGCCACGAAACGAGCTCGACCATTTTTGCACTTCACCTCAGATATATTAGGTTATCGCTTGTCCATTCATAAAAGGAGTAATTTTGTCGACTTATGCAGAAATGCTTAACAATTAAGAGAATATAAGATGCATGAGCGAGCGAAGCAAGTTCGATAATTTTTACATCTCACCTCGAATGGGATAGGTTTTATTTTGTCCATTCATACAGAAAGAGGACTAACTGTGTCGATTAAAAGAAGCTTAAGAAAGGATGCAAGAGCGAGCGAAGCAAGCTCGATAATGTTAGCACTCCGCCTACGGTCGATTAGACTTTCGGAAATAGGAGTTCGGTACCTACTTTGACCACTAATGCGCAAAACCCTTAGAATTGAGAGATTGCAGAATGCAACGAAAATTTTAGGATCTTGCTTCGAATAGGTTCAGTTCTCTATTATTGTATTAAGCGTTTTCGGATATTTTTTTAGTTCTGAATGTTTTTAAAACTATATTTTATTTTGAAGCCAGGGAGGTGCAAGTGCACCCTCTTGCACTCTGCTCCCGGCGCCCACGATGGGACCGACATAAGCTATCGAAAAGCTTATGTCAATCCTGTTGAAAAGTGCTGTAGAAATACGAAACGCTTTGAAAGCGATTGCCACCTGTTCAGGCCCTACGGTTTTGAACCAATATCAAGTAACCCTTCTGTCTCCTTTTCTTGATGCATCACAGTTACCGCGCTACCATTGTGAAGGCCGGTTGCATCACAAACATAAGCATTTAACATTATGAAAATTATTACAAAGTATTATGAACGACTTATCTTTTTTTTTTTCTTTTTATGTTCTTTACATTTTTGTCCTGCAATCATCAAAAAAAATCGATGCATATGATGACGTAAACGTTGCAATTTGTGACAATAGCTAATGGAATTGTGGAGATACCAAGCGGCTTAGCAAGCAACAGCTAACTGCCCATACAAACGAGCGACACGCATCAACAGCAAACGCAACTGCAGCCGTCAACGCGTGTCGGCGGCAGCCGTCGACGCGTCGGCAGCTGCCGTCGACAATATGCCGCTCGTGTATTTGAGCACCGTACTCAAATACACGAGCAGCACGTTGTCGACGGCTGCTGTTGCCTCTGCCGTCGACGCGTGGTACTCGTGTGTATGAGCACTTGTACCCAACTCTCATACTATGGCTATGTATGTACAGTCACCAAAAGAGATAAGTAACCAGGGTCATCGGATATAGTTGAAGTTTAGTAAGAAACCGATGGATATTTTCGAACAAAGTTTAACTTAATTAATAGAAAACATCATCATATCATTTATCAAATTAAATTTCATTCGAAAACATCCATTGGTTTCTTACTAAACTTCAACAATATCCGACGACCCTGGTTACTTATCTCTTTTGGTGACTGTACCTACCTACCTATAATGGAATTGGCTCATGCCTAGGTAAAAATATTAGACATCTGTAAGACGGCAGCAATGTGAGCAGAGTGCCCATGGGGCGCCAATTTAATAATAAATTAAATCTCTTACTGCCAGTATTACAACACATGTATAAAATTTTCTTATGACCTCATACAAATTCCAGTGTTTCCGTGATCTATTTCTTAGCCATGTAATCTTTCCTAGGCTTACTATTTACCACTGATCGCTTTATTTATAAAAACTTATTGATATAAATGTACGCGCATTGAGAATAGGTTAAGCTTTTCTATGGATGAAATCATTGAAATCCTTTTAGATGGGTGTTTATTATAGATATAAGTTTTTATGTATTAAGTAGGTAAGTAGTTGGCACCTACATACTTCTTTAAGGAGAATAAAAAATATAAACTTTGATACATCGTCAACACAGTCAAAGTCCTACAACACGAAAAAAAGTCACACGCCTCTAGAAACATTACCTATGCATAACTTCAAAAAAGAATACAAACTCTTTGAATCACCGCATACATTAGGGCCGGGACTCATGTACAAAAATTGCAGCATCTCAACTAAATCATGTAGGCTGTATGTTCATAGTTATGGCAGTATTGCAACTCTACGGTATTTTATAAGGTTTTCACAATCATTTTTATTAATACACAAACTCGTATGTCTCAACTTTGTCTAGATGATTGTGCGTTTTCATTATACTGGACTAAATATAGATATCCTGAAGTTAATTGCTGAGGCATATGGACACAGAGCTATATGTCATGATCACAAAGAGATTTAAAGGCTATGCGAAGTAATGTCATAGAAAAACTATGACCCCTATGAAAACTATGAAAACTATGAAACATGTCTCAGTGACGCCATCTAGCTTAATATAGCAAAATTAGAGCGGCATGCAAGCCGTACTACACTAGACTGAGCGACATCTGTCCACTAGGACAAATGTATCGGATTACGATTTTGTTCGTTATGTCACGTATATTGTTAAGTAAATAATTTTATGTCTTTGTATGATCATTGATCACAATCATGTTGGCAAAATTATGCACTCAATTCACAACATCCTATTGCCCTTATCCAAATTTATAAACCATGAGACCAAGACAGTGTTTTTCTATTTTGTTAAGTACCTCTTACTTATTGACAGGGCTACACTGTCCTCCCATACCTATTAATACTGTAATTTGAAAACATTGTAAAAGACACTTATTTTTAAATGAGTAACCGTGCACCTAGCTGCTGACGTTTCATAAATGTCCATGTAAGTTTATGTGAAATAAAATATTTTTGATTTTAATTTTGAGTGTCTTCTTCTTCCATACATCTCTATTTGCGATCATCTCCGAATTATGCACTCAATTGTCTTTGCAGTATCGGAAAACCAACTTTTTTGGGAACGGAAACAGGTCAACGGAGAAGGGAAAAAGGCGCAGTGTGGTACTATAAGCCAGTTGCAAAAAAGAATATCATGACACTTAAATACTTGGCCGTGAATAAGAAATCCGTCTCAGGCTATCAAAGTCCACTGCTGGTCACAGGCTCTCCCAAATCGGCCTCTGCATCAATAGTGTTAACCCAAATTGGACTAACAAGTGAAAAAAGGCAACCGGCATTGCATGCACCAATGTACCGTATCTCCATCAACCACTGTCGTACCGTCAAAAACATTGCAAACTAGCACAAAATCTGCATTAGTATGCTAGAAGCGGGCGCAGGCGCACGACCGAGATTTACTGTTACGATGCCGTGCATCTCGGACTCGGACGAGGAGACGCGACTGAACGTCCACACTTATTTAACCTAACTGTAGGACTAGTTAGTTAAGCAGATGGGTACGCTACCAGTCCATATTAGGCTTAATTTCAGCACTACCACCTCTTGAATTCCATAAGGCTGTTAAGACAGCTATCTAGATAAATATAAAAAAATCTGCAATGGGGTCGACTTCCTGTCAGTCAAGCGGCATCACCATTGAGAATTTGCCATAGTCGTCAAAGTTTTCTTCTCAAAGGCTATCGAATCGTAAGGAGATGAAATGATCATTATGAAGTGTCGCATACATGACACGTTTGATAACCCCGAAAAGGTAGGCCATGTTGTGTTTTGTTCCACATAACGAATGCTACAAGAGTTTTGAATCTGGAATCTTGTTTTTGTTTGGAACCAAAAAGGGCCATCATAATTAGATATGTCACATATTGTAGGAGGCTGGACATTCACGGAATGTAACAAATAAATGAGGCTAGGTTACACAACCTGTAGCTTTCCGTCCTACAAAGCAAGAATGTGAGAAATAGGCATCAGTTTTCGTGACAGCCATCAAAACAAAGTGATAATGGAGATATCTCCAAGATAATTCAACCAAGGTATCATCATGTCAATTATCTATGTTCAACAGGCTGTTAGCAAATACAGCAATTCCATTTCGATACTTATAAAATTTGCCCCTTATTTATATAATGCCACATTAATCCAAAACATTGTCTGCCTCTAGCAGAATTGTGAAGAAAATTAGACATAATAAGGTCTTATACACGCAAACTCACCAATTTACATACGAAATACAATAATATATGAGTACATTTTCTTCTACCTTTGTTTGAAAACAAGAAAGTAATTTGGCGTCGCCAAAATTTTCACCGCAATAATAGTGTGGACAAATTGAGCGAGTCATTCACAAAGCAGGCTCAATTGAACCATTTGTGACAGCCAGACAGACTACGGGCCCGCCCATGAGTTGTGTAGGGTAGCCAAATTGACGGGGGAAAATGAAGGACATGGGCAATGTGGCTTTGCCCAAAAAACAGAGGATTTTATCACCAGAGCAATGAAAGAAAATTGATGTGAAACAATATTGTATATGAAGAAAATAATAAATTAACAATATGTGAAGGCACTTGAGCATATCCTTCAGAAGTTGGCCGAAACATCTCAGCGTTGATTTGCTGGATTCGTTTTTCTCCTATACCGATCGTTATTTCTCCTGACAAAGTTTATTTTATTTATATGTATGTATGTATGTATATATTAATATTTATTCTTGTATTTTATAGTTATTTCCGAGCTATCTATGCCGTATATTGCACCTGCCATGTTTAGTCTCTGCATCACCCTTAGGTTGACTGGTAGAAAATGCCTCAGGCACCTTTGTACAGTAGCTTTTTACTTGTGCATGAAGTTTTAATAAATAAATATCCACTGAACTGGGACAATTCAGTAGATATGAAAATACTCTTTTAGGGTCTTTAAACTGAATGATTCTTCCGTAGAATACTCAAGCAACAATAACAATTCTTTCATAGAGTAGATAACAATTTACAAGTAAGGACCTTAGCAATGTTTCTCTAGCGCTTAGTGGTGGACTGCGATAAAATAGATTACCGAAGATATTTGGACATGAACTGTCCTAATCTCGCCTGGTCACCATCTGGGAACCACCGAAGCCCAGTTCACACGGTGACTCATTAATAATAATATACTACTATTGTACACTAGGAAGTGAGAACTAATAAGTAGCCAGTACTAACCCATTGTGGTCCATATTATTATAATTTACTTCAAAATATACTAGAGTGCCTACTTAAAATTTTAGGGGGCTTTGTCAATAAAACATATTTTTGACAGACTTTCCCAGTCCCAAGCGGTACCAATGATTGACTAAGCAATGATATTCATGAATGAAACGAATTGGATAAGTTGCAGATTGGCCTGAAGGCTGGGAAAATATTACATTGAAGAGAATCTAGGATTGCAAAGAGTTATGTCCATTTTTGTCTGTATCATTATCAAAAATTATGTTGTGGAATCATGTTTTTAAACATGTTTTATGTTTTTTTTAAATTGGTGGATTTAAAGTTCACAGAATTTCGTTATAGTTCACCTTCACACATTCAGTCAGATATTTTTAGAGTTCCGTACCTCAAAACGAAAATACGGAACCCTTATAAAATCACTTTGTTGTCCGTCTGTCTGTCAAGACCCTTTATCTCGGGAACGCGAGGAGGTATCAAGTTGAAATTAAAACCATTTACTCAGATCTACAGTCCCTTGAAGCTGTGAAAAAATTAAACTTCTAAGTTAACGTTAAAAAAAGATACGGCCGTTTATGGCGCAAAAAACGTATATTTCGACACTCTCAAGGGAATCAAAACTACTTCCTTATTGTAGGTTTTTTTAAACTTTTACTAATTTGTACAGAAGAGAAAAATCTGAAAGCCATATATTTTTTATTAAATCACAAAAAAAAACAGGACCTTTAGGCAAGGAACAGGGGTCCAAATTGTTAAGTGAGTTAACCGTGTCATGTAGGGCATCATATGAAAGGGCTTCATTGGCAAAAGCTTAAACAGATTTTTAATTATTTTTATGATGTTTTCGATTTATGACGAAAAATGAAAAAATTAAACTTTTTCCCTCTTTTATATGTATAAGTACCTAATAACTTTGGTGTATGTAGTACCTAACAGTTTGCACTGTTATGCGTACCTACTTAATCCTTTTATTTAATTTTGTAATTAAACACAATCCTAAATAGGTACCTACCTACTTAAGTGTCTTGTACCTAGTAGTATTATACATATTATATTTTAATAGGATATTAAAAAAACATAGGTCACATTCAGTTCACGTAGAAAGCAGACAACAAACGTTAATACAGCCCTAGATTCAATACTTTGTATGTTAAGCACCTAACAATAAATTATAAATTAGTACATAGGTAGGTACTTATTACGTAACTTATTAAGTCGGTTGAGTACCTACCTACTTTTTAGAGTTAAATCCTTACAAACGAAACTCAAATCTTCCCTATTTATAATAATAATATAAAAGTAGATAGATATAGATAAATAATATTAAATAAAATTTAGGTATGAACTATTGTTAGTTTAATCACAATTTCACTTATAAAACACAATAATATAGGTAGGTATATATAGGTTTTGGAAACTGAATTTCGGGAAAAGCTCGTAAAAAACTGCAAGACTGCCTGAACTATTTATAACAATTATGTACCTACAAATTTGTACGGAACCCTCGGTGGGCGAATCCGACTCGCACTTGTCCGGTTTTTTATCTTAATACCTAAACAAACTGTTGACTTTTTTGAGTGGCATAAATAATTACGACGACGTTTTGCTTTTATAAATTAATTTTTTTAGAGATCAGTATGCAAATGTATAAAAATTACGTTGGTATCGTTCGAATAAATAAACTCGACAGTGCCTCATTATTTGTAAACTGGTTCATCTCCGACGGATCATAATCACCCGTTTCCTTCATTACCACATTCTTTTGAAGTTTCAACGGACGGTAAAGCTAGTTGATAGATTTATTTTTAGTTTTAAGAATAACCCGGAAATCGCATATCATCATGAAAATCGATCTTATTCTTTTTTTTCTGCTATATTTAACTTATTTGAAAGAGTACGATCATTATGTGCATAATAAATAAGCTAACAGTCTTATAATAATAATATCTAACTATGTATATAAATAAATTAATATAATTTTAATCAATTACATTTAATTTTAAAATTGATGATTCGCTCAACAATACTGAAAAGCTTTTCGCACGGTGTGCAACTTAGCGAAAAATGTGGACAAAAGTAAATACACGTAATTGTACAGATTGTGCCAGTGTTGACGAATTAAGCCATTTGTGGTCATTGTACCTTTATTTATTTGTCAGTGACCAGTGATCTGATAAATAAGTCTGGTTACCAGTTTTGTATGGTCTCAATTTATATTGTAATTTGGTTTTTAATGGGAAGCGCATGAGAACCGCCGGTTAATGTCTGTCTAGATTTTCGTAACTTTTTGTTACTGCTGCCAAAACTTTATGATTTTATACCGAAAGTTAAGGCTGCATTTGATTTTGTTTGAAGTTTTTTTTTAGATTTACTATACATTTTTATTAACTACATCGTTAAAATTAGAACTTGACTACTGGCAATAAAGTCAGATATTTAATATTTTTCAAATGAATATTTTTATGAGCGTAGAAACCTTGTACGTGGCGCTAAAGCCTATTAAAATATCGAAATACAATGCGTTACTGGGTTAATAACGTGTTACTACAGCATAATTTGAGTAAAATAAAACCTCATTCATTTAGAACTGTATTTTTTTTTAAATTGAACATAAACTATTATAAAAAAGCTTTATTTTTATGTACTATGTAGCTTTGTTCCGCGACTTCGTTTGCGTGGAAGTCGTAATATACATAATATACTAAACTAACAGCCATATTTTTATAAGACTCCCTCGGCCCCCGACCCGCCGCTTCGCGTCGCATCGCCCGGCCGCGCGTTTGCTTCGTTTTCGCGTAGCGATATTTCTAAGTTTTTTTTTTATATCCTTCTGGTAGTTCCAGAGATTAGCGCGTTCCAACAAAAAAACTAACTCTTCAGCTTTATTACATTAGTATATATTTAATGCGTTACAAATGTTTTAAAGGCGAAGACCATTATTTATACTGTAGTAGATATACCTACTAATTGGAGTTAATGAATTCATTATATACATGACCTTTATTAAGTTAGATATCATGAGGTTGCATATGTTATTTTTTGTGTCGGATTGACTTATTTTCTGTTTATTTTAACTTTTTATGCCAAATTATAAATTTGAGTGGCATGTGTGCTTGAGTAGGTACCACAGGTGTGTTTTTAAAGATTCAATTCTTTCAAATAAACTAATAATCAGACTCGAAGATAATCGTAATTGGATGGCCATATTATTGTTGAAAACTTGAAAGGAGTGTCTCAGTATAATTAATTTGCACCACCACGACCTAATCGTCGTGATTGCTTAAGCGGGTGAATTATGTCGCATATTGCTGTAAAACATTACGATGTATTGATTAACTAGCAGCCCCGGCGAACTTCGTACCGCCTCAGAATATTATCTTCATTATTATTTGCTTCGTGATTTTTTCCCGTGTTTTAATACTTATTCTACTATTCGGTGTGGAGACAAATCCAACATTACAAAGATCATAAAAATCGGTCCAGCCGTTCTTGAGTTATAAATGGTGTAAGTAACCCGACTTTGTTATATATATATAATTCATTAGGCAGTCAGTAATTAGTATTTCATAATATAATTTAGTACTTAATATTTTGTAATAGCAGCGAAATATTTACAGGTATTTCGACGTTGCTAACTTTCAGAATGCACAGCCTTAAACACTCCCAAGGCATCGAACTCACTTCTTTTAGCGCAGACATCAAAGTATTTTAAATAGAACTAATAAAATCATCATTAGTAAAACCACACAATAACGTAGAAACTACTTTCCAAAAACCCAATAGGTAAATTTAAAACAAATACCTCAGTAAATAAAACAGCAAGCAAATAATGAAGAAACTATTTGCTCAAACACTCTCTCTCAAAGCAATTACAATCAGAAACGTGAAAGAGCTAATTGTGGCTGTTTATGTACAAGAGTAACTGCACAGTGGGCGGGACAGCCATATCGTTCGCGTAATCGACCGTGAAACTACTTTCTCACGCCGTCCTACCTACTCTGTACTTTGTCCACATAAATAGAACTAATGGAACACTGTAATATGAGAGTGCATTTAAAAAAAGAAGGAACATTCGAGTTTGAATCTGTAAGATATATTTTGATAAAATTTAAAAAAGGAATGGTATGTAATTCATAAAAAGAAGACTAGAACGCAGCAATGGCAGCTAACCTTAGCCGTAGTAATGAAAGACGCGCGCTCGCGCGTTTTTGTTTTTTGGCGCAACCGACGCGCGACGTTTTGTTTTGTCAATAACCTTTTTAATTCTTTTTATGTGATAAAAGAACTAAGTTACTTCAAAAATCATCAATAAATAAATAAAGGTAATACCTAGGTACATGTAGGTAAGTGTGGCGTATTTAATAACACGATGGCATTGCTATTTTTAGGTTAGTTTTGATAGCATGTTGTCAACAATTTATTTAAACGAAATTAACATGAAATAAACTCTATCGTTTCGATATTAGCATTCGCGTGGTATATTTATAAATGTTTAGGGTTATTACAAACATTTATTTTACTTTTGTAACTTTTTTTTAACACCACTTCGTTTATGTCAAGGTAACTGGTGGCTGGTAGATTTCGTAAATGAAACTGAATTCAAGTCAGACACATTATAAACACCTGTCTACATAATAAACTAAACAAAATAAATCCACTGTAGATTAAATCAGTTTCAGTACCTACCTATTTCCATCTAATGACGTTCCCGGTCTGCAGACGAAAATTCAATCAAATACCCAATAATTTAGTCAAATAGCTAGTCGGCCGATCGGCAAAATCCATAGTCGGTCCATCACTACTATTTATTTTGTTAAAAAAAAACTTTTTTATTTAATTAACCATTTCTGTACACAGATATCAAAACTCAAAGCATTTATTTCAAATAAATCAATGACAGGCACTTTTGAATTGTCAAGGGGTCGGTCAGTCAGAAAGATGAAGCTAGTTGCCCATTCCAAAGCGTAGTAGGTACCTATGGAGATGAACGGGCAAGAAACTTCATGGACACTCTTTCAAATCAAAATGTGGTTACAAAATATTAGTTACATCATTCATGTTGAAATTATGCGTGTGAAAACGATGCAGAAAGTTAAAAGCGTCCGTAATAAAAAGACAAAACCAATTCAAATAATAAATTAAATTAAAATAACCCGTGGTAGCTAAGAAATGACCAGTCCCTACTGACGGCGGCGCCCGTTCACGAACATGACACATGGATTAGCACCATTCAACTCAACCCTTTCAAAGGGAACTTAATGATCCAACACATACGCCACCACCAGCGAGATATTAGAGTGAGCATGACATACTCTCAGCCGCCAGGGCACATTCAAGTCAATGAAAGACAAACCTAGTAAATGGTAGCTTTATAGTAGGTACATAGTACTCACACATGTGCTATGCAATTATACATAAACAGACAAGAAAAAAGGAACGGGAAAATAATACGTACAAAGGTGAAGCTTATTTCTAAAGAAATCTCTTCCAGCATACCTGCGATAGGAGAGTAGATAAAAAGTGATGTAGACAGCGTGCGTAATAGTAGAAGGGAAAACGAAATATATGAAATCAAAACAATTCTCTTATCCATACTTATATTATAAATTTGAAAGTAATTCTGTCTGTCTGTCTGTCTGTACTTATGTTACCTATTCACGCCTAAACCACCGAACAGGTTTTGATATAATTTGGCAAGGAGATAGATAGCATCCTGAACAAGGACACAAGGCTACTTTTTGTCTCAAAAATAATCCTAAAAGGGATATAGGGGATGAAAGTTTGTATTGAAAACTTTGCGCATTTCTTAGGTTAGGAATATGAAAATTTTTATTTATAATTTTGGTAAAAAATAAAATAAAGCACTGGTCCAGTTTTTTTGTTGTTTTTTTTCCTGTGTTTATAACTTCCTGTACCTACGAGTCCCAATGAATACTTTCTGATTTTCTTTCTAATTTTATCCTGAAACAAAATACATCACCACAATCTTTCAATGTCACCGCCACACCTACCACTCTGCCTGCCTCACTACACAGCTCTAACATAACAACTTATAACTTAAACAAACTCGTTTCCCTGCAACAGGCACTCGCTGGTTGCGATCGACTATTACCTAATACTACCTTGCTGCACTATTAACTTTGTGTACACTTGCATACATTGGCGAAACTTGTGTACTTACCCTATAATAATAAAGCGTGAAGGTTCGGGAAAGGCACAAGTTTACTGATGCATATGGATTAATGAATTATCAAAGGGCAATGATTTAGTCAACAAAACTTGGTTTAGCGATACCGCACGTTCAAAAGTTCTATTGTAAGTAGGACTACTGCCAATCCTCTTGAATTCCATGGTCAACTCGTATGGTCGCGGACTGCAGAGGCATTAGCCCACTTAGCTCCTTGCTAAGAGTCACCTGGAATTTGACTACAGGTGGTATGAATGGTCTGTCCCACCCATACAGAGGCTCCCTTCTGTCTTTACTTCAAAATGCACTCATCAGTTTTTTTAATATTTTGGTAAGTCTCACATCAAGCAAAAAATACATGGTGTAAGGGACATCGACTCAGCTGCTTCATACAAAAGTGCAATACCTATTACATACACGGTTAAAATGTATGGTACAACAGATTATTTTATAACCTATCTAGAGTTTCAACGCTAATGAGTCTAGAAACGTACTGAATTCAATGTAACAGTTTGCACGCCAATGTCGCTTACAACCATTAAAAGATAGTTTTTCTGCAAAACATGGATTTAGTTAGCCAAGAGTCACGTTACATCCTGGTTAAACGGAACTCGGCAAGAAATCTCATACCTATCCATTAAGTTTCAACTAACTTACAAAGTAAGAATTTGATTGTAATCAATGTTTATAATTTACTTCTAATAACCTTTGACCTGAAGGTAATAAGACCTACGTACCTCCTAATCCATTAAAATCATTAAAGTTTTCCATAATTACCAATAGGTACATTGTTATGTGGTCGTCCACTGTCTGACGTCCGTCTTCATAATTTAGATTCAAATAAAGTACCGCATAATGCAAAAAGTTACCTACCTGCTTGTATTTATTTACTGCCCTGGAAAACCCTAATTTACTTTGCATGTAAGCTACCTACGTATTTATTGATTGCTGTTTTTGTAAAAAAGGTTTCATACTTTTTAACACTAGCTGTGAGCGTGCCTCCGCCTCACAGTATTTCGACTAGAACAAGCTTGGTGTACAACATTATTTTGCTGTATTTTTGGATTATATTACCTCCATAAATTAATATTGTAAGTGTAAGTAGCATTTTTTTTAATAATAATAGTCTAAATCAGGTATGGGCAACCTTTGTCATGTTGAGGACCAAACTTTAGCGTGCAAATACGTTCGCGGGCCGCGTTTAAAAGTACTTAGTGCATTTTAAAGTAGTGATAATATTTTTGCGATAGATATTAGACATGATATAATACGACAATGTTATTATAGTACAATTTATTAAAATAACAAAATGAAATTAAAAAAAATGGTACATTATAATTAAATCGTTAAATTTGCAATTGTTACAAACTACGAAAGTTACATACACCGAAATCAATGAGACCCTTGAGCTTGAATTTGGGAAACTAATCCATCGATATTTAATTTAATTCCACTGATACAAAGACGTAAAGAATTTTCCAAATTATCGTCAGTCAGTCTTGTACTGTGTGTTGATTTATTAACTTTCATCAATGAAAAGAACTGTTTTGCATTTATAAGTACTGCCAAACGCACAAATCAATCTTCTTGCGAATTTTCTAAGCTGCGGAAAATTGTCTTCTTCTAGGTATTTTTTGTAGAAATCGCACAACTCTACGTCTTCAAATTTGGATTTTAGGAGTGAGTTTTCTTGAATCTCGATCAACTCCATTTGTAAGTGTATTGGAGCATTTTGTACATTACATTTTGTAGGAGTAGCAAATAAACTGAAACAGTCTTCCATGTTTTTGAAGTCGCTAAACCTGTTCGAAAATTGTTCCGACAGTAACTTGAGTTCTTCAGCATATTGAGCATAAGCAATATTTTCATACGCAGAGAGCGTGTTGAAATGGTAACTGTTACCAGACAGCATCTGTGACTCCCACAAGCGTAGTTTGATCTGAAACGCTTTCAAATGGCTGTACAAATCATTTACTAACTGTCCTTGTTTTTGAAGTTTCAAATTTAAATCATTCAAATAGCCTGTAAGATCGAGCAGAAATGCTAAGTCACATATCCATTTTGGGTCACTTAATTCAGACAATAATTTATCTTATTTTCATAAAGTCTGCTATCTCATTTCTAAGCTCGTAAAACCGTTTCAACATGTTTCCTTTGCTCAGTCATCTGACTTCACAATAATATGTGACGTCGTTATATTCAGCTGATATTTCATCCAAAAACGCCTTGAACTGACGATGGTTAAGCCCTCGGGATCGAATAAAGTTGATGGTTTTTACTACCACATTCATAACATTCTGGAGTCGAATGGACTTAGAACACAAGTTCTGTTGGTGGATAATGCAATGAAGGACTATCAAATCATCTTTTTGCACATTTAATTCTGTTGCTTTTTCATTCAAAATTCCGATGAAACCTTTTCGTGAGCCGACCATAGAAGGTGCACCATCAGTGCATACTCCAATTAATTTTGACCATGGCAAACCAAAACTTGTGAATACCTTTTGAACTTCAATAAAAATATCCTCTCCTGTAGTGGTTCCTTTAAGCGGCTGTAAAGCAAGCAATTCCTCAGTAACAGTGAACTCCTTATCAACACCTCGAATAAATATAGCCAGTTGAGCTGTGTCAGACAAATCGGTGCTCTCGTCTAATGCTATGGAAAATGATTCAAAACCAGCCATACGGTCAGTCAATGTTGTTTTTATATCATTAGCCATCATTTCTATACGTCGAACAACAGTTCGTCTGGACAAACTAATTTTTTCAAATTCATTTTTCTTTTCAGGACACAAAATACTGCAAACTTCTAACATACACTCCTTGATAAATTCTCCTTCGGCAAATGGTTTTAATGCCTTTGCCAATTTTGAGCTAACTATAAAACTAGCTTTCACAACATTATCAAGTTGTGTTATTTGTTTATGAAACATTTGTTGCTGTTTTTCCAAATTTGCGGTAAGCTTCTGGATTTTGTCGGTTCTTAATTGTCCTGTCAGTGAGTGCATCGTAGCATGCTTAGTTGAGTAATGCCTCTTTATATTGAATTATTTCATTACTGAAATGGATTCATTACACAGCAAATAAATAGGCTTGCCATTGTGCAAGATAAAAAAGAATTCTTCAGTCCATTTTTCTTGAAACTGGCGACCCTCTGTATCTACTTTTCGTTTCTTTCCACCAGACATCATTTTGTTTATTTTTCGCTCAATAAACTTAATAACAAACTATAGTTAGTAACCACTCAAGATGCACACAAACTCACAAAGCAAGTTGACGGCTCGAGCAGTTCGCTAGGATATCGCTTGTCCAAGTTATCACCTCGGTAGCTCAAATAGAACTGAACTAACGTTCGATTTTTTTTTTATTTTTTTTTTTTGGAATGACAAATCACAGTTTTGACCACTGGGGGTCGCTGCTTAATAGCGGGCTGCTTAACCGGACAGTCCTGTGGTTGCCTTTTAGATTTTACTCGAAAGGGCCTCCAGCCAGGAGCGGAAAAATTTAAAACTAAACTTACAAGTTAGATGACCGCACGCTAAGGGCACCCCCTGTGGGGTACGGACCTCGGCTTAGGGCGTCATTGAGAGAGGGCAGCGCGATATTGGGGCGGGCTGGATCGAAGGGTTTATAATATCATGATTATTAGTCGGGGAAATTAAAGCTACAGGCTCAGCTACGGCGCGGGCTGAGGCCTCATCGGACTGGACTAACGTTCGAGCCATCCACCCGCTTATATAGGCAAAAGTAAGGAATAATCTGGAATAAACTAGTTTAGAATAATTGAGAAGCAATAAATCTTTTGATGTGTCGCCCGTGAGGCGGCAAACCTCAAAGATTTTGATCGAGTAAGCCGAGTGGCGGCGATTATCAAAGAGTGAGTATCACTGTCACTCCCGTGAGTATAAGTACCTAATGTAATATGTTTTTTATTGGGTTTTTTCAAAATGTCTCGCGGGCCGGATCATATCTTACAGCGGGTCGGATCCGGCCCGCGGGCCGGTTGTTGCCCATATATGGTCTAAATTACGCAGGGTTGACATAAAAAAACGAAAATTTACTTAAAATAATTTTATTTTACATAATAATAATTTTAAAAAATTCAAATATACAAAAAAGCCATACAATAACTTAAAATATACAAAAAAAAAACAAATAAAAAGGAAAAAGTCAAATAGGTACACAGAAAAGCGATTTTAGTTCTATAAAGGCTTCTTCAAATAAATTACTTAAAAACTAAATTAAAACATAAAATAATTAATAAATAAAGATTATTATTAATGTAAAGATTACTAATCCTCCTCTTCAGACTCGTTCGATGAATTGGATACATGATAATCTTCGTCATTTTGAGGAAGAAGGAATGGTCGTGGTACAGGTCGCGGCTCTTTAATAGGGGCTACAATTAATTCTAACCTTCTTTTTAGGTACATTTCGAAGGCAATTGATCAGAGGATCAGATGTTATAATCAACATGGACAGTAAGTCTCTATTTGTAGCAATACGTGAGCGTTTTCTGGTGTTATGTTCTCGGAACCTACGGCAATCTTTGTTCCTAGCTTCCTGGGCTTCTTCCGAAAGCTGCCCAATTGGAACTATTGCAGTTTTGATGACCTCAGTGCTGTGGATCAGTATTTTATGTACAGTAGCAGGCATGTATTACCACGAATAGAGACTGAGGTAAAGTCTTCTGGTGTCAAGACAAAACTTGTTGAACTCTACTAGATTTATCTCGAATCCAGAAGACAATGTTCGCAATAATACATCAAATTGCTTGAAGAGTGTAACATCCAATCCTGTAATCTGAGCACTCAATTCAGAGTTCCCGAAAAAACGGCGAGCAGTGTTTCCATCATTTGTTGAACCAAATCCTGACTTTGGTTTGTCCACAATGAGACCCATTTCACGCTTGAATTGTTGTTTGATCGCTGTTTTACACTAACCTTATGTTTAGCGCTTCTAGCCTGCCAATCTTTTATGTCAATCTTATAGCTGATGTGCAAAAGGCAATCAAAACAACGAATCCAGGCATGAAGTGTTGACAAACTAAAGCCAAAATGATTTTGTTTGCTGTCAAAATGCCTTGATTGACATCGTTCATTATTTTGTGGCTAGCACCACAAATGAAACACTTCTGTGATGAACTAGTTTCGGTCAAGGCGTTACGCACTTTTCCATTAATCATTGTCATCAGAAGTTCATGCTTGACAGAAATTTGAGAATCCCCAAGGTTATAAATTTTTGGAAGTAAATTGTTTATTTGTTCCAACACTTTGTTAGTCTCTGTTATCGTAAAATTTGTGGTTTCTCTAGCAAAAATATATTTAATCGGACGACAAGACATCGTGGATGATGACCGAGGATTTTGCCAAATGATGTTGTTGCCATTGAGTAATTTAAAGGAAACAAATGAAAATAAAAATAGAAACTCGTCAGTATCCTCGCTGAAGAGAACTAAACCATTTGAGTTACTGTATAAATTGTGAAAAACAAAGTTTTTTTATTAATTATCAGACTCTAAGAAAGTGCTACGGAATTGTGTGAAAGTGCAAATTGACACTATTCTTAGTTATAACGTAAACATATAATAATAAGTTAAAGATAAGTTGCTCATTAGTCTATTAGGCTAGATTGTAATAAATTATTAAGAACTTTAGTTCTTATTAATAAAGGAAAAAAAAATGTATCCTCGCTGTTCTCAAATCTCTGTTTGTAAGCACTGTGACTAGAACTTCGTCACAACCCCATTTACTTATAAGAGTGAACGATGAATTAGGGAACACGCTGTTTATGACTTCTTTCTGCGCTTGTACTAAACGCTCAATAGTTTTATCTAACACGGCTTGTAAATAAATTTCAGCGCGAGTTTCTGTCACAACAATGTTCTCCTCAGGAGGATAACAGGCCGTTTTTGATTTACCCAAACAATAATATGATGGAAACACGCGATGACCTGCCTTCATAGACCACTTCCTAGTCTGCTTGTATGAGTATGTTGTACACTATATAGTAGGCTAACCTTGTCACCACTTAATTGTCTAGCATTCTCCGAACAATTAATATTTTTAGAACTGGTAGATACATTTGCAGATTCTGGACTTTCACTTATATCTTTTATAACTTTAGCAACGTTTATGTTTCCTGTCGAACGCACAGCTACTTCTGCATTAGTCAGCAATTCCCGAACACTACAAGATTCAACGAGATCTGCAACTCGACGCTTCTTTGTGTTAAATGATGATTCCTCGATTTTTTTTTAGGTCTTCCTGTAGGATTAGCATCTACAGATGATGTCGAAGGCCACGATTGGGTAGTATATATACGGAATTGTATGTCCTCAGCATCCAACCAACTTTTATTCTTAGTTCAGAATCGCTCCTTTGACTTTCCCGCAGCAATCCATTTGGCAGCAAATTTCGAAGAATAGCTGGTTAATTTCATTCTTATATCTCTTTCCGAGTCCTCAATAACATCACGAAAGTGAAATTTTGATGAAATGAAGTCAAAAAGACGAATGTTCCTTTCATCTTTTCCATATTTTAGCCATTCTTCGAAAAATTCTATTTTTGAAATATAGTGAAGGCACTCTGCAAAAATATAAATGAAATAGTTGTACTCGAGTGTGCTGGCAAAAAATTATATCGGAATAAACATGAATGTTGTAGCTAAGATATATCTAAAATCCAGGCTGGATACATGTGGATACATGCTCCTTCCGGGAAGGCAATTCTCGCGTTTCCACTCGTAGATGACGCATTCGTCATTGTGGCTCGTCTCTCATGTCGCTTGTAAAATGGTAACATTATCCCGTTTCTTGTATTCTCAGTACAAGTCGATCATAAATCACGAGTTTAGGGACAAAAATATTTCCATTATGCGTCGCACGAAGTAATCCATTCCACATAACAATGCTACTTTATTAACGCAATCGTTCATGCACTTTTGACCATCTTTAAAAATGATTTTAAAGTCAATAACATCTTTTGAGCAGTATTATATAAGTATTTTATAAACATTTATCAATATCATCATCATTATTGATTTCGTAACTCCATTTTTATTTTATTACTAGCTGCTGCCCGCGGCTTCTCCCGCGTGGATGTCGGAAACTATCCAACGGGACCGTGCTGCCGGTACAAAAAGTAGCCTATGTTACTCCTTATAACATCAGCTATATGCCTCTAAAAGTCCTGTCAAAATCGGTCCAGCCGTTTCGGAGATTACCCGGAACAAACAGACAGACAAACAGCTTTTTTTTTTTTTAAATTGGTATGTTGTTATAAATCCCGTATATACTTTCATATGCATTTAGTAAAAAGCTGTTATTTGTACATTACAAACAGACACTTCAATTTATTTATTTGTATGTATAGATAGATGTATAGATTAGCATTCAAATAAGTTTTCCTTAGTGTTTGCTACAACGGAATGCTGATTTGTAAATGTCATCGATATTTGTCACGTCAAATTAAATTAATAATTTTATTGTTTCTTACATTGGATATCTACATATAAATTAAGTAATTAAATAAAAACAGAACGACTGCCAATGATATTATTAGTAAACTAATGACTACCACAATAACATCAACGCTTATTAAGATGGAGAAGAAGAAGAGGATGTGTGGTTGTCGTAAAGAGTACGGTACTGCACCAACCGGACCATCCTGCTGTTCCAACGACGCTGTTGTACCTACGTGTCCCGGCTACATTACTTTACAAAGGCTCAAAAGATTGTTGGGAAATCCTTACGGAAATAAATTTCGCCCTGAGGGTCGCGTTAGGAGTCTCGTCACAGCAGGAATTCAAATTTCTTTGTGGTCAAAGTGCCACACAAACATCTGTCGAAATTCATAAAGACTTTGGGCGAGAGGTGAACTGGTCCGGCGATCCCTAAGCTCACGGACAGCACGCGACTCGGCGCTACTCACGAAGCCGACTATTCGTGTAAACTTGTGATTATTATAATGCATTGTTAACGTATAGTATTTTTGTTATATCAGTTTTACATTGAAAATAATAAAATAAAAACACAAATATACCTTACAGACTCATTAATAAATTTAGTATACACCCAAGTATAAACTACAAAAACATATTCACCACACATGGGAATTTAGTTTTGGTCATGTTTCTCTGTAACATCTATACACAACTCCAGCAGGCCAAAATTCTGGGCTGAGGACGACATCCTTTTGCAGCGCGGGAACCTGGAGGATGTAGGAATTAAAATTTGTAGTCTTGCTCGATTGCATCGTCCCTCCTTCAACACGGATTAGACCTTGGCTCCTTCTCTCTTGATGTCTGTCGATCCAACCAGGAAATATACAGAAGCAAGGTGGACTCTCCTGCTCGAAAATCCTCGCTTCCAGGAGCGGTACTGCGATTGTTGCGGTTGCGTTACGATCGACCCTTCTTGCCCTCAACCAGAGTAAAACCCTTCTCTTCCACTTGACTGGTTTAGAAGTCAACAACAATATTTAAAAATGATTTCTAAGTCAAAAAAATGTTTTGAGCACCATTTTATACCTATCTCATAAACATTTATCAAGCAATACATTTTTGATTTCGTAACTCAATTTATATTTTATTATTAACATTAGCTTCAGGTCGCTACTTCGACCGCGTATGAAATTTCTTGATCCCGCGACCCACCCCGTCGCATCGCATCGACTACCCGCGCTATTACTTCGTTTTCGCTTAGCGTTGTGGAAGTAAAAGTGGAAAAGTACCATTCGAACGCCAGTAACGAATATGAGATGCGTGAGAATTGTCTTCCAGGCAAAAATAACACATAATTTCCTAAAGTTTCAAAAGAATACTTCACATTATTGTAATGAAAATAAAGAATAACATTAATCGAAAAAAATTAGACCTTACCCTCAGTATTCAGATACTCGTACATCACAAAAAAAATCATAAAAAAATGTATTGCCACGATGCGATGTTGTCAAAAGTGTAGCAAAAATGCGTATGATCAATGTTTTTTTTTTGTGATAGGCTTCTCGCAGGTCAAGCTAGGAGGTTGCCGGCTGCTTAACCGGTCATGCCTGTGGTTGCCCTAATAAATGAAGGCCCCCAGCCAGGGCTTAGAAACTTACAAACTAGGCGACAACACGCTAAGGGCACCCCCTGCGGGGTACGAGCCTCGGCTTAGGGCGTCGCTGGGAGAGGGCAGCAAGGGACAGGCTGGATCGGAATTTGACCTAATTATGTTATTGCACTTACCTTTATAGTTGATTTCCGAACCCTATGACTCATTGCTGTGGAATGTTAGACACAAACAATTACTGGGAGTTTCGGGGTGTTGTTTACATTAGTTAATTACCCATTTCTGGAAATTTGGAAACGAGTTTTGTTCACCTAGCTTGTTCTAGTCGAAATACTATGCGCCTGTCGAAAAACTTCCTGATTTTCTTGGCATGAAAAGCTCACTAGTACAATAAAAGGACCATCAAGAGTAAAGACTGCCGCAGAAGGCGTGACGCGACCGCGCAACGCGACGCTTGTAGAACAATTTCCATGAATTTTCATAGAAATTGTTCTTCTAAAGTCGCGTCGAACTGTCGCGTCACGCCTGTTTGTGGGAGCCTTCAGGGTATTTAAATAGAACGTCTAGTGCACCCTGCGTGGAGACCTTATTTATAAGGCAGCCACAGGTTAGCCCAGTTAAACAGCCGACAACCTCCTAGCTAGAATGACCTGCGAGATGTCATCGCGCAATGTTTCAAAAAACAAAAATACCCTGGGCAGTTAACTTTACTTCCTGGTTTTCCGAATTTTTCACAATGGCGACGTAGCTAACGTACAAAAGACGTAGCGTGCAAACTTTAGAGAAGAACAACACAGCATCATTCCTTCTGTACCAAAGACAAATAAATGTCGATAAGAGCACTCAAACTCAAAGCATTTATTTCAATTTTACCATTTACAGGCACTTTTGAATTGTCAAAGAGTCAGTCAATTAGGCCCACTTGCACCGCCAATCACTAAACACGTTGAGAACTAAACGAGTTTAAAACATAGTTCTATCTCTTTCAAATGTTTGAAGATGACAGAGACATAATGATGTTTAAAACTCGTTTAGCGTTAAACGTGTTAGTGATTGGCGGTGCAAGTGGGCCTTAGTCAGAAATTTTAAGCTAGTTTAGCGCTATTCTGCACATCCCGTTGGATCTCTGAATGTTAGATGCGGACAGAAATCCACCAGCATATATTCTGCATTCACAATTTAGTTTCCAAAAATATTAACAAATATGTGTGTTTGGAAAAATAACTTTAAAAACTACACATAATGTTGCGTTTGCGCCAGACCTTCAACAAATACGACTATCACAATAGTACTAGTCATTCTATAAATAACTTTATTAACAACTAGCTTTTTCCCGCGGCTTCGTCCGCGTGGATGTAGGAAAATATCCCACGGGAACGTACTACCTGAATAAAAGTACTCTTTGTGTTAATCCAAGTTATAAACTACCTGTGTGCCAAATTTCATCCAAATCCGTTCAGCCCTTTTTACACCAATCCGGAACATACATCTAGACAAACATACAAACGGGCAAAAATCCTAACAACTATGTTTTCGGCATCAAACTTGTTCCCGCACTTTGTAAGCTGTAGCAATTACTTTTTTTCAAAAATATTCATTATTCAGTTTTGACTTCGTTACTATTTTATTATATTATACTAGCCGGCGTTTGCGTCTTCGCCCGCGTGGATGTGAAATTATCTCACGGGACCGGGCTACCGGGACAAAAAGCCTATGTCCTTCCCCATGATGCTATATATCTCCTTGCAGAATTTTACCGAAATCCATTCAGTGGTTTAGGCGTGAAAAGTTAACATACAGACAGAGTTACTTTCGTACACAGGGATAATGTAGTGGTAAATGATGGAATATAAAATCAAAAAAATATTGAGTCACTATGTGCTGGCTTGCAAGACGAACAAATATTGCTTACACACAGGTGATAATAGATATGCTAAATAACCGTCTTAAATCTTTAGCAATAACATAAACATAAAAAAAATAGTAAAAATTAAGGTAACAACAATTATTAATTAAACTTATTAAAGTAATTTTTTTCAGTGCAATGTAACTCTGTTTAATATAGATTACAATATACAAACTAAAACTAAAATATATATACCTACTATTTACAAGAGTACAATAAAAAAAAAAAAATAAAAAAATAAAAAAAATTAAGTGAAGAGCTCATAGGGCGTCAAAAAATTCGTCCGCATCGCTGTCAATGGGATAAGTGCCCAAAAGACTGGCAGCATTGCCACGTTGGATGGCAATGCTGATTCTTTGGGCTAAAAATAGGCCGGCCCTCTGGTCGCGTGAAGAGTCGACCAACCGCTTGGCGATGTCCCGAAATAATTGATGAGCACTGTGACCCCAAGGCCCTAGTGTTTCAACCCCAAACGGCTCAAACATATAGCTCCCAATAAGGTTGATATACTTTCGCCGTTTGAGGTTTTCTGCTCCTGCAGCAGCCGCCCCAGCACAGCCCGCCGTGCTAGGAAGATGAGATGGCGCGAGGGTGTCGACACATGTTGCATCCCACACCAAAGGCTTACCCAACTTCCAAGGCATTATGGTCATTCCATCTGGCCTCTTCCCATCGTCACGTGCCAAGCCATTGGGTTCTAAAACAGCTGGCACCCCAGCGGTGACAAGAGCTCGACGGATGATGTCATTAATGCTGGCGTGACGTGCCATCCGACCAGCGCTCTTGCTGCAGGATAGGCCATGGTGTCCGAGGCGGTCGACTGCTTCACCGCATTGACAGTGATGTGGAGCCCCGCAAAGAGCGCCTAGACGTAAACATGTAGCGAGCCGGAATGTGGTATCACCCAGTAAAGTGCCTGTGTTGGGTGACGGTAGCGCCCGAAGCCAGAGGCCCGACTCCCATTCCCCCACAGCCAGCAGGCGGGCACGCTCGGCAGTATTGGTGGACGTATTAATAAGTTTATTCCGTACCAACCTGCAGAGCGGCTCATCCCACTGTCTCTGGGAAGACGGGTTTTCGGGCTGAACCGCGTCCGGGCAAGCTACTTTCCAGGCGTTCACCGCATCGGTCAAACACGGCACTTCAGAGTCAACCTGGGAAGGGGCTAAGATTCTTGTGGTTAACTTTTCGGTGCTGTGGACCGAGGACAGGAACGCCGGTAGGCTTACACTAGAAATTTTGCGGACGCCGAGCCCACCAAAACGAATTGGTAGTGTGGCTTGCAGCCACGCGCGGTCGTCCAATTCCACATTTAAAATGGATGTAAGAGTACTTCGAATAATATGATCAATTTTGTCTAATAGCTGTGGCTGCTGCCATAAAGAGGAAGAGCGGAGACAATACATAAAATTCGGGCCGAAACAGCAATATCTTATAAGGGTGAATGCCTAAAGTAATAAATCAATTTGAGAAAAAGGTACTTATTACGGAATTTATTTTTCTTCTAAATATTCATGTATGTAATATGTTTTCTATACCAGAAACCTGTGAAGTGTTTTTTTTTTAAGTTTTTAAGTCATTTGAAGCTTTTATCGATTTCGGTAGTTTGTTAAATATTTTTGGAGACGTTGCTAGGAAACTTTTTGAGAATAGGGTGGTTTGATCGTTTTGGTAGATGAAAAAAAGTTGAAAACTATTTGTTTCAGTGCAAATAACATCAATTGGAAACAAGGATTTGAATAGACTTTATATGCGTTACTGTACAGCCATGCTCATTGAGTTCAGAGTGGTTTTTAATATTTGGCGAAAAATACTTAAGTTCAAACAAACATCGAGAATCATATGTCCAAAGCAATAAGGAAGGCATACAAAATTAAGTTAAGGTACCCGGCACTGTTTTAATTAAAATGAAGAGATTTTACAACCAAGATATTAATAACGCTCAATGCAGAAAATAAAAACATTGTAATTTTTGACGAAGGTCTTACCAAGTTGGGCTAAGTAGGGCCAGTCAGCAACAAAAGTCAATTAACTCTTAATTTTTTTAATCTTAATTATTGAGCAAATTATTTAAGTAAGATTGGAACAGAAGTAAAATTAAAAGAATATTAAGGCCCGCTTGCACCAATAATCGCTAAATAGGGTTACCGCTAAATGTATTTAAAACATCACTATGTTTCTGTCAATTGTTTGAAGATGTAAAAAACAGAATGATGTTTTAAATATGTTTAGCGCTTAATGCATTTAGCGCAAAACATGCGATGCATTTGGCGTAAGTGGGCCTAAGTCTTAGCTGATATATGAAATGCTGAAAACATATCGAATATTATTTTATCAATTTAGGTGATGTGTAAAAGTAGCAGTGTTAATCGAGTTATGTCGCTGACCGTACCTAATACCAACTAAATATTTTTTCTAAAAATTGTATGAAAAACTAAATATCATTGTGACGGTACATCTTAAGAAATACAATAACAAGACAATTGTACAGTGCAAGCACAGCACAGTTTTCATATCAATATGTCAGCATTTTACCTGCGCCGGGCCGGCTAATTTAGTACACGAATAGCATTCATACCGCGTGCACTCATCTATCATGCAATCATACTTTTATCAATAAATATCAATCAATCAGTATCAGTGTATCAATCAGCATCAACTCAAGGTGTAAGGTACCTAACCATACATCTTAATGGTCCTTCGAGCCGGATATGAGCCATCGACTGCTGGCTCCATCATCGCAGAGGGTGCTTTGCTCTTCTTTCCGTGGTTGCGAATCGGTTCAGCCGGCCTCCCACAAGCGGGTCTCACCGGTTGGATTGAGAAGGCGCTAATATCGCGGAGAGTTCGCAAAAGCACTTCTTGTTGACTAGCGGTCAGGAATATAATCAAGAAAATTGTCAATCATGACTTCCACAATGGAAAACATTTTAGCAAATCAAGATCAAATCATGCAAGCTATGGAGCAGCTATTAAGGAACTTCAAGAAAGATTCTGCAGAACGTAAGACTCCATACAATATCAAGAAACGACTGGAAACTCTGGATAGTTATTGGTCTGAGTTCCAGTCTAATCATTTGAAATTATGTGAATTCGAAACTCGCAGTGCCAGCTATTTCGCCGATAATTGCTATCAAAGGACTAAACTCTTTTACACTGAAGCGCGGGAAACTATCGAACGTTACGAACGGAAGGATCCTAGTGAAAGTAAGAGAGACCAATCTCCGGGCAAGCCATCAATACAAGTATCGACACCGGCATCTGGTAAACACCATCAAGAAACTTCAAGCACCTCATTAGCTGACCCCGATCAAGCAAACAGCAATCCTTGTAACAGTAAGTCTAAATCACTGTGGAAAACTGTTTCTCAAGGAAACGCGAGCAAGCTGGAGGAAATGCTGCGAAAGCAAAAAAGCAACTTCAAGGCGTTGTCTCGTACAATCAAGAGCGTGGAATTAGAGGACATCTCTGAAAAATGGGAACTCGAAGATCTACTGCGTAATGTACAAAAAAGGTGGTCAATCATCGACTCGTTGCACTGGGAAATTGACAGTGAGTTGTACGAGGAAGATGAGGATTATGAGCAAACATATAGCAGATATGAGCAGCTATACAATGACATGAAAAAGTCAATCAATATCAAGATGGGCTCAATTTCACACCGTGAAAATTGCACCCCCAAAATCGATATTCCCATATTCAGCGGGAATTACCTCAAGTGGACATCATTCAAGGATCTATTTATAGAAACGATTCACAACAACAAGTCAATGTCAAGTGCTCAAAAGATGCAGTTTTTGAAGAGCAAGCTAAAAGGTGAAGCGGAAAAGCTAGTCCAACACTTAAATATCAGTTCTGAAAATTATCAATTATGCTGGGACATCATGAATCATCGATACAACAACGAAAAGCTCATCTTTAGCTCGCATATCAACGCACTGCTGGCAATACCTACAATGCAAAATCAAGCAGATTATCAGATCAAGAAGATGTTCGATACTACCAACGAATGTCTTAACGCCATAAAGAATCTCGGCGTCAACATATCAAACTGGGACCCACTTATTGTGCACCTACTGGCACTCAAATTGGACAGCGATACGCATGGGGAATACATTCAATCGCTAACCAATCCTAGAGCACTGCCGACACTCGACGATTTCCTATCATTTCTGGAAAACAAATACACCGCTCTTGAATCATCTAGGCGTAAGCTGTATACTCCAAAATCAAAGCAAGAAACATTCAACAGAAAAGAATCAGAACATCAGCCTAACAAACAAAGCAAACCTAATCAGCGCAATAATAAGAACAATGCAGGCAAACCATTTTTCCGCAATTCAACGTTTAAAAGTTTTGCAATGAATAAACCAAACTGTCCACTCTGCAATGACAACCACGGACTTTTCCGTTGCAAAACATTTTTAGAATCTAGGCCAGAGGCCAAAGGAGATATTGTGAAACAATTGAACCTCTGTAAAAATTGTCTCTATGATCACAAAGACAAGCCATGCTACTCGGAGACAAAATGCAGAGTATGTCAAGGAAAGCATAACACCTTGCTGCACGATACACTCCACAGCAACGGCGGGACAAGTAACACGAAGTCATCAGCAGAAGAACAACAGTCCATATCACGAGAAAACAGAACACGAGACACTGTCAACCATGTCTCAAATGGAAGTATTGTAGAAATACTGCTAGCAACAGCTCTTGTTCGTGTCAAAGCACGAAATGGGACATATCACACATTGCGTGCCCTAATTGATCAAGGCTCACAAGTCTCTCTAATATCAGAAAGCGCAGCTCAAAAACTAGAACTCCCAAGACAAGCATGCAAAGGCGTCATATTTGGCATCGGCACTAGTAAAGCCAACTGTAAGGGAGAGATCAGTATTACTGCGTCATCAATGCATACTGAATTTACATTTCAAGCAGATGTGCTGATAATGAACACACTGTTACACAACTTGCCCAACAGGACATTCTCAAAACCATCATGGGCATACCTACAAAACATACAGCTAGCAGATCCAGGATTCTATACAAGCCGACCAGTAGATCTACTACTAGGAGCCGACGTATATTCACAAATTATAATGGGAGGTATCATCAAAGAAAATGAGTCACTCCCTGTAGCACAACAAACTCAACTTGGGTGGATATTAAGCGGAAATGTCAAATCATATCACTGCAACGTCGTAATGAACAATCTTGAAGACATACAAAGGTTTTGGGCCATTGAAGACATAGCAGATGGCAATATCAACATGTCGAAGGAGGATCATCAGTGCATTCAGCAGTATCAGACAGAAACTTTGCGACGGGAGGATGGCAGATATGTTGTAAGACTACCGCTAAAGCCAGGAATAAAGAAAAATTTGGGAGAATCAAAACCCAAGGCAGTCGCACAATTTTATCAATTGGAAAAGAAGTTTGGAAAAAACCCAAAAATTGCTCAAGATTACAAAGCATTCATCGATGAATACATCAAACTAGGTCACATGCGCGAGTGTACGAGTAAAAAACAGCCAGATTGCATTTTACCTCACCTATGTGTATTGAGGCCCGAATCAACAACAACAGCATTACGTGTGGTATTTAATGCGTCGGCAAAAACATCGACTGGCTACAGCTTAAATGATTTCATGTACAGTGGCCCAAATCTCCAACAAGACTTACTTACGTTAATATTGAGATGGAGACAACATAGATATGCGATTACAGCGGATATCGAGAAAATGTTCAGACAAATCTACTGTCATGACGATGATCTGCAATATCAAAAAATCATTTGGCGCGACTCACCTCAAGAGAAATTACAAGAATATGAGTTAACAACAGTTACATATGGCACCAAATCAGCACCATTTCTCGCCATGATGACTCTAAAGCAAATAGCAGAAGATGAACGCTTAAGGTATCCTGCTGCGGCCGCAGTTGTTGAAACCTGCTTCTACATGGACGACTTGTTGGCAGGACATCATAGCATCGAAGAAGCTAAGCAACTAAAATCAGATCTTATCAAATTACTCAGATCAGGCGGATTTAAGTTGAGAAAGTGGTCATCTAATAAATTAGAGGTATTAGATGACGTCACCGCAAACACAGCGCAATCATTTGAATTCAAACATCAAGAGTCAACTAAAACATTGGGGTTACGTTGGCACCCGCTGGACGATCAATTCAAGTTCGAAATGAAGATTGACACAAAATCTACAGCTCCAGCTACTAAGAGGTCCTTATTGTCAGATATATCCAAAATATTTGACCCACTAGGCTGGCTGGCTCCTGTCTCGACCAAGCTAAAACTTTTATTCCAAAATGTCTGGTCACTAACCCTACAATGGGACGACAAAGTACCAGCACATATCAACGAGCAATGGCAGAAGATCAAGAAAGATCTACCAGAAATAGAACATATCAATGTACCGCGATGGCTACAAACACAGCAAGAGACAGAGATTGAACTTCATGGTTTCTGTGACGCATCCACAAAAGCGTATGCTTGCGTAATTTATTGCAGGATCATCAAACAGAACAATCAGAACAATCAAACTCCTGTGACCATAGTAGCAGGAAAATCAAAACTGGTTCCCGTCAATAAAGCGATATCATTACCAAGATTGGAGCTTAGCGCAGCACATTTATTATCACTTCTGATGAAAGTAGTTCAGAATACTTTACAGAACTACAATAACAAGATATATGGATGGTCGGATTCAACAGCGGTCCTGGGCTGGCTTCAGGGAGACCCAAATCGCTGGAAGCCATTTGTAGCAAATAGAGTGAAACAAGTCACTGAAGTAATCCCAATCAAGAACTGGCACTATGTGAAGTCAGCTGAAAATCCAGCTGATTGTGCTAGCCGAGGATGTTCAGCAGAGCAGCTCAAAGAACATTCACTATGGTGGCATGGACCAACGTGGCTATCATCATTTGATGAAGATGAACATAAACAACAAACTTATGTTACGCAAGACGAAATGAAAAAATCAGTACAAACAAGCGTCATTCAACAAAATGATGACATTGCTCAAAACATATTAAATAAATGTAGCAATTTCAACAGAGCAACGCGAGTTCTAGCTTGGACTTTGCGCGCAATAACACGTAATCAGCACAAACCAAAGTTTTTAACAATCGGCGAAATGAAGAAATCCAGACATTTTATCATCAAGCAAGTACAACAGTGGGAATTCAGAGAAGATATCATCAGTCTTCAGAAACATAAACAAGTCAGCGCAAAAAGTAAGCTGTTGAAGTTGAACCCATTCCTGGATCAAGAAGGCTTACTGAGAGTTGGCGGGAGGATCGCTAATGCGAATATCAGTCAAAATATGAGACATCCTCTCATAATACCTAAAAACTCTCATCTCAGTAACTTACTTATTGACCAAGGACATCAGATGACGTATCATGGCGGAGCTCGAATCACGCAAGCTTGGCTACGTCAACAATATTGGATTCAGGGCGGAAATCGAGCAGTCAAGAAACGCCTTAGAACCTGTGTCAAGTGCAGACGTCACGATCCAATCAAACAAGAGCAGTTAATGGGAGACTTACCTGCAGCTCGCAGCAATCCAGCACGACCTTTCTATCACTCAGGGGTTGACTACACTGGCTTTGTCTACATTAAAACAAACAAAGGCCGAGGAGTAAAGACGACAAAAGGATACATCGCTGTGTTCGTATGCATGGCCACAAAAGCTGTGCATCTGGAATTAGTCTCAGATCTGAGCTCCTCAGCATTTTTATCAGCATTACGCAGAATGTCAGCAAGAAGAGGCACCCCAAAACATATATACAGCGACAATGGTACGAACTTCGTAGGAGCAAGCAGAATTCTTAATGAAGAATTCATCAACATTCAAAAAGTGTTAGACGTGGAATTTTACGAAGCAATCACCGACATGGAGATCAATTGGCACTTTAACGCCCCATCCTGGCCAAGCGCGGGAGGTGTATGGGAAGCAGCTGTGAAGAGCTTAAAGTACCACCTAAAGAGAGTGATTGGCGAACAAAGGCTCACGTTTGAAGAATATTCAACAGTGCTAGCACAAATCGAAGCATGTTTGAACACACGACCATTGTGCGCTCTAAGTGAAGATCCAGAAGATTTGGATTACCTCACACCATCCCACTTTCTAGCAAGCGGACCAACCTTGACGTTAATCGAAACGGAGAAAGATTTGCGTACGAGATGGCAACTCACCCAAAAAATCATGGATGATTTATGGAAAAGGTGGAGAACAGAATACTTAAGCCAATTATCAGTGCGTAGCAAATGGCGCCAACCGCACACAAACTTGAAGATCAACGACATTGTCATCATACACGACGTACAGTTACCATCAGGAAAGTGGGCAATGGGAAGAATCACGCAACTTCATCCCGGAAAAGATGGGTACGTCCGGGTGGTTACTATTCGGACAAAAAATGGAACAATGAAAAGACCAATACCAAAGTTATCATTACTGCCTATAAATGAAAATCAATCAGAAGAACAAGAACATCAAAAATCCGCAAGTAACGTATCAAGTCAACGAACACAACAATCGTCATCAAAATTATGCAACTTAATTTATACCATTCTCATGATTCTTATGGTAATGGTACCTACAGCAAGAGGCGAATACAAGTTTTCAAGCCTGAGCAACAATCAAAGCATCTACTTCGACAAGGTAGCCAATATGCGGCTACAACGCGAAGAATGGAAGCTAATAGTTTACTGCGATATGGCTCCATATTGGCGAGGAATAGATGTACTCAACAAATACATGAAACACCTGGAAAACATATGTTCAACGGATCAAATACCACAATGTGACGTAGTCCGATTACAGTTACGTCATGGGTACGCCGAACTCGAACACTACAACAGCATTTTACTCGGTCAGCAAATGCACCGATTGCGCCGACGTAGAGGCTTTATCAATGGAGTAGGCAACATCGCACGAAGTTTATTTGGAATATTGGACGAAGATTTTGCCGAAAAATATCAGAAAGATATTGACCTTATCAAGAAGGATCAAAAACATCTTGCCTTATTGTGGAAAAACCAGACATCAATCGTTGAAGCAGAATTGAATGTCATCAAACGAGTAGAAACCGCCTTGGAAAAACAACACAAACTCGTTAATCAATACATAATCAACTGCAACCTGGGAATGAACAAACTGAAAGAGCAGATTCAAAAGACAGACAGCAGAAGTGACTTCACTTTATCAGCCTTGGTGGCAAACATTATGCTGTCAGACCTGAAAAATATCCAGGAAACACTAGTGGATACAGTGGCAAATATTTTCAATGAAAAATTCAACTTTCACCTCTTAACACCAACACAGCTGAGAGATGAACTCAATACAATAACAGGACAACTTTCAAAGGAGCTGACCATACCCATAAATAACATTCAAACGGATCTAGCAAAGATATATCATTTACTCAAAGTAAAAGCGAGAACTACTAAACAATACATGATTTTTGAAGTCAAGATCCCACTTGTGAGTAGAGAAGACTATGAGCTTTACAACCTCATACCAATCCCACTGCAAGTAGCTGAAAGCATGGTCACCATCACACCTACCGCGCAGCATTTAGCGATAAACATCCACAAAGACTCCTACATACCAATATCGGAAGCCGATTGGGGAAGATGTACGCCTTACGACCAGGACGACTTCATTTGTTCTCTAAAAAGGCCTATTTATCAGATGACCTCAGACAACAATCTGTGTGTAAAAGATCAAGTCGCAAATCAATGTCAAACCGAAACCAAAGAATGTATAGATCAATGGACGGAATTAAGCATCGTCAACTCATATCTGTATTATTGTTGTGGACAATGCACGGTGCGAATCATATGTGGGGATCATATTACTGCTGAACGACTCAGCAAGGCCGGGGTACTGACACTCGGTGACGGTTGCGTCATCAAAGGTCAAACATTCACGATTTATTCGCACCAAAGCTTAACTAACTCAATCCATACAAAAACAGACGTCATGGACATCGAGATTCCGTCTATAAATCACATCATCAATCTGACTATACCATCCGCTGCCGCACTGAACGACACCGAAGAGACTATGAAACGGCAACAGGACTTGGAAGTCATCACTCTCGCCATCAAGAATGCCAGAGCGAAGGAAGTTGAGGCATTGACAGATCAAGTATCTTACCACGACATCCACCATTACATTGCCATATACACTGTGGTCGCAGTGATCATAATCAGTGTTCTCATCTACGGGTGGCGACGGCTGCGAGCGCACAGGGACACGGTTCAACAGGATCATCAGGAACCCGACGTGCACTACACGACAGCTGCAAGGAGGCCGCCACAGACCATCGCTACTGTCGACAACAGCCACAGCAGCACACGCATAGTTGACAGGGCGTCATCACCACGTTTTGGAAGTCAATACAGATCAATGTAGTGTTATTTAAGTTATTTTATAAGCAATTATGTTTTATCACTTTGTAACTCATCACGATTCATATCACCCTGTGCACCCTTATCTTCTCCGGGCCTGGAGCATGTACAGTGCAAGCACAGCACAGTTTTCATATCAATATGTCAGCATTTTACCTGCGCCGGGCCGGCTAATTTAGTACACGAATAGCATTCATACCGCGTGCACTCATCTATCATGCAATCATACTTTTATCAATAAATATCAATCAATCAGTATCAGTGTATCAATCAGCATCAACTCAAGGTGTAAGGTACCTAACCATACAACAATATATATGCAACTATTTATTATTCATCTAGGTTTTACATTTTTTTACGACTTACTTGAGGAACTTGTTTCATTAGGAATACATTAACTATAGGAAAAGTAAAAAAATATAATCAGCAAAACATGTTTTTTTGACTAATTTAAGACCGTTTAAGGTACCGTTCTCGTAGCTACTTGATTAAAATCAATAATTATTACCTCAATATTCTTTAAAATTTTAATTGAAAATTTCAGAAAAGATGTCCAATGTTTAATGAAATGCAGAGAAAGTGAAGAAAGCTAGATTCAACTGGATCTAGACAATTTTTTTAAAGAAAATTTAATTAAAAACTTGTAACTTGTATTTTATTGTATAAGTAAAATTTAAGGAAAACATTTTAATAGGTATTTTATTGAGACCTTAATTCCATTATATTCCAGATGAGAAAAGAAACAAAACCTAAATGAAAACCTTTTTACAAATACCCTTTTACAAAACTATCAAAGCGTCTAATTACCTAATGATCAATACATATTTTATTACATCCAAAATAATTAATAATACATTTGGAATGCATTTCATATGACTTGGTACGGTTTTTCCGTTGACCATCCGAGAAAATTGTAATGTTCGTCGGGTAATCTTCAAGTCACATTAGAGCTGCATGTACCATTATGCGTTACTTAACTACTCTTATGCCATAGATGACGGACTAAAGGTCAGTCGCAAACAGCTTAAACCAGAGTTTTCTTGGTAACTGCGATTTTTATGCGCAATTAAAAGTCGCAGTTTTATTGATCTTTCATTTTAAGACGGTATGCCCTCGAACTAGACCTCTGTGTCAAGTTGTAAAAATATCTATGTAGTGAAGGACACAGTATTATGGGCTATCAAGTTATGAACTCATGAGTTCATTCATTTTATAGAGTTTCCCAACAAAAGATTTTATAATCTGTATGTTTATGTTTAGTACTGAAACCGTAATCCATAACCTGGAATTATATTAGCAGTCTACAATAAAACGATTTGCATAATTATGTCACAACACCGTTACGACATGCGACACCTAGCTGCGTGCGTGTAGCAACAACACAAGCGCGAACGTCGCCGTCGTCGCGTCTGCGGCCTTCTGCGACTCAGTCGCCTCAATGAAATCACACCTTAAATCCTTGAAGTGTTGTTTAATCACTACGAAATTAAAGATCATTTAGACAAGCAGCCAGCGAACATTCGTGTAACAGGCCTCGCATGCAACAGAAGTGCGCTTAAAGAAAAACCGTGAAGAAAAATATTGTGAATTAAGAAAATGTCGTATGGACATTATGTGTTTGTAGTATTGAGTATTTGTGTCTATGGCAGCTGGCAGCTGATTCCTTTGCGTAAGTTCTGTTTTTAAATGGAGCGTTCGAATTTTGAACGTAACCGTTTATTCATTGTTTGAACTAGATTTAAAAACTACCGACTGTTTTGGTGAAAATATGCGTTCATACAATTTATTAAATAATTCCTTCCGGAACTTGTGCCTACTATTATTTTGTTTATATGGAGACGGATTCTAACAAACGCCTACTTGGCTAATACCTTTTTTGAATCGCCATTCGTGCCGGGGTCGTAGGATCGAATTCTATCTGTATACACATGTGCAATTTGTTTGATTGGTACGAGTATGTTATGTATAAAGTTAATGTCTGTTAGAAAGACTCCACGAAATGTAGAAATCATTTCGTCAAACAAAACGTTTACCCACTGCATCACCAATTTACGAATGGCCAAAAAGAAGAATAATCTCTTTCACACTTTAATATCAGCGATAGATTCTTAAATATAAGTAACTTATTTTGTTCTATAACGTTTACAGCTGACTACATCCATCCATGCTCAGAGCTCAGCGATGAATGCTTCACAAAGGCCACTCTGGATGCAATACCGGGCATAGTTAAAGGAATCCCGGAAGCTGGGATCCCATCTCTGGACCCGCTGCACTTGGACAAGAACATCAGCATGCTGCTCCCCGGGAATCTGAAGATGACATTCCACAATGCTCAGCTGGTGGGGTTGAGTACGTGTATCCCGGATAAAGTGTCGTAAGTAGAGTTGTTCTTTTTCATCTACTGATTCAGATTCTTAGGTCAGACTGGATGCGGAAGGCGGAAAAACGGGTGTTATGGCGTAACATGGGAGAGGCCTATTGTCCAGCAGTGGACTACGCTAGCCTGACAGGAAGAAAAATATTCAATAGCCCATAAAATTTGAATTGAATGAAGATATTTTAAATGGAGCTGGATAATGGATCAATTACAATTGTATTGATTCTATCATGTTTTAAACCTACGATCTACTGCTCTAAAAAAATGGTGGTACAATTTGTTCTCACCGAAATCAAACTGTTAGTTTGATCTCCTTTTCATTTATTTCCCTCAAAAATAATTCTCCTCTAAAATAATTTTTCAGAATATTTCATATAAAAATTCTTAGGTGGAACATATTTCCAAAGTTTGACGATTGATAAGAAACTTATGATTACTATTCAGTAAATATATAATTCCTACAGTCGCAAATCATATTGTGATCAATATACGACGTAAAACAGAGCTGCAATTTGCAAAAAACCAAAGAAAATTTGAATTAGGCGGGCTACAGCTGAGGATACACATTCAGACCATTTCTAAAAAAACTGGAAGGAAGAACTTTTAACAGTCCATTTATAAATAAACTTATAACGACAACCCAAGTTCGTCGTATTTACATGGAGATAAATCCACAACTAGGGAAATCCGCAATTATAAATTACTAACTTTTGCAAAACAAAGAAAACTATACCTACCTACTACATCCAACAATAGTACGTTCATGGTCATAAGGTGCCTTTTAATAACAGTGTGACTTTTAACTCGAAAATTATGGTTCTAGTAATTATTCAGAACGATGTTTTCAAATGTGTGACAATCAAAATAATGGTCCAATATTTCTCCTCCTTCCAAATAATTTCGCTTCTTGCTTGATTACTTGCTCTTCATAAGTTAATCTTGTCTATGAAGTTACTTCAAATAATCTAAAATTAAATTCCGGAAATCAAATGAATATCGACCAGATTTGTCTTGTCTCGTGTTTTTCTTACACAATAAGTTAAGGCTCCTAAAAACAACAGGCGCGACACGCAACGCGAATCGCACGCGACACAAAGGCACCGCTCGTTGCGCGACAGGCGGTGCCTTTGTGTCGCGTTGCGTGTCGCGCCTGTTTGACAATCAATCTCACAAAAAAATAACACGTTATTGCAAATTCCCAATGATTTTCAACGCTAAATTGTTGACATTTAGCCTTGAATTCTCCAAATCCCAACATCAATAACAGCAATCCCAAAATTCGAAATCAAATCTGTCACCGCCCAAAATTCATTCTTCTTCCTCATAAACATCGTTATCAAACAGTAATGATAAGATAGTTCAAAATATTATATATAAATATGTATGTACTTTATATTTAAATATTAATGTATTCTGCAAACATTAGAATTAACATTAACTCCTACAAAGATTTCAACAACAACGCGTAGAGTTTTTTCACCTCTTGCAAAACTCAGAAACTCGAGGTCGCTGTTAAACTACCTGCCACTTAAATCAAGCAAAAACAGATATTTAAGACATATTGGCTAACTCATACATTCTGGTTATTTTTGGAAACAAGGCTAGAACGGTAATGACAGGTTTTAGAGTATGTAGGATAGTCAATAGGCAAGTAACGGTGGAATTCCTAAACGCAACCTAATTTTAAGTCTGCGAAGACTCACACAGTCTCTATCACTTAAGGTATACTTACAGTAAGTAACGACAGAAAGACTTTAAGAACTTCTGACATTTAACATTCGTTTGGGAATAAATTCTGTATTAGAGTGAGTAGAGAGTAGAGAGAGTAGAGATCGAGTAGAAAGTAGTAACATTCGTTTCTGTGTAGAGTAAGGCTGTATTATAATTATACAGGCTGGCCCGTAAAACGAGGTCCAAAGCAAAATTTTAGAAGCCTCTCTCCAAGGGCTTCCTGAAATACACCCCCATATTATGTATGTTTAACGATTATTTATAGTTCAGGAGCTAGACGGTAGAGGTTTTTTAATATGTTTAGGGAAATTCTTTCTTGATTTTCAGACTTTTTTATTTTTACTTTCTGCGTCGCAATTTTCGTAAATAAATGGGCATAAAAAATGGATTACTCCAAGCGGAAACACACATTCCTTTAGTACCACCAAGTATGATTTATTTTTATTTTTGCCTTACCTACCATGTTCGAACTCCAATTTCTCCAAGTAATGTCCCAAAAATTACGTATTATTTGTATTGCTTTGGAAAACTGCAAATCCGTGCAAGTTTTTAAAATTACTTTGGAGTCATTGCAACCCTTCTTTTTTTCTTTTTGTAAAGACTGATAATCTAGAAATAATCTCGTCGAGCAAAAATTTTACCTTTGAGCTAAGTTTTAGTCACTTTGGGTTATGTTTAGACAAATTGTATTTGTTATCTACCATAGACCATAATTTAAGGATTTCTCATTAAAAAAAAATATTTTCAAAAAATGCGACACTAAGAGAAAAACAAAAAAGTCAACTGAGAATTTCCCAAAAAATATTAAAAGCCGTCTAGCTCCTAAACTATAAATAACCGGTAAATATACATAGGAATATTTCGAGAAGCTCTTAGAATGAGGCTTCAAATTTTTTTATTTGGACCTCGTTTCCATGCCCAACCTATATATCCTATAAGTATATCAGGGTCAGAGCATTCCAGACCCTGGGCTGCCCGATCTCAGTTTCAGTCAGGGATGGGAAAAAGATTTCTTCCATAAACTTCACATGAACTTTCTACATAATATGATCAGGCCCTCAGTGTTCAGGAGCATGCTCTGACGTAACTGCTACACTAATATTATAAAGAGGTTAAAATTGTTTGTTTGTTTATAGGGGAAAATCTCTGGAACTACCGGTCGGATTTAAAAAATATTTTTTGCTTTTGATAGCCCAATTCTTGAGAAAGGCTATTATAGGCTATACACGCTATGACGCTTAGGAGCCGAGCAAAAAGAGGAAAAGTCGGAAAGAACGCTATGCGAAAACGAAGTGATAGCGCGGGCAGGTGATGCGATGCGACGGGGTGGGTCGGGGGAACAAGAAATGTCACGCGGACGAAGTCGCGGACAGAAGCTAGTCGTCAATAAAACTAGATGAATTTCACATAACATTAGTCTAGTATTACACGAACACTGAGCCCGGTAGGCCCTGACCCGGAAATATGTGGATAAAATGTTGCAAGATGCCTTAAAGAAATCAGACAACCTTGGGATACCCTATCTCCGTTTTAAACATTTTTAATTATTGGATAGCGAAGATGAATGAAACCGGTATATGTGAAATACCGATTATCAGCTGCATCTAGTTCTACTGAAATGTTGACCCCAAATAGCTGAGACGTCGAGGCGAAATGTTGCAAGTGTGTGGTTGCAAGATCCCAATCCTTCGATGGATATCTTCGGTAGAACATGGTCTTTCACAGATGATTATGAGAAACAATGCTGGGAAGATGCTGGCATAATCACTGCTTGGCAAACTTCGTAATACAGTATGATATATTATCATACTGGTATGTGTTGATTCTATCGTTTAATCTGTATTCAACTCTTACGATGTCGGGTTCAACTGAAAGGGTTATCAGTTCGTTATAATAACTAGACACAAGGTAAAGAGTGACAAGTCTTTCACAATGCATGGTAGATGAAAAATCATTCCTGCAATTCCATGTGGTATGAGATATCAGCACAGACACATTTGAACCAGACTGTCCCCGAAATTCTTTTGGCAGTGACAAACTATACTACAACGATATACACAGGGTGTCTGGGTAAAGAAAAAACCAAAAAAAGTCATATATCAATTACTGCGACACTTAGGACACGGGTCTCTGGGTGAAACCTAGCAAATGATCCTCCCATCCCCCCAAAAAATTGTGTCGGTCCATGCACCAAACAGCCTGTATAACTCGTAATACTATTACTATACAAGTAACTTGTAACATTGGAACCGAAACAATTTATCTATTCTAAAACCGTAACAATACAATCAGAGGCTTAGAAGACTTTAGACTTTACTTATTTTTGAAACCTTAATTATCGTAGGTACACTGTATGCAATCACGCAACATCACACAAATCTCCGCTATTATACCCTTACCGCGTGCATCATCTTAAATACTATAAGGTATTTGTTGCACCATACTTCATACACACTATGTACTAATATCGTGCGATTAAGTGTGTAAATGTGCGGTCTGAAATAATATGAGCGGTTGCAGTCGCAAGGTTGACTCTAAAATTGTGACAGAAAGACATTCACGTATTCACCCGTCTTGAGGACTTGTCAGTTCTATTGAGCTACATTGTATACATTTTTTAACTCACGCCTTCGTTGGCAGAAACTACAGAACGCAACCTGCTACGATCTTTACGTGTAACACAAGCTACATACTCCATAATTATTTTACAACGTAGATACTTAGGTACTGCTACGGAATCATTATAAGTAATTGAGGTCATATTCAGGATTAAATAAACATCATTAATTATATCAAGATTGCAACCAATTAGATATATGATTAAAGGCTCTTGCAGACAGGCGCCACGCGACTTTAGTAGAACAATTTCTATGAAAACTTTATGGAAGTTGTTCTACCAGAATCGTGTCGCGCCCGTCTGTGGGAGCCACAAGCCAGAAGAAGGCCTAGGTTACATTGGTGTCCATTCATCAAACAACTAACATAATACCACTAGGTATATTTGAAATCAGAATCCGAGATAATTATCAAGTTTTGGAACAACAAACTTAACGTTATACATGACAAAGTTCAAACTCCATTGCAACCAAAATTCTTATAAGCCTCACAGCAAGACTGACGCTGACCTATCGCTGTCGCATACGACTGTCGTCGGGTGTGCGCGGGCACCATGCGTCGGCACCGTGCGTCTAGTCGCTGCGACAAATAGTGAGAGCGTGCGACTCCTCTAGCCTGTGGTTGCGACTCTGTAACTCGACGCCAAGTGTGCGGAGCTTTGCACAAAATATATGAAAATCGTTGGCCGCAGCCTGTCGTTGTGTCTAGTCGCTGAGCTGTCGCAGTCGTATATCGCATAGTGGGCGCCACCTTCTATAGTTGTCTTACTTTGTAATTTGGTTTAAGTTTTATTTTAATCTCATTTTCATTGGTTCTCGTAGATCCCGTCGCAAGAAGCGTACCTTCGTGTTTGACATGCACTGCAACTTCACTGTCAGCGGTCTGTACAGCTTACTCGGAAGACTTCTACTCTTCAACCTGGACACCGATGGACAGGCCAAGATCAAGATTTGTAAGTATACTTAAATCTTATTCATGTTTTGCTGTTGAGTCTTAGGAAAGAAAGACTGAAAGAAAAAGTAGGTATTTATTGGGACTCGCACAGGAAGAGAGACACAAACTTAATACATCTAGTCAGGCCCGCGGTGGCCCGCTAGAGGGCCATAACAATAGATAATCAATTGTGTCTCATTACTTCATTAGCGATGCTTGATGTTATGACACAAACAGAAAAATAAAACATCAGAGAAACAGTATTAAAAATACTATTGTACTGTACGAGGCATACCTAGACCTTTTCGGGTTCTAGTGGTGACGGGTAAATCCTGCAAACTCTTAAACCAAGATTTCGATGATGTGCAGTATGATAAATAAATGGGGGTTGAATATTCAATGACGACTTGAAGTCTGAACTTGGCCTCCTTATTTGAGAGGTCACTGTCTCGATTGTTTACTATTCATTACTGATATCGCTGTTAATTCCAATTGGTACTAAAAACGAGTTTACAACCTTCGTTGTGCGGGTACTCTTGACCTTGACCAAAGATTTTTTCTGTCGAAGTTTCCTTAATATCTTAATCAACGTCATAATATTAGGTATGATCCTGAATATTACCTTATTCAACTTACTCAATTATCCACAGCATAATCATTTGTTTTTATATTATATTTACCTTGCCCAAAATGAGTTGAGAGGGGCTCGTGGCTAAGTAATAACAGACGCACGGGTCGATCGATCAGGATAATCTACGCTTAGCGCGGTTGGTCCGTGGATGGGTGACCATCTTTACATACCAAGACCCGTCTGTGCCTCAGAAAGCACGTTAAGCCGTTGGTCCTGGCTGTCATTCGTGGATCTTTGACAGTCGTTACGGGACGTCAGAAACCCGAAAGTCTGACAACCAGTCTTACCAAAGGGGTATCGCAATACCCAGTCACTGGGTTGTGGAGGTCAGATAGGCAGTCGCTCCATGTAAAATACTAATATCCAGCTGCATCCGGATAAACTGAAAGCCGACCCCTACATATTTGGGAAAAGGCTAGGCAGGATGATGATAATGTACCTTACCCAAAATAACTTAATTTCCAATATAAAAAGGATCCTAAAATGCCGGGTTCAAAATAAATTACTGTAGAATCTGAATCATTCCAAATTAAATTCTTATTTATCCAGATAACCAGCGCATCCGTCTGGAGGTGGTAGAACGCGTGGTCCTGAACGACAAAGGCGAGGGTCACTACAAGATCAACTCCTACAAGTACAAAGCGGACTACGGAACAGACCTCAAGCTGAACCTGACCAACCTCATCAGAGGAAACCCGCAAATCAGTAAGTATTAGAATATTATACTGTAGAGGCATCTACAACGCCACATGCGAGCTACGCGTCACACTGACGCGTGACGTCACGCAAAATCCTGCATCGCGCAAGCAGAGTTTACCGCGCAACTAGCATATTATACAACATCTCGACATCAATCATCGGGCAGTTGCCCACCAGACACGACACCAGTCTGGTCGGAGGATCCTCCCTTTTCTATGGAGGTATGAGTGAACTTTACACCCTGTTCCCCATACCTCTATAATATCATACCACCACTTACTGCTATTAAAGTGACCTTCTACTGAGTCCAACTAAGCTTAAAAGTATCAACGACTCGAAAAGTAGATGAAAACCACTCACTGGCTGAAAGACCGCAATTGTCGTTGAAGGAAAAAAAAGAATCAGCAACCGTAACATGATATAGTTTTTGGAAAGACAGCGATAATTTGGAAAGACAGCGATAATAGGAATTTCATATAGGACTAACTTCTGCCCGCGACTTCGTCTGCGTGAAATTTCGTATTTTAATATAAAATATAGCAACGCATCGCCCGCCCGCGCTATTACTTCGTTTGCGCTTAGCGTTCATTCTGTCTTTTTTTCTATTTGCTCGGCTCCTAAGGGTCGTAGCGTGATATTAAAAGGCCCATAACCTTCTTCAAGAATTGACCTTGTAAATGTTTAGTAAATAGTTTCAAAGATTAGCACGTTCAAACAAACAAACAAATGGAAGCCCTTAGGACAAAAGTCTTTGAGTACATAGAAGTCCTTGATAGAGAAAATTGCCCAAATGGTCGCCCCAACTCATAAAAATGGTCACCCAACTCATAAAAATGGTCACCCCAACTCCTAAAAATGGTCACCTCAACTCATAAAAATGGCCACCTCAACACATAAAAAAACGAATTAAGCAAGATGCAAGCTGGACTTATGTTATAAGGTGACAAGTAGAGTAAAACAGCGTGATTTGGAAGCCTCATCCAAGATCTAGCTGTAATCAGAGGCAGCTACAAACATATTGAGGTTCAATGATTTTTAATAGACTGCCTCGTTGTCTAGTAGTCCCTAGCGCTACTGTTGAGCATAAGGTTATTAGGTTTTTCTCAGTAGCAGCTCATAGTCTGGATATTTGCCCGGTTGATGGCAATAGTCTCGCCCCGTAATGCAGGGACTTAACAGTGTGCATTGGAGCACAGATAAACAAAAAAGAAAAAGAAAACGAAATCGAATAGTTCAATTTGGTCGGTTTCGCGATATTATTTCATTTGTTTTACTTTAAAATGCATCAGTTTTCAAGTCATTACATCAGTCAAACAAAAACAGCGTTACCAAAAGTGTTTTATTATTTAAAAATTTTCATATCCCTATTTTAAATACGGCTTGAAGGATTTGACTCCAAGTCATATCAAACTAAAAAAAAAGTTGAAACAACAACAAACTGTCGATGTCAGTGGGTTTTTTCTTGGATTTTCGGTTACCTCCTACTCTAATGAGCTAATGAGTTTGCTTTTATCAACTGATACACATAACAAATTCGTACCTATATAGTGTTTTGTGCAGTGTTTATTTACCTATGATCGCTAATTATTGCATGTGACAAAATAATCTATAATATAGATATGCCTCCTATTAGACGAAGCAATTTAGGTAGAAGAACCCGAAATGCTACAAACCAAGCTAATTACCGATCTAATCATGCTGCACAAGAACGTAACGGCCGAAATGAACGTGAAAGAATTCGGATATCACAAACGCGTGAAGCGCGAGCGCGACATTCAACTAATAATCGCGCTAGTTTGAATCAAGCTGCTTTCAGGTACGATGTGTCAATTTGAAAAGTAGCTAGAAAAAAAAAAAAAAAACATTGCCAGTGATTCCACGATCAACACCAGCTGATGAACTCAATGCATGTCTAAAGTCCTCCAATTTGTGGAAACATGTCAAAGTACTTCATTTAAGCAAGAATATCCGTGTCGAATTACAAAATGACCAATCTGGAAATATATTCTCTAAACAACTCATTGACATTGGTAATGGCAAATTTCCTATAGACATGTTGACTGGCTGCATTAACATTCCTCAAAGTTTTTGTCAGTTAACTCGATCAAAAGATGAACTTATTCAGAAGGTGTTTCCAGATGTTTCTCAAAATTACAGAAACCATGATTGGTTGAGCGAACGAGCTATATTGGCTGCAAAAAACATAGATGTAAATGAATTAAATTTAAAAATACAAGAACAAATTACAGGCGAATCGAGGATATATAAATCAGTTGATACGGCTACTAACCAAGATGATGTAGTGAACTATCCACCAGAATTTTTAAACTCGCTGGATTTGCCAGGATTGCCACCTCACAATCTTCAATTAAAGGTTGGATCGGTAGTTATAATGTTGCGAAATATCAACCAACCGCGTCTTTGCAACGGCACACGGTTAGCGATAAAAAAAGTACTAAACAACGTGATAGAAGCAACTATACTGAAAGGAAAGTATAAAGGAGAAGACGTACTCATACCGCGCATCCCAATGATTCCGAATGATGTGCCGTTTGACTTTAAACGACTACAGTTTCCAGTTCGGCTTGCTTTTGCTATGACCATAAACAAGTCCCAGGGGCAATCATTAAGTGTTTGTGGTATTAATCTGGAAAACCCATGTTTCTCACATGGTCAATTGTATGTTGCCTGTTCCCGTGTTGGAAAACCATCAGATTTGTTTGTCTATGCGCCAGATAATCAAACAAAAAACATCGTATATCACAAAGCACTACAATGAAAATAAAACTGATTTTTGTTAATAATTATGATTCATATGATTAACTATAAAGAGATTACTTATTTCTAAATGCTTATATATGTTTTATTTAATTATATTTCTTATTCACAACGCCCTATCACCAGGGTGACAGTTCTGTTCATGAGAATTTTTTGCCCCGACTATAAAATATGTAGGAACAAAAAAATTACACATTACAAATCATTTTGACAGGCTATATTTGGCAGTACGAAGTCTGCCGGGTCAGCTAGTTAACAATAAAAACAAGCCATTTCAATATGAAAGTAATGTTTAACTACTTCCGCTGAGCTTGACTATAACTGCCAAAGGCGATGTGAAATCGCATCAATTATGAACAAAACTTACAACATTACGTTTTACTATACACAAGATCATTAACAAAATTGGTAAAGCACGCAAAATCGACAGCATTATTGATCAGAATTTTATCCTACTGCCCTGAATATTCATAACAGTCTTTGGCCTCTATTTGTTATGTAAATGTAACCAAACACGTTTAACGCCATCATAGTTATGAAAAAGGCAAAAAAGGGGTACAGAATTTGACACATTATTGTCAAATTAATCAATCAATCTTTACCAAGCAGGGCTATCATAAGACGCAAAGCTATTTACACCCATAAATAAGTTTTCATACTTGTTTGCAACAAGTCTTGTAAAAGACTTGACAAAAACATGTGTATAAAACAATGTTTCATACATGTATTGGCGTTGTTTCGGACTTGTTTTATTCACTTTTTTGACAAGTTTTCTACAAGACTTCACAATTTGTTTTAGGTGTAAACGATAAACTAAACTAGTATACAACATGTAGAATACAATGTCATACACCGGTACATTCTGATCGTTTTAATCATTGTACACACGGCTATAGATCAAGTTATACATTTCCAGTTTTAGCTGACCTCGCGTTGTACAGATTTTCGTACAATGAGAGATTACACAGGAAAAGTATAGCTTGATATGTAGTCGTGCGTACCCATCATTATGAAAAACTTTTGCTTTAGGACCAACCTTGAACAAAAAACAGGTTACCCATACAATTGTGTTCGCATAACTCGATAAAATATATGGAGCTGCAAATATTTTTTTCGCGATTTCACGTTTTATTCCATAGTAAAAGTTGTTCATAATGACGAGTACAATGACCCCTATTAAGGATTAAAACGATCAAAATGTAACGGTGTATACCTTGGTGTAAACGCGGGGTAAAGCCGGGAATATACGTAATTTTTTTATCAGGTAGTCGAATCCAATAGTCTGATCCGGCTATCGGAAGGCGTTGGAACCATTATTTTGTTTGAACATTCAACACACGTCTGATCCGATAGTCGGATCGGACGTCAAATCCGACTCGGTCGGAAACAGGGGTCTACACTCGTAAGTCCGTCAACGAAGATACGGGCCCGTCTGAAAGTAGTTGATCCGTGAAAACAAGTGTCAAATTAAATTTTTCGGAAAGCATAAACGTTTTGTGTATGGGGACAGTTGTCAAATCATGTTGTCATACATTCTTAGTTCGAAAACCGAACTAATCTTATGTCCGTAAGTTATACGGAGCGGGAAACGTCGGTAACTTACGCGGAAACTATGGACATTGTGCTAAGGGTGTTAACCCAATGGCGCGAGGGGTTTACGATTTTATTGTCGGTCCAATTATCTGAAGGCGCGGTCTGACATACTTCTGAACTTGCCAGCATACGAGTAGAGTTTGGTAATAGTGAAAAATTGCTGTTTACGGTAGTACGCAACGTAACGCACGCAAAACATTGTGCTTATGGATGCATGCAACGGTAGGGGTCGTGGGGGTATTTAAACTTGTGTTATATATAACATTAAAAACTTGATTTCCTAAAAAAACCTCATTAAAAGTTGGCATTTTGACCTTCAATTTCTCCGTAACGAGAAGATTCCCAGGTATGGTCCAGTAGGGCACGCCACAATTGCGGCGGTAAGACCCCTCTTTGAGGAGTGGCTTGTGAGGCGCCACGGCGTCCTCACCTTCCGCCTGACGCAGGTCCTCACCGGACATGGCTGTTTCGGGAAGTTCCTGTTTCGGATAAGCCGGCCCTGGTTCAGGCCATGGTACGGAGCGAGAGGGAATGGGAAGCCGTCACCTCCTTCTGTGAAGCAGTAATGCTCGCGAAGGAGGAGGCGGAGCGCGTGAGGGAGAGGCAATCACGGCGCCCTCGCGCCCCTAGTCGCCGCAGGAGGAGACACCCTGGGCGTCGGGAGTCGATTACCGACTCCCGGCCACCGTAGGCGCGGGCTTGCGGACGGCGAGCAATGGGCAGCTCGCCGTCCGGTAAGGACCAGGCCCGGGTCGACGGCACGTCGTGTTCCACGCACGCGCGCCTCAAAGAGATGTCAGCACCATTGACGGGGTCCGATAGGACCGATGCCTGCCGGGGTCGCGGATTGTTCGAAAGAGTTACCGTGGCCCTGGCGCACAAGCAACTGAAGGAACACGGGTGGGTTTTAGTCAGTAAGAGTCTGACACGCCCTTCCGCTTCGCCCAGAGCGGGAGAGGTCATTTGATGATTTCCAACCCAAAAAAAAAAACAAAAAAAAAAGGTATGGTCCAGTAAAAAAAAATATTACTATGACGGTACCGTGCAAATGGCTCTCGGCTTCGTTAAGTGTCTTTTTACACACCCGTTATATAAAAACACAAAAGGACACTTAGGTCAAAGTACTCCTCCACATCGCTGTCATCCGGAGACGTGCACAGAAGACTGGCAGCATTGCCAGAGTTATATAAAATAGGTTAAATAAGGTTATGTTCTTGTATATTTTCCAAAGTATCGTGCTGTGGTTACGTTGCTTGCAAAAATAATGTCGAATTCAGTGTCCTGCCCTCGCTTGGTACGCTACATGCCTTCAATATTGACGCAAACTACCGCCCTTGACCGGACAGTTTCATCGAACTACTAACAATCAAATATTGATCAATGTTCAATGCCAATGTTATAGCTAGGGTTGCCAACTTTTTATATCAAATATAGTATTTTCGTAGCCATTGCCTGTAAAAATATAGTGGTTAGCAAAAATAAAAATATTGTAGGTCAGAATGTATGTTTAAAAAAATAAAAATTTTTTGCTACTTTGTTGAGCCTTTATTAACAGGTTTTTTTTAATGCCTCATAACTATTTCAATACCTACTAAAATACCTTTATTTCATCTTTTACGAGATTAATACTGACCCTATTGCGCTCATCTCGCCATTTTGTATACATCACTGAAAATATGCGCTCAGTAAAAGCAGAAATTGCTGGTATAGAAAGAAGAAATGATACTATTTTGAAAATAAACGTTAAGTCAAAATCACTGAGCAGCGCCAAGAGCAATTCGAAAAACCAGAATTTTATTAAACTGATTTATTTCTGAATAAAAATTTCAAAGACAGATTACGGTTGCGTTTCGTTTAACACTTATTTTAATAAAATAATGTTATTTAAATTTTCATCGAAAATATAGTATTTTCGCCTACTATATATATTTTTTTTTAGATATATATTTTTTAGGCCTCTATTAAAGTAGGATACTATATATTATATACTAGGGTTGGCAACCCTAGTTATAGCTAAAGTCAATGTTGTGGAGGCTATGGGTTTTCTAATGGCTTGAGGAAATAGCGAACTTTAGATACCCTTAGGTAAATTCTGAACTGGTTATGTGTTAGTGTGACTTGTTTGGTCATCCATGGTTTGGTTAAATTATATTTCGTAATGTTTAGGTTGGTCTGGTTTTTGGTTACTCATCATTGGACATATTATGATTAGTTACTTCCTAGGTCATGTGAAAATAAATTACCCATTCGTATCATGTTCGTGAACGGGCGCCGTCAGTAGGGACTGGTCATCTCCTTAGCTGCCACGTCTTATTTTAATTTAATTTAATATTTGAATACCTGTCAACTTTATTTCAAAATTACAATAGTATTTATAATTAAAATATAATAACCTAACCTAACTAAACTAAAAAATGGCATCGAAAAATTCCTCCACATCGCTGTCCACTGTTAATATACCCAAGAGACTGACGGCATTGCCACGTTGTATGGCAATGTTTAGCCTCTGGCCAAAGTAAAAGCCAGCCCTTGGATCACGGGAAGTGTTAAACAGGCGTTTGGAGATTTCCTTGAACAAAACATGGGCACTCGGACCCCACGGCCCGAGGGTTTCAACCCCAAACGGAATTTCAAAGAAACTAAGTCTCTATATAGGACCAGATACTGACGAGCAATATTTGAATAGTTTTTGTCTTTTTATTACGGATGCTTTTAACTTTCTGCATCGTTCTCACATGCATAATTTCAACATTTGTAACCATAATTTGATTTAAAAGAGTGTCCGTGGAGTTTCTTGCCCGTTCTTCTCCATAGGTACCTACTACGCTTTGGAATGGGCAACTAGCTTCATCTTTCTGACTGGCCGACCCCTTGACAATTCAAAAGTGCCTGTAATCTATTTATTTCAAATAAATGCTTTGAGTTTTGAGTTTGACTTTATCTAACAGAGCAAACTCTAGAAAAGCTAGCGTCGTTTATCAGATTTTTTTGGAAAATCGAAAACTGTATGACCTACTAGATTATCTATCTGGTATCATTGGACATTTTCATATCCTTTTAAACACTTTTCCTGTTGATAGCGATGCGGACGAATTTTTTGATGCCGTATGAATCTTTTACTTCTTTTTATTTTATTTAAATTCACATATTATTAATATTATTTTAAGACTGTTAGCTTATATATACTATCCAAATAAATAGACATTTACTAATACATCTGGTAACATCACTTAAATCATTTTGATAGTGGTTACAACTTAGGGCAAAAAAAAAAATGTAGGCTTTTATGGCCTGTTTCACCATAACTTTCGGTTAACTTGTCGGGCAATCATTAAAAGAGTTACACTTCATAGTAATAAAAGATTCTCAAACTTATTTTTCTCATCTCTTCTTTTCCAGGTGCAAACGTGCTCCAGGTCCTAAACTCGGACTCTCAAGCTCTAGCCAAGGACTTCGGAGGCCCTATCCTGGACTACGCCATAGACTACGCCATGAACGTGACGCAGAAGTTCTTCGATACGTATACTTATGACCAGATATCACACGTGCCTTTGACTGACGATTTCTTTGAGAAGGAATAGCAGTAGAAGAAGGTGGTCCTTGGTTTGGTCCTCGATGGACTGAAGAGGGAGAGGGGATATTAAGTGATAGTGAAGAAATTAATGTTACCTATATTGTGAATTTGTGAACTTGCGATCGACTATTATCCAAAATCCTGACTGCTGGTTAGGTATAAGGTCCTAAGCACACGGCGTAATTTAATACGCGCCGTCGCGTCTCTGCGCGTGTCGCAAACGCTACAAGTGCTGCTTTTTTAAGGCAGATAACTTGCATTCAGCGCACATGCGTGTACCTAGGCCCTTACAATTTAAAATTTGGGTTCCAATTTGAAATGTCTTCGATAGCATTTCCAAAAAAATCTCAATTCCATTTTAGACCTTTGGATATCTTGCTCAAAACATTTACACAAACGGTTCGCAGTTTCATACATAACAAGTTTTTTTATACATGTTCAATTGATAAGTACATGTTTTGTGATAGTATTTCGTTTTATTTAATAGATTCAAGTTACACTATTACTGTTCAAATAACTGTAATAACTTAGCATTTCGACTATAACCTAATTATTTAAAAGTAGGTAACCAGGCACAGTTACTATGAAATAATTTAAAACCAATGGTCACCTTTATTGTATTTAAAAAAATTACCTTCTTACAGGAGCGCCCATAGATGGCGATAGCTTATAAAAATCCACACCATGTATAATTAATTATTATAAGCTCTATCAGTGATTTAGTAAAGCTTAAGTATCATCAATTTAGAGGTATTTCTAATTGTAAATTAAATATAGTATTTGAATAATTTTATAAACGACATTGTTTTACTTTATTTTTTTTAGTTACTTATTTGTTTTTTCCTTCAGTAAACAATGTCACAAGATTTGTAGTAACTTAGTAAGCTGGTTTTGGTTTACACATGAAAGAACCGATGACGAGAAAAAAGGAAGAATAGTCGATTTGCCAAATTGCCACACAAATAAAGCTTATTGATACAAAAAAACTAAGATCAAAAGAAAAGATGAGAAGATCTTTTAAAGTAACAAGGTAAGAAGCAGTGGTGGCCAAGTGGTAACGGCCGCAACTTACGACTTGTAGGTTCGAGCCCAGACAGGCACTTTGTATTTTTCCAATACACTTCCTCGAAAACTGGTTCTTATCGCACTACTATTATGTTCAACATGCAATGTATTTCACATGCGTGCGTTTTTATCATTTACTAACACGTGTGCGGAAATAAAAATTGCCACAGATAACTATACCTATACTTAGTCCAAATTGGTTCAATGCCTATAGTCGGCGGTGATTGCTTTTTTAAACCTCGGCAAAGAGATATGCGTCTTTACGGCGTTATTTTTTTTTAAATATATAAATTATGTTTATAAATAGAATATAACCAAAAACCATGATTATTAAAAAAAATACGTTTCTGAACAAATTAACAATTATTTGTGTTCTAAACTCAAAAATATTTGAATTTTCAATTTTTCATATTATTCTGTTTAGCGGCTTATACCTTTGCCTCTCCTTTATTTAACCTGCGAAGGTAAAGCGCGGGAAAAAAACAAATTCAGTCTTATTTATTTGTGTTATTTGCGAATAAAATATTTTTCGTTCTTTTATTTTATTTCTTCAAAAATTTATTGAAAAAAGTCATTTGATACACGTGGACATTTGTTATTGCAGTTCTCGGCTCCAAAACACCCTCGCCTACGGCTCGTGTGTGTACTCCGCCTCGAATGCAATAACAAAATTTCTCCAATTGTATCAAAATGTACTATTATCACCACTGCTCTCAAAACGGGGAAGAAAACATCGTGAGGAACTGGGGATGCGATAAGGTAGCCCGCGAAATTCAACTTTACTTATGTTTTTTTTGCAATTTGCAGGACAGTGTCAAGTTGTATGTTGATTAAAATATGATTCGCGACCACTGTAACAAATATGGCTTTATAGAATTATAATCATTAGAATCAGCAATACAACTCCGAATGTCATGATTTCATGAAATAGTTAGAGGGAGACTTAGAGGGATTTATTGGTGATATTTATGATTATAATTCTGTAAATAAATATTTGTTGCGGCCGTGAATCATATTTAGATCAACATACAACCTGATATTGACCTGCAAATTGCAACAAACGTAAGAAGATTTTAATTTTGCGGGCTACCCTGACGCTTTCGCCTTAATAAACATTACGCAACGATTAGCACCATTCAGCTCAACCATTTTGAAGGGCGCTAAATGATCTCACGCGCCACCATCAACGAGACATTTGAGTCCGCCCCGCTAACACCCTGCTGACTGGCGAATATTTTTACCACAGCATAAAATCTCTTCAAATAATTCGTTACGATATGAAAGAAGAAGGGTTAGGTAAGGTAAAATACCTTATATATTAAGTAAGTAAACATTTCTCAAAGCCTCCATCGCAACGTGCGAGTAAATCGGCGACTTGCGCAAGCGCAGCGATCCTCCCAGCTGTGTTACGTCACAGCTATGCAGATTGCACGCAACGATATGGATGACTGACTTTCGTTTGCATTTGTAATTTAATTGGGCAATGAAGTTAATGATGTGTGATTATTTAGTTTAAAAAATGCGTAAGTTTAAATGAATAAAATGAATTTATTTTCCCATGGTTTTGACTACTTGACGAAAAATCGGGATTTGTATATTATATGTTATTGAAAAATTAATACCCACAACCACATAAACCCTTTGTTTGTATACACATAAACCTTTCGGCTGTAAATTGTCCAAACGATCGAAAAAAACTGCATCAATATCCGTTTCGTAGTTTAGATGCACAACGCGAAGACAGACACGAAAATGTTTGATTTCGCAATGGAGTTAATCATTTGTGATTATTTAAATATATGAGAAATTTGTGGTTTATGAATCAGCCGATTGTCTTCTAGTTTCAAGGACATTAATTTAACGACAACTATATATCATTTATTTTAATTAGTTAATTAGTATCAGTGCTTATCATCAATATCTAAACGAATATTATAAAGGGATAAAAGTATTTCTTTGTAAAAAGTACTGATCTGATTGTAAATATCTTTGACTGATATGAAGTTAAAGTATTACCGAGTGGCATAGGATATGTTTCTTCCACGTGGACAATGTCGCGGGCGGGAGCTAGTCTGATATATTTTATGTGCTGAAGACCATTTTCCGATACGCGAAAACCAACATTTCCTACTGTGATGTCATCAACGTAAAAGCCATAGATATCCGAGAGATATGCCTTTACTCTATATTTGCTCAAGTTTATGTGTCGCCACCTTTTCCCCACTCCTGAAACTCTCACATAAACAAAAGAAATAGATACGGCACACATGATGCATTCTTCGCACACAAACAAAAAAATATGCGTAACACTTTTGTGCTATTTTATTGCATATATGCTCAAAAGGGGCGGGCACTAGAAAGTATAGATACAGTCACTGAATGCACACATGTAGCTCTAGCATCAACTAGGGAAGAGAGGTTGGTATAAATATGTGATCGATAAAAATATCGATGAATACCGACTGCAAAAAGAGGTGTTTTTTGGACGTATTTGGTACCGTTATTTTTTTCTGCTTTTCCATGTGGAATATAAAAAAAAAAAAAAATATATATAATATTTTCGTTTGCGAATAACATTTAAGTAATTCAGTTCCTTCAGTTTCTCCCTTACTCAGCCCCGGATTTAGATTTTTTTCGAGGCGGGGCAAAAACTGCAATCTGCCGCTCCCCGCCCCGCCAATCCTTTAACGTTTTACATGAATCCTTATTTATTTAAATATACATGGACATGTCGAACAATTATTTAGGATAGGACAGGACATATTTGAAATAAATCGTGAGATTATAGCATACTAGCTTCTGTACGCGACTTCGTCCGCGTGAAACTTCGGCCCCCGACCCACCGCGTCGTTGCGCATCACTCGCCCATGATATTACTTCCTTTTCGCTTAGCGTTCTTTCTGACTTTTTTCTTACTGCTCGGTTTCTAGGGTAAGGTTTCTACCTTCTTCAAGAATTGGGCTATCAAATGCAATAAGATTTTTTCAAATCCGACTGCTTGTTCCAGAGATTAGCGCGTTCAAACAAAAAAAACTCTTTAGCTTTATTATTAGCAGAAGATTAGAATAAAATTTTTACTCTTTGAGCCTTTTGTTTTGCAAAAAAATCGATGGCATTTTCATAATTAATCTGATTGTCATGATTTTTGATTGCTAAGATCACACCCGACTTACGCAGAAAAGCTTAACACCAATTAAGGCAATCTAGAATGCACCAAAGAGCGGAGCGAGCGCGAAAATTTTAGTACTGCCTCAAATAAGTTAGATTTTGTAAGTCCGAAAAGTTTTAAGAATTAAGGGTCGCTAGGCTATAAGAACGAGCAAAGCGAGCTCGAATATTTTGCCAGAAACATATTAGGTAAATTTTATCGATCGATAATGCTCCAATCCAACGGCTGCGCCAGCGCTCTGTGGTAAAAACTTAAAGGAAATCGTGTCGCCTTTCCGCATAAAGGCGGCGAAATGGGCGGGACGCCCGGCGCCCTCGCTAGGCGATGTAAAATTTCTAAAATAAAGGATTTGTTCCTTAAATTTTTGGCCACAGAGGTGACAGAAGCGCTCATCCTCCTCAGGTTCGCCACGGCATAGATCTGTTGCAAGAGATGGAAAGCTAACCTTTTTGTATCGCCAAATAAAAATGGAGCATGTGTTTTAAAAACAGAGAGTTTCTGGTAGAATTCAACTGCTCCGCCCGCAACCCGCTCGCACCGTTTGACGATCTATGCCTACGCTAATCACGTAGTGATTTTGTCAGTGTGCCACTCGCAGAGAAAGATAATAAGTGCTGCGCATCTCACTTATCGCAGAGTTGCGGTGCGCTGAGTGGTGCACTTGTTTGCCACGCTTAAATTTGCCTTTCCCCCCTAGATCCGGGGCTGCCCTTACTTAAAATTAAAACTGTTCAACTATCGCACATAAAAAACAATTAAAATAGGTACTTATTGAACATTATATCTGTCGCTTTCATAATTTAGTTGTTACATTCTTAGCCAAAAAATGTAAGCAAATATCAATATGTTATTCCATCACACATTTTGTCACTTGGATAATATTATTATCCATCGGGGTCTTGCTCAAACTGGTGAAAATCAGTCGATGAGAAAATATTTGTATCGACAAAGTGTCTAAGAGCTTTTGGGACTAGCAACGTCTTTATGGACTTTGAAGTCACTTGAAATTACCAACCAATTATTTTCTCTGCATTTTGCATCTACCTATTTATGTTCAATTTCTGGATCTATCGGGAAACTGATATAAAATGTATTAATTCTCGTTTAAGATTCTTAATACAATTTCTTATTAGAGCAACTAACAATTATCGATATCCATATCTCAGTGCTGCGCACCACTAATGCATCGTTTTGACATGCGTCAGTCATTAGGCAAAGGCTGTCGCATGTCAAAAATATTTCACAACTAGATAATTTGTAAAATACTTAAATATTATAATTAATGCAGTGATTTTTTAGTTACCGGTGGTAAGACAAACCACTTGTACTAAGGTTTGTTGTAATTGTGCTATATTTTCACACAAGGACGGAACAATTCGGCATTTCGTAAAAATACGAAATCACACTACACGTTCCGAGGCAAACATATGACTAAACGGTGCTCACTGCAGTCACGCGTATTTAAGGTCAGTTCAACCCAACGGAGGCGACATGCGCCACGCCTCCAAGCCATATCCCTCGATATCCGTGGTAAAAGCTCTAACTTTGGCTTTCTAGAAAAGCGGTTCCGTCATATCATAACAGCCGTCACGAAAATCTGTCACTCACACCAGTATTTGACATTATTAAGTCAAACCCCGCTGCCCAAAGATTTAAATCGCTAGATTTGCTCTCACCGTACTTAGTCACGCGAAAAAGACTTCAGACTGAGAAGTCTCTTCCGCGTGACTAAGTACGGTGAGAGCAAATCTAGCGATTTAAATATGAAAGCTAAATAGAACGCAATGGTTTCGATGAGAGATCTACAGAGTCTTACTGACATTCCCCAGAGATCTTCTGTTGACTTAATTTTAAGATCTTTAAAAGCTTTTATAACAGCTTGGGGGTTTGTATGCTGAAACCTAAACTCCAAAGGGCATGCCTTTACATGCTTTTTAAGTAAGGCAGCGGAAAGAGCGAGAGGGAATGGGAAGCCGTCACCTCCTTCTGCGAAGCAGTAATGCTAGCGAAGGAGGAGGCGGAGCGCGTGAGTGTGAGGCAATCGTCGCGCCTTCACGCCCCTAGTCGCCCCAGGTTCGAGACACCCTGGGCGTCGGTATCGATAGCCGATTCCCGGCCACCGTAGGCGCGGGCTTGCGGACGGCGAGCAATGGGCAGCTCGCCGTCCGGTAAGGACCAGGCCCGGGTCGACGGCACGTCGTGTTCCACGCACGCGCGCCTCAAAGAGATGTCAGCACCATTGACGGGGTCCGATAGGGCCGATGCCTGCCGGGGTCGCGGATTGTTCGGAAGAGTTACCGTGGCCCTGGCGCACAGGCAACTGAAGGAACACGGGTGGGTTTTAGTCAGTAAGAGTCTGACACGCCCTTCCGCTCCGCCCAGAGCGGAAGAAGCCATTTAATGATATCCGACCCAAAAAATAAAAGAAGACTGAGAAGAGTGAGCGTAAATATGATTAAATAGCGTTTCTATGACAATCAAGTCAAGTCACTGCGTCATTGTGTGTCCCAGAGGTGTCAAAACGGAACAGAAACGCGACTATCTTTTGACGCGGTAGGGCAAATCTAAAGAAGTAAATCTTTGTCGCTGTGATCACTTTCATGACAGCCGTCATTACGGCCGTTAAATGTGGCCACCGCTCTTCTAAGAAACCATAGCTATAAACGTCAGCGTTGGTCAACACCGTCACGGGGTGAGCTACTAAATTTCACAGATTTTAGATATATTGTCGTTGGTAATTGATAACCAGAGATCGGATATTCAGAAGCATATTTACCTAAAGTCAATTTTTTGCTATGAAAGTATGAAAGCAGCTTCTACAATTTTTTTTTATTTTTAAAACCCGGTTTTCCAGGGAATGCACAACCAGTCGGGTGTTTAGTAGGGAAGCGACTTCAAAAAAAAAATTGTTTAACACCTCGGGATTCTTGGATTGCATAACTATTCAGATGCATTTTTATTTAAAATTAATGCTTAACCCCCGATGCAAATATGTGTATGTAGGGTGTAAGAGGAGGGGTGGTGTGTGTTATTTAAAAATACAATTTTTTGGTACAAAAGCGCATTATTAGCCAACATCTCAACTTTAGCTGAATATGCATCCGAATATGCGATGTCTGGTGATAACACATTTTCAGCCCAACTTAAAACATGAAGTCTATATAGCCTCCATAGAGGCCACACTTGAGGGCCTGGACAATATCACATTCTATTTGCGATAACGATGATGGAAAAGTCAGGACTGATACATGGAATAAGTTGTACTATATAATACAAAGATCCTTGAACTGACATAAGCTACCGAAAAGCTTGTGACAATTCTGTTGAAAGTCGTTTTAGCAATACGAAACGCTTTGAAAGCGATTGTCACTTGTCTAGGCTCTATGGTCCCTAAAATTCAAACTAGATAGCAGCAGAGTTCAAAATTACAATGCCACAAGCACGGACTAGAAAAAAGAAGGACTCCGCGCCACGCACATCGAAAGTGAAGCATCGTACCGATCTATGTGTCTGTGTGTGTAAATAAGTGTCTTACTTGGGATATGTTATTCCTTGACACTTTTTCTGGGATGCAGAATTATTTTTACACCATTTCACAACACAAGAAGGTATTATTTTATTTTATTACTTGACGTAAACAGTACCTACAATGACGACGTAGTGCCGCGTAATGGCACCTTATGATGTAAATGTGTGCGTGAGGCATGTTTGTACAAACGGTCCGGTGCTTATGGTGCTTCACTTTCGATACGCGAGACGCGGAGTCCTTCTTTTTTTTCTAGTCCGTGGCCACAAGGATCTTATGTATTTCAAATACAGTTTCACCAAATGTTAGTAACACGAATTGTACTAACCCATTTAGAACCCACTTTGCAACATTGATACAACTGACCCAATTACAATTTCCCACAATCAGCTAACTACAACTCGCTCGTCATCAGACACTGCTGTGCATATCCAAGTCCACCCACGGCGCACTTTCTCCGCGCATCGACTCTTGCGCATTATGAAAGCTATGTACCCGCCCGCGCAATTGGGATCAATTTGTCTGTAGCTATTGTGAATTATTTTGAGCCTGTTATGGTGGATTTATAAGCGTACTAAACGGTTCATTGGGATAGGTCTAAACAAGGCAACGAATGTTGTAATCTTGGCTTTAGATTTTCAGATTATAGAGTGTTACAATCACATCAAAACATTTTGAAAAATGGTAACGTTGGTTTTACTCACGTGATTATTAGAGATTCAGCTAACGAAACACAAAGGCAACGAGTCCAACAATAAAAAATGTTGCTTAATTTTATTCTAGCAACTTTGAGGTATGTCATCTGGATGTGTAGTCCCTAAAGTCTTAAAACAGACTGTGGCATGGCACACATTGAGTATCTACCACGATCTATCTACGCATACGGCATATTATTCGTTTGTGAAGGATGACAGATTGTGACCCTGTCGAAAGCTATGTCCCTCTATTACATGTAGAGATGACCCTGCACATATGACCTTCCTTTTCTACCTTGGGCCTCTTCAGCCCGTCGTAGTCTTAGTTTCATATCAATAAATACATCTATCCTTCACAAAAGGAACTCAATAGATACCCTTGTACCTAATGTTTACTTGAACTAATATGAAAGCCATCGTTATTCGCCGCACAAATCTAATTTCCCTTTAGAACTGTCATCAAAACTAGTTTATTTGTTGAAGCAACATTGAAAAAGCAATTTGTTCCTGTCAACTATTATTCTTGCGGAGTCACGCAAGTCGCGACTCGGTCGGGATATCGTCTGAAAACTTTTTAAATCTTTACGTCTCATTTTGTTTTAGTTGGCTAAGTTCATGCTGTGGGTTTTATTGTGGTTTTCATTGAGATTATTCAAAATATCTTCTTCTTCGATTGATTTGTTAGTGAAACTCTTTTAATCAACATCGTGGTGGTTCAAAAATAGTGATTTGGTGCCGTTCCTTTCCAACTGTATATTGTCCTGTCCATTACCTTGCAATATATATTTAATACTATCGTTAAGGATAATTTCCACCAAACGGCTCGCATCGGATCAGAACGGATTTAACAATCTTTAAACGATATTAAATCGTGTACACAGTATTTAAAGTCTATATTACCAAGCCGCGCACAGCAGCTTGACCGAGGGCGTCTTCCGCGTTACGCGATCGTAACCGAAAGTATGTTGCGACGCGCGATCGGCTCCGTTCGCCTGTCGTCGTATCTTTCTTTTCCTTTTCTGTGTTTTATGATTATTTTCTTCTTCTTCTAATGCAATAGCCAGCAATACTACTTCAACTTCAACCATTTTCAAAAATTAGAACACGTCAACACGGTAGGAATGAAACTATTTGACTAGGCGCAGGAACGGATACGTTTGGAAGCGACGGTACGGAGCCGATCGTATGCGTCGACATCTTGCCGGATGCGATCAGCTGTCGCCGCATCCGTTCGTATCCTTTCCGATCCGATGCGATGCGAGCCGTTTGGTGGAAATCATCCTTTAGAAAGCTGTTACAGATGAATACGCACGTGTAGATGATGCTAAAGAACCCATATACAGAGTTACGTGTTAAAGAAATATAAAAAATCTGTCCAGCCTGTATTGTCCCACTGCAGGGCAAAGACCTTCCTCTCCCATTTCCGCACACTTCTGTAGAAAATTGTAAGTAGGTACCTTCTGAAATCTTCATAAACCAACAAACAAACTCAAAACGATCCATTATTCCATTCAACGACGGCAGTTTATTTTAACAGTAAATAAAAAAGACATAATTCAAAGCAAACGGAGGCTGAATGCAATACAACTTGGATTCACGAAACTTATTGCTGAGCGAGCGAATAAATCGAGCAATGAACTTTGTGTGTCACGAATATTATCAGAACAATGTTCAATGGCATTATAATAAGGGGTATAAAGGTATAATTCGACAAGTATTGTAAAGAAAATATTCTCCCGTTGATGTCACTGAAAAAACACGCCTAAAGCAAAAGTAAAGAAGCATAATTGGTAATTTAATTAGACCACCAAATTAATTGAAATTGTGCATGAATGTTATGATTTTTTATGTCAACATTATTAATTATTTTATCTTCGCAAGTATACAAAGAACAATGGCAGCCTCCCAAACAAAATTTTGTTGACATTTATTTTTTGCGTCTGCCTATGAAAAATATGTAAAAGTACAGAGTTTGAATCCCTAAACAGTTTTGTCTTCAGTCATGCTTTTATAGGAAGTCAGGAATTAAAGATATTCCAGTTTGAAGTTTTAAAGGTTATGTCTAGTCAACAACAGACCCTAATCGAAAAATAAATATAGAAATGAAAGATAAAAGATGGACCACTATTATAGAAGAGAAAATCGGGTCACAGCGAAAATTGGAAGACTGAGAAGACAGAAAATGGACCAGAGGAAAAGCAAATGCAGAGACTTCAGTTATACGAGGTCAAATTCAATCAGCTAGCGAAACTCCGCTGACGTTATGGGCATCGATCGATATGTTAAAATAATTAGCATTGAATAGAGTACTTAGTAAGAGTAGAATTAAAATTGCTTCACCGACAGACTTCCATCCATCCAAATCACGTTGGGAGAAATACGAAAAGAGCACTTGACCATACGACTAGCATTTAGGAAAGCTTCTTTTTGTTTTGTACAAATTCCAAGTAAAGCTTTACTGTAAAAACTTGTAAGAATTCATACTTATAAATTGAACAAATATTGACTCTTTAACCTAATTCTGAAACGTTATGTTACGAGTAAGTTGACAGTTTGAGTTTTCAGCATTGAATTTTATGCTCGACTCTGCATGGCTTTTTAGAATAAAATCTCTTGTCCATGACATGTTCCTTGGCATAATATTTTTCATTCCGTTTATCGTACTACTTACATTGACTGTTATCCTATGTAGTATCACAAAACAAAGATAATGGAAATGGAAAAATAAAAATACAGTACCTATTTACATCTTAGATTTTTAGATGATAAAAGTTCTCAGATTTGTGATAGCTTCAGATGTAATAGACAATACGAACCAAGTGATCATCACTTAATTGATTTACCTAAAAGTTTAAAAGTGAAAACTTCAAAGTAAGACTCTTTTAACTTGTTTATTGATTCATTCTTCCATATATTTTTTCTTGAATGTATATGTATAGGGACGTTTTTCCTAAACCAAATTCTCCGCATAGCCCCTTGCCTAATTCAGTTCATAACGACAGACATATCCGACGATTATATTTTTAACCGCGTCAATGGGGTGCGAAATTTTGGTGAAGATAAATTGACGAATGACGAAAGATGCTTCTTTTGTGTGAAAAACTAACGACCTTTTAACTTTTTAACGGAAACACTAAAAAAATTGGAGGATGTAGGTATCTCCCGCGATTGTCGTATACGTTACACAAATAGAGTGCACGTGTAGGCGACAAAGTAAACACACAGTTGTAGTTTCCAACTTGCTTCCTCTGTCTACTGATTAAAATTACTTACGAAATATTTTTTTTAATAGCAGGACTGGCCAAGTAAGTTAAAACGTTCCCATATCTCCTTAGAAGTCGAAGGATTTATTTATAATAAGCACGTTACAACAAGGGACTCTTGGAAAGAGCCCACGATGCTATGGAATTTAATGAAAATGACCATGTGTATTGGAGCAAAATTTTTAGTAATCGCTGTGGTCACTGTACCGCCTGCCAAATGATGGCAATATAATGGATATTGGAGCACCATAGTTATGGAAGGTTATTACTGAGGAATATTGCAGGCAGCACCAGTTTATTATGACAGGCTATGAGGTAGACATACCATGGATGTTCGCAATATTGCAATATTATGGCTTGGTATAGCCCTATTAAATACATTGCCACATCGAATTTAATTTGCTATCTCTTGCTTATTAATTATTTATTATGTGTTATTATTTTGTATTAAGACTGTTATTAGAGCGGTTAACATTCAGGTCCAGTCCAGTCACTATTGGATTTAGACACTATGTCTTACATATGCCATACCTTACTATTCCAATGATAGTATATAAGAGTGTTCTTTATGTATGAAATTATATAAAATTGAGAAGATACTACTGTAAAACTATACTATAAGAATCCTAGTAAATTCTTATATCATTAAATGTGAAGAAAAAAAATTGTTTCATAGATAATCGCAATAGAGTGTACCGCAATTTGTTATACCTACTGTTGTACATATCTCGAACGCAAATTTTGACAGATCCGTTGGAATTCGCTTGCCAAAAGTTCCCTTCCGCTGGTATGAGGTGTTTAACGGATCAATCAAAATATGGGCTGACTGTCAAGTTTTATACAAATAGACGGAAAAACGTAGATATGTAAGGTGTATCTATTCATACACGAAATCTCTTAAGGGGTAATTGTATTCATCATTACAAACAACTTTTACTATGGGAGCAAACCTGAAATCTCGAAAAAAAATCAGCTGCTCCCTACATTTATGTTCGCTGAACTCGTCAAAATGTATGGGACAACAGATTTTTGTTTTGCGACTTTCACGTTTTGTCCTATAGTAATAGTTGTTCATAATAATGAGTACAATGAACCCTTCAAATATTTCGTGTATGAATAGATACACCTTATATAAATACATCACGGATATAAGTCTAGTGACATTACACATGAATGCCATAAAACCAACAATACACATCACAAACACAACATAACCTCCACACTATGGTGTCCTCAGCTTCCCATAACGGACGCTAATTGCTCAATAATCCAGGCAGGGAGTGTAAATTTAGCCAGATCAATAGCTCGGAGTTTGGCCTGGCTAATGGCTTGTGTACCATCGCGTACAGAGTGCCGACAAATTGAATTAAATATGCATGGGACATCGGTAAAGCTTTTAGCGACTAGACTTTCAGGATGTTTTCAGAACTTTTTTAATGGAAAAAGCTTTTAAGCTGACAGGAAAACTATGTAGGTAGAGGTACGTTTATATGAAATATGGAATACATTTTCTGAGTGTGCTAGTGGGGTTTCAAACACCTAACTGAGATTTGTGTTTCGAATTTGTCTTCGTATTTATTTCAATTTCCGAGATAATATAAACAATTTTAAAGCTTGCAGTCTTAACATAATAATAATAATATCTCCACCGCCGTATTTCTACGTTGACGTGACGTGGGGCTTGCGCGCTCCAAACTCTAGGTCTGTGCAGGTAAAGTCTAGTTTGCCGAAACAAGTCAAAGGTGAGGAGACAGACCAACAGAGATACATAAAACCGTAGGGCAGCATGTGGCGAGCTTTTGGGCAGTTGCGACCCCACGGACCCTATCTCCCGGGAAAAGTCATGTTCCTCATCTCTGGCTTTGCTTTATTGGCCGGCTGCAGTGAACACTGACGTGGAAATGAGCTCCCACCTCATTCTTGCCTTTATTGGCCGGCTTGTGGAGATTCCCCCTTGTCGTTACATCACTATGTGCTAGCGACTGATTCCGGGGCCCATTATTGAGTGTGCAAGTCACTCTCTATCATTTTATCCGTGTCAATATAATACATTGGTCAGGCAGGGGCTATAGTCCTTCCATAGTTTTGGATAACCAGTCCACTCTAGCCACCCAAATCTATGGTCCAATGTCTTTGTTTCCATATCCTGTAGTAGTCCTACACCAACCGGAGGTTGTACACCACCAACCGGATGTTGTACACCAACCGGAGGGTGCACAATCGTCGTTTGATGCCTCATTTCATTGAAATTGTCTAACGGGCCTCTGCGAAATGGCCTCGGCCCCTCGTCCTCCTTCCTAAGGTCTGGAACCCTAAGGTCCCGAAATGTGTCAAAGACACAGTAAATAATAATAATAATATGTACAAGTATATAAAAAAGGTGGACAAATAATCATAGGGCATCAAAAAATTCGTCCGCATCGCTTTCAACAAGAAAAGTCCCCAAAAGGCTGACAGCATTGCCACGTTGATTGACAATTTGTTTTCGTATTTCTTCTTATCTGGTACCGCCGCCTCCCTCACCGAGAGCTTTCGCCAGTAACGTAACCTTTACGCGCGACCTAGCCGTGTTACTTCTACCTATTTGAATTATATGTATTAACTTATCCTGCTTGTTTCATTCATCTCTCTACACTGGTCTAGCAGTTGACGGCCTGCGCAGTCTACTTGCAAAGCCCTAGCCGTTACAATGGAATCTTGGATTGTTACATTACAGACGATTGATCCCGGTGAAGGAGCACCTTTACAAGTATAGCTCATGCCACTGGTACATTACATATATATGCCCATGTATTTTTCATCAGGTATGCCAAACATTTCGCTTGAAAATCTTTCAATGAAACAACATCCACATATTTTCTCAAATTCAGTGTAAATACCTCCAAAAGCTTAACTTTACATTTTCCTTCTACCTTCAAGAAATCACCAAAATTAATAAGTAGGTAAGTACCAAATTATATGTGGGCTTTTCTCGCTCACTGTACCGATTCAAAACAATATTTCAGGTACAGACAATTGTCTGGTGTGTACTTTAATTAATAATGGCATTCAAATTAATTACCCGACAGTTCGGATAATAACGATGAGTTATGGCACTTTACCCGCAATCCGGTTATTACCCGGTTATTACCCCGCCTGAAGTGGACAATGGACTTCGGAAGCGGAAAATTGTATGCCACTTGTGTGTAGTGAAATATGATAGTAGTTAAGCTAGCTTAAATCTAGATAGAATAAGGGAAATGGTCAAAATTAAGTTGATATCTAATGATCTAAAAATTATAAGCGACTAGCTTTTTCCTGCGGCTTCGCCCGCGTGTTGGTCGGAAATTATACCGCCGGGAAGTAGGTACCTACTACCGGGATAAAAAGCAGTCTATGTCCTCCCGGGTCATGTTCAACAGACATACAGTTACTTTCGCATTTATAATATTAGTAGGGATATGGAAATAAGGATGGGTTGAGTCACTTGAGAGATGTTAAAGGTTTATTTATAGTGAATTCTAATAAGTTATTCAGCAGTAGTGCTATTCTATAAAAATCTCACCGTGATAACTTAAAGAGGGCGTACAACGGTATACTAGCGCCACTCTTTAAAAATAAAATATCTCGTGACTGAGAAGGAATTATGAATAACGGCTTGTAAGGACCCTCGGTAAGTGTGTCTAGAATTTTCTAATACCTTTTATAAACTTTCATATTGAGACACGAAGCAACAAAATACGATCTTTGAGGAATGTTGCCGCTGTTCTTCAGATCGAATTTTGTTACTTCGTGTCTCAACATGAAACTTTATAAAAGGTATTAGACAATTCTAGACACACTTACCGAGGGTCCTTATTGAGCCGTTATTCATAATTATTTCTCAGCCACGAGATAATATTTTTTTAAAGGGGTGGCGCTAGTGTACCGTTGTACGCCCTCTTAAGTGAAGTGAGGTTGGAGTGAGCTATCATTCCACCAGTTGCTAGGAATTGACACTATTGACAGCTCACTTCAGCTAAGTATCACGGTGAGATTTTTACAGAATAGCACTACTGATAATAAGTATTCAAGATATTTCAAATTCTCATTTCGCATATTAAGTTCCAATATGCATACCTACTTTTGTAAGAATAGTTACAATGAAACTGGGTTATCAGGACAACTTGAAAGGCATCTGAATGAAATTGTTGAAGCCATATAAATTACAGATTACAGACCCTTGTCTCCACAAGAAAATGAGCGAAGAAAGTAACGTAAGAAACGTCTTCTCTATCCCTGGAGGACCTATACAAAGTGATTATGCTATTCATTATTACTTTTTAACCCTCGACGGAAACAGAGGGGTATTATAAGTTTAACGTGTGTATCTTTCTGTCTGCGCCATCGTAGCTCCGAAACGGCTGAACAGATTTTGTTTTTTTTTTGTTTTGTTCGAAAGGTGACAAATTTGAGAGTGTTCTTAGCTATGACTCAAGGAAATCTGTTCAGCCGTTTGCAGATTATCAGCTCTTTTTTAGTTGATGAAGGGATATGAGCATCTTCTACAGGGCTAATCAGTCAAAATTTGGTATTCTATTACTTCAATGATATTAGAAGCACACTGAATTGATGCTGCAGCATCACCTGGAATTTGCAGGATACCCAACTCCCTCACCAACATACAGCAGAAGTATCGTGTTTGGGGTCATTGGAATGGTCTTAATGAATAGGTTACCTATACATAGCCACTAACCTACACTACACCACTAAGGCGAAAGACATCGTGGAGTAGGGGCGCCAGAAGACGAGCTGTGCAGTTACTGGAGCCGCACCACAGCGCCAAGTTCCAGGCGTTCGTGGTGCGTGTACCGAATTGTTATCTTCCCGTCGTCATGGAAGAAGAATTTTGGTCGCAGGACGTGGTGTTCCGTCACTTCCGCGGACAAGTACCACAGGACAGCACAAGGACAAGCTAGTGAAGTGCTACTCACATAGTTTTAACCTATATTTGTTAACATCATTTTTGTTTTATACTTTCTATATGTTAGTTTGTAAGGTAGGTATATGTATATGGGCCATTGTAGCCCGAAATTTATGTTTTATTATTATTATAGATAGATGGTGATCAGGGTCTGATGATGAAGTAGCAAAGAGAAATGAGGATAAATTAGTAACTAACTTCACTGTGGTAAACATACGTACAGCTGCGCAGATTTAAGCGAGGCACGTGTCGATCGTAGCGTGTCTATTGGTAGGTATATTAAGTTTAAAAAAGCAGGAAATAAAAGTTACATTTTAAAAACTCCAGACACAAACAAAATCCTCTGAAAAGTAAAACAATAATATGTATTGGCCCTTTAAGTTTAATACAAGTTGTAGGTAATATATTGAACAAAGCAATGTCGCGTTGGGGGACGGCTAATGACAACGTCAAACAGACGAGGCCCAGCACTAATGAATGTATACTATTGTATTTTCATTAGCTGCTAAATGCCCTTCTGATTGCCAACCCTGAATGTGATGTGTTTGCAGATGAATGGAATAAAATTTTGCGTATTTGTCTGGTGTTCTGTGAGAGAAAATATGCAAGGGAGTCCACTGTTCCATGTTCGTTTTAAATTAAATTATATACAACTTATTATTGTCAACGTAATAATTGTTTCTATGTTAATTAATGTAATTGGAGCTTTAGTTAACTATAAACAAATAAAAAAATTGCCGTCCCCCGACGACGCGACGATCCTTGATCAAAATATTACCCACAACTTATATTAAACTTGAGGGGCTAATACATTTTTTTTTTTTACTTTTTAGAGGTTTTTATCAACAGCACTTTTATAATATTTAGACCCATCGTCCACGACGCTACAAAAAAAAAACCCTTGTTACAAACTGTGTCCGAGTGTACCGACCGCAATTGAAATACTAGTGCTGTGACATTCTGACTACTCATTGGTGATTTGTGTTTGTAACTGGCTACTTTTGAGTAGCGTCGTGGACGACGAACCTAACAGATTTCTCAAAAGCTGTCAGATTATCGTTAAATTGAAGGAAAATCAAAACAAAACATTTACCGTTTCTCAAAAAAGTGAAAATGCGTAACAGTCCTTTATTTAGCATTGAGTTGGTTACCTATATTTTGTATTAATAATAATAATAATAATCATTTAATACAAGTAATAAGACTCATAGCGTGTGTGTGTGAGCTAAATATATAAAATATCGGACATCCGTGACTAAACCAAACCAAACTAAACTAAAACTGATCTTCTTAAAAATATCCCTTCAAAAACCATTTAAAAAATAAAGTATCTACATCATAACAAAATCATCACGTAAATGAAACACACGTTTTGCGTTATTTTAGTGTCACGGCACGTGGTACTGACATTTGACACGGCACTTTTTGTGCCAAGGTACTTTTGGTGCACCCCTAAAGTTTTGATTTCACCGTAAAAAATTTAAGGAGGATACACTTATCTTTCGCACGTACGACATGTTATCGATTATGAAGATGTGGTTCTCAACATTATGTACGTATTTTTAGGTAAGTAATTAGGTAGAAGCACTGTAAACATGTAAAATACTGATTTTCAGTCGCATCTGAAGCCTATTTAATAAAAACAACAGCTGAAAATCCGACAATCAGACCATTTTGTAAGGTTTTTCATAGTTTTCTGCTATTTTAAACAGCATCTTGAATTTTAATTTTAATTGAACCTGTCGTGAAAATATGACAATTATGTATTTTTTGACAATTCTGTCACACTGGAGGAGTGCTAACAGTAGAGCAATGTATGTGGAGGTGTTCAATAACAAATAATATTATATTCATTCCGTTTATTTCAAGAAAACGTGCTCACTTCTCCGCGCCTAATAAATATATCAACAAACCGACAGAAAACAAACGAAAAAGATGCGACACGGCCTCATTAACTTTGATGAGAAAATGTACTTACTACGCTAGGTGGAAAATGAAATAAAAGTGCCTAAAGCCTTATTAAGCCTAAGCGCACACTACGAATTTTAATTGTTGCGGATAATAATAGCAATTCTGTGAATAATACCAATATAATAGAGTCCGCGCACTGCGGTAAAAAATCGCTTGAGAATTCGCTTAAAAAAAATTCTTTAGCGATTTTATTTCGCAGTTTAAAAATCGCAACGGTTAAAATCGTAGTGCGCGCTTAACCCATACCCACGATTTTGTATAGGAAGAGCTGTTTTCTCATAGAGCATCAATTTAAGCTAGATCTTCAGAGGGTATGCATGTTTAAAATTTGCTTTTAGTTACCTTATCTAATGTAACTTAGCAAAGTTAGGTACGTTGCCATTTTTGTTTATTATGTGTTAACAGTTCTAAGTAACTTTGTTCAGAAATTACTGAAACTGAGTGCCAATGCGTAAGATGTCATTTTTAAAATGCATCAACCACAATACCTATAGGTATTTGATCAACTGTCACTGCTAGCCTAGTTACATAAATAAGTAGGTATCTACAGGAACACCAGGGTAATTGCGTAAAACACTAACAGTAGAAATAGCTTTCATTTTGACAGTTCAATAACATTCATTGCGTTATTTACGTAACGTTGTTGAACAGCCAAATTTTTCGAACATATGAAGCAATAGATTAGCAATAGGCTTCAAAATTATTCAGATTGTGATAAATAGTGTGTTGTACTATTATGATGCTAAATCTATTAAAATTCAGGAAAGCAACTATTGATAGATTAGTTTTATGGACCACCAATAAATATTTTTTTTTTAAATTGTTCGTAAATACCCTATAGTACAACAGAACCTCACTAAATTATCATAAGTATTTAATAATTTACGTTTTAATTATAATTTACTAACTTATTAATAACTGGTGGCAGTGTTCATTGTGAACGAAACGTGTAAATAATAATAATTAATAATAAACTTATCCACCCATTATCCATAGTAAATTATTATGTAAATAGGTAGCCATTATTTGCAAGAAACTTAGTTACTTTAATTAACGCTTGACATTTATAATGATTAAACTTTTTTAATAAGTCAATTTATTCGCCTTATTTATTTATATTAAGTAATACTATTTATTACAAAGACGTTGAGGATGTTTTCATCTCTTCATAATTTATTTGATAATATTATGTACCTATAAGCCTAATGACATTTTTGCCATCACTTATTCTAATCAAATGCTAATTTCATTCAGATTAATCATTAATAAATTAAGTTAATCAATAAACTAGAATGGATTTAATCCGTTGATTGTTGTAACGGAAGATTAATAAATAATGGAGCTAGGATCCCTTTATAATAAAATATTTTTATGAGCATGTTAAATGAACATCTGCGCTAAACGAATGCCTTCGTCCACATTCTAAAGTAGAAAATAATAACCACTACTACATTTAATCAATGCCTTAGCTTTTTTATGTTTATCAAAGTAATCATGAACATGAGGGGCTCGTGGCTAAGTAATAACAGCCGCACTGGTCAATCGATCAGGTTAAGCTACGCTTGCCGCGGTTGGTCCGTGGATGGGTGCCATCTTTACATACCAAGACCACTCCGTGCCTCGGAAAGCACGTTAAGCCACTGTTCCCGGCTGTCATTCATGGATCTTTGACAGTCGTTACGGGTCGTCAGAAGCCCGAAAGTCTGACAACCAATCTTACCAAGGGGTATCGTAGTACCCGGCGGTCAGATAGGCAGTCGCTCCATGTAAAATACTGGTGTTCAGCTACATCCGGTTAGACTGGAAGCCGACCCCAACATAGTTGTATTACTCTATTTCATCCGATCCATTCAACCTCTTCGATTTTTTGCCATTTATTCATACGAATGCATATTTCAATTATTTCCCGTTTAAAATCATAATGCCTGTACCCCACATGAAAATAATTTATTACATTTGGAGAAAGCATCCTTCGTTATGCTAATATTTTGTTGGTACATTTGCGTGTGCTAGCATCACATATTGCAAATAATTTAATTTAATGTTTTGTATTTCGTAATGTTAATTATTTACAGCAGTACTGCTGGGGAGTTTGTTACACCACTTCTTCTACCCAAAGCATGAGGATAGGATGGAAAGGATTATAAAGCATTAGGAAGTGGTAAAGGGCAGGCGTTTTGAGGGACTGTGTTATGTAATTCTGACGTTAAAAAGGGCTGATTCTCAGGCTAATTTAAATAAATATCTTTTGATTTTATCCTAAAACGATGACCGACAAACCGTTCACTGTTTAGCAAAATTTATACCACACCTACCATACCTACTGAATAATTATCTTTAGTAGCTTTAAAGCTTAGCTAAAAGTTTGGAATCCTCAGTCCGTCAATCCCCACTGACAAGTCGTCTAGCTTGTAAAGACATCCGTCATTCCACACCGGGCGACTATTTATCCTCCCCCGTGTTTTAACATCGCTACTTATAAACCGACCAATATCGAAAGACCCCAGCATTTGCCTTATTTGTTCAAGAACTTTGTAGCTTAGGGAGGTCTTCTTCAATTGGGTGGATATCATAGGGGTGTAATGTGCCATTTCCGATAAAGATTTCAATATTTTTGTGTGATTTTTATGGATTTTAAAATGTTTTACATGTTAGTCTTGTTGGATTTTTTTAACTACATGTATTTCAATTATTTTATTCACCTATTTATTTAATAAAACTTCAAGCACATAAAGTTTGCAGAGGCTACGTTAATTTTATTAGTAAACTTTTAAGTACGACTGATTTAATTTTGGATACCTAATTAAAAAAACATTCCATCAATGCAAATTTTTAACCAATCTGTTGAATGTTAGGAAGATGTGACATCATTAGGGCATAGCCGGCATACATAAATAAATAAAATTTAAAATAGCCTTTATTTCCTCTGACCCTTTGTACCTACATAAATAAACAAGTTCTTAGAAGCTAATAACATTATTGATTGTATTATAATTTCTGCTTGTTAGCCCTATATTAGCAAATTAACTATTATCAGCTACCGAGTCAGGCTGTCTTGCGACATAGGCCTCCTCTATTTCTCTCCACTTATTCCTGTCCAGAGCTATTCTTCGCCAACCTTTTGGCATACATAATTAATATCATACAAAAAAATATTTCCTACCGCAAAGTTCTTAGCTGCGTTATTACTTATTATTTATGATTGATTTAATCAATTTATAATAATAATCAATGAATTAATTTGAGTGAGACACCTGTTGAAATAGTTACCAAATGGTGTCTGATTTGCCAATAAATTTACGAATTTTTCCAAGTTTTAATGATACCTACAAAACTAAAAAATATTACAGTAATACCTTATGTTAGATACCGACTGTGTACCTTGTAGATACAGTAGGCCGCACGTCAGTAGTAACATTAGAATAGAATAGAATAGAATAGAATTTTTATTTCGCAAATATGGGTATTACATATAGGTCTTAAGATTAAGTACATAATTATAGCTCAGCCACATTTTACCAATCGGCATGCAAAATTAGATTAGATTATTTATATCATTCTTATCACAATTAAGTATGTCAATTTATAGTTTTTGAATTATTATTTAAATCATCAAATTAATTTAAGAAAAAAAAAAAAATATATGTGTAACAAAAGAAAATATATAAATTATTATCATTAGGATATTTGACATGTCATTACAATTAACAATATTATTATTACAATTCGAATGTCAAGAACCAAAATTAGAATGTCAAATATCAAAATGTAAAAAAAGAACCAAAAATGAAAAAGAATATAAATGTCAAAAATCAAAATGTCTAAGGATAAAAATGTCAATAATCAATGTCAAACATCAAATATATAAACAAAAAAAATAATAATATAAATTCATATTAATTATAGTACTACAATCAAAACTCCCATTAGGAAAAACTTTTATCATCAAAAAAATCTTTAATTGAATAGTAACATTTTTCTAATAACAATTTAGTTAACTGTTTTTTGAATACTGAGATGGGTAATACTTTTAGATTTATTGGTAATTTATTATATATGAGAGGACCCATGGAAAAAATATTTTTTTTAAGTAAGGACGTTTTGTAACCGCCTGTATAAAGTTGACTTTTATATTGAGACCTCATTGGTCCTTTGCGTATTCTCTTATCAATCATTGATGTAAACAAATTACTGTTCATCTTAACAAATAAGGCAACTTCAAGAATGTACAAAGAAGGTAGTGTTAGAATCTTCAGTGATTTAAAAATTGGTTTACAGCTTTCTATGGGTTTAAGCCCTGTCATTGATCGAAGACAACGTTTTTGGGCCCTAAATATTTTATCTCTTTCACTACAGTTTCCCCAGAATATAACACCGAACCTTAGTAATGAAGCAACCAAACCATGATATGCTGTCACTAGCGTGTTCATATTTAACTTTTTTGAGAGATTGTACAGAATATATGCGGTTTTGCTTAATTTTTGGCACACAATTTCAGCATGGTCTTTCCAGGTCAATTTATCATCAATATGTACTCCCAAAAATTTTGTAACTGAAGTGGTATCTACTATGTCGTCTTTATATTTAGTTACAATATAGTTTGGCCTCAGTCGTTGGAAGAAATGCATTACTTTGGTTTTTTGTAGATTTAACACAAGATTATTTTTATTAAGCCAATCTATTATTTTTTCAAGTGTATCATTTATCTCTCTTTCGTATTGAGTATTATTTTTACATTCAATTATAGCTGTGCTGTCGTCAGCAAATAAAGTCATAGGATGATGTATTTGACAAGGTAGGTCGTTAATATAAAGTAAAAACAACAATGGCCCAAGTACACTGCCCTGCGGGACTCCGAATTTAGTAATTCTAACATTGGATAGATATTTCAATTCGCGTTTAGTTTTGGGACATATTCTCGAAATTTCTGTAAATTGTTTTCGATCCGTGAGATAGGACTTTACTAAATTTAGGACATTGCCCCTTATCCCATAGTGATGAAGTTTATTTAAGAGGATGTCATGTTTTACATAATCAAATGCCTTCTTCATGTCTGTGAATATTGCACATACAGGATTTTTTTTATCCACATTGTTCATTATCACTTTTAATAGATCAAATATCGCCATATTAATATTTTTGTTTTTTCGAAAGCCTTTTTGCTCTTCGCATAGAATATTATTTTTAGTTGCAAATGTGTAAATAGATTCATAAATAATTTTCTCGAATATCTTTGAGAAAACTGAAATTAAAGCTACTGGTCTATAGTTCGACATGTCTCCCTTATCGTTTTTTTTATGCAATGGTTTTACCATGACAGTCTTCAATTTATCAGGGAATATACCTGAGCTTATGCATGTATTGATTATGTGGGCTAATGGTTTAGCTATGACATCCGAAACAAATTTTACCACCGTGGTAGAAACTTCATCGCATCCAACACTATTTTTATTTTTCAAGTGTTTTATTATACGCAAAATGTCTTGAGGTATTACTGGAGGCATGAATAATGAATTGCTGACATGGAGATTACTACTTGTATTTCTCGGATATTTACTATTTACATTTTGTACCTGATCAACGAAAAAATCATTAAATGAATCAGCAATTTGCTTAGGATTAGTTACTAATTTATCTTCCTTATTAATTTGTAATATTGGTTCTTTTAACCGACTGTTATTATTAATTATCTGCCATGACGTCTTAGCTTTATTTTGAGAACAATGAATTAGGTAGTTATTTTGAGCTTTTTGTGTGAGATTGATAATATTTTTAAGCGTGCGTGAATAATTTTTAAATGTAGTTTTATTTTCACATGAAGGTGCTTTCCTATATTTCCAAAGTAGGTTTCTTTGTTTTCTGCTGCAAATTCTAATACCTCGCGAGATCCATTTTACTTTCTTATCGGGTTTTATATTAATTAACTGGTTTGGAAAGCATAAATTATAAAATAAACGAAACAGTTCAATAAACCTATCGTATGCCTCGTTAGGGTTATTGGATTCAAAAACGTCAGAAAAAGACAGACATTGTAGATGCTTTTTAAATAAGACTAAATTTACTTTGGACAGATCACGTTTCTGAATGTGCCAAGAATTCAGTATGCATGTTTTTTTAACTTGAATTTTTAAGATTTGAGCAGTATGGTCTGACAATGCGAAATCGATTACTTTACTCTCACATTTTTGTTTAGAATTATGTGCAAAGTTATCTAAACAACTGCCGCTTTTTGGTCTGGTTGGTTCATTCAATTCTAATTTAAGGTTATAGTTAAGTAGTACATTTTCGAAGTCTAGTGCGAAGTTATTTCTTTTCAGTCTGTTAATATTAAAATCCCCACACAATACAATTTTTTTATTAGGTTTTGTACAAATTTTCTTTAGTAGGGTATCTAAATGATCTAAAAATGAATTTATGCACGACAAATTCGGTGGTCTATAGATACAAACAATTATTATTCCTTGTTCATCTAACTTTATCGCACAATATTCAAATAAACCTGAGATAGACGAGTTAGGGAGTTCCCTATATTTGTATCTATTTTTGATAAGGATACACGACCCTCCGCGCTTTTGTTGCTTTCTTGAATAACACGCTGCGAGCTTAAAATTAGGGACTTTTATCAACGATTCCTGACCTGAAGTAACGAAATGTTCAGTTAAGCATAAGACATCAACGTCTATATTTTCTTCCGCAGACAACTCTTGTATGTGCAACGTCAACATATCTGATTTATTTAAAAGACCCGCGATGTTTTGGTGCACAATATTCAAGTGTCTACAATAGAAAAAACTGGTTATCTTGATCAGTTGGAGTCTCGGTATTACTGCCTGTGGACGACCTGTCATCTTGGCCTAACTTAGTAGGTACGGAGTTTCAATAGAATAAATGGCCTGCTTATTACTGGTTTTGTTACTTTTTTCGTGCGGCCTACTGTACGTACAAAATTGACTTTTCTCGCAAACCTTTTTGAATTATTTTCTTCGTCACTTATTTTTACTTTTTCAACAATGTGCCCACCAACCAGTTTCACGACTCAACTGAATGGTACTAATTGCCTACACGCCTGAGGAATTTCAGAAATGTCACACATACTTGCAAAAACGCCCGGAAATACCGGGTTTATATCCTGGGGCGTTCTGTGATGATGTATGATCGCAAAAACTGACACATCACCCGTTTGTAGCTGTCATCGGGTGATGAATAGCGAAGAGTGTAGAGGTGAAACAACGTCTGATTTATTTTAATGGGGCTGGTAAATATAGAACTGACTTTTGAGATGATTTAATATGTGTTATTCTTATCTAATTACCTACTGACAACTATCTCTCTTGTATTGAAATAAAAAAGGAAATTTTAAAATAATTCTGTCGACAATACTGGGCCCATAACCAAAAATAAAAACTGCTTGTTTTGTGATCGCACAAAGAACAGTTTTATTTTACATTTATGATGGCGTCGCACAATTTTTTTTTAAATGGCGGCGATTGTTACAGCAAAGATTGTTTTTTTAATTTTTAATCGTTGTTTACTATCGCGTTACAATTTGAACTGTGGAAAATTAAACTGTAGATACTAATTTCGAAATCGGGACTGTGCCCATAACCTAAAATAAAACTGCTAGTTTTGTGATCGCACAAAGAACTGAATGTTTTATTTTGACGAAAGAACAATGAGATGACAGTTATTATAGTTGGCAGCACAAGTCCTTCATTTAGAATGATATATAATTATAACAAATTTGCCATATTGAATACGTAAAATTTATTATTTAAAAAATCAAATCCAATATTTGGTACGTAAAAAACTTTAAATTAAATATTATAAAAAACACAGTTACGGAATAGTTAATATGGCCTATTATTTAAAAAGTACGAGAAAACGTGAGATATATTGTGTGGTAAATCTTTGTTACACTGGTTTACGAACAAGGGAAGCGATTGCAATCGGTTTTTAGGCTAGTGACCACCAAAATACGTAAACTTTTAAATAAATGTTATCTCATAGAGATACCTAACTTATCCCGATAAAACAATCACGGTTAACGGTAGACTATCATTGAAATATAAAAGGTAACGTAAAAGATAAAAGTGGTAGTTTCCTTGACGGTGGTGGACCGCTGGCCGTGGCACGGCACAATGGATAAAGGTGGTAGTTTCCTGGATCCCGACGGACGTCGGCCTAAAAGAACAGCAGACCTCGAAGTACAGCTGACGGTACGACAATCACGTGTCGTGGATCAAAAAGAGCTTGCCGGTCTCGAACTTCAGGGATTCTATGCGGCTGGCAAAAGCGACACCATGGAACCGCAAGCCTGGTAAGTAGTCCGGTACTCGGAAAAGGGCTGAAAGCAGCCCTTTTCAACTGGTTCTACACCTACGACAAGTAAAATAGGGTATTAGGCCAGATAAAAGGCTAAGACTTCCGCTGAGAGAGCAGATGGGGAAACGTACGTACCAGATTCAAAGAAATGTCGTGCACTATTAGTGTGGCGACTTGGTTGACTGTAAAACTTTTGAATCAGTTCGATACGGTATTAGAGTCAGTACTAGCGCATCATAAGGATTTAAAAAAACTGAAAAATTATGGAAATCGACTGCTCTTGATTTATATGTATCCGCAACTGATTTTTTTGTATATCCATCAAATGTTTTGCATGTCAACGTCAAAGTTTGAAAAATTCTCATTTTAAAGATTAATGACCAGACATATTAAATAGAATAGGTAGGTGGTAACCGCAGAGGCCACGCTGTACTATGCATGATAACAGGAATATGTAAAGATACGTCATCGTGATTAAAAATTAATCTAGTAGCTCGTGATATGATTACCTTTCTTAGAAAATGCTGCAGAAGCCCTTTGTGAAGACTGAATTAAGAAATATTTTGTAAAAATAACCTAAGAATTTAATGGCACTGATTTAAAGCGGCAGTTGTTTATTGTAGTTTTGGTAAATTAAAAATTACAAAATGCATATTTAGAAACAAGTTCGGCAGTAAAAACTGAGTTTTAATTTCTTTTATAACGCGTAGATCAGCCATTTGTAAGCGCTCATTGCAAATGCCCCTCACTGGTTTTGCAATCGCAATAACAAAACAAAAGAGTGTCGTGACCACTGACCCATAAAAAAACATGCGAAACTGCGTCACACAAGAAGCGGAGCGGAGAGCGAGAAAGCGAAAACAGCCTCCGCTCGTGGCGATTCTGAAAAATAAGTACCTACATCAGGTGCATCTTACCCAGTCCATCTATTACTTATTACTACTAATATAGTATATATGATTCTAGACCCCCTAGCGTAGAAATTTTCGTCGGTTGTCGTAAAAATAATCTGCTGTTTCATAAAAAAGTGCAATACCTACGCGGTCAAATGTAGTAAACAGAAATTATTTTTTAAATATCCGACTAAAGATTTCAACGCAGGCAGGTTCAGAGAATCATGTGCTCAATTCATGGTTACAGTTTGCGCGCTCTAGTAGTGAGCTTCTCGGAGGCCTGTGTCGCTTCGTGCATTATAAAATGTTAGTACTTACATTTCTAGCTAATCTCTGCCACGTCAAAATTGTTTTAGCTTTTATTCCGCTTTTCTGCCTTCAATGGGACTTCGTCTTAAAACCTTTTGTTAACAGAATTGCAGTACTTACCTACATATCCTTAGGTTAAGATTGTCAGTAAAAAGCGAGTAATTGAAGGAAACGTGTGGTAGATTCACATGGCACTGTGCTAATTTGTATGGGCGAGGGGCGCCGTAATGACCTGGACTTCGAACGCCATTCTAAGTTTAATTTACTTCGATAAAATTTATGAAAATAGTTCATGTTTAAATGTCATCAAGACTTTATGATTAAGGCATATTGGTCTTTCAGTTCATGTAACTAGTGTTAATGTTCGTATTACTTTAACTGTCTGGTAGTCCAGTTACTGAGTAAAATGTTGAAGCTCAAATTCGTAAACCAAATAGGTATCATTCGTAACCCTGCATTTTTTGTATATATAGGTCTACAACAGGAAAAATCGAGGAAAAATTTGCTTTTATTCAAAGACCTCTTTCCCAATAAGTAACTGTAATTTTCACGAACTTTTCCGTTCTGCTAGATCAATCAGATTGTCTCCTATTATCGGCTTAGAATACCCGGTATCGTGTTACCCAGTAACCGAGTTATAGAGGTCAGTGATAGGCAGTCGCTCTATGTAACAATCAGCTGCATCCGGTTACACAGGAAGCCGACACCAACAAAGTTAGCAAAAGGTATCATGAATTTCCCTGCCTATGCCTTTTATCATCATCGTAATCATTGGCAGCCTCCCTCTACACACCGCTGAGTAAGGCCCCCTTTTGCTGATTTCTTTAATATTTACCTACCTACCTATGAGTATGATCACATGGTGGGAAGTCACCCAGTAGGTACACACGGCTAAATATCAAGCTATAAATTTCCAGTGTAAGCCTCCTATACAATACGACATCAGCTTATACTGGAAATGTATTGCTTGATATGTGGGGGTGTATACCATCTCTATCGGGGTCAGCGCATTAGCTCACTCGCTCGTGTGCACTCAGCTTCAGTTCACTGAAATTACTCACAAGCCGATATCGTTAATGATGTGAAACTAGCCGTATGTGATCTAAACCAATGTTGTGTGATAGGAATAGATGAAAGAAGAGCCTAAAAAGGTCAAAGAGGGAAAGGGCATCAGCATCGTAGATGTTAAACTTATAATATGCATTACAGACTTACATAAATACTCACAGGGCGGCGATTTAGTCACTTGCTTCCATCAAGGGGGGATTCTACCCGTTATTTTAAACTTATGTTACGAAACTCTTATACGATTCGTAAAAAAAAACAAATTCCTATTCAACAGTAGACAGACTATGTATTTCGATGCATGTATGTGTTTTTTTTTTTCTTTTTTAACATTTCAAGTATGTGTTTCATAGCGAAAGTTGTTTGAATGACGTGTAGAATCATCCCCGACGGATGGAGGTGACTAAATCGCTACCCTGTGGGTATTTATGTAAGTCTGTAATGCATATTATGTATGTAAGAAAAAATCTACATCTTTTTAATAAAATAAGTGATAGACATAATTTTAATACTAGAAATAAAGATAAAATAGATCAACCATTTTTTAGATTATCTAAAGTACATACATCTTTTATGGGGTACTGTGTTAAATGTTACAACAAAATACCTTGTGACATATTGCAATTAAATGAAAGAAAATTTAAAACTCATATAAAAAGTACACTTTGTAAACAAGCGTATTAGAAATTAGAGGATTATATCCTAGATAAGAATGCTTGGAAACATGCTGGTCCTGCTCCATAGGACAATCTAGAGTCTAGACAAAATCAAACTGGTTGCTAATTTAATTGTATAATTTATAATTTTTATGACATTGATTGTTACATTATGTACTTAACTACTTTAACTCACACACTAAATTATTACTTGTTAAAATTTTGGAAACATCATCTACTTTTCAATATTTGTAAATATGTGAGCACCATGTATCTGTCACATAATTAATTTACCTGCCTTTGCATTATATTTAATTATTTTTACCTATTGTGGTATAGTAATTTTATTCTAGGTCTTCACATATGATTACATAATTAATGTGAACTTACATAATATTGTAAAATATTTTAAAAGAGTAACGGTGGAGTTTCTTGCCCATTCTTCTCCATACGAAACTACCTTTTGGAAGGGGGCAACTAGAATCAATTCTATTTTTTTGTAAATTTTGACGTTAAAAAGTGCCTTTTTTTGTGCCTATTTGAAATAAATGATTTGACTTTGACATATCATAAGATTAAAGACTACGTTGAAGACAAGGAAGTTTGGCAATAATTCCTTCTGCACATGTGGCTTCCCTGGTACCTTATTAACGGCATCACTATGTAAATGTCTATTAACTGCTCCCAGAAGTTTATAAAAAAAAGAAGGAATTTTGAATAAAGGCTCAATAAGCACCCTCGGTAAGTGTGTCTAGAATTTTCTAATACCTTTTATAAACTTTCATATTGAGACACGAAGCAACAAAATTCGATCTAAAGAAAACCGGAAACATTCATCTAGGTTTACTTTGTTGCTTCGTGTCTCAATATGAAAGTTTATAAAAGGTATTAGAAAATTCTAGACACACTTACCGAGGGTGCTTATTGAGCCTTTATTCAAAATTCCTTCAATACTCAATATCTTTATTGCTTTACCATAATGTGTACTTAGGTAGTAACTAATATAATTGAGATCATTATGGACTCTGTAGGGCACAGCAAAAGGGTAGGTCCTTCTCAGTCACGAGATAATATTTTTCTAAAGGAGTGGCGCTAGTGGACCGGTGTGCACCCTCTTAAACATACTGGCGAAATGTACTATACTCGTAGATACACGTCTGCCCAAAATAAGGTGTGATGTTATATTATGTAATAAAGGGTGTGGCAGAAAAGACATTAAACAAAATCGTAATCCGTTACATTAGTCCTAACGGACAAAAGTAGCTCAGTCTAGAGTGGTACGGCTTGCATGCCGCTATAATTTTGCTATATTATGCGAGATGGCGTCACTGAGACATGGGGTCACAGTTTTTCTACGACATTTCTTCATATAGCCGCTCTCTAATAAGTATCTTATATCTCTTTCGGTGGCAGGTACATCGACGCGCAAACTGTCACCATGAATTCAGTACATGATTCTGAACTCCCCTGCAAAGAATTTTGTCACCGGTTCTCAAACAAAAATTTGGCTTTTTGTAAGACTCATTTATTCAGCAGACAATTTGTGCCGTTTCTCTTGCATACCGAACTAAACTATCACTAGAATTCCATACTTTTGGCTATGAGAATCTTAGAGCTGCAATCTTCGGCAAAAAAATATCTCTTAATTTAAAAATAATTTTGACGCAACTAAAATTTAATTTTACAACCGCGATTCCACGTGGTACTTGTTTGCCCTACCCCGTAATATGGTTTTAGAGCTGGAGGCGCGCGTGCTGGGCTGGCTCGACGTGTTTAATATGGATTTTTTCACTTTATGTATGAAAAATATGAAAAATTATTACCTACATGTTGAGTTTTAGGGGGGTTTATGGGTTTCATAAAGAGGGTCGAAATTTTCATTATGTTTGCGATAGGACATAGGACACACCATTTTCAAAATATAAGCAAAATAAAAGAAAAAAAATAATTCAGTACTGTTTTTGCACCTGAAGTCGAGGTGTTGTGGTGAATTTTAGTTCATAACAACTAATTTTATTTTACACCTTTTTAATCGCGATAAAAAATAGTCAGATTTAGTTAGACAACCAAAATGTTAGATGAAAAACGTCAAATTCAGAATATCAGAATTGCCATTTTCACTAAATTACTAACTCCGTGCCATCTTTATGCTGAAAAACTAAAATATAGTTAAGTTGTGTCACTTTAATCTATTTCAGAATGGGAAATCGTCGTTTGACAGAAATAAACTAAATTCTGGTGATTTTTAGTCTAGTTTAGAGAAATTTGTGACAAGAGAATCGGCACCAACTGATAAAGTTAGGCTTATCAAACAAATAGTAAACAATGCCATAATCTCGGTAACAACGTTGTACGGAAGCGATGTTTAACTTAGTTTCGTAGTAGCGCCCGAGTGCGAGCTGCATCAGAACCATGCGCCCGCGTCGACCAGCTTGCGAATGTACAAGTGATAGACTGTAGCGATGATGACAGTCTTACTATAGGTACTCATTGAACCCCATGAAGACCCCGCTTACCTCTGTAATGGGGGGGGGCGAGCTTTTACTTCTCTAAATATGGAAGAAAAGTACATTAATCCCAAATAAATTGGGATAAGGGCAATTAAATGATGATTGCAACCCATAAAGTTAAGTAAGGATTCCAGCTTCACCTCCACCTGCGTACTTTTTTACTTTGGAATAAGTTCAATGAATCATTTATATAAACACTTTATTGTACACCACCATAAAACAAAATGGGACAAACATTTAAAACTCGAGTACAAAGGGCGGTCTTATCGTACAAGGCGATATCTTACAGACTAGACACAGCTGCACAAGGCTTCGGTGTTTCAAGTTTAAAGTACTCATCACATTTTGGAACTTGAAAAGAGTTTGGAGATCTTTAAGACAGAAAACCCAAAAAGCTTCATCAGCAACATCTTTCCTACACTAGAACCACCTGCTGTGTGTAGGTCTTTTTGCTGCTAGTTTCCACAACTCTCGTCATGATGTTTACTGCCTATTTAACGATATCGTGAGCCCAACGTGGCAAACGTAAGGTAGGACGCCCTTAGACTCAGGGCCGGATTTAGGGGAGGGCATCCGGGGCGACCGCCCCGGGGCCTCCACAAAAGAGGGGCCCCCACAATAGAGACTTCGAAAAAAAAAAATATTTTTAAATTCCGACGAGTAAACACTAGTAAACAACTTTTCCTTTGATATTTTTTTTTTCGCTGTTTTACACACGGTGTACAGTTACAACGGTTAAGGTACCTTGCCCTTACTGCCCTATCAAAAAAATCCAACCTGTTTAAAAATTATTGAAAAATGCGGAAAAAACTATTTATCGTCTGTTCCACAAAATTTTCGGGGCCTACACTTTTTGGTTGCCCCAGGGCCTCCACACGCTTTCCCAAAGGGTCATGGCCATCCGGATGGTACGGGGATACCGCACGGTCTCCTGCGAGGCGGCGAGCCTCCTTGCCGGATTGCCGCCGTGGGATCTGGAGGCAAAGGTCCTCGCGCACGTTTGGGAGTGGCGCGAGGAGGCGAAACGCCGGGGCGTAACTCCGCTGCCGCGAGTAATCACGGCACAGCGGACAGAGCTCCGGCGGGATCTCATGGCGGCATGGAGAGTGCGACTGTCGCAACCCAGCGCAGGGCACGCCACAATTGCGGCGGTAAGACCCCTCTTTGAGGAGTGGCTTGAGAGGCGCCACGGCGTCCTCACCTTCCGCCTGACGCAGGTCCTCACCGGACATGGATGTTTCGGGAGGTTCCTGTTTCGAATAAGGCGGGAGGAAACGCCCGGGTGTTACCATTGTGTGGATCGACCGGAGGACACGGTGGAGCATACGGTGGAGGTCTGCCCGGCTTGGGCGGAGCACCGCCGTGTCCTCGTGGCGGCGATCGGCGGCGGCGACCTCTCGCGTCCGGCCCTGGTTCAGGCCATGGTACGGAGCGAGAGGGAATGGGAAGCCGTCACCTCCTTCTGCGAAGCAGTAATGCTCGCGAAGGAGGAGGCGGAGCGCGAGAGGGAGAGGCAATCTCTACGCCCTCGCGCCCCTAGCCGCCGCAGGAGGAGGAGACACCCTGGGCGTCGGGAGTCGATTGCCGACTCCCGGCCACCGTAGGCGCGGGCTTGCGGACGGCGAGCAATGGGCAGCTCGCCGTCCGGTAAGGACCAGGCCCGGGTCGACGGCGCGTCGTGTTCCACGCGCGCCTCAAAGAGATGTCAGCACCATTGACGGGGTCCGATAGGACCGATGCCTGCCGGGGTCGCGGATTGTTCGAAAGAGTTACCGTGGCCCTGGCGCACAGGCAACTGAAGGAACACGGGTGGGTTTTAGTCAGTAAGAGTCTGACACGCCCTTCCGCTCCGCCCAGAGCGGGAGAAGTCATTTGATGATTTCCCACCCAAAAAAAAAAAAAAAAAAAAAAAAGGGCCTCCACACGCTTAAATACGGCCCTGCTTAGACTAAGTGGAGCGACGATCTTCGCAGGATGGCTGGTAGTAGCTAGATGAGAGTTGCAGAGAATCGAGTTGAATGGCGTGCAATTGGAGAGACCTATGTCCAGCAGTGGACTGCTGTAGGCTGATGATGATGATGAGCACAACGTGCTTTCGGCCAGCAATGTAGGAACCATTTAAAACCTCATTCCCTTCCATCTTGTCCCACATACAGTATTGAGACGACTAGAACTGGCAAATTGCTCCACGTCGCGTTTTGAGGAAAAGTTACCATTCACACGATGACTCACTAGTATGATGAGAACTATCGGTGTGTGTGTGAGTGAAATTCTAATCGGTAATGTTCGTGACAACCGATTTATTTCGAGTCATTCCGATTCTGGGACGGTTTACCGTATAACTGCGCTTGCGGTTGCGTATCTGGATCTTTATGCTGGTTGTTTTGTAAAATTGAGGATAAAACAGCGTTTTGAGGTTAATAAAATGAGTCATGGTTGAAAAGGTTGGTTTAAAACCGCAAATCTCTGGTTTTTATCTATACTAATATTATAAAGAGGTAAAATTTGCTTGTTTGTTGTAAGTTTGTATGTAGGGGGTAATCTCTGGAACTGCCGCGGACGGTCGGATTTGAACAATTATTTTTGACATTTCCCAATTCTTGAGGAAGGCTATGGGCTAACATCACGCCATAACCCTTAGGAACCGAGCATAAAGACAAAGTCAGAAAAAACACTAAGCGAAAATTAAGTGATAGCGCGGGCAGGTGATGCGATACGACGGGGTGGGTCGGGGGAACAAGAAATTTCACGCGGACGAAGTCGCGAGTAGAAGCTAGTTTGGGATATTTGTCTTTGGGTACCTACTTAATATGCTCAGCAGTCTGCAATGACTCTCTCTGGGTTTCAGGGAACCGGTACCAAAAACACACCGTGAAAATTAACTACGTCACCGTTTTGCCTACAACAATATCGAAGCGAAATTGGAACATCTCATTTAGTATCGAGCCCACAACACAAACCAACCTGGCATTTTCCGGAAAACATCTACGAAAAATAGTCTCTCATTTCCTTATCTATATTTCAATCAACGACCACACTCTACGAAATAATAAAACATAAAATAAACCATTAAAAGCCTCATACAAAATACATAATTTCAAATATCTTCACAATACCATAAAAATGTAATATTAACAAAGCAGTGACAGAGCGGCGCACACGCATGACACAAGCGCACCGCGTCACTAATTAGATTGTTTAGCGCCCATCCGTAACGGACCTCCCTGACTGACAGAGGTGGAATATGACGCTATGGTGCCGTTAAGTTATTTCCTTTCTTTACAAAAAGCAGTTTATATTCTTGAGCATGATTACAAAATGTGTTCCGAAGTGTGTATGTAAGAGCCACAGGGATATATGGGAGTCCCTCGATATATCTTTGTAACTTACATTCGTGTGCTGACCATCAGCTGCATCTAATATCAAACACGACCAAGTCAAAACAAGTAGTAAAAAAACCTTGCTTATCGGGGAAATGATTCGTGCCTAAAAAGAAATTGACTCGAATGTCCTCAAAATACCTGCTTTTATTTTTGACAAGCTGACCCGACATACGTTGTTCTGTCAAAACAATAATTCATACAAAAATCCCATAGAAAAAAGGAAGTTCAGTTTTTCCCGAATTTGTTTTGTTTTTTCTTCTGGAAAATATCGCAATTTTTCTTTTCTTCATACTTAATAACCTAATTCGGACTATTACGAACAAATCAAAACAAAAAATAGTCAAATCGGTCCAGTCGTTCTCAAGTGTTGCACTTACCTACGAACAGCATTTCATTTGTATTTATAAAGAAGATAGGTATTGCAATACATCAGACAACAGCAGATCAAAGTAGAGATGGAACAAATAATTTTTTCGTGCGATTTATCAATGACAAAAGCTTAGCTGTTCGCAAAATAACCTAACTAATTTCGGTTTGTAATTTATTAGCAAGTTCCACTAAGATTAGGTAAAAGAAAGGAACTACCTACTTAGCTAATTGGCGATCGCGTGACTTGCTCCTTCAGCTATCCATAACTTTGCGTTTTTATTCTAACAGGAAAACAGGAACGAGACTGCAGAATGACTGCTGCACCCTTAAAATGTTCTAGGTGTTTCTTCAATGCGATTTTTGACCCCATATTAACAGACTGAATGCATGATGCATCAGACTCCAAAATATAAATGATAATGATAAATGATTTTATATCTGCAAGTAGGTTTGTACAAACACTTCTACACGTTAATCGTATTTTAAAAACTAAATGAGGTCGGCATTTCCTATCTGACTGCTTTGAGAAGAAAGGCCGATACAAACTAAGAGGTAACAAATAGTCTCTTTTAAAGTCCAGACATAATCTTTGTCAGATGATGTAAGGACCATAGATAAGTGTCTGAATTAGTATTTGGAATACTTTTTCTTCTAAAACGCTGAGAGCCGGATAAGTACCAAGAACACGTTGAAAAAAATATCTAGACTTCGGACACAATGATTACGCCACAAAAAACCAAATAGTAGGTTCTAAAAAAACCTTTTGTTCGCAACGGTGTGGATTGTGGATTCGTAATAGTGTGTCCATTATAATAATCTGTAAAGAATATCGAGAAAGTAGTATTGTAAGACATAACATATTATAATGAATAATGTCGTGGGAAAAAGAGAAAATGTAACACTGCCTTTCTTGTGAAGCACGTAAGTATTACCGGTGCGTCGAGCGAGCCAACTATTCAAAGATGAGAACTTGATTAAATATTTCTGCTTATCCCGGTGGACAACGTGCGTTATAATAATAATATATGTAATATTATTCAAACCGTGCGTGTGAACTTTGATAAACTGTTGAATTATGCAGTTTGTTTTGTTTCTCATGAAGCTTGTCAAAAGACAGGAAAGTAATGAAAAGCATTAAAACATTTGATGAGAGGTTTGATGAAAAACTGCTTTTAAAAGTCGCTCATCACACAATTTCAGGTAGAGTGTCTTTGAAGCCTTTCTTAGAAAAATATTCGCTAACATTAAGTGTCTAAGTAGGTACTTACATGCTACGAGTACATTGACAAACTACTAATCGCAAAAGATTTGCGAAATTAACCACAAAAATGATACTGTATGCTGCAGTCGTTCCTCTTGGCATACAAGGAACCTTGCAAAGAATTTCGAAGAGACTTGACTTGGCTTAGAACTCATCCTTGCTGATTGACCTGAGATTCCATTAAACGTAAAAAATGGTAAACTGACAAAAAAACAAATAAATCTCTGTCACATAAAATTAAGAAACCGACTACTCATGCCTGCACTAAAGTCCGACATTTACTTGATATTAGTATAAACTGGCCGTTTTGCCCATAAATCTGTAATGCAGGCCTGCGGTAAGACACTTACCAGAATATTAACTTATTCTTGGTTTTCTGCGTATTGACAATATTAGCATGTATTTACTTATGGATCTTTATTGAGACAGCACAACTTACCTATAACATTTTTTATACTTCTGCTGAATGACGTCCTTTTCTATTAGTTTTTTTCAGGGACCGTTCGAAGTTTGGTTTTAGGAAAATAATTTAAAAAGCAACAAACAGTTTACATGATTATGTTAAGAGGATGGGCAGCGCTATGATAGAGCAACTAATGCGTATTCCGAAATTCGTAAACGGACCTCAAGTTGATCAATTTATGAGTAGATTTAAGATTCAACTTTATCAACATATTCTAGAAAAACAATAGCATTTCAATATAAAGCACACCATTAACGCCACAGCCACGATTACAAACCGGCTATTTTTAGCCACACCTCATAAAAATGCGCAAAAATGGCGCAAAGCAAACATTATTCGTAGCAAGCGCAGTCGCGTGTACGCATCGGGATGACATTCGTATGCGCAACGCAGAATGTAATTGATACCGTCTCAGTTTGCATTATGTGGTCCTCTTAAGACAGTTTATGGGACTACAAAGGGCCTAGACAAATGGCATTCGCTTCGGAGCGATTCTATTTCTACAATCGCTATCGCTTTCGCTAATGTTTCCATTATACAAATCGAAAACTAGCGATAACGCTTGTCAAAAAGTGCCACTTGGCTACGCATCTCTTTGGAAGTAATCACTCGACGCTGTCGATTCGTTTGATAGACTCGAGTGATGTTAACATTGTCTAGCTAATTTCTATGCGTTGACCTATGATCACGTGACATTTCAATAGCTTATGTCAACCCCATACATTTTTGTTTTTTACTTTTCTACTAGCGTCATCATCACTAATCGAATGTTACTTTTTTAGGCCCTCAGAGACCCTTGGGCCTAGCGCGAACGCGCAGAGTAAGCATAACGTAAATTCTCACGATATTAAAATTAAAAATTCTCGTTTCGCACATATTTACTTAATTTTAAGACTTTATTCATATACTAGTTTCTACCCGCGAGTTCGTTCGCGTGGAAATCGTAATCGTAAGACACCACAATTTACTAAAATAAGAGCCACATTTTTATACAACTTTCCTATATACTTCGTTTGTAGTTTTGGACTCAGTAGCCAAAATATGATGTGAGTCAGGACTGGTGTGGTGACCGGGGAGCAAGAGACGTGCAGTTGTCCGTGTGAGAAGCAACTCGTCCTGGGGTCGACACCCGCAGTTTGCAGTAGTAATTTCCAATTGCTTGCGAAGTTTTTCGTTTTTTTGTGAATTAATGAACGCCTCCGTTTCTGCATATACTACATAATGGCACAACACTGATACTCTGACTAATGGTTTCTTACAGATTATTCCTGACGAACAGCTATCACTAAAATAATATAACAGTAGATTGTAAACTCACAGGATTTCTCATTAACAGTTACCTAACCATAGAATATTTATTTTTATTATAACCAAAGATGACAGAAGAGGCCTAAACTTCATGCTTGTCTGAGTACCTACGTTTTCCGAACTATCAAAATACAATATCATAATAAAATGTAAAAAAGGAAACACAAAAAACAGTCGTCGAACCACTAAGATATTTGCTTTGTTGAAAGTTGAAAAAAATTGACGTTCTTATATGTCATGATTGAATGCATAACTCCTTAAAGGTATAGCGGGATGATAATTATTTAAAAGGTTAAATCAGTAACTATAGGTATACTATATTCGTTCCCTATTTAGCCCAGTGAAGTAATGGAATGATTCGACTGTTGTCTTACACTGGTATATTGTGTTCTCTCTCATCACAGTCTCATTTCCTACTAAATTTATGTGAAGTGTTTCTCTCAAACATTAGTTGGGCCGACAGTTTTTTGATCCTTATAAGAATCAGGATAGACAGGCACCAAAAAAAATTTTTTTTTTTATATTTGCCCAACTTCTTGCTGACTACATTTTTTTCAAAATCTGTGAATGCAGATCAAAATGTTTCAAAAGTTAAGAACAATCTCGTGAGACCGTTTTCTTATAGGCACAACGATTAAGGTACCTGCCCTTAATGTCCCATCTCAAAAATCCACCCTGATTATGTCATGATTGACTGCTTAGCTCCATGTAGATACAGCATGATGATAATGATTTAATAGGTAAAATCTGTAACTATCTGCAATATTTTAGCTCGTCTTTTTACAATTTGTGGTAAACTAGAGAAGAATACGAACAAATTGCAATATTTCTCATCCCACATAGCAAAAAGCGTGATAATTTATAGCCTACAGATTGACCTGACTTATAAGGAATATCTATGCAAAATTTGAACAAAATCTATCACGTAGTTTTTTGCGTGAAACTGGAACATACATTCAGACAAACAGAAAAAAAATCTAAAAATTCTATTTTCAGTATAAGAATCGCTGCCAGACTTCCCAAAAATTACTTATAAAAAAAAAAACATGTACAGTTTTGACTTCACTACGATTTTATTAAATGTATATATAGATGAGTGATACTGATTGTGCTTGTCGCCAAAACTTAAACCAAAATTATAAAGGATAGTTGTATTTTCGATTAAAAAATCTTTCGGATCTTCGTTACATGTCACTCGTTCATACTAGGCCCACTAAGAGATTAAAGGTCGAGGACGACTGTTGACTATGATGATATCGTAAAAAGGTACTTGTCTTGTATGAGGTTGTAGCGGTTTCTACATCGCCACATGCGAGCTACAAGTCACAATGACGTCACGCAAGATCCTGCATCGCGCAAGGAGAGTTTACCGCGCACCTAGCATATATGTATACAACGTCCCGACATCAAACGTCGGGCAGTTCCCCACCAGACACTACAGCAGTCTGGTCGGATGATCCTCCCTTTTCCATAGAGTATGAGTGAACTTTACACCTTGTTCCTCATACCTCTATACTAAGTAAGTATAATAAGTGCCTATTGTTGATGATGGTCGGTGATGCTTGGTGCTTAATAAATATATTAACCCTTAAATGGCCACTGCTGATGGAATAACCCTGCCCTTTTCTATGCCTTTACTGCAGCTATGGATCTTGAAGTTCCTCCTTTGATGTTGTGTGTCGAGTTTCTTTTGCACCTTTTAAGCTTTTATATACTGGAGAGTTCATGCTGCACCGACTTCTAGGCCTCTGTCTTTAACACCATCCTGGAGGTTTTTACTTAATACTACATAACATCACGCCTGTATTCCCGAAAGGTTAAGCAAAGGTGTACCTATAGCACACCCACATTTCGCCAGTTATGTTTAAGTCCCAAGTAATAGGAGGCGACCCCATTGGCATCAACCACGTACAAATCCGGACTCCAGGCTGCTACTGAGAAATTCTAGACGGAGAAACCCAACAATACTTTGCCCAACCGGGGGATCAAACCCAGCCTCATGTTCAGCAGTAGCTCTTGGGACCATAAGTCCAAACGGGACAGTCTACTAATTACTAATACTAACTAAAGCCTAATTAAAATATATGACAAATCCACATAATTAAAAAAATTGGCGGAGTATCCAGAACGTTCATTGTTTATTAATTTAATCCATACAGACCATACATGGTATGAATGAACGTCAAGTCTATTTTCATCTTCCATAATTTTCTCATAAACCTATTTTGGCCGGCTGCTATAGAGAATTATCATTGCGACCGGCTGCCAGTAGGTATTTATGAAGAACAACAAAATAAACTGCTCCTTTACGAGCGTTCTTCTGGACAATTACCAAGATGTCACCATAACACCTTATTGTCGGTGCTTTATTGTACCAATAATGCTTTATTCTATTAAAAGTTCAATTTCATTTTAAGTTGAAATTAAATTTAATTGAAACTGCTAAGAATATGAGACAGAAATAAAAGGCTGTAACTACATAGTATGTCAACTCAAATGACTACCAGTAATTAATTCAAGTGCCTAATAAAATGGGAATGCATTGGGCATTTTATTCCCATTTCTTATATTTTTTTCCTTATTTCCCATTTGTTAGTCTAGAGCAGGGATGGCGAACCAATGGCACGCGTGCCTTTGGTGGCACGCGACAAAATAATTTGGGCACGGCAGCCAATTGACGATTATCATCTACTTATGCTTGTCGTTATTTTCAGAAAGAATAACATTAAGGCCTCTGCCTCGAATCTTGCGGGCAGCGGGGCGGCAGCGGCGGCTCGCCGCCGCTGCCGCCGGGGCGGGCAACGCAGACCCGTTCTCGAAACCAGCGGGCAGATCGCGCGGCACTATAGCGACGAATTACTCTTCTATTTTTATGGTTCACATCTTTGCTGTTCCATATCGGTGTCCTCTCAAAAATTGCTGAAATAATTTGCTCTAGCACGTCCGAGGACATGTCGAAACGTCACAAAAAAAAATTGCACAACACTGCAATACAGACGCGCGGGCGGTCACCGCTCGACTGGAGTGCACCGCTCGTTGCCCGCCCCCGCGCCGCTACCGCGCCGCTGTTTTCGAGGACCGGTCCATTTGATTTTACGCATTACATCCTGCCGCTCCCGCGCCGCTGCCGCCGCCGCCCCGCTGCCCGCAAGATTCGAGGCAGAGGCCTTAAGACTCGCTTAGAACCCGTTTGTCAGATGATTCTAGTTCAGCTTGCATTCTGATAAAAGTAACAAAATATGAACCAGCACCCTAATTACGTAACACACTATCTATCACAATCTGAATCATTTTGAAGCCTATTGCTAATCCATTGCTTCATATGTTCGAAAAATTTGTCTGCTCAATAACGTAAATAACGCAATGAATGTTGTTGCACTGTGAAAATGAAACCCATTCCTACTGTTAGTGTGTTACGTAATTACCCCGCTGATATAAATTATTTGGCATCGTAGTTTGCAAAAGCAGAAGTTGCACTAATTTGTTAATTCATTTAAATAAATATAAAACTGGTAATGTTAAAATTACCTACTGTACAATAGTAAAGGTATTTTTCTGTTTGCAAATAAAGAGTACCTAAGTACATACGTATTATTGTGAAAGTATTAAGTTTTTTCAGAAGTCACTAAGTCAAAATTTTTGTTGCCACGTCATGGCAACATTAAATATTTATTTGGAAAAATGGCACGTAGATGCGTAGAGGTTCGCCTTCCCTGCGGGGTAATTACGTAACACACTAACAGTAGGAATGGATTTCATTTTCACAGTGCAACAACATTCATTGCGTTATTTACGTTATTGAGCAGACAAATTTTTCGAACATATGAAGCAATGGATTAGCAATAGGCTTCAAAATGATTCAGATTGTGATAGATAGTGTGTGTTACGTAAGTGTTACGTAACACACTAACAGTAGGAATGGATTTCATTTTGACAGTACAACAACATTCATTGCGTTATTTACGTCGTTGAGCAGACACATTTTTCGAACATATGAAGCAATGGTTTAGAAATAGGCTTCAAAATGATTCAGATTGTGATAGATCGTATATTACGTAATTAGGATGCTGGTCTAGAGCCTACCTAGAGCTTGCGGGCATCTAGGTACATGCCAGAGGGCGTAGACAAATGGCATTCGCTTCGGAGCGATTCTATTTCTACAATCGCTATCGCTTTCGCTACCTAATGTTTCCAACATACGAATCGAAAACTAGCGATAACGCTTATCAAAAAGTGCCACTTGGCTACGCATCTCTATGGAAGTAATCGTTCGACGCTGTCGATTCGTTTCATAGAATCGAATGATTTTAACATTTGTCTAGCTAATTACTATATAGCTTGTCAACTCCATACATTTTTAGCTTTTCTACTAGCGTCATCGCTATTCGAATAGTACTTTGTCTAGGCCCTCAGATAAAAGAATTGCGTCGATAAATAGGCTCAAAAAGCTCGCCAAATAGGTACATGACCCAAATATCAGCAGCTTTTTTTAAAGCTGGTTCATATTTATCGAATCAGAATATTATCATGTAGATCTAGGGGGAGGGGGGGTGTTCGAGAGTTGGTATGCCCCCAATATTACAGCGCGACGTGAATCAGGTGCAGCGTTGATTGCTCAGCCGTTCACTTGCTTGACAAATTATTTGTTGATGTCGTATCGTTGGATTATTACGTTTCGCTTGGTAATCACGCGCTGGCACACGTATGGCCTACTAGATATGGCTATCATACTACCCACTTTACAAAAAAGGGGTACAACAGGCGAAGACGTACCCAGAAGCAATGCCGGTTTTAACATTACCTACAGGCGCCCTGAGAGAAATTTCGGCGGCGCCCCTCTACCCTCTTGGAGAATAGAGAGAGGCGAAAAATTTCAGCACTCCGCTTAGGTTTTCTTACGTCCATTCATAAAGAAATAGGAGTTACTTTGTCGGCTTATTCAGAAAAGTTTGAAAATTCAGAGAAAGTCGTATGCAAGAGCAAGCGAAGAGATCTCAACATTTTTTTTGGTTTTCTAACTCCAAAAGCGAACTAAAAAAAAGTACTCTGCAAGCGCCAGAGGTAAAGGGGCTCCTTGTCACAGCCCCTTCACCTCTGGCACCCAGGGCCGTCGCCCAGCCGCGCCCTACCCTAACGCCAGCACTGCCCAGAAGATTATATTGGTGACAAAATTCACATCACACCTGTATTCCCCGAAGGGTTAGACAGAGGTGTTTTATTACATTAATGCGGATGACGTACAAGTCTACATCTGTTTCAAGCCAAGTGACTGTGACAGCGCGTTAAAGGACCTAAACGATGATCATAAGAGGATAGCATGTTGGGCTGGAAAGAACGGTTTGGTACTCAACATCACTAAAACTAAATATATGCTATTTGGATACAAGAACCAAATCAGAGCTGTGCCAGCTACACTCAACGTTACCCTGCTGGGTGAGTCGGTCAGTCGAGGCAGTGTGGCACTTATAATCTGAGTCTGAACATGGACGCTGGGTTGTGGCACGAAGCACACGTAGCAGTCTGCGCGCTACTTTCTACCGGTTAAAGGTCCTTTATAAAATAAGACCTTATCTTTCAGAGCCGCGGATCCAGCCAGAGCCATGTTAAAGAGGGGGGCGAGGCGAAGGGGTCGCCCGCCCCGGGCGCCTTAGCCAGGGGGGCGCCAAAATCATCCTGACGACAGTCATGTTTAGGGGCGTAGCTACCGCCGTATCAGCCGTATCAATAATACAGGGCCCCCAAGCTACTGGCGAGGAGGGGAGGGGGCTGCGCCAACGCGACATGTGAAGACAAAAAATCGTAATTATTTTCCAAATCCTCAAATTATTTTTGAAGAGACTCGTAATTATTGAAAACCTAATGAAAATTACCAGAAACAAATTACGTTCAATCTAAAGGCGCGGTAAAGGTAAAATCACACAGAAAATCAAACCTATGCAAGTCAGGTTGCTCAAAATTTCGAGCTCGCTTCAGTCACTCTTGCATTCTCAGTAAAATCACAATGACAGCTAAACCTAGTATCAGTCCGGATGCTCCAATTTTTGAGTTCGCTACGCTCGCTCTTGCATCTTTTAGTAAAAAAAATCACAATGACAGCAGCTGTACCTAGTACCTACCAGAGTCCAGTTTTCTAGCTCATTTCGCTGATTCTTGCTTTATCTTAGTAAAATACAATGAAAACTCACCACTCAATCGAACAAATTTCCCAATGCAAATTTTACTGTAGAATACATAAGTTATTTTACGTTTAATTACGAAACCATAGATATCCGCGTACGAAACTGTCGCTAGCACATAGTGACGCTGACGTAGCGACAAGGGGGCAACGTATCCAGAGGTGCTTGAGGACCACAGAAGTATTCCACGGCTATCAGGACAATCCCGGAACTACGGTCGAGATCTCTACTAGCATCTTACTGAAATGCTTCCTTCCTCCGAGCACGTCTGCTCTTGCAAATCTCCACTCAAGCGGGCTAATAAAGGCAAAAAAGAGGTGGGAGCTCTGTTCCTCCTCAGTGTTCACTCCAGCCGGTCAACAAAGGCAAACCAGAGATGAGGAACATTATTCGGTTGGATATTCCGATGTTTTGGGTAGTTAAGACTTGTAACATAAAAAATAAAATTATTTTTATGAAAAGCAACACAAGCAGAACCATGGATGTGCAACTGCGTGCTTTTCCAAAGACAACTAAAGCTTGGGAATATACATAGATGCAGGGTGACGTCGATAAAATATAAAACAAAATAATTAATTTAACTCATTTATTTAGTTATCTCTTCGGCAAGATACAGTCATATTGTTAGAAGGCCAGTCTATTTCATTGAACACTAGTGATTTGTTCTTTAGGAATCCAATTGTTTATCACTTTGAAGCTTGATTTTTGGCAGTACATGCTTATACATAACAATTTAACATTAAAATTACTTGTATATCGTTGAGGTAGAGTACAACCTATAACAAGTCAAATATGGATGGTACTAAAAGGTAAAAGGTATTATTGGTCTGCTACATTTTTTGGGAGCACGCCCCTTATCGAGGATGCGCTAAGGTATCCCGCGATATTCAAATTTTCTTACGTTTTTTGCTATTTGCAGGTCAGTGTCAGGTTATATGTTGATCAAAATATGATTCGCGACCGTAACAAGTGTATGTACAGAATAATAATGATTAGAATCATCAATATAACTCTAAGTCGGAATTAACCTCAAATAATTTTATGAAATAGGGCAATTTAAATGTAAGAAAATTTGAATTTTGGGAGCCGCCTTGGGCTTTCGCCATAAGTCCGTAAATTAAAAAATTTAATGTGACTTAGAAATTCAATTCATAAGCTCTACCTCTTTCTTAGGCCCTTACAAGCTAGTAGTCACTGGATAAGTGAAATATACATGTTAATTAGTAATCTATCCTACTTTAATTAATATTATTGACATTACACTTTCCCCGATTTTTCAACAACTACCAAACCAATTTACAACTGCAGAACACGTCCGTTCAAACGTCATTACATTACATGCAGTGTTTTTTCTTACAAATTTCTTATTTGGTAAACAAACACGGAAAACACGATTTTTCGAAACAATCGGATGTAAGAACCGTTTCACAACTCGTTAAACAATTAATTCTCCGAAAATCGACATATATCAGTATTTGTTTACCAAATATAATGCATTAAGGAATATACACTTTATATATTTCATTACACTTACAAGAATTTTAGAGTTAAATAATATTAGTTAATTGTTAATATTCTGACTATTTACATTGTTACTAAATAACTTAGCATTCAAAGTTAAACTTTGCCATAATACTTGTATCTAAAAGCGTTATTTGTACATTATCTGTTAACTAGTTTGGCGACGACTGACTGACCAGTATATCTTGATACTTGGGGCGCTTCTTTTGAAGGGAAAAAACCGGTACATTTAAATCTAGTTCGCTGTTTTGTCGTGTATCAAGATGTACTGGCCACTCGGTTATAATAATTGCACTAGAGGTGGGTAGGTTGATGTGAGCTGTGAGCGCTGAACCGCAATTTTATGGCTTCTGAAACAATGTAAATAGATATAATCATTTCATTTGGTTGCAAAAGAATTACTTGTGTCTACCCCGTATAAAGGCCGGTTTTATTTTTGGTAAAAATTACTTTCAGGATTTATACTTTTTATAAAATTCAGGCTGCGATCTAACTTATACTTTACTCAAGATAAGCACAGTAGCGTTTCAACGAAAATGAATCTAATTTATATCCCATTAATGTTCATTTTAGATTTTTTGACTCAAAATATTTATTTCAAACAAACCAATTACAGGCACTTTTGAATTATCAAGGTGTCGGTCGGTCAGAAAGATGAAGCTAGATGCCCATTCTAAAGCGTAATAGGTACCTACGGAGAAGACCGGGCAAGAAACTCCACGGCCACTCTTTTAAATCAAAATCGACATGCCAAGAAGAATATTCATATGAAATGCTTGATCACAGTCAAGCAATATTAATTCCTCAGAAGCAAAGCTGAGCTTGAGTTCAGGGGTGCATTTTAACATTTCACATAACACATAATGCCTATAATGTTCCTACTACTGGTACACAGGTCTCTCTGTGAGAGGGAGTGAACCGTAATCCACCACGCGAGCCCAGTTGGTGGATGTCACATCTCTGCAAATTTTTGGTTCTAGGACATTCCAGTTTCCTCACGATGTTTTTTTTCACCATTATGAGAGCAGCAGTGATGATATTAAATACATAAAGTGCCCTGCTAGGGTTCGAAATCACGATCTAACTCTTAAGTCACGGCACATACCACTTTAGTACTTCATCATAACAAGAAAAATTACGTTTTTTGAAACAAATGTTACTAACCTGGTTAACAGGAGTACAATAGCAGTACATTATCCAGTAGGCTTAGCTGTGACCAGCTCGCTGGTGAGCTACGGCGGCGGCGCGAGCGGCACGAGCAGAGGCTCGCGCGCGCGGCGCGGGCGCCGGCTGGACGCGCGCGGCGTGCCGGCGGCGCGCAGGCGCGGCCGCCCCGGCCCGCGCCGCGCGCGCGCGCCCGCCTCGGGGGTCGCGGGGCTCTCGATTGTTTCCAGAGGCGCGTCGGATTCTAGAAGGGCAGCTCCTGGGGATGAAATAAATCAGTCTATAACGTAGGCAACTAACTCATTGATAGCCCCTGACGCCAAAAACGACGGTAACCACTTTCTATCACATTAATTATATGAGAATTTAACAAAAACAACCTCTGGACTGCCCGACCTCTGAGCGGCCAACTCGTCATAATTGTCTTGTCTCACAGGTGGGCTCGGAAGGGGGCTGATATGGAGTGCCAATAATGGCCCCATTACGCCTTCTCCAGGCGAACATCAACCGCTACGTCGCTGCTCAGGATCTGTTGCTCCAGAGCATGGCGCAGTGGTCGATCAACATCGCCGTGGTCGCTGAGCCGTACTTTGTCCCGCCCAGGGATGACTGGGTGGAGGACCTGAGCGGCTCAGTGACCCTAATTTCGTCGGCCTCCGCTGGTACCCCATCGCTTAAGACTGTCAAGAGGAAACGGGGTTGCGTGGCAGCACGGTTCATGGAGATTGTCATGGTTGGGGGATACTTCTCCCCGAACTGGGACATATGTGGGACATGTGGGGTACGACTGGGTGCTGCACACCGACCTCCCTAGCGGCGTCAGCGTCATTTGTTACGCTGGTCCTGGCGCAGGTGAGGTCGCACCAGGCGGCAACCGAATTCACGCGCGGTTGCGACAGTCGTTGAGAGAATCCAGCAATTGGGACTCGAGATGGGCTTGCACAAGTCCGAGGCCATATATTTTCATTGTCCTCGGAACGCGCCACTGTCGGGTTCCCAAATAACAATAGGAAGGGTTCACATCGGCGTCGAGTGGACAATAAAGTGCCCGGGACTCGTCCTCGACAGCCGGTGGAACTTCGTGGAGCATTTCCGTCGTTTGGCTCCCAAACTGGAGCGGGCCGGGGATGCCTTGAAGCGCCTCCTGCCCAATCTAGGGGGTCCAAACGCCTCCTGCCGGAGACTACGCGGGGGTCGTGCGGTCCATGGCCCTGTACAGTGTAGGCGCGTTCATGAGGCGTCGACCAGCCCGCCGGTTGAACGCGTCCCAGAGGGTCATGGCCATCCGGCTGGTCCGGGGATACCGCACGGTCTCCTGCGAGGCGGCGAGCCTCCTTGCCGAATTGCCGCCATGGGCTTTAGAGGCAAAAGTACTCGCGCACATTTGGGAGTGGCGCGAGGAGGCGAAACGCTGGGGCGTAACTCCGCTGCCGCGAGAAGACACAGCGGACTGAGCTCCGGCGGGATCTCATAAAGTTCAATATATTTTTTCTCAAACATACATGGAAATTTTGTCATTATTTTCGAAAAAAAGAACACGCTAGCTAGGTATCGAATTTACGGACAAAGAAAATCAAATCCATTGCTGGAGCGTTTTTTGAATTTGGTACATTGCAACGCTCCAGCAATGTTGTATGAAACGGCGTGCTGGGGTTATTAAATACTCTTTGATTGGATCTCTTTTATCATTCTTGGCATACCAAAGTAAGTCTGTTTGCTTAGTACAAATTGCGTTCACGTGGTTGTATAGATAAATGCGTTTGCCTTTTGACACAGGTGATAAATAAAAAAATTGGCGGCAAAGCTGAAAATTCATATTGATTTGTTATTTACATAATTAATAAAAATAAATTTAATAAAAAAATTGAGTTCCAACGATTCAGAGGGTGAAATGGAGATTGACTGTACTCCACCAGATTTAAGATCAGAAGCCAAATTGGCAATGGAAAACCAATTGGCAAAATTGGCAATGAAAATTGAAAATTAAATGTATAATATAAAAAATATGTTTTATTTCCCTGCATTCTTTTGAGAAAACCACTATATATATATGCCTCGGCGGAAATGGCAATTACCTGTCTCGTATTAGTGAAGGCCGAGCCGTAATACTCGACCTGCAATTGCCTATTTCACGGCCTTTGCAATAATGTACTATTCTTTTGTATTATGAAAATATACGTCAAATTAGCAAAATTGACATGCACTTGATATGCGATTATGTCTTTTAGTAAAATTGCTAACAAGACTACCGAAGGTTTGAGATCTTGTTTGAAACCAAAATTGACAGGTCGATAATGTCTGATAAGAATTAAGTAGTCATTATTGTTGTTAAAAAAATGTTTTTATTTAATGTTCTATATTTTATATTTCCATTATTAAAATGGAAATATTTAATTAAATATTTTGTAAATCAGTTTGTTTTTTTTTAACTTAACTTAGTTTATTATTGAGATTATTATAAATTTTGTTAAGTAGGTACTTTTATTTTATTGTAGTTATATTCAAATTTAACCATTTTAAACATAAACTGTTTTATTTCATGGATTCACGTCAAAATTCCGAATGAATATCTATATCGATTAAAACATCTATGGTACGGACTTCTCTTTCCGGGCGAGCAGCTTTTGTTTTTTTTTTGTAGTCGCTACCGCGTCCCCCGCCAAGTGACAGACTTCTGTTCAGAATATTGCGTTTATGCCTTCTCCAGTGTTATATACTCTAAGATTCACAAGGACCACATTTGGCCGTCAAAATCAACCATATGGGCGATAACGACCACATCAAGGCTACATCGCAGCCACAACGCAACCACAACATTGCGACGACGCATCAACGCTGGCTGTCGCTAAAAACCAGCGCTGTGGCTCTGTTTCGCATAATATATGTCATAGCATTATGCTCGATCGCCGTTTTTCGTTGATGTGACGCATATATTCCCTAAACTTGCTTATTTATGTTAGTTATTTTGCCTATGTATATGGGTCATGTTTAGTGCATATAAATATATTTTCTTTTTTATATTAGTATAACTAAGAGCTGATTTTACCAACGCCAGATATCTTTACCCTAAAATTAATTTAAAAAATTTCCTTCCAAAAAATCTGTCAGACGTCAATTATATTCCAATGATAAAATATATCTAACGTTGGTAAACTCAACCTTAAATAAAGTAGTACCATACCTGCAGCTACAGCACTCGCGTTGTCAGCAGGTTGCGGCTCCGGCCTCCTGCCCATGGCGTGGCGCGAGCCGCGCGGCCGCCCGCGCCGCGCGCCGCGCGCCGGCCGCGACACGCCCCACGCGCCCGCGCGCACTGCGCCCGAGTACGACGCTGGAGACACACGGAAATTCATTATTAATTCGTATTAAGTTGTAGCGGTATCTACATCGCCACATGCGAGCTACACGTCACAATGACGTCACGCAAGATCCTGCATCGCGCAAGCAGAGTTTACCGCGCAACTAGCATAATTATATACAACATCCCGACATCAAACGTCAGGCAGTTGCCCACCAGACACGACACCCGTCTGGTCGGAGGATCCTCCCTTTTCTATAGAGTATGAGTGAACTTTACACCCTATTCCTCATACCTCTATAAAGATGTAGACCTTTTCCGCCTTTTTCAGGTCACCAGTCCATGTAACTAAGTAGCTCATGTTACGTCTCGTGTAAATGATGTCATAATGGGCACACATTACACACATTTTGTCGTCATCAGTCCATAGACTTAGGCACCGAGTATATATCACGCGCGGGTAGATCGCACATGTATCTCGCGAAACACTGACTCACATAGCCTTGAGACTGATTTGGTTCGTAAGAAACCTCAAGGCACCTCTAGCCTAACCCTATTCCAAAAGTTTTTCCACCCATTTTAACCTCGGGACTATTATTGAACCTTATTTTGCAAGATGGATTGAATCATATTATCACCAACCCACCAAGAAATATAAACATCAATTAATCAATATTCGCTAACAAGTCATTCGGAATCCCATATTTATGGTTGTCTATGGTGATCTTATTATAGGACCTAAAGTATAGCTTAGCCTAGCCTTTTGGCGCGTGGCCAAAATCGGAACTAACGCCGCCATCTAATTTTTCCATAAACAATTTCACAAATGTTTAACAACAGCGCGTCCCCATCAACGTCATGCAAGCGCCAAAAGATCCTTGTAGCATTGAACTTACGTATAGGCGCAGGTGACACCGGTATGTCCACCACTAGTTTGTCTCCATCATCATCAACTTGCAATGGACTGCCTGGCTCCGACGCGGAGTCGCGAGGTCGCTTAGCGTCTACCGTCACTGGAGCTTGCTGCTGTTGAATAGATTTTATTATTAGTTAAGCCCAGGTTACACGGGCGATTTCTTCCCGCGGCGATTTGATTTTGCCCTCTAGATTTTCAACGCATTGCTTAGCGCCAAGAGTTGAAAATGCAACAGTGTGTTTGTTTAACGCGCTGGAGTAGCATGTACTCTGTTGGATTCTCAATGCTCGGCTCAACACCGAGAGCTCAGTATCCAGTGCGAGATAAAATCGCGCCGCGATATTTTTACGCCCGTTCGAACGAGGGCTAAATGTTTGTTCGAAGTCATGGGGATGGCTTTTTACCAGCAGTGGGATGATACAGGCTAACAGTAATTGTAACTGGCAGAGTAGTTGGATAGGAAATACTGACCGAATCTTGTTTTAAAAATATTTTCTGTGGTGTTAAAGTGTTTGTTAAAATCAATTTACATAAATAAATATAATTTACCGTTTAAGCACTATCTACTAGATAAACGGAACAGAATTTGTATAAAACTATCTGCTTGACTTAAGCAAAATTTAACCTGAGGGGAGTAAATTGATCGTAAGTCTGAGAAACGGTCTAATCGGACTGTATAGTATAGTAATTGTTGTATTTGGTAATACTTACAACTTGCGGCAATATGCCTAATTTCCTTTTGCGTTCTCTTTCTTCCATTAGTTTCTTCTCTTCAGACTTCTGGCGGTCTGTAAGAGAAACAAGATTTTATTTGATTATTACAGCATGGGCCTGCTCTTGCCTTGTCACCACGATCTTTCCCCTGTGAAAAAGTACAAGAACAATATGCTCTAGTACGTTCATAAAAACTACTTTCAAATCGATTCTAACGCACTTCGTAAATTGTTTTCAAGGCACGCGGAGCTCCGTGAAAATCCTCGCTATGCTGTTAAATCCTGTAAATAGCGTTCAAATACGTCAAACTTACATAAAGACGGAATAACCTTCCATATTATGTAAAAAAAAAACTATAATGTTAAGTCATGTTTTTATTGAAATTCAAAATCTAACCTCATACATTTTGATTTTTCACTCGATTCAACATAAAACATGGCATGATTTGAGTATTTATTATCTCACATTGTTTTATAACGTCACCGAGTCTCGCTACACCTCGTTTTTATGTTCATAAACTTCAAAATGATTTCTTCTGCATAACGAAAATATACGTCAAATCAGCAAAATTGAGATACCCTTGATATGTTATTTTAGTAAAAATGTTAACGAGGCTACCGAAGGGTTGGAGTCATATAATAGGGAATGGGGTATATATAAAAGTCTACAGTACTGATATTTTCATGTAAAGATATGCTATCTGTACTTACATTTGAGTTCGATTTCTTCATCATCTAACAGCAAAGACACCACTTCTTTAGGCTTCAATGTGTCAGGCTTGAAATTGCCTCCGCTAATCACCATCCTTTGGATCTGTAGAACAGTGTCACTTCATTATGTTCGTGAAGAGGACGGACGAAAAAAAATTCCACGAAATTGAAAAAAAAAATTGAAGATGAAAATGTGGAGATGGATGTGTGGAGTAAAAGTGGATGAAACTACTGCTGTTTCGCGGCGATGTGATACCCGCCTTACAGTTACAACGTCGAACGTTCGTCGAAAATTCACAACTTAGTGAATTTCGTATTAAGAACTTTAACTAGACTCAACAAAAACTGCCTCGAAGATTTAAGCTTGGACTTAAGTTAAAACTATAAAACGGCGCAAATAAATGTATTTTCGTTCTAGAACTCGTTTTGTAATGAGACAGATTATGTGTTAGTAGCAATATGTCGATGTAAGTATTTCTATCTCACCTCTGACTTCTCTCTCGCGCGCTGCATGATCCGCTCCTCGATGGTGCCCTTGCAGATGAGCCGGTACACAGTGACCTAATGATATAACTAATATTAACAACACAGATAAGGACAAAAAAAACATTGATATAAAAAGTGTCAATGGACTTTCTTGCTTGTTCTTCTCCATAGGAACCTAGCTTATAAATGGGCAACTAGCTTCAGCTTTCTGAATGACAGACTCCTTTGATAATTCAAAAGCGCCTGGCGAAAGTGCCAGGGTAGCCCGCAAATATCATTTTTTTTTTACTTTTTTTTGGAAATTACAAGTCAGTATTAGGTTGTATGTTCATCAAAATATGATTTGCGACCGTAACAAGTATGTATTTATAGAACTATAATAATTAAAATCATCAATACAACCCATGTAAGTTCATATTAACCTACTGAATGACTATTTCATGAAATCATGACATCTGTAGTCAATTCTAACTTAGAAAGTTGTATTGATGATTTTAATGATTATATTTTTATAAATACATATTTGTAACGGTTAAAAAAGAAAACCTAAGAAAATTCAGATTTCGATAAAAGTTTGAGTTTAAGTGGGACCTGCTTGGTCTGTCCCAGTCGGTGAGCGCGGTCCATAGCTTGCTGGTCCACGGTGGGGTTCCAGTCTGAGTCGTAGAAGATTACTGTGTCGGCCGCTGTGAGGTTGATGCCGAGGCCGCCTGCTCGCGTTGACAGGAGGAACACGAATATGTCTGAGCGGGCCTGTGGAGATAAAAAATAAAAAGTATAACACTTGTGCTATTCTGAAAGCATATTCAATTCAATCAGCTGTCTAATCTTTTGTGTAATTAATAATATGACTGGTTTCAGAACAGCTAACATTGACACCATTCATCATTTCATATTGATTTGGCAGAAGATTTATTGATCACTGTTTGATGAAGAATCGGAAAATAAACAGAGAATGGTTAAAAAAAACAACAAAGTCTATTGAGAGCACTATTTTTTTAAACTTACGACGTAGAGATGATCGACACTTAGTTGAAAACATGACACACCATATAAATAATACAACTGAAACATACCTGAAAATCTGCCACCATATCTCTTCGAGCGGAGATCTTACTTGATCCGTCTAACCGCATGTATTTATGCTTTCTGTGCCACATGTACTCCTGAAAGGTAAATATAAGGTAATTATTTCAACGACGATTCGAAATTTTCAAACCTCGATAGAACTATAACTAAGATATACTTAACTGTATTGTACAATACAGTTACAGTATTTGTATCTCAGGAAACGACGCGTGCTTTACTTGTGGTAACCAAGTGTACACACACGTTGTGAATGTGTGCTTTAAGACAAGTAGCGTCAGCGTATCAGCACATAAAATAACACGCGCTCGCGCACACGCACACACACTTCCAACTTTGCCATTGTCTCGGACGGCACCGAGAGCTCCTACGCCTACACACACATTCACAGCGTGTTTGTACACTTGGTAAGCACAAGTAAAGCGCGCATCGCTTCGTGAGATAAAAATATTGTACCTATATTCAATTCATAGAAAATATTAACATACCTCTAACAAGTCAATCATCTTGGTCATCTGGCTGTATATGAGCACTCTGTGACCACGTTCTTTCAGTCTTCTCAGCAACGAATCCAATGCGGTTAGCTTACCAGCATCGCTTACAAGTTGATTCTTATCTAAAATACAAATGAAATTACTAACGACTTGTTGAATAACACCGAGGTCAAGTCTGTCGATATTTTGTAGTTTCAAATTCGCCCAAAACGTTGAAAAAAATCTCTAATGATCACGTAACCTATTTCATTGTTTAACAATGTTATGGAAAGGAACAAGTCTGTGATATGTCTGGGAGCCACATCACTTAATAATTCAATTATTTACTACGGTAAATTATTATGAGTGTTTTCATTATCATCATCACCTACCTAGCCTTTTTCCAAATATTTTAGGGTATGCTTCCAGTCTAACTGTATACAGCTGAATACTGCACCTTCTGTGTTTTATTTGTCTTTTTTGCAGAGGGCTCTACTTGAGCGTTTATTTAAGAATAAAATTTGCTTACCCGGCACCTGCAGCTCTGCCCATCCCCAAGGCGGTCTAGCAGCAGATGCAAGTCGCGCCACATATCGCCAGCCTGTACCAGACTCAGCTTGCTCGTGACGAGTCACGTGGTACGCGAAGCTTCGAGATGCCGCGAATGGAGCGCGCGTGCTTGTGCACACCTAGTGGAGAATATTGACATGTTAATTTAATGCTGAAGGTAATGTCAGTAAAGGACATGAATCATAATTAACAATAAGAGAATTGTGTAGTAAAACACGATATGCAAGTTGTATTACATCAAGCTGACTCGGCCATCGACACAGGTCAATCGCTTACCGAAATGTGGTAGTGCAAATTTGGAAACCAGTACACATCACACTAAACATTCTAGTTGTCATTGTAGGTAAATCTTTAGTAGCAGATAAAAGAATGATAGTACGATGCTATACCTCCCATTCACATACTAAAGACAATTTTTTTGGAAAATATAAATAAAAGAAAAATATGTAACTACAAACATAATCCCATGAACGCCCATTATATCAGGTATAAAAAGACGCGAGATAGTTCTACTCCCAGTCGTTATGATCATGTGCACTGGGCCATACCTGAAAATCTTCAGTTACAGAGATATTGAAGGGCAATATCCCAATTATTTTTCTCGAAAACTTTTTAATGTTAACTTAACTTTATATACTCCCACAACTCCTGTACCGTTGCATGCACCCATAAATACAGCGTTTTGCGTTCATTACATTGCGCGCTGCCGTAAAGAGCGATTTTTCGGACGAAAAATAAAAACAGGTTACCAGAAAAAAAAAATGCTCAATGTTACTTAGTTTGATTGTGCTAGGCTATGTGATGGATCATTTTGCGGGCCTTTAACCGCGGCAGAAACATTATAAAAAACAATCATGTCTAAAAAAAGTCTTACCTTTTGTTGAGCAAAGTACAGGAAGGTAGGAAGAGGCGTGGGCATCTCGGGGTAGGAGATAGGCTGTCGTTCCAAAAACGGCACGTCCGGCAGTTCCAACTTAGGCACTGCGATCACACCGCCCTCTTCAGTCTTGATTTCGCTTAGCATTTCCGTCTAGAAGAAATAAATTGTTTTTAGGTACTGTTCATTTAGTTGGTTTTGTGGTACTACCCTATAGTGCAAAACAGTACTTAGTACTAACAAAGCATTGCTGGTTTTAATTCGATGCAAGGTCATCAGACATTCTACACCAGTTTATCTAATCCGAAAATATACAAGCATTTTCATATATATTTGTATTATCGTCAGCATCACAGTTAGCATAAATTGCAGAGCAATTTATATGGCAATAAAGTAAAAATAAAATTTTCAGGGATGTCAGATAATGTTTAAAATGTTTACCTGTCCTTCTCTCTCCCTCAAGTTCCGGACCCTCAAGGCTTTGTGCTCGATAGTTTCAGGTGTGTAATGTATTGTGTGCTCCGTGCGCGTGTAAAATGGACCACCTGAATACAAAAACTTACTAATAAAGTCACTGACGTGTTAGAGAGGTAAATCAAAGGAATAAAATCAAAAGGATCACCGTTTTTTTAGCCTCGGCAAATTTGCTACTATTTCTATAGTTCTTAACAAAAGGGGCGTTACATAAATTCCTTTAACATCTATGTTCCAAACAGAAATTTATTTGGCTCGCTACCGTTACAAAATTCCAGGTTTAGAACTTTGTAATGCTCACTGCAAGTTATTTACTACGGACTCGGGTAGAGCCTAGGTCGATCATTAAATGTCCTGCAGTGGATGATGAAGAATCTGGGCTATGTTGGGGATTGAACTTTTACATTGAAATTACAACATGAGCCCATTGTAGCCTATTCAATAATAATAAAATAAACTAACCTTGTATCCACAACGCGTCAGTAAACAGCATCTCCCTCCACATCAAGCTATCCTCCTTCCTCTTCCCCAACACGTCACCATTGGGACACACGAGCAGCATATCTTTCTTATTCACTATGTCATAGTAGTTGGTGCATATGTCTGTCTCTGTCTCCTCCTGTTTGACGTCACAGATAGGCGTTGAGTTCCACCAATAGTGACGGTGGCGGAGTTTCTCGTATTTGTCAAGGCATCCTTCTATGTGTTGCATCCTAAAATGGTTTGTTGTAGTTGGTAAAAATATCTATAAACTTAAGTAGGAAAGCAACAAGAAGGTATATTTCCTTCGCTTTTTTCCCTAAAATTGGCTGAAATGGAACTAGCTGAAAGTGTGAGCTCTTACTCTTAATTAATAGTGTTAAGTACATTATTATAAAGTTGTTCAAACATTTAAGTAGATCCAAAGTTGTTTTGTTCCATTGCACTTATAATATTAGGATGGATAAGTTAGAAATTCAAGAGAGTAGGTTCAAAGTCAAAGTCAAAGCATTTATTTCAAATAAGCACATAAAAGGCACTTTTGAACCTCAACATCTACATTAAAACAATTTATTGTAGTTGCCCCTTCCAAAAGGTAGTTTCGTACGGAGAAGAATGGGTAAGATACTCTAAAATGTTTTACAATATTTTGTATACATTAATTATATACTTATATGTGAAGACGATGCACCTAGAATAAAATTGTTGGAAATAATAGGTTCCATTTAGTATTGTTTCTAATTAAATATTGCATGTGATAACATGACATGCTTTTACCAAAGTATGAGTTTACTAAAGGCAGACTGCAAATTGTTTTTAACTTTAGTTATTCATAAAGTAAAGCTCTCTTTATACCAAAAACTACTTACGCAAAAAGCCATCCACACAGCATAATCCTGTACAGTTCCATCGGCGATAAATCAATGAACCTCGTGAAAGCGAAGCACCCGTTATCAGTAAACACCTTGTGTTCATCTTCATTACACCCCTCTCCATTCACACTCCTCTGAACATATTCGGGTGTGAGAATAGATAACTTGTTGTATAGAAGATGACGGTTTGAAGGGATGGAGCGAATTAGTATGCATTCTTCGGCGACTAGCTTCGGTATGTGGTAGTCATCCACTTGCATTGAAAAGGGGGAGCGGACGTCACGGCGTTCGAATAGCTCTGGGTGATTGCATACCTGTAGGACATATACTGATAAAGAATTTTCTGGAATGTAATCAGAAAACATGTAATAAGGTAGTAGGGACAATACGACAAAACAAAAAAAACAAAAAATTGTCTGTGTCTGTTTATTCCGACTAATCTCCGAAACGGCTGAACCGATTTTGACGGGACTTTCACTGGCGATAGCTGATGTTATAAGGAGTAACTGAGGCTACTTTTATTTTAGAAAAAATATTTGTAAAGAGACACATTATTGTTTTCCGAAATCCACGTGAACGAAGTCGCGGGCACAGCTAGTTTATAATAAACTAGCTTCTGATCGCGACTTCCGTTCGTGCAGAAATCAACTATACCATAAAAGATATCCTATGATAAATGATAAATGATTTTATTTCTGTAAGTAGGTTTGAACAAACACTTTTACACGTCAATCATGTTTTAAAAAGTAGATGAGGTCGGCGTTTCCTATCTGACTACTCTGAGAAGAAAGGCCGAAACAAACTCAGAGGTCACAGTCTCTTTTAAAGTCCAGACATAATCTTGGTCAGATCATGTGAAGACCATGTAGATTTGTGTCTGAAATGGTCTTTTGAGGAAAAACCACACAGATTGAGTGGACCTGTCCAGTCAGTGCACACATTTGTCAGTAATCGTGCAGCTCAACTCAGAACTTAAGGAGCTCAACAATTCGACGAACAATACCAAAGAAAAGACATTTGGGTAGGCCACAAAAATTATTCAAACTGCCAGACCATGATTAAAATTAACTGAGGAGAAAAAAAAGGCAACAATGACCCACATACTCTTCACATTCACAATATTAAAATATTAATTATATATTCAATGTAGCCTGCATGCTACTCACATTCACAGACAGTTTTCTCTTTAAAAGTCATCAAAAATACAAAACACTCATTCACAGTATAAAATGGATTGTTGCTTGGCTTAGTTAATCCCAAGCCTTTTTGTCATCCAAGTAATCTTTAACTTTATAGAAACCTTTTTGACAGAGTTTCTGTTTAATAAATGATTTAAATTTATTGAGGCTCAGTTCTTTAACAAGATTGGGAGTTTGTTGTAAAAACGTATACTTTGGCACTTGAATTACTAATTTTTTGGAGCCTAGTCGAGGGCACAATAACTAAATCTTTGTTTCTAGTATTTATGTTATGAACGTCGCTGTGTTTGGAATATAGATTAATATTCTTTTTTACATAAATCAGGTTCTCATATACATATTGAGATGCGACTGTCATTATGTTTATTTCCTTAAATTTATCCCTCAGTGAATGCCTACAACTAAGGTTATAAATTGCTCGAATGGCTCGTTTCTGCAGCACAAATATAGCCTGAATGTCGGCTGCATTTCCCCACAGCAAAATGCCGTACGACATTACACTATGGAAATAACTAAAATATACTAATCGAGCTGTTTCGACATCAGTCAAATGACGGATTTTATAGACCGCGTAGGCTGCAGAGCTTAGCCGCTTCGACAATTTGGTTATATGTGGGCCCCATTGTAGCTTCGAGTCCAAAGTAATACCTAAGAACACAGTGGTGTCCACGAGATCCAATTCCGCCCCATTAACTAGTACATTGGTTTTCACCTGATTAACGTTAGGTGTCAGAAATCTAATACATTTAGTCTTTTTCTCGTTTAAAAGTAAATTATTAACACTAAACCAATGTACTATTTTAGCGATAGCATTATTTACACCATCAGTAATAATCTGTTGTCGTTTAAGCTTAAATAAAAGTGATGTGTCATCTGCAAATAACACTATTTCATGACTATTCTTTACAAGGGAAGGTAGATCATTAATATATACGAGAAATAAAAAAGGGCCAAGAATTGAGCCCTGCGGAACTCCCATAGTGACAATAGAACCCGGGGATCGCTTGCCGTTAACGTCCACTCTTTGGATCCTATTATCCAAATAAGAGATAAGAAGATCCAAAGTAGTGTTTCTAATACCATAGTGATGCAATTTCCTGACCAATGTATCATGAGAAACACAATCGAAAGCCTTAGACAAGTCACAAAAAATACCTAGGGCATCATGCGACTTTTCCCAGGCCTCAAAGATATGTGCAAGAAGCTCAACGCCAGCGTCGGTAGTAGAGCGACCCCTTGTGAAACCGAATTGTTTACTGTTTAATAATTTAAATTTAATAAAATGTCTTTGCAATTGATCTAGGATCAATTTATCAAATATTTTACTGAAGGTGGGTAGCACAGAAATCGGTCTAAAGTTCGTGGGGTCTGATGTGCTGCCCGATTTAAACAAAGGTATTATTTTATGGAACTAATATTATTTTATGGAAAATATATTATGGAACTCGGTAGCAGTGCAGCTTTCAACCAGTGAAAGAATGTTTGTAGTCAGGATCAGTATCTAGAGATTACCTCTTAAAAACAAACAGAAATAATAATAATAGTTTCTAAACCTTTTTATAGAGAACAAATTGCGTGCACTCACCTTTCTAAATTGCATAACTAAGTTCATTAGATTAGACGTAAAGTTCTTATCCACATTGTGACCTGTCTCCGCTCCCACTGAGTAATGGAGCAGCTCCTCTATTTTTATTTTCTTTTTTAAAGCTGTAACAATATGAATTAACATTAAAAATACAATTTAAACCAATTAATATGTTGCATAAAAAAGTTGCATACTGGCGACACCAATCAAACTTAAATGTTGCCAGGTAAAATGGTTTCAATTTAATTTAATTTTAACGAACTACTTACCTATATACAATAATTTCTGCCTAATAGTAAGTGGACAATGCACCATAATCTCAATCTTATCTGACAGTTCATTTTCAACATCCTTCTTGATTCTTCTCAACATGAATGGCTTCAGAATCATGTGCAGACGTGATAAATGCTCTGAAAATAATAGTAATGGTTAGGAATTGTCCTATTGTTGTTGTATTGTATTGTAATTACAAAGCGGTATTATTCACCATTAAATCTAGATTAATTTGCACGTAGCGAAGGAGACTTTCCGCATTGGGGATAAAAACTGCCACTTGCTCAAGTCAGATGTCGCTGCCATCCAACAATTTGACAGCTAGCTGACCCTATCCATATTTTTTTTTTGTAAACGAGACTTCTTTTACGCATAATTAATTGATATTCCCCGTTGCGCAGATGTTGACTGCAAAAATACGGGGCCCATGTTTTTGCCACAGATGTTAAAAGACGAAAATTGTAGGAGAATGCTCTTCGAAAAAAAATTGGAAACCCGATATTTCGTCGAGACTATGCGCTATCCTTTTTAAACCTGCGGGGTAATTACGTAACACACTAACAGTAGGAATGGGTTTCATTTTGACAGTTCAACAACATTCATTGCGTTATTTACGTTGTCGAGCAGACAAATATTTCGAACTTATGAAGCAATGGATTAGCAATAGGCTTCAAAATGATTCAGATTGTGATAGATAGTGTGTTACGTAATTAGGGTGCTGAAGACTTTTTTGGAAGAAATTCGTATACAGGTGATGCTCCCAAAAGAACTTAGTCCGTTTCGATTACCTACTCGCACTAGTGGTGTGATATTACGTAAATTATAGTAAAGGTATGTGTGTATTTATATTATCATATTAGATCAGTGCTAGAATTCACATCTGTGAAGTTTTTCAGTCAGGAAGATCGTCCTCGAGTTAGTTTTCAACTCCGATCAGGTTATTCCTATCATTCGCCTCCAGAAATTAACTTCAAGTTAACAAACACAAGATAACCTATAAATTATATAACATTGATAATTTATTATCTTTTCCACTAAACCTGCTTTTTTACCCGTTGTAGACGCTTCCCTTTTCCTGAGCTCATCTTTTAATAGTGCTACACTCCCAAAACTCATACACATTTATCTAGTTTTCCTTTAATTTGTGATCGACACATAAAACAGTAAACATGAACAAAACAATGGCGGTTTGTAGACGTTCAACTGTGCTGCCACCTCTGCCGAGGTTTCAGTTTTTAACCCTACCTGAAAGTCTTTGCGTACATTATGCGAAAAGGTTCCTTATTGTCACGGGCACATGGAAATTGATCCTCCCTCAAATTGCAAGCAAGCCTCAAGAGATTTATGTGTTTACAAATAAGAAAAGTTAACTTGATAAAAAAAAAGCAACAAAACATCTATAACCACGAGAGCACAGACACTTCCGCAGGTAATCAAATAAGGAAATAGTTTTACTTCGCATACTTACTCTCATCAATAGTGCTTTTATTCTCAGCATGACTTTCAATATCTTTGGAGAACCACTCGTTAAACTCGTCATGCGAATCAAACAGCGTCGGCATTATAAAGTGGAGTAGAGCCCATAGTTCTGCCATACTGTTTTGAATGGGAGTACCTGGAGGAGAAACATGAATTAAATATTATCTAACATTAAATTAAATGCTGCTCAGAATCAGCACTTTAGAACATCAAAACTTACAAAACACAGCCCGAAAACGGTCACCCACCATCACAAAAATTCACATACAGGTACTTCAGATAGGTACTACTATTATAAGATCTACTAAGTATGACTCTTACTTATTGATATTTGTTACCTCAGGGCTATACCTATAACAGCAGTCGATACTAAGACAAATCGATATTATATTAAAAACACTCACCCGAAAGCAACAATCGGTTCCTACAGCTGAACCCGAGCAGCAACTTCCACCTCATGCTAGCAGAGCTCTTGATAGCCTGCGCCTCATCCAAGATCATGTACTGCCACGACACACGGTTCAGGTACTTCAGATCTGAGACCACGATCTGGTATGATGTCACTACTACGTGAAAAGCAGCTTGGCGTGTGTGTAAGTCTTTGCGTTCCCAGAATTGACGAAGGATTTTGCGTTCGCTTGGACTGCCCCAGTATGGTACCTAAAAGAAAGATTACATCGAGTCCATGAGTATTTCACTTCTGGATAGGTGTTTCTTAAGAGCAGGAATACTTTATTCCTGTTGTGGTTTGTGTATTTTTTTTTACGGACGTACAAGAGGTTGAAATTGAAATTATGTACACACAACCTTAAATGAAACAAGTAAACAGGACTAAGTTAGTTGGAAATGCCACTTAAAGAAAATACTCATTATACAGGGTGATTTTTGAGATGGGAAATTCAAGTTACATTTTCAATTGTTTGGAAAGTGCCTGTATTAGAAAAGAATCAAATGAACCATTTAAATAAATAACAGTCTGTGTTATTGCGCGAACCGACAGTGTACAAAAGTAAACTTACCACTTTAAAATCTGGCACAAATCTCTGCATCTCTTGCTGCCAGTTGTGTAGTGTAGAGGCAGGGGATACTACTAAGAATGGTCCCCATACACCGAGCCGTTCCGCCACGTGGCACAGAAACGCTATGCATTGCACCGTCTTGCCTAGACCCATCTCGTCAGCTAGAATACCGCTAATACCCTAGAAAAAAATTAACACCATAAGTTCGATTAACTTTAATCGTATTTTCGGAGAAAACTTAAGTTTGGGATCTGTCAAATTGAAGATTATTTTGAGGAGCCCGGAGTCTGGATTTGTGTCGATACACTGGACTTAAACTAAACTGGCGAAATGTGGATGTTACAATGCACCTTTGCCCATTCGAGTAATAGAGGCGAGATTTTTATGTTTTATTGTGATACAGCCATTAAATCTGAGGGGCAATTCCCGTATTTTTAAGAAGGTTCGCATTCCAATCAGTCTTAATCTGTCAAAAATACCTCCAAATTTCATACATTTTTGTATAAATTTAAACATTGAATGTTGCTGAGATGAGCTTGCGACTAGGTTTTGACGGTTTTGAATTACGGGAATTGGCATTCTGAAATTTGACCGAATTTCCAGAAAAATTTGAACAAAAAAGCAGATTTAAATGCAGGACCTTTCAGATATGTCTACCTAAGCGAAACCCGTTTAGAGAAGAGCACCCCAGGCTACACACATGTTAAAATTTAAAAGAGCATTTGTGCCACAATGTTACAAAAATTGCGTCATATTATGTATGACTTGCAGAAACCCCAACTTATTAGCCTATATTGCATGGCATGGAAACTCACCTGATCATACAAATTAGCCAACCAATTCATGCCCTTCAGTTGGTATCCCTTCAACGTCCCTCTAAATATATCAGGCTGGTCATGGTCTCCATTCCTCCTGTCATGCCCGTCAGTGATGTCGACGCCGCCGTCGGTGTCGGTCGCGTCACTCGCGCCCGCGTTTGAGTCGAATAGCTGCGTGCGAGCGCGTTCGGCGCGAAATGCTTCTCTAGCGTTCCGCGATGCGCGAGCTTTCATGGCTTCGCTGTCAGAAGAGGATTGGGTTAGAATGTATGGTGGTAACGAGATGAACAGGGCTATACAACATTTTACTCATGTTCCAATGTTCACATTTTCAATTGCATTATTTTTTGTCTTGCAAAGCATGAGCTTTTGAGCGATCAAGAACTACTTGACTAATAATGACAGAATACATTTTCCTTCTGGATCGTTTCACCAAGATTAGCATTGTCTCAAGCAACAGGGTTACAAATGCTAGGGGCATTGACGATTAATAAACTTATTTTCACAGAGTTACTGATACTATAGCGTTTTCTTTGTGTGCGTCATGTCGAACCTTATAAACATTTTTCCTTTCTTCTTTCTTTCTAAAATCAAACTGCCTAGCCTTTTCCCAACTATGTTGGGGTCGGCTTCCAGTCTAACCGGATACAGCTGAATACCAAAATTTTACATGGAACGACTGCCTATCTGACCTCCACAACCCAGTTACCGGGCAACACGATAGCCCTTGATAACCGAGAAATGGCGGTATAACCATTTCAAAATAAAACTTCGCAGCTAAATGACGTAGACTAGTGACGGGCAGCAGCGTCTCCAGTGCGAGAATCTGTGATCTGCGATCGCCAACCCGTCTGCCCAGCGTGGCGATTATGGGCAAAACCTTTAATGGCAAACCAAAATAATACACGGCCCCCAGTTCCCGGCCGCCTTGCTATTCCTGATTTTGGCGGCAGTCACGGTAACGGCAAGGTAGGGGGTGCGAAGAATTCCGGGGTTACGAATGACCGCCAAACCCGACTGACCTTGGCGACGTATAACGGACGCACGTTACGGCTCGACGAACACCTAGTGCAGCTAGAAGAAGAGCTCGGAAAAATAAAGTGGCACATTCTTGGGTTGAGTGAAGTCTGAAGAGAGGGGGAGGACACAATAACCCTTGAATCGGGCCAGCTTTTGTATTTTCGAGAGGGAGATCAGCTATCCCAAGGCGGAGTCGGGTTCCTGGTAAACAAATCCCTTTGTGAAAACATTGTGCAAGTCTCCAGTGTCTCGAACAGGGCAGCATACCTCGTAGTGAAGCTAACAGAGAGGTATAGCCTAAAGGTTGTTCAGATTTACGCACCAAACTCGGCACACTCTGATGACGAAGCGGAGGAAATTTTCGAGGACATCTCTAAGGCCTTGCATTCCACCACTAAGGCCCACTACAACGTTCTCATGGGGGATTTTAACGCTAAAGTAGGAGTACAGTGCAACGAATCGGTAGTAGGATCCTACGGGTTCGGCAGCAGAAATCATAGGGGGTAAATGCTAGTCAACTTCCTTGAGGACGGGCCTTTCTTGATGAATTCCTTCTTTAAGAAACAGCCCCAAAGGAAGTGGACGTGACGAAGTCCCGATCCTATGACGAAAAATGGGAAAGACATAACGGATAAAAGCATATTGTTTCGGTGATCAACAGGTTAAATACCGGCAGTGATCACAGACTTGTTATAGGCTCTCTGAATATCAACTTCAAGGTTGAGCGAACTCGTTTGATGAAGTCTAGGCTCCGTCCAAACATACTCCAAACTATGCTAGGATCTCAAGCGTTCCACTCAGATCTGGAGAACCGATTCGCTGCCGTGGAAACCACAAATGATGTCGACCAGGCGGTTGACCACATGGTCGAAATCCTCAGGGAGGAAGGTGCGTGACTGTTTAAAATGCGGCGTACGGGAAAGAAGTCCAAACTTTCGGAAGAGACTCTGGAGCTTATGACGGAACGACGTCAAAATCCACCTATCAGTTCGTCAGAACAACGGGCACGCAACAAAAAATATCAGAACATTAGTACGACGCGACCTCGGACGCTCCAATACACGCTCTATAAAGGAAGCGATTCAGCAAAATCGGGGGTCGAAAGCATTCGTCCAATCACTTGGGAGGAGCCACCTGACGAAATTGACCAATCTAGTGGGGATATCGTCGTTTCGAAGCCGGAGATCCTTTCGGAAGTCGAAAACTTCTACGGCCGATTGTACGCATCGCATGCATCTCGATTTGATCCCGAAAATGAGGATTCTAGACCCGCCATTTCACGGAAGACCTGCCAGAAGTCAGTCAAGACGAAACCAAGGCGGCTCTTAAACAGCATAAAAATGGAAAAGCCTCTGGTGAGGACGGGATTACGACCGAGCTCCAAAAACCGGGAGGAAGTTCTATACTGAAAGAACTTCGGGAGTTCTTCAACTCTGTCCTGTTCTCTGGGAGAACTCCAGAAGCGTGGCGAAGGAGCGTGGTCGTTCTCTTATTTACAAAGGATGATAAGACCCTTATAAAGAATTACAGAACCATTTCGCTCCTAATCTACGTATATTATATAAGTTGTTTTTAAGAGTTGTCACGAATCGTCTAGCACGAAAACTCGACGAGTTTCAGCCAGAGCAGGCCGGATTTTGAGAAGGATAAAGCATCATAGACCACATCCACACAAAGCAGCAAATTATACAGAAGTCCGAAAAGTATAATCGATCCCTGTGTCTTGCGTTTGTGGACTATGAGAAGGCTATTAACTCAATCGAGACCTGGTCTGTTTTGGAGTCTCTGCAGCGTTGCCAAGTCGACTGGCAATACATCCAAGTACTGAGATGTCTTTATGAAAACGCGACAATGACCATCCAAACTCAGGACCAGCAAACTGAACATATCCTCCTGCGTCGAGGGGTGAGACAAGGGGACGTCATTGCCCTGAAATTGTGCTCTAACGCATTGGAAGATGTGTTTAAGACGCTGAACTGGGAAGGCCGCGGCATTAACATCAACAGCGAGTACATCTCACACTTGAGATTTGCAGATGACATCGTCATACTGGCTGAATCGCTGCATAACTTGCAGTAGATGCTGGACTGCCTAGTTGATTCTTCTGTACGCAATTTGTCTACGGATAAACTTGGACAAAGTCTAGGTTATGTTCAACGAACACGTCACTCCGAGACCGATTGCTTCAATGGCGGTGCTCTCAAGGTTGTTCGAGAATACGTATACCTTGGGCAAACTTGCAGTTTGGTAAGAACAACTTTGAGAAGGAGGCTAACAGAAGAATTCGGCTGGGCTGGGCAGCGTTTGAAAAGCTTCGTCGAGTCTTCTCATCGCGTACTCAGCAGAGCCTATGACGAAAACTAAAGTCTTCAATCAGTGCGTCCTGCCTGTTATGACTTACGGAGTCAAACGTGGACACTCACGGTACGGCTGGTCCATAAATTCAAGGTCGCTTAGCGAACTATGGAACGAGCTATGCTTGAAGTCTCTCTGAGGGATAGAATCCTGAATGAGGTGAACCAGCTGAGAACTAAAGTTGTCGACATAGCTCACAGAATAAGCAAGCTGAAGTGGCAATGACCCGGCCTTATTAACCGTAGAACCGATGACCGTTGGGGTATATGTGTTCTTGAGTGGAGACCGCGAATCGGCAAACGTAAGGTATCAGCACTGAACTTTAAGGGGTTTATTCATAAACATTGCTTAAAGTTAAATGACGTTTAAACGTCAAAAATGTATGGTTAAACAGTCGCTTACTTAACTTTAAGCAACGTTTATGAATAAACCCCCATTATACTTATTATTCTACTGCTTACCTATCATAATGATCAATAGCAGCCAGTCTCGGATCTCTATCCTCATCCAGCTGCCTTAGAATCCGATCAGCTCCACCATCACCACAATCTCCAGAATTTAGCTTCTTTTGCATAAAATGCGCATACAACTCTGTTTGAGTAATCAGGAAGTTCAGTTTCCGACGTTGCCGCTTTGCCTCCATTAGTTCTACGTCCATCTGGGGTAAAAGTTCTGTTAATCAATTAGACACTGAAGCAGGGTAAGAGGAAAATGGAGAATAAGTGAAAACTAGAAATACAGTATCCAGCTGTAAATGTGGCACATTCCATAAACCGTAAACTACTTAATTTAGTACAAAAGCTGATTTTGTAACCAAGTCTAATTTGTCAATTTTGTATTAAAAACTTTATGTTAGTCAGAATAAAGTTCAAAATACAATAACTGACTTCAGGGTTTCAGCTGGAACCAAAGTGAGAGGTGGTTTTGTCATAAGAGTTTTGAATTGTAGAGCATTTCGAGTCAATCATATGTGTATGATAGTCTTTCTGTAAAACTAGTTGTGTTATATTTTAAGTCTGGGTACTGTTTTGACTCATCTTAAAAGTTCATATGATACTGGATAGTGCATTTACAGATTACAAATTTTAATCAAGCTACCAAAGTTTTAAGCAACAGTGGCCTTAATCCCTCTAAGTATTTAAATTACTATTGACTCAATTTTGGTATATTTTTATATTATTATATCTAGTTTGTTCTATGCAATGAGGTTACCTTTCTCTGTTCCTCTGCCTCTCTTTCCATGCGTCGTCTCGTCTCTCTCTCTGCGCGATCGTATCTCCTCCAATATGCCTGCATTTCTCGACTTAGTCGCTTACACCGCCATACTGTTTCTTTCATATTCTTTTGTGACTGTGGGCAGAAATGTCTAGTCATTGTCAAATGATTTTATAATAAGTTAAAGCCACGGAGGGAGTCAGCTATTAATATACAAGAATATATGCCTGCAATGTGGCTAAGCTCTTTTTATATAAGGTCTGGACCGTCTTTTAAAAATTAATATGAACAAGCATTTTACCATGATACTTGCATCTTGTCGCCGTGTAAACCAGATTAATGCGTAACTTCATATTAAGCTTTTACTGTTGTTACCTGCATTGCAATATGTCGCCAGTGTTTACAGCATAAGGTCGCAAGTCGCTTCCTCTGCAACATCACCTCTCTATGCGTGGCAGTGCGCGCTCGTTGAACTTTACCCAGCTCTTTCTTGACTAGTAACAGCCAGTGACGTCTTCTGCGAGCAGTTAGGGCTTCCGGGCTCTTTAGTGTTGAGAGCTTCTTGCGTCCTCTGATGGAAAAAAAGGTAAACAAAAATATTGAAGAATATAAGTTGATTTAAATTGGGATGCATTCAGCTGTAGCGAATTAATTAAAGGTATAAGCAGGGTGTTGCGCAATATTGTGCAAAGCGGGTCTATTCTTTTCTAGTTCATGGTGCTTTTTAAATGAGTTATGCCCAGTAGGTGGCCACGTTAATAGCAGAGAGGGTAAGAAGCGCAGAGAAAACTCTGTTTACGTCATTTCAACTTCAAACTTACCTAACTCCAGGTTTTTCAGCAGACATACCATACTCGTCATTGTCAGGTTCCTCCTTCAGATTACGTAATTGCTCTTCCCAATCAACACCATCAGGCTAAAAATATAAACATTGTTGTAAGAATTTTCTAAGAACTGTACTTACGGAAGAGTATTTCGAATCTAAGTTTTCCAGATCAAAACAACCCTGGTAAAAGTTTTAATCAGTCAATTAGAAGAGCTGCTTTTATGCTTTCATTAGTCACTCATTCATTAACTACAAAAAAGGGGCCAGCCTATTCAATGATTGAAAAGTTTCATTCAAAACTACCATAATCATTTTGCATAACAGACAGATTTGGGATCACATAGAAGGAAATGAGCTCTTGAAAGGAACTCTATAAATAATTGTAGAAATTCTCTTGGTATAATACCAATATGTTAAACACTGTTAGTTCTGCTTACCATATCCCCACCCTCATTCATCCTAGCATCTCTGACCCTCCCTCGTCTTGCTTTGTGCAGACCTCTAGTAGAAGACCCTCGTTCTGCAGGCCTGCCCCTACGACCCCTTGTCGATGGTGGCGGAGGTACCGACCGGCTAATACGACGCTCTGGGTAACGGTCGACTGTTGATAGGAGTCCAGCGCCATAGTACATGTAGCGAGAGTTCTGAGAAGGTTGAAGAAATAATTTGTTTATAAAATAGCGCAGGAGGTTGGTGACCTCAGACAGGTTTGCAGTGCTAATACATATTGATATTGTTAAGCTGAGTGGCAAAATAAAACTGTATAGATATACTCTGGCAAAATATAAATAATTTTTGAGTCAAATGTCCTCTTTAAGAACTATCTGATAAAATGTTTCTGGTTCGTTATAATAACTTTTGTCTTGGTACTATGCACTTAGAATCCCTAGAATTTCTCACAAACATATGGAATACATTACAATCACAAACATAATTTTTAATAGTGCTTGATAATGTCTCTATTGCAGAATAATCCATAAATTGCCCATGAATATGAAGTAAGAAGTAGTTTTCAAATTGATTACTGTTACATGAAATCATTTTGCAACATTTGCAAGTCAATGTAACGTCATCAGCAAAACACATCCTTGAACATTATAATTTGAATTTTGCATTACAATAGTTTACGTCAAATGGAACATTTACTGGCACTTATGCATCATAGTGGACATGAAATGCTTGATAAAAAAAAACCACTGGAAAATCTAGGGCTTCTGATAATAATTAGTTACTCATAACTAGTGAAATAAGTAAAACATTTGTGATTATTCAAACAATTAAGTTAAGTTTCCAGTTTTTTTAAGGCTAAGATTTAAAAAAAAATTTAGAATTCAACATTTAATAAGCTTTTTTTGTTTTGTCCATGTGAATTGATCATCCAATCTAAGTCTAAATGGCATACACTATACTTTTAGGTAAGTACTTAGTTTAAACTTAAGCAGATGGTTAGGTAGCATACCTAAGTTCAAATAATAAAAAACCTTCAAATATACACTACAAGTCTACCAAGATCAAGTTGGTTATAAAACATTAAGTTATTAAAAACATCACGATCTGAATAAACAGTAAAGTTTAGAAATAAGTGCTTAAATAACCTTGGACTCACCCCTTGATCTTTATAATACTTCTTTGCATATCTATTATGATGTTTTCTCTCCTTCAACAACCTGCGTATTCTCATCTCCTTACAATTAGGGGAGTCATCATCACTGCTTGTTTCTGATCCTGAGGATAATAGGACATCCCTAAGCCATTCTCTTTCTTCCCCAACTGAACTAAAGTTGTAGAGTCTTAGACGGTCACTTTGGCGTTCTGAAATGGAAAAGAGAATGAGGTTTTTGGCATTTCTTTTTTGTCAATGATAAGTTTTGATAACAAGTCATTGTTGAACTAATATGGATGGATACTACTACTACTATGGATTATGCTTTGTATTTACCATAATTATTAAGTACTCTATCTATGTTTTTCTTACATGTTTAATTAAAATGGGTTGAGCATAAAGCTTTAATAACATGATAATCACAGACATTCTTTTGTATTGTGAATAATAATGAATAATGATGGAACTCTGTTCTTATGTTCTTCGTTCTTTTTGATCACATTTGTGATCAAAAATTTTGATCACATTTGTGATCAAAAAGAATAATAAATAATATTAGTGAATGATGTCCTATCAGTATTTCATATATTAGAATATGAATTTTATGTTCTCTTTGTAAATTGAGTTATGGTCAAACTAACTTCTGCCTGCGGATTCACACACGTGGAGGTCAGAAATTATCCCACGGGAACATGCTACTGGGACAAAAAACAGCCTATGTCCTTCCCCAGGATGCCATCTACCTCCTTGCCAAATTTTATCGAAATCAGTTCAGTGGTTTAATCGTGCAAAGGTAACATACAGAGAAAAGAGTTACTTTCGAATTTATAATATAAGTATGGATATGTATAATACTAGAGCCTAGGATCAAACTGTTTGATTCATAAACATTGATAGAAATTATTGTATTTTGGTTATTTTTGTTTTGTATCAATTTTTTTCTCCTATTATGCACAAGCTTATTAAGTAGCACATTACCTCTGTGTTTTATAGTGATATGAGTGAAATAAAACTTGTGCAGTGTATGCAGAGATAAGGATATTTTCAGCAGCTTATAAAATCAATTATAACTGAAGTACTAATGTAATAATGTTATCTATTATGAAAATGTTCCTGTTACTGTGGTTGACTTGATGGTACCAGCCAGTTACCTTGTTTGGTGGTCACCACCCCATGGATCATCCGGTCCCCCTTGGACATCTCATTTCCAAAGGACTTGGCATCAGAGTCGTCTTCACTGTCGGACGCCACATCCGAGTTCAGGATCCTCTCCACTTGGCCCACGAACGGGCGCACGTCCAAGGAGGCCTCCAGCCTCTGGATATGAACGGGCCTGGCAACCTCATGTCGTTTCAGCACAGTTTTCCCCACCAACTTCTCAGACATTGTAATGAAACCTGAAAATAAACCCCGATTCTATGTACCGAATGGAGCGATGAGTAAGCGCCCAGAAATAAGGCTGAATCGCAAAGTTTCGCTTGCAAACAGAAACAAAACAAAAACGAATAAACGATAAACGCGACCACACTTCAGTTATCACACACGAATCGCGAATATATCGAATATCATTTCTTACGTGAAGGGTACTTGGCCCAAAGTTGAACTTACACGAATTTTAATTTCCTCGCGTTGATTACTTAACACAAAATTCCATAGCATTCACAAAATGGCGCACGAGAATATTCGACAAATCGCTGTCAATGTCGCCGCCCGAGCGGCGCAAATAACTACTCATTTCGTATTTGAGCTTGAAAAAACACGAACCCGCCATAATTGAGGAAGTTTAACAACTAACTGTATCTCATTTCTGAATCACTATTGGTCGATGAAAAGATTTTTTGTATATTATCCAATGACAAAAGAGATGTACTAAATATTTGCCAATGGGAATCATTAATTTCTTTGAGTGATTGAAATAGTAACTGAGAACAAAAGCAACCAGAATCAGCTGTCAAAATTAGTCGCGTTCATGAATATGCCTATTCATGAACGCAATATTATGAAAATTAACCAAAATAAAAACAATAGAAATTATTTGCCTTATTCAATATTACTTAGTATAAGTCGTGTGCCCAATGACATTTCTCACAAGCAAAAATGGTGAATTTCCAGACAAACTTTCACCCCCTATTGAACCCCTTTAGGGGATTAGTTTTAAAAAACCTACCTAGACCCAGCTGTTTAGGCTGTGCGTTGTCTGTCAGTGGCACTACATAGTACACCGCTCTACGTCCCGTATTACAGAACGTCACTCAATACTCAAGCATTACTTAAAACTAGTTTCAACCAATCAAATGGCTTGAATCTAGTTTTAAGTAATACTTGAGTATTGAGTCACGTTCTGTAATACGGGCCTACGTCTCGCGCTGTAAACAGAGAGGGCGCGAAGTGTAGTTCGGTTTATTGCGATAATATAGCCGGAGCATTACCTCACGCAATTTTTCTGAAAGTCGTGGTCTTTCTTTTTTTATTAAATACATTAATATTGTACGTTATGAACAAAACACTTTCATTTGTATTTATTTATTCAGGGAAAGCTAAACGCCCATAGACACGGAATGCAGATGCAGTTCAAAAGAGGACCATACGATCAATTTCACATCAGTTCGATCTACGTTCGATCCGTAGTGTTGGTTAGTTTGATCGTGTAATGCTAGACCAATGTAAAATATCCATTCGTCGAATTGTCTCATAATCAAACTGACTGGATTGAACTCGACTGATGTCCGATTGACCGTCTAATATCCCCTTTACTGAAATTTTTCGTGCACACTAGTTCAGTCCTCCAAAAACAATGTTGTCTGTGGTTTTGTCGATATCACCCAAAATGCGTTTTATTTGTGTGTTCCAATGGTGTGTTCCTTGTTTCGATACAAGGGACTGTCGACCTTACTTGTTTAGATTGATAAACTAACACTAGCATAATAAAACTTAGTAAACTTAGATCAACTGCGAGTAAACAATGTCAGAATAGGTCAAAGAAGTAAAATCGATAAAGGTATAGGTACTGCTTCCTCTCGACCAACCCGGGATAGCAAAAATGTATTTTAACTTTATTTTCAGAGCTGTAAACAAAATAAGTGTTCGATCAGCGATAATTTATATTTGAATATAGAAAACGTGACTTAAGTGAAACAAATGCCAACTTGTAAAAATGGGAACTGAAAAGGAATAAACAAAAAAAAACCGATAAACACTTTCCCATCACTAAAGTTAGCGTCACCTTGTACCAACAATACCACCCGAATTTGAAAATGGTTTTAGGTCTTATTAGAAATTATTTACCGTTTTATGGAATTACGCTTCCAACCATAATATTTAAAATGAATTAATATTTACCATATTAGCTCTTCATCATTAGTTTTAGATCTGCTAATGTTTATTAGTTATAAGGCTCATTTTGACAGCTAATGCATTTCCGCAACAATTTGGCAGGGGCAAGTTGATTCCAAAATGGTGGCCGTTTGTTGTGCTTTTAAGTGATTTGTGAACAATTTTATATTTAAGTAAGTCGTAAATAGTTTATACTGAATTAATAGTATTTGTAAACGATTAAACATTTCCCAGGTGTACGTTTGATGTATATTTTGATAAATCAGCACCTTAATGACCTTTAGTTTTTCATTGCTTACAAAGGAACTTACCTGACAGCCTTGTTGTAGTAATATCAGTTAATTTTACACATTCTACACTGTAATCGCATTGACGCCAACGCCTTTGTTAATAATTCTACAGTGTGAATGCTTTATTTTCTCACACAGAATCACTTTCTAAAGTTCTGTATTTAAAGTCGAAATAAGCGCGGGACGTGTGGCTTGGCTAATGATTGGCGTCATAAACCATGAATTACACTTTCTGTCACGAGCATTTTACCCTTTTCACAGTCTATTTTTATGGCGGTACACATTGTGTGTAACATTGGCTTGAAATTAATTTCTATGTTTATTTAGTGTCAAACTGAGCTTGTCCAGTAGTATCATAACCTAAAAGCTGTTCTGCCGGGTGCGGCGAATATTATGAGAGAGAATTCTTGTTTTGTGTCCTCATATTGTAACGTGATGTTTTCAGATGATATTTGCCCGTTGAATTGACAATATATTTCCAATTGGATTGGAATTATGGATGAAAAAGAGAGTTTGCCTGAGAAACCAAGTGAAGATATCAGTCAAGGATCTGGCGATAATGCGGCAGCTGAGAAACTTGAAGTTGGAGAGGGCAAAGAAAGAACAGAAGCATCTGCGGGCGGTGACGCTGGTGCCGAAATTAATGCGGAAGCCACAGACACCAGTAGTGATGTAAAATCTGACAGTGATGTAACAAAAAGTGCAACTGAACCAGGTGAGAGTGAGTTACAAAATCATGTAGACAATGATGTGATCACAGAGGACAGCAGTAGTGTTAAAAGTGATGTTGGTGACAGTAAGAGAGATGTGACAGATACCACAGATGGAGACAGTCAGGAGGATGCTAAGGATGAAGGTAAGTTTGTTATTACACTTTCTTGTTTGACAACACAATCATCATGATTCTGTGTTTACTGTAACAATTTAGTTAAATGCAAATTAGCATTTAAGTCATGATTTTTTTAGACTTGTAGACTTACAAAAATGCAGTGTACATACTAACTACTTTTCTTATATTTAACAATCATTGGATTTGTTTTACAATTTCTTTATCTGTGGCATTATAAGAAATTAAAATAGGTTTATTATAACTTCCTATTGGGACTTATAAAACAATTTCAATGTGGTGTTCTTCCTAATTAAAAGTGCCTACATAATTCTAAGACAAGCTATTGATGCAGGCTTAAATTTTCGTTTTACACCTGTACAGAATAATAATACATTTTCATATTAGTAAAACACAGCCTGTTAATTACAGCTGACACTCCAGAAAAAGTAATTGAAGAATCACAAGATAGTGAAGCAAATACAGAAGAAGATAAAACAAAAGATGATTTGCCACAAGAGTCAAGTTCTCAAGATGAGCCCAGTCAGGACATAAGTGATGCAACTAGCCATGATGTTAACCAAGAAACAGCTGAAACTATGGGCGAAAGCCAAACATTCACTCAACTAAGCCAAGATACTATTGAAGAAAGCCAATCATACACTCAAGCTAGCCAAGAAACTCTTGATGAAAGCCAAACATTCACTCAACTGAGCCAAGAAAACAGTGAAGAAGCAGCTATTGAGGATAGTGTCACAAAAACTGATGATGATGCTGTAAAAACTGATAATGATGCTGTAGAAACGAATGATGTTGTAAATATTGATGGTGCTTGTGATAAAGCTGAAGCTATAGGCAAGACAAAGAAAAAAGTGAAAGAAGCTGATGATGATAAGGTGGAAATCATAGACAATGATGAAAAGAAAGACAATGATGAGGATGGCCAGCCTCAATTTGAAACGGCACCAAATATTTCTGTGGATGATCATCATCAAGAAGATCATACACAGGTAAACAATCTTATTTAATATTTAAACAACTATAAATTTGGTTAAAATACAGATATTTTTGGGACATCTTAATAATCTTATGCTCTTTAGTTTGGAATTCGAGAGTAAATACATGTACAATGGAAAAAAAATACAGGTTAACTCTAGTGTAATGTTTGATGTCCTATCAATGTCTAATCCAATTAAATTTTAATGCATTTTTGATCAGCTAAGTCAATGTAAAAAATGGTTTTCATACATTTTGTTGAAACCAGAAAACAGACCAACACAGATTTACTTTTAAAAACTTTGCAAAATATTTTTTACAGGCCCTTGACCCCTTCGATGCTCTCCTGAAAGACACAACAGACTCTAGTCAAGCAAATGAGACGAGGGAGAAATCAGACATAGGTGTTACGGTGAACATAGATGATGATGATGATGATCATAATGCTGATGACCACCAAGCTGATGAAGATGAGGAACATCATACAGGTATAGTGGAATAATTATGTTATACTATCACAATGCTTTTTTGGAGAGATTGTATGAAACTATCTTCTTGATAATACCTGAAATTCACAAAAAAGCAACCCAATGAAGTGCCAATTTTACCAATGAAATTGAATGCGATCAGCACACCTAAATTGCATTCTAGAGCTGTCAGTATTCCACAACAATGATAACACTGACAACTCTTGAATGCATTTTAGATGGTGTGCTGATCATGTTTAGTTTCATTGGTGAAATTCGCCCTAAATGTTGTGTATTACTTTGTGACAGTTATACTTTACAGATACATCCCATACCGCATATGAAAAACAATGACAGAATTAGTTGTTTTGATTTTCCAATAATCTACACCCACAGACACACACTACTAACAGTTAGTCTTCTAGGTAACTTCCTAGGGTATCCTAAAATCTTCTGCTTGTTGATGTGACGTCTTAAGAACCAAATATCATGAAAGTCCTAGTTTTGAATTCTCAGTTAAACAACAATAAAGCATTCGCGACCAAGGTTCGGCTCCTTCCACGAAAATCATAGCCAAACATTTTCATTATTATATCATTGAGAAAAAGTTCCATCTAATCTCTTACTTCTCTAATTCAAGATCATCCTATCGACGAAGGCGGAGTGACTGAGTTGGTAGACGAACCGGGGGCTGATGAGGAAGTGTGCCTCTTACCAGACATTGAAAGAGAAATATCTGAAGCTGACAAGGCAGAGGCTGAGAAGGTTTTAGCTGAGAAGAGAAAACAGGCTGAAGGTGATGCATGTTCTTTCGTTTTTTTTTTTTTTTTTGTTTTTGCTGGTATACAGACTACTGAATATCCTGTAGTATGAACGCGCGGAGTAACCGTAACGAAAATTCGCATACAATATTTATTTCGTTCTAAGACTTCATATCTTGATCCTGATTGTGCTTTTTGCATAAATTTAAACCGAAATGCTATATAGTTTTGATATAAAAATTGTTAGAATTGACGTTACGTTTACTTCGTGCGTTCCCGCTAGGGCCTCTGATTGAAATGTAGTTACGTCACCTATATGTCGCCTATGTAACAGACAAGTTAGACACCAAAGGGAGCGCCATAGTGAGTTTTGAATTACACAGAAAAGCATTGTAGTTTATGTTAGCGTACATGCATTTGGAGGCTATATACATGTAATATTTTAATTCACTAAAAACTAAATTACACGGAAAGATTACAACAACATTAAAATGAACTCACTGTGACACTTCTAAAGTCCTCAGACTCTGCCTATAGATTTAAAAGAAAGTGAATAGTGTCAATCTAACTGACACTGATAAATCTAATAATGAGATGAAGCATCACTGGATGTGAACAATCTCGAACTGCCAAATGAAGAAATAACGAATCTGACTAAAGCTCAAGCGCTGAATGCAGATAGATAAAAAAAATATGAACATTAGCTTTTCCCTGTGGCTTCGCCCGCGCTGTGGTTGGAAATTATCCCCACGGAAACGTACCACTGGGATAAAAAGTATTCTAAGTCCTAACCCAGGTCATGGTCTACCTGTGTGCTGAGTTTCATCGAATTCCGTTCAGCCTTTTAAGTGTGAAAAGGTAGCAGACAGACAGAGTTACTTTCTCTATAATAATATTAATATGAATTGTTGTAGCAACATCATGTCTTATAGTTTTAATGCTGACATTGGGGACTTTTATCCATGACAGAAGCGGCAGCAGAAGCGGAAGCGTCGGTGCCTACAGAAGGGGTGGAAGCTGATGCTGCAACAGCCAGTAGAGATGAACAGACGAACAGCGAGGTGGCTGAAGAGCACATAGAAACCGACGTGGCTAATGAAGAGGCGTCGCAGGAAAATGGTGGAGGTGAGTTCAATAATATTATGTGACATACCCAGCGTCCTGTCACGCGAATACGGAATTACGTGGTCGTTTACCTGAATAATGACGTACATAAGCCACTTGATTGATCGCGCGAGTATGTCATCCCAATCCTAACTTCTATTATATAATTATGCGAAAGTAAGTTTGTTTCTTTGTTTGTTACGCTTTCACGGTAAAACGGCTGAACGGATTTGGATCAAATTTGGCACACAAATAGACCATGTCCTGGGTAAGGACATAGGCTACTTTTCATCCCGGATCGCAGACGAGTCGCGTGCAACAGCTAGTATTCATATAAATGAGCGCGACGATCGCGTACACGCGCGGCAGTCGCTTGAGGTTAGGCCGTGGCCTTACGTAATTGTTTCGGGTTTCACAGACTTTCCGGACTCGAACAGACTCTATTCATACCGGGTTTCGTTCCTAAAATATAAATAAATATGAATACAGACTAATTTGTTACACTAAATATGCTGATCTCTCTTTATATTGCATTTTTCAGACAAAGAAATCGAAAACGAACACGATGAATCAGTAGAAGCCGACGAAAATGTAACCCCTCACATAATTCAGGAGATCAGCTCTTTCGACAGTACTTGCGCACAATGTAAGGCCGAACAAGCATGCACTTACCGATTCTCAACCAAGGACAACGACACCAACTACTTATGTAGCGAGAAGTGCGTCAAAGAATACCAAATTGACCACTCAGGACAGTACACAGTCACACACAAGAAATATCTGATAGAAGAAATTATACCCAAACCCTTGACTTGCTCTGAATGTGAAGAAAAAAAAACATGCTACTTTTATTACAACTATGACGGCGAGGATACTAACTACTGCTCAATGATTTGTCTCAACAGTATGATGGCCGACGAAGCCGACAAATATGTGTTCAAACGACGAAGAATAGTCGTTGAAGAGATCACGCCAAAAGATGCAGAGTGCTATGTTTGTAATGGGAACAAAAAATGCGCGTACACTTTCAACAGGTATGGAGAAAACCATTTTATTTGCGGGAACATCTGCATAAAGAACTTAAACGGAAAAGAAAACGGTAGATATATGATCAAAAAGAAGAGAGTATCCAGAAAACAGCCGCCTCAACAGCCACAGAACCCTCCATTACTGAAATTAAAAGTTATTAGCAATGCAACTGATAAATATTTAGACGAAGCTTACAAAATACAGGCAAAAACTCCCGCGATGGTGCAAGCCGCGAGGGAGGACAGAGAACGGACTTTCGTCAGAAAGTGTAACCAATGCACGCTAATACTTAACGTCGACGAGAAAATACTGACCTGGGAAACTATGGACTTTTGTGACGAAGTGTGTTTAGGAAGGTATCAGAACAAAATTGGAGCAAGATGCGCAAATTGCAAGAACACAGTCCAACATACTAGCTTAGGAAAATACTGCGTCAGATTCGGTTTCGATATCCGGCAGTTTTGTAACTGGGCGTGTTTAGAAGAGTTCAAGAAAGGTTTAAAGATATGTTGTTACTGTCAGAGGGATATATCTGTTGGTCATCAAGGTTTTCTAGCTCCAGTAGGTGATAAGGGACAGTTTAAAGACTTTTGTTCACAAGCTTGTATGGAGAAGTTTGATCAAATGAGTAAAAACCCGATACCTCAGCCAGTGTGGGCGAAATGTGCGGTGTGTTCCTTAGAAAAAGCGACCGCTATCGAAGTGGAAGTGAGTGAGGAATTGTCGCAGAGGTTGTGTTCCGATCCGTGCTTTGCAGCTTTCAAATTCGTCAATAATATCTTCCCTGGTGAGTATTTTTGCATCAATTCATACATTTTGCGGCGCCAATAGTAGATACTTGAATTATCTAGTCACTTTGCAACCATCAAATCTCTTACAACAATATCAGATAGGAAACGCCGACCTCATCTAGTTTTAAAATATGATTGACGTGTAAAAGTGTTTGTACAAACCTACTTACAGAAATAAAATCATTTATCATTTAATATAAATCTTATGCAGCAGTGAATAAACTGCGTATTCGATTGCTGTTCATAAAATAAATAAAAATACAGTCAATTTTGTAGCACTCTACATACGAAACTAATAGACCTCATTTCCCCCATAGACCAATGCCGCTGGTGCAAAAAATACTTTGAGCGCAAACAAAGTAAATGCTTCACCATCTACGAAGGTTCGAGCGCACACTGTTTCTGCTCAAAATCGTGTATGAACGTGTACATAAGTAATTCGCGGCATATAGTGCCATGTAACTGGTGTAAGGTCAAGAAGTACAACTTTGATATGATCCGGCGGGTGCAGCCGAATGGTCAGGCCATTATGATGTGTTCACTCAACTGCTTGAATCTCTATCAGGTTTCTGTGAATGCTGTATCTTCCAGAAGGTTAGTAATCAATGTTTTATTACTATAGCCTGATTTACAAGATACGATTTAATTGCATGTGGAATACCTTAAGTTGAAAATACAATAAAAAATTATTTAATGTTATTGTATGCCACAGGCAAGAAATTTGCTTCGTGTAGATGGGGCTTATCTCATCACATTTCGTTTACCAATCAGTAAATAAAGGCTGTTAGTATTGTTGTGCGCATATCACTTTTATGTTTTTAAAAAACGTAGGCAAGTAAAACTGCATGGGAGACTTTCCTGATTAAAAGGAAAGTTTCCCGCGTATAGCCGCATGTATTGCCGAACTTAAAGACCTCGTGTGCCCGTAATTTTACTGGGACCTATATCCTTCAACAAAAGTAAAGAAACACACAGGATCAAATTAAATTAGGTAGCGAAACTCCGCAGACGTGATAAGTATCGATACCTAAACACGATAAAATAAAATAAAAATTGATTCGATGATATTCCTCAACCACTGTAGGTAGAGTGTTATTTGAAATATCCATTTAAAAAATATTGTTTTTTTTTTGTGTAAACACCACAGACATGATGGGTATCGATATCTAAACACGATAAAAAACTATACCCATCACGTCTGCGGAGTTTCGCGAGCTTCAGTCCGGCCGTCGGCGTCGAGAGAATGCGTTCTTGACATCTGTCGGTTCCATACAAACGAATACGTGTTTCGCGAATTTGATCTTTATTAGTTATTAGAATTGTCGCACTGTCAGGTATCAGAAACGCATTCTCTCGACGGCCGGACTGTAATTTAATTTGACCTTGTATTGAATGGCAGCACAACTAAATTGTTGAGCCTTCTGTGCCTTCATAGAACTATGAACTTGCTTCGTGTGTAAGTACTTGCACTAAAAAAGACACTGTTTTCAGAACAAAATGTGATATGTGCAAGCGGACTTCCCTAGCGCAGTACCATTTAACAATGTCTGATGCTACAGTAAGGAATTTCTGCTCCTACCAGTGCGTTATGTCATTCCAGGTAATATTTCTATATTTATACCGGCCTTAAAGGCTGATTTGCAAGTTATAGCGCTACTAGGTTCATTTGGCGAGTGGCCAAAATGGGAGCTAACTCCACTACCTTATTTTTTCCATCGTCATCATTCATCATTTCAGCCTGAAATCACCCACTGCTGGGTATAGGCCCTTTTTCTTATATTTTCCCGGTTCCGTGCGTCCCTCGTCTAGGTGATTCCCGCGACTTTGACGATATCAATACTACGCGTATTTGGACGACTTTGGTTTCTTTGACCTAACCTTGGCCACCATTCGGTCACAGTTTTACTCCATCGGCCATCTCCTCGTCTAACTAGATGACCTGCCCAACTCCACTTGAGGCGCATCGCCCTGTCCCCGACGTCGTAGACTTTCGACCGACTACCGATTTCGGTGTTATGCACTCGGGTCTAATAGGGTTATACCAAGCATGGCTCGCTCAATGGCCCTTTGTGCTACTCGTATGCGGTGGAAAGTCTTCTTTGTGAATGTGCGGTCATTGTTGGCAGGACACACTGTATAAAAAGGCGCGTTTTTAGGTAAAGGGGATCTTTTTGGGCCGCACAACACGTTTCAGCTAACCAAATGACGCCCACCCAATTTTTTCAATACATTTCACAAAACAATTGTACTTAATGTTGTTGATAAACATTAAGTGCAATTGTGCGCCCCCCTGTCCACGTCATTCGAGTGCCAAAAGACCCTTGTAGCAATGCAAGTCCCTTGACAACTATACGTGACCCTTCACAATTTAATACTGTAATTGTTTGGCAAAAAACAAACTCTCTACTTAACTAATGCAAACGCAAATCACCCATAATAATTAACTCCAAAATGGAAGAGGTTTTATCTTTTGCGTGAAAGTCTAAATTCAAAGACATAATAGCGTAAAACATGTCCGTCACAACGTCAATACAAGAAACTACGATCTGCTGACATTTAAAATCTCTCATCGAAATATGTATCTTATACCGTAGTAAATAAACTCCATAGTAGTTACAGATCTATATTATCACAAGCCGTGCGCGCTCGATAGGATTTCCGATGATCATGACCATGATCCCATGATTATATTAGTAAAAAATAAAATTTTGTGCTCACTCGTTATATTATATGTATTAGGGAACTCTTGTGCAATATTTCAAGCTTCTAGATCCAACAATTTAGATTTAGATGTGTCTTTGGGAGCAATTTATAAAAATACTTAACCTTCTTATAATGTATGCAGGGACAATACTCAAAACACCCGCTGATGCCGGGCGAGTCCATCGACCAGCAGAAAGCTGTGCCCACTGGAGCACCACGGCGGACCTACCCTTCTGCTGCCAAAAATAATGGTAAGACTCATTGTAACATTTGCTAAAAAAAAAAATATGAATTATAATAACAACAGATTTCATAAACATGGGCTATTTGCTGTTGCTAATATTATGTCTGAACTGCGTTCCGGATTTAGTTTCCAAACTTGTAAACAAATATGTTTTTTAGAAAAATAACCGTAACACCCACACATGAAGTTAAGTTTGCATTACAGCTTCAAACATTTTAAAGACTTTCAACAGTACCTACTGGTCATTCTGAAATCAACCTAATCTACACTAGCATAAAGTTGATATTTGTTTTTTTTTATATTTGTATCAAAACAAGGATTATAATAGACGATAACTCGTATGTTTCTCCCCTCACAGCAACCAAAACGCAACAGCGTGCAGGCGGCATGCCAGTGATCTCAAGCGTGCAATCCCTCGCGGCACCTCCACCCCTCATGCCGTCCATGACGCGGCAGAAGTCCAAGCGCCTCCAAGTACAACAGCCCCCGCCCGAACCCGAGCCCCCCGCAGCCCCCAAGACGCCCCCTCCGCCCCCCAAACCGCCTACACCCCCGCCACCACCTCCGCCTAAAATATACAACCATGTTATAGTCAAAACTTTACCCCCGCAAGAAGTAGCCAACAAAGCAACCATGTCGAAACCGATGATGGTGTCAAAAGGCGTTTCTTGCCGACCTCATCCCTGCACTAAGGAGTGTCAAACAGATCCTAGCTTAGAACGACGAGTACTTATCCCTGTTCCTGTACCTATTTATGTTCCTGTGCCGTGTGCCATGTGGTCGCTACCCTTCCCAGTACCAGTGCCCATTCCAATTCCTATCCCGACCCCAGTCTTCATCCCTACGACTAGGAATTCGGCTAAAGGCATCATGAAGGAGATCAATAAAATCCATGATAAGATGCCCACGGATCCTTTCGAAGCTGAACTGCTGATGATGGCGGAAATGGTGGCTGGAGACAAGAAGAAAGATCAGAGTGATTCGGATACGGATGACGACAATGGTGTGTAGAAATTATTAACATATTTGTATGTTTAACTGGTGATCCGCCATGTTTTTGCAAGGTTTTTCGACTTGATGAAACTTCGATATATTTTTATTAATTATGTAGTTTAATATAAATGTAAGAAATATAATACTTATAACTATATACATAAACCTTCCGGTATAATTTCTATACATGATGGTGAAGATCGCATCAAAACCGGTTGTGTAGTTTAGAAGAACAACGCGGTGAGACAGACGAAAAGCGACTTTAATTTATAATATGTATATAGACATCCCGGAATTAACGCACACCACCACACACCACAATTAGAATATTATGTTATAATCATAATACATAGGTACAATGACTTTTTACTATTATGTATGAAACATTGCTTATTTATTAAATTCGTTATACTGATTGTAGGGGAAGATTCTGGTCACATTACAAATCTACTCACGCACACAGTCACACGTATAAGGGTCTAGCTAGCGTAGTAGGTACTTTATCCATTTTGGTATATTTTGACTGTACAGCAGAATTGTGACTGTGATTTACGTAGTTTTAATTATTTTGCGGATAAAAAATTACCTATATTAAAAATGACAGAAATCGATTCAGTAAACGATTCTGTATAAACTACTTTCATAGTGTGCATTAATTCAGCTACACATTGTAGAATTAACGTATTTTTATGTATAAAATCTTTATAAAGCCCTAACACTAAGTATAAATTTTTGTACCAAGTCTCAATAAACGCGTGGCACGCACGTTGTAGCGTGATAAGAATCGATGCTAAGCTGTGAGAACGATGTCAACAAGCAATGTTGAAGTGTCTGTTTGATACTTTTGTTGCCATCATTTAAATTTCAAGTAAAGTTCAAAAAAGGCTGCGTGAAATGTTATGCGAGCGGAGCTACCACTTAATCCATGCAAATATAATTGAGTGGTACCAGACAAGATTATTTCATCGCATTTGATTTTTTTTATTATTGTTTGGTAGAAGTCAGTATTGCGAAGCTCCTTCAAACCCTATCTCGAACTCAACTGAGACTGCTTCCCATCCCAAACCACAGAACACGTAACCAGTGACGGATATTTTTCGTTTATCTAACTCCAGAAAAAAATAATGTATTTGCAGAGGAAAGCTTCAGTCCCGTCGCCGGCATTGACGGCAACAACGCCTTCGGTGAGGACATGCTGCAGATGGCGCTAAAGATGGCTACCGAGTATGAAGACCAGCCTGTGGATCTCGAGTCTGCTATGACGGCGAATACCATCACGCCAAGCTCCCATCCTGGTATGCCTGGTGAGTTTGATGACTATCTGTATTTTTGTTTTGTAATCATCAGTATTTTGTAAGTGTTTTATGTGGTTAATGATTGAGCGAGTTATTATTATTATCGATTGTCGTTTATCAATGTTGTTTTGGTCTCTAAATATTTTATGATATATTAATTCCAATTTCGGCAATCCGTTCCAATAAAAAAAAAAAAAAAAAAAAAAAAAAAAAAAAAAAAAAATTTCAGACAAAAAAGTCCATAGGCAAGGCAAAGTTGTTAGTAACAAGAATTTAGCTTATAACTAATGTTAGTAATTAAAAAATAAAAAGAAGAGACTAGACATACCGTCTACTCCTGCACAATAGGCTCATCGGTCTCGCACCACATGGAGTTCAATGAACCTACTGAGCAGAACAGTATCGGTTCTCTCGCCAATCATCCTCAGGACGCTATTCAGGCTGCCCCGTACTCGTCGTACCACCGATGCAACTTTTTTACGCATAATTGCGAAGAAGTCATCTACGCTGGCGTCAGTAAACACTACAATATCGAGGGAGCCGAAACAGAGCCCTGAACACATTATTATATTGGACGCGCAAGGCATTGTAGGCTTTTTGTGTAAAATTTTCCCACAGGCCGCTCGTGTAGAACGTCTGGCAGAATGCCTTGAACATTGTTATTTTAACAGGAACAGTACACCGAGCGAACCTGCGTGCCAACATATTACCGCGCACCGACAATGCCCTGCGCTCCCTCTCAATGTCTAATTCGTCACTCAAATTCTCTGTTACGATGTGTCCCAGATGTTTAAACTGTGCAACACGACTTAGAGGTACACCATTAAGTAATATAGGTGGTATAAAGATATTGTTTTTATTTAACAATGTGTACCAAAATGCAACAATGTGTACCAATGTGTACCAAAATTTTGTATAATAAATTATTACAAAACTCCAATATAAATGGGTAGTAGTTAGTAAAACACATAGTTATGGTTAATTTATTAATGTTTGTCTAAATGATGGACAAAAGCTTTCTGGCGCTAGGATATCGTTCTGTTTACCAAAATTTAGGTTATATGAAAATTAGGGGCATTATTTACTCTTTCGAGTAGCCTATAGACAGGAGTGCATTGATATGGTGGTAATATTTGTGAGCTGCATTCTGGGTATGAAATTTTTACGAGATATTTTTTTTTGCGTATCATTTTATTTATTTATAGAATAAAGAAAGCCTTGGTGTCGTACAGTGCAGTTTACAAGATATAAAAATGTGTAACACACAGGTTTGGAAGGCGAGAGCATGCACCACCACCACATGATGGTGCTGGAGCAGCAGCGCGCCGTGGCGGCGCTGCGCGCGTCGGGCGCGGCGCCGGCGGCGGGGCGCAAGCGTGCGCCGGCGCCGGCGCCGCCCGCGCGCGCGCCGCGCACGTCCAAGCGCCGCCGCGCCGAGCCGCCGCCCGCGCCGCTGCCCGAGCCGCCGCGCGAGCCGCAGGAGAAGCCCGACGCTAACATGTGTCTCAAGGTAACTGTAGCTGCAACGTGCTAGTTAACAGATTTTGAGCAAGTATTCATGTTTACTTTGACAGTCTTTGATAGTCGTAGGTTGGTATTTCCATTTCCATTTTTTTTTATGGGCCTACACAAAATACGACTGAATACTACTAATTTAGTAGTTTAGTAACGAAGCCTACCACATTGAGTGAGAAGGACACACTACCTATCAGTGTTGTTCCTTTCAACACCATTCCTTTCGTACCTCTATTGGTAATGCAAAATAAACTATAAGTTTTACGTATAAATGATAAATGATTTTATTTCTGTAAGTAGGTTTGAACAAACACTTTTACACGTCAATCATATTTTAAAAACTAAATGAGGTCGGCGTTTCCTATCTGACTACTCTGAGAAGAAAGGCCGAAACAAACTCAGAGGTCAGTCTCAAAAAAAAAATCTTTTGATTCTGTAGAGATATAAGGAACAGGGTGTAAAGCTCACTCATACTCTATGGAAAAGGGAGGATCCTCCGACCAGACGGGTGTTGTGTCTGGTGGGCAACTGCCCGACGATTGATGTCGGGATGTTGTATATATGCTAGTTGCGCGGTAAACTCTGCTTGCGCGATGCAGGATTTTGCGTGACTCAGTGTGACGTGTAGCTCGCATGTGGCGTTTGTAGATGCCGCTACATCACTCCCCCCCGGAGACCGGAGGTCGATAGTGGGCTGAGTCCTGTATTTTGCGATGCTTGTCAGGGCCAGGTGAAGTTCCAGTGAGTCGGAACCGGGTGTCGCATAGTTCGCGGTGAGTCGGAACTGTCTGCGGTGGTACCCCAGTGAGTCGGGGTGGCGCTGCGTTATGCTCCAGTGCGTCGGATGTGGTACAGCGCCAGATTGAGGCTGACTGCTGGCGTCGACCAGGAGAGGGTTTGAAGGCTCTGCTTGTGGACCGGCCGAGAGTGCAGTGTGCTGTACCAAGGTTGCTGATGAGGCTGAGGGTGATGACCAGGTATGCGCGGTCGCTGCATACTGGTGGTCAGGATACCCGTTGAAGCCATGGGTGCTGGCTGGCTGTGTGATTCGCCGCTCGAAAGCTTGAAGGAAGTGATGGCGACGTCACGCTGATGTAGATGCACGAAGGCTGCGCTGACGTTCATGTTCAGGGTCACCAGTATAGAGGTATGAGGAACAGGGTGTAAAGCTCACTCATACTCTATTGAAAAGGGAGGATCCTCCGACCAGACGGGTGTCGTGTCTGATGGGCAACTGCCCGACGTTTGATGTCGGGACGTTGTATATATGCTAGTTGCGCGGTAAACTCTGCTTGCACGATGCAGGATTTTGCGTGACGTCAGTGTGACGTGTAGCTCGCATGTGGCGTTTGTATTGTATATTTACAATTTGAAACTCGTCTAAAAGTTGTGACCTGTCGCGCTCTGATTCGCGTTCAATGTTACGTGACCAATGGCTTTATTTTACGCAGTTATTTCTCAAAAATATTAATTATTCTAAAATCATTTAGGTACATAATTAAGTTGATTTTTGATATTTTTATCTCGCAACCATTCTACATTACCAAATTCATAAGGTATTTTTCTTACTATCAACTAGCCTATTCTCACAAAACTCAAAGGATCTATCACACGACTGACTAAAGAGAAATGGTGAGCGTACCAAACTCACTTTCACCTTGCTATTCACATCACACCCATGTGAGGTATCATCTAATGTACACATACCTTGATCTGGCTAGCCTTTTCACAAATAGGTGAGGGTTGGCTACTAATATAAACTAATGCAGTTTAGTGTATATTTTCCATGGAACGACCACCATCTATCCTTTACAATTACTGAAAAAAAAAAACAATATCCCAGCCTAGAACTCCAATCAAAACACAACCAGATTATTTATTTATTGATATGGCACTTCAATGACTTACTCCCTAAAACATACACAAACAAAAACTCACGTACAGTTTTAGATACTTTAAATCCGTCACTTACAGAAGTGCACAGCACTAGCATAAAACTCGTATAGTCCCAGTCGCCCCCACATGGATTGCCACCAGGTGGCAATTGGGAGAAAAAAATCCCAGTTGCCACCGGGTGGCGACTGGGACCTTATTGCCCCCACTTCAAATCGCTGTATATTGCGGCGTGGATCGCCAAACCCCTCATCACTATATTTCTTACGGCCGCGATGACGGGGTTGGCGGTCACATTTCCAATGTGGTTTTATTAGTAGATATGTGATATTTTTTAACATTTCTGCGAGCAACTTGGAATTAGCGCTCGCCGGCCGCTGCCGCGGCACCGCTCGCTACGCTCGCTCGGCTCGCGCGCGGTTGGTCACAGTTTTAACCTAACCTAACCTATTTCACCCAGTTCAAAATTACGAATCATACAATCTGCCGCAGAAATGTTTTACCATTGTCTAATTATCCACTCGCAGGCAAATTGAATGATTCGTAATTTTGAACTGGGTGAAATAGGTTAGGTTAGGTTAAAACTGTGACCAACCGCGCGCGAGCCGAGCGCGCGTAGCGAGCGGTGCCGCGGCAGCGGCCGGCGAGCGCTAATTCCAAGTTGCTCGCAGAAATGTTAAAAAATATCACATATCTACTAATAAAACCACATTGGAAATGTGACCGCCAACCCCGTCATCGCGGCCGTAAGAAATATAGTGATGAGGGGGTTTGGCGATCCACGCCGCAATATACAGCGATTTGAAGTGGGGGCAATAAGGTCCCAGTCGCCACCCGGTGGCAACTGGGATTTTTTTCTCCCAATTGCCACCTGGTGGCAATCCATGTGGGGGCGACTGGGACTATACCATAAAACTTAATGATTAAAGGACGTGTTGAATTGGTTACAAGTTACAAAATAAAGCGACTTGATCTATGTTCACAAATACATACGATTGGAAGCACAATAATATCTAACAAAAAGAGCGGTTTTTCATCATTATCTGTGAAATCAAACCTGTGTTCTTCTCACCAAAATATCATACTTATCATATTTTCAACCACTTCCAGTACACATTCGGCGTCAACGCATGGAAACAGTGGGTGATGACGAAGAACGCAGAAATAGAAAAGAGTTCAATACGACGGAAGCCATTCAAGTCGGAGATACTACAGTTAACTGCTGACGAACTTAACTATTCGCTGTGTCTGTTCGTCAAGGAAGTAAGGAAGCCGAACGGCAGCGAATACGCGCCGGATACTATTTATTATTTGGTTTTAGGTGAGTTCACTTAACCTGTCCTATCAACTCCCCAAAATAAGTTACAGTAGGCTGCCCGAACGTATGTCTACGCGTCATTATCGCACTCGTGCGCCGACCATATTCCGCGTCAGACGGCGCTTTATGTATGCGGTGTAGCCATTCGAAAGGGTAATTATATCCTTCTGAATCCTAACTTGACTTAAAAATGCCATATTTTTACTTCTTGTAAATATTTGTAACTCATTCACGCATAAACGGCTGAACGGATTAGGATCAATCTAATCGGTCAAAATTCCACGACTGACAGCCGAGACCAACAGCTAAACGTGCTTTCTGAGACACAGAGGGACCTTGGTATGTAAAGATGGTCACCCATCTACGGACCAACCTAGTTAAGGGTAGCTTAAACTGCTCGATCAACCCGTGTGACTGTTATTACTTGGCCACAAGCCCCTGTTATGTCATTTCTAAACTGTGAAATTATATTACATTTTCAGGTATACAACAATATCTATTCGAAAACGGTAGAATAGACAATATATTTACGGATCCATATTACGAGAAGTTCACGGACTGCTTAGATGAGGTCGCGAGGAAGTTCTCAGTTTTGTACAATGACTCACGTAAGTATTTTTCAATATTTATGTTTAGTTTCTTGACTATTTTGATGATTTGTTGTGACATATACAACACTCAAGTTATTGTGTGATGTATCTGGCAAATGAAGAATAATCGGTTGACGGACACTGAACGAGACACAGTTGAACTTTTATTGTTATTACGCCTATGGGCGTTTAGTGTCTCTCAAAGTGGTAAGAAACACAACAGGATACATTCGACTTGGAATAAATTTACGGTGAAAAAAAACCGGCTGTATCGTTGTATTGTGACATTTTGTAAACCGCTTACGATAAAATCAGAAGTGATTATTGCAGTTTGCCTCTCCATAAATACTGACTATTTTTATCGACACTGCGTGTGTTGCCAGTTCTATTCATGCTGGTGTTGCCAGAATCGGGGACGATTATTGACGAGTTTTACACAGCAAGTATTAAGTCTACTAAATGTCCTTGTCCTCTATTTCCAGAATACATAGTTACTCGAGTGGAGGAGGAACATTTGTGGGAGAGCAAGCAGCTCGGCGCGCACTCTCCACACGTCCTTCTATCTACACTCATGTTCTTCAATACAAAACATTTTAATTTAGTGGTGAGTTTTTTACAATCAGTCGAATAGAGAGGTGCAATAAGCGTATATATGATCCAATCTTTAAGCCAGACTTCACGATTTTCTCGTTACAATCTATGAAATAAAACCGCCTGCATCTCCATGCCCAGTATGCCCACAGACCACTCCAAGTGACTTCTTACCGAACGTTTCTAGCTGAATCGCGCGATAATAGTAAAAAGTTAAAAACATACTAAGAAAACAAAATATATTTTATCAATCACTAATTAACGCCCCGAAGATTGCGAGTTGCAGTAATCGTATTCTTAGTTAAACTTATCGCTGACACGTGCTTTCCGCGGAAACTAAGTATTCCCAGTATACTGTAGCTATACTAACGACTTCATAATCTCGTGTTTCAGACAGTGGAGGAGCATATGCAGCTATCGTTCTCTCACATAATGAAGCATTGGAAGAGGAACCCCAACCAACCCGGCCAGGCGAAGATACCCGGATCAAGGAATGTCCTGTTAAGGTTTTATCCCCCACAATCTGCCTTAGGTAAGAACTTAACAAATAAATAAGAAAATTATAATGATTACAAATACTACAAATCACATAAAAAACGTCCGTCACTCATAGAGAACTGTCTGGTCGCGGGCGCATACCGCGACCTGCTCTTCCCTACATGACGTCACGAGGTTACGTGCATGGCTCATGTTGCAAACAGTATATAAACTCACGCATTTTCACATGGTGTTGGACAAATACTACAGAATGCTACCTACATGCCACATGAAAAGAATACCTTATTGGCATTTATTTTTTGTAAATTTTTTGATAAAAACAACATTATTAAATGCCTTCTGTATGCTTCTGGTATAGTAGACCCTTTGCCACACGCAAAGGCAACTGCTTCGTCTCATACAAAGAAGATTGCTAATTCTGTTCTTGTAATTAATTATTTATTTATTCATTTATCTCATTGCAGAAGCAAATTCGAGAAAGAAAAAGGTGTATGAGCAACAAGAAAACGAGGAGAATCCACTGCGGTGTCCTGTGAAACTGTATGAATTCTACATTTCGAAATGGTATGTAATTTTCCTACTTACACCCGGTTTCTGAAAGACTGATCGAGTAAATAACCTATTGCCGAATCTCATGTTAGCGGTCGTGATTGATGGACCATAGTTACAATGCCCAATCATATTGAAATAGCCTTTCAGAAATTGGGAGAGCATTGCTTGCCAAAGATTTTTACAGGGTTACAGTATATTTTAAGTTGGGGAGGTTTATGTCCAGCTTAGGCCTGAAACTGTGTTAAGCGGACGCCCCCGCGCGGTTCCATACAAAAGTGCTCCTTCGCGGGGACCGCGCGGGCGTACGTCGCGGAGAAGCAGGCCCCGCGCCCGCGCAGCAGGGTCCGACTCCGTGTGATGAAATCCATTTCGAAGGCACGCGCGGGGCCCTAATAATAATAATATCCCCACCACCTTGTCTTTTTTTATTCTTCCCACCGACCCCACTAGCGTGTCCACGCGCATAGACACGCGACGGGTGCCCATTACGGGCGCCCGCTTAACGCAGTTTCAGGCCTTAGGATTGCAATCAACTGACCAAGATCCAGACAAAATATTATGCAATTATTGTTCAGTGTTTTTATTTTGTTAAACGCGACTGCAGAGCTACCTAGGTAGGTTAATCTTACTGCCATTGATTTGGATGTTATGTGACTGTTAAAATGCGTTGCCTAGCAGCTTAGGTTTGACTATGCTGATAAAAACTGGCCTGGGTTTTTGTTTAATTTTTTTCGGACTTACAAACATCGTATCACGTAGTACAGTCGCCACAGCACATCAAGTTACCACAAAATGTCAGATTTTCTCATTCGATTTTGAACTTAATCTTTAACATTGTAAGGTTTACAATCGTTTGGAGAAATTTAGCAGTTTCGTGTAGCTTGATCTGCTGGCGACTGCACATGCTTGAATGTTTATTACATTTTTCCCTTACGACCATTCATTGAAACGGTCAATTGGAAGGCCTTTATTCAGCAGTGGAGATTAGACCACAAATCATTCCAGTCAGCGCCGGGGTAGGAACATAGGCGACCGCAGTCTTTGTCTACTTAGGTTTAAGGAAATCCCCAAAACCCGGCGCAGGGTGGAGTGCACCCACAGAATACCCATTAAATGTGAACAACCATACAATACTTCATTTTGTATAAGCTGTATTCCTTGTCAAGTCCGGCACACCGTAAATGAGAGCAAGAGCCAGCGATTTCATTATCTTTCATGAATTTCATCTGTATTCAAAAGTAACTAAAGTTGTCGCTTCATCGCAACTCCGATTGCTTGCGCTGACCCATACTATCACTCATATTATTTGTAAAGGGGCAGACCTAACACAAAATAACAGTCGTAGATACACTATTTGAACTTTAAATACTCTGTGGGTGCACCACCTCTCCCCAGTAGGGCCTACCCAGCCCACCACTCCACTACCAATGATATTATAGTCTATTTTCCAACAGTCCCGAGTCGGTGCGTACGCGTAACGACGTGTTCTACTTACAACCGGAGCGGTCGTGTGTGCCGGACTCGCCCGTTTGGTACTCAACGCAGGCGCTCAGCAGACAGGCGTTGGCCAAGATGCTGCATCGCGTCAAGATGGTCAAGGAGATCAACATTGCGCTGCTGACCAGCTAAGGTGAGCCGAAAGAAAAATATTTTATTTTGAACACGCATATGAAATACAAAAAGTGAGAACGAACATTTCAAATTAACAAAAAAATAACAAGTGTGATGCCAAAAAGGATCCTATCTCAGCAAAACGCAGCGATATTTAAAAAAAAATACCGCAGCGCTGTATCCATAAATATGTGTAAAGGGAAGATTCGACGATCATGCTCTGGGTTCTGGAGATGTCAACTCCGCTTCTGCATGATGCAACCTTCCAAGGTACAAAATGCTCCCTAAAAGCCACTCTAGGCGAGAAATAGATCTGGCTCTGCAGTTATCAATCAACCTGACAGTACAGGGACCGACTGCATTCACCCGATAGCTTCGTGAACTCCGCGAAATTAGCTTGTGACTATAAAGAAAAAATAATAAATCTGATGATTTGCACTGTCAATAATTGCTTGTGTCTTGTTTCAGAGTACACCCCAGTCTGCAAACGGCTTTGAAACTAATGCAGCAATGCGACGCGAATTACTGGCACGGTCCTACAGCCTTTATTTACCGGACATTTGCGAGCGTTGGCTTCAGGTGGCGAGAAACGATGCGCCCGGGCCAACGTCAGTAATCACTTATCAAATCTGTTGTTGTGGTGACATGTATATTTTTTCTACTTTGTATATCAGTCTGCGTAACGGACGGCGAACATTACTTTTAAATAAATAGTTTATATTAGATTACGTTTTTATAATGTTGCAATGTTTTAGTGGTAAGTTTCTGTGCGGGACTGTTTGTGTATGTACAGACAATGGTACTGGTTGTACCGTTCAATTCACATTATTTTATTTATCATTATTATCCAATTTCATTTGTATGTTATTATGTAACGCTGATCTAATGAATGGTCTAATTGTGTTATTCCAATCATTTAAAAAATTGTAAATACGCCAAGCGAAACAAAAATCACAATGTATTGTTTCGGAAATGTGTGATACATTCTCATAGTAATACTTTGCGACTTGGTTGGGCTTTACCTTCCTCAGTGCCAGGAACTATGGATTTTATAATTGCCCTTGTGTAATATTTGAATATTAATATTAGATAGATATAAGTTATAAAATTCCAGTTTTTTAGTGGCAAATGCACTCATGTGTTATAGTAGTATTCTTTTAAAAATTGGGAATATGATATATCTCTCAGATAGAAATTTTTATTGAAAATATTATAGCTTAGCAAAAGAGTCAGATTCGTATTATATTTTAAGTATAATGGCGTCAGTTTTAAGGTTTAGGTTTAACGCTGTGTAAAAAAGAATACTGATTCTCTAAAACTGAGTGTTTTATTTTAAAGTAACTTGAAAGGTACTGTCCATTCACTGTTATTTTACCTCTGACAGCAGCAACCTAATAGCAACCTTACTGTAACGGTAATAAAGATCATTGTGATTTTGACAGTGGTGCAAACTCGAGGTAAAATGTATCTATGGTCAGCATCAAAAGTCACGCTAAAGGCCAGCGCACATCGGCGTATAGCGGGCAGGGTATTTTAAATTTACCAACGTAAATTCGTATGTATCTATAGCCCCGTATGCATGGTAAACATTTGTTTATAAACAAAGTTTAATTAACATGTTGATCGCGGCATGGTGACAAGTTCTCGCTCGACGAGCGATAAAGTTCATTAACAATTGTTGACGTGTGTGGACGTGTTATAAACATGGCAGTCTGGAACAATGATATAATAATGCAGTTAATAGAGTTCCTTCAATCAAAAGCATGATTATGGGATAATTCAAGAAAAGAAAACGATAAAAAAAAAAAAAGAGAAAAAGTAAAATCTTTTTGCAGGAGATAGTTTCGCAGCCACCACCTTTTTTCTTCTTTTTATTAGAAATTTTATACATTAGATACAGAGAACACAACAAAACTACTTCCTCGGGCAACATTTTGACGCAGACTGGCGAGGGAGGCGAGCGCGCTCGCGCAGTACTCTTGGTCATTCATAAAACTAACTAAAACGTAAAAATAAAAACTTTACAAGTAAAAAAACAACCCGGCTTCCAAAAAAAAAAAAACACTAGTTAAACTTATTTTTCATATAGTATTGTTTTTTTTTTGAAGTCGGGTTGTTTTATTTTGCAAAAAAGTTTTTATTTTTACGTTTTAATTGTGGTACCTACCCCACAAATTCGTATACCACTATTTAAATAACAGTGACAGGAAGTTATTAAAACATGTATATAATTATGCTTAGTGGAAAAATACGCATTATTAAGGATAACTCAAAAACTACTATTCAGATCTTGATCAAATTTGTATGGGATCACAATGAGAAGCACCAGATTTCAAATAAAAATCGGTTCACCTTTTCTAGGTGAACCGATTTTTATTTGAAAGTGCTGAGTTAACACAAATAAAATAAAAACCCACTCGAATTGAGAACCTCCTCCTTTTTTTGAAGTCGGTAAAAAAAAAAACGTTTATACCTACTGCTTCTTTAGCACTTACAGGTGTATTATCCCTTAAAATATTTCGTGTATGAATAGATATACCTTATAATAGGTAATATACATAGTCATAACACATAAAACTAGTTCCCTGAGAGTATTATTATATCACTTATTTAAATAATTTCGGTACAGTATGGATATTTTGTAGTCATGGAAATAAACTTTAGTTTTTTCTGCTATTCTTTGTTACAGCAAAATATTTAACATGCGAATCAACACGGTTGTCGTTGAGTCGGTGTTTGACACTAGTACAATGTTTCACTTGTGCTTTTATCCGTGGAGTTAAATTTACGTCTGACAATTCTAGTATGGAAAAAGTATCAAAAATTCAAAGTTTAGTCGCAGGATGAGACCTATGCTAAGTATAAAAGTTTGGTGAAATTCGCCCTTGAGCGGTCACATACGGTCTCATCACAACCAGCATCCAATTGCGTAACACACTATCACAATCTGAATAATTTTGAAGCTTATTGCTAATCTTTTCTTTTACTGACTATTATAAAACATTAATTTATTAGTTGAGCGGTCTAACTTAGTATCTGGGTGCAGGAGGAACAAAAAGTCTCACAGACCTAATAGTTCCGAGCAATCAAACACAGACACACAATCAGATGAGAATAAAGTTATTATTTTGCGGTCTCGCCAAATGTCTGTGTTAATGTGTTCTTTGGTATTGTTCGTCGAATCGTTGAGCTCCTTAAGTTCTGAGTTGAGCAACACAAACCCTATTACTGACAAATGCTCGCATTGACTGGACAGGTCCACTCAAATCTGTGGTTCTTTCCTCAAAAGACCATTTCAGACACCAATCTACATGGTATTCACATGATCTGACCAAGACTATGTATGTATGGACTTTAAAAAAGCCTGACTCTTGATTTCGTTTCGCCATTTATTCACAGGGGTAGACAGATAGAAAATTTCGAATCCACCTAGCTTATTTTTCTTTTTGACGTCAAAGTGATTCCGGTATTTTATTTACAGAATAAACAATTTCATTTCGAGCAGCACCACCATGCAGGGTCAGCCATGTCGGGCTGGGCTGTTTATCATAACTCGCTCTTTACAAAAAATCTATGCAATGTCATTACGTAATGTATTGATTTTTCGTGTTGAACGGTGATAAAACTAGATAACTACAGGTTTTATCTATAACCATTACCTACATGTCATGATTTTATTACCTTTCACAATCCCGAACTTACTAATGTTGCTTTTTGTTTTTCTTTTTACAGAGTCAACGATCCATGACGATCACATTTCACGTGTTTGTTTCGTATGTTAGAGTGAGTGTGATTATTTTGAGATGTTATAAACTTAGATGCAGCTCAGAAGGAAGAAGAAGAATGTCTATTCAAACTTCGAAGTTCAGTATGACATTCTTTCTAAGTTCCGTACATCGCGATTATGAACATTCTCAATAAAATTTTAAACTTCGAAGTTCAGACGTACAGTCAATAATAGGTACACTATACCGGTAGGTACAGTCGCCAGCGAATCAAGTTACCACAAACTGTCAGATTTTCTCATTCGATTTTGAACTTATTTAACAACATTTTAAGGTTTAAAATCGTTTGGAGAAATTTGAGTTTCGTGTAGCTTGACCTGCTTGCGACTGTACATTCACTGGCAATACATGTGTCCTTTGGATTCGAGTAAGTTTTTAGAAATCCTTTCCTTTTCTCAGGAACGCGTGGAGGTATCAAGTTGAAATTAATATCAAATACGTAGGTCTATGGTTCCTTGCAGCTCTAAAAAAAAACAAGCTTCTAAGTCAACGCAATGAAAATATACGGCCATTTAAGCGACAAATTTTAATACTCACAAATAAATCAAAACCTATAGGGTACCGTAAAACGGGGTAAATAGAAACGCAGGGGTGAATCGGTACGAAACTTTAAAAGGGATTTTAACATTGAAATATTATAGTTTGCTGCAAAAAGGACTCTAATGTGTTTACTGTATTATAATTAACGATTAAGTGCCCCTGTTAGCAACAAATTATATTATTCAAATGTTAAAATCCCTTTTAAAGTTTCGTTACGCCTGCGTTTCTATTCACCCCGTTTTACCGGTACTTACTTCTCGTTGACCTAAGTATCATAAATTTGGCAAAAAGCAAGGTCTCACAACACAAGTAAAGGAAAAAGACCGAATATAGGTAGTTGATTTGTATTTTTATCACATACTTTAAAACATATTTTTTGCGATTACAAACTTACATTTTCATTTGGAGAATTGACCGTGACGTAGGTATAACGATGTCTGGGAGAACATTTTTTTCAATTACACAGTTAAATTTGTTCTTGGGATAAATTCATCCCAACTACTGAACCCTTCATTGTGCGTGGTCCGACACGCACTTGGCCGGTTTTTATTATATAGATTTTTTTTTAATTTTTGGCCGTTATCTTCTTCAATATAATTAAATAGCTACTCATTATTTTCCGTATAATGTCTTAATATAAAGACCATGTCCATCTCTCCAGCCTAGCTATTATGTGCAAATATTATACCGGGGGCCAGGGACACACGCAACCACATGAGTCGGAACCCCCTGCGTTGAAATAATTGGTCGGTTATTTAAAAAAAAAAAGAAACTTTTTCATAGAAAAAATTATACCTTTTCATATCTACGCTTACGCGGTCAAAATGTATGGAACAGCAATTCTTTTTTTATGATCTTTTTCAGGTGAAGTCTAGAATCATGTGCTGAATTCATGGCTACAGTGTTTCGATGTCCCTGCCACCCTGTATTCGTGTGTGCAATTGCCGTTTTATATTTTATCATGTAATACTTGACCAAAACTGAACTAAAGTACCTATAGTATTTAAAAATTACTACTTATTTTCCAGACCACTAACAACTTAAAGAACGGCTAACTATTTGCTACTAGAAATCATAAGCGAGATACTATAATAATGACATAGCAACTAATATTAACAGTGGGATAGGATGCAAGAGCGAGTTCGCGACTTGGGGAACCCCGACTCGGACAGTTTAGGTTAGAAATCTGGAAGGTGTCTGGAAGACCCCGCCATCCCCTTCGTGGTTATTTTTTTTGAAACCACCCAGAAATAGGAGCCCACAGGGGGGCTCCATTGACTACGCCTTATTATTATTGCCATTCAGAAAAATGAGGCCTCGCCAAAATAAAAACTCCATGCCAGTTTAAATTAAAATAAACCTAACAACTTATTATTGCTATTGATTATTGAAGCTGCTACTTTCTACTTAAAATTATCCTTCGCTGTAGCTGCCAACCTACTATTTTTGCTACCGGCTTTAATTATTCAGATTAATTTGTCCCTGCGTTAAATACATGCCTTTAGAAATGTACAGTCGTCGTAAAAATAAATATTACTAAACTGAAATGTTTGTACAAAGTTACATTTTCCTGTTTTGTATAAAGTATAGCTTAGAATGTGATAATTAATAAATAATTAGAACGGGCGCATTGTGTCATTATTTTCCGTTACACCTAAGCACAATTACTATTTTAAGTTTCTGTTTTGAAACCCATTCAAATTTAACTCACTTCTGCTGAAGCTGATTTGTATTTATCCTATAACATTGGGTTTTGCTGATAGATCTTTCCAAGATTCCAATCGGTTTTACTAGATTAAAATGAAACACTGCTATATGTTGTATAGGTAGTTTATTTATTTCATTACATATCATTACTGATTATAATTAAATAACGTGCTGTGACTTCGTGTCAGTTTCGGATTGTTATAAAATCATACTTGTCTCACCATTTCAGTATGTATGTGTACAAATAGATTGAAGTAAACAACACAATTCGATAAACAGTACAACTAAGGAAGCACTGGTGGTCTGAGAATCATCCCTTACAATAGGCGGATAGTTGTTCTAAAGCTTAAACACGAAAAATATACGTATAGTGTAGGGTTTACCTACAACTATTAATTTTAATTCGTCTGTGGGGCACAACACTGCATAGTTATTTTTGTTCATTTTAGGAGAAAATATTGGCAAGCTTTAGAAGGCTTGATGACCTATATGGTTTGTTTGTGGTGGAGTTGGCTGCCTCTTCACCAAGATCTGTTTTGAAACTCGAGCACGTCCGGCGTATCCTGGGCAATCAGCCCCGCCACTTCGCCAGCTGACTAACTTAATCGGTCTTTTCTTTAAGGCTGCATGAGCTATTCTTGTGCCGACACGAGAGAAGAAGAAACGTTTAGTATCAATAGTGTATCATAGTGTGTTTAACTACTATTGTGAACGGACGTACCGATCGCGCGCGCGTGCTCTAGTTAAGAGTATTTTGCAGACGCATCACAACACCGTCGTCACGGTGTACGTCGATCTATCGGGGCCACCGCAATGACCCAGTTACAAGTGCGGAAATCGTTATGTAAGTGTTTAATATAATTGTTTAGGTGTCACGCTCGCCTTAAAACTAAATAATGGCTGCAAAACAGTCTATTAAAATAACAACTGATCTGGAAAAACAGTTGTATGACTGTTACATCCAGGAGAAAACAGACAGGGAAAACCTGCAACAAATGGTACGTCAACTGAACGGCCATATTCAAAGCTTGCAGGAACAGGTACAAGATCTTCAAGGACAAGTAAAATGCTTAAAGGCACAAGAACAAGGAGAAGCCTCAGATAAACAGGTCAGTGAGACCATAACACCTGCTCAGCCTACTAAAAGTGACGTTGAGTACTGTACGGATGAGGATGAACTCGCCAGAGAGACTGGGTGGATTAGGGCAAAGAACAGGAAGAAAAGGAAGTTGAACACCACCCTAACTCCACCACCACTACAAGAAGCTACAACTAACGCACAGCAGCAGCAACTCAAAAACAAAGAGAAGGCAACCACTAAAAAAATTCTAGCACCGCCTCCAATCGTGGTGGACGGTGTTAAGAATTATCAAACATTCTACGACTTTTTGACTGAATCTCAGCCAGTAGAAACCTTTACCGCCAAAATGTTAAGCGGTAATAGTGTCAAAATAAATGCCAAAACTGAAGAGTCCTACAGAGTGATTACCCGACGCCTAACAGAAAACAACTGTCTATGGCATTCATACGAGGATAAGCAGACCAGACCAATAAGAGTAGTGGCGAAAAAATTGCATTCTTCCTGCCTACCGGATCGGATTAAAGACGATTTAACGTCGCAAGGATTCCAGATAGAAAATGCAATTAACAAGTTAAGTTGGAGAACAAAAGAACCACTGAACATGTTTATATTATCGTTCAAGAATGACGAAGATGTCAGTAAAATATACGGCATTAAACATATCCTAGGGTGTAAGGTTGAAATAAACCCGCTCAAAACGTCAAAAATAATACCGCAGTGTAAAAGATGCCAGGCTTATGGCCATACCCAAAAGTATTGCTCAAAAGAGCCAAGGTGTGTTAAATGTACAGGTAAACACCTCACAGCAGATTGCAGCAAACCTGCACAAGAAAAACCTAAGTGTGTCCACTGTGGCTTACCCCACCCAGCCAACTACAGAGGGTGTTTAGTTGCCAAGGAGATGCAAATGATAAAGAACAAAAAATCTAAAAATAATCCGCAAAACAACCCTGCCGTTAAGCAAATTGTTCAAACAAACATTGACAAACAGACAACAAAGCAAAGCACTCAGTTTGCACATACAGCCGCGATAACGGCACACACATCTAAAAGTGCCTCATATGCACAAGCGGTAAAACCAAGCACACCACCATCAAGTCTTAACGACAAGCTCAACCAGATTTTGAAGTGCATATCCTCATTTGGCAAGAGACTAGAGAAATTAGAATCAAGCACTATAAAAATAAATCATGAATAACACACTAAAAATAATGGCGTGGAATTCCAACGGACTGCTGCAACACCAACATGAGTTGCAAGTAGTCTTAGACACAGAGAATATTGATGTGTGTTTGATCTCTGAAACGCACTTCACTAAACAGTCTTTTGTAAAGTTTAAAGGCTATAAGGTTTATCACTCGCTGCACCCTAACAACACGGCCCGAGGAGGTAGCGCGGTTATTATTAGAGAAAATATTTGTCATTACGAACAGTGTAAATACGAGGAGCCAGAAACGCAAGCTGTGGCGATATCGGTTAAAACAAATCAATTTAATGTTACAGTAGCGGCCGTGTACTGTCCACCAAGACACACCATAAACAAAGAACAATATGTACACTTCTTCAGACTCCTTGGACAGAGATTTATATTAGGCGGTGACTTTAACGCTAAGAACACTTGTTGGGGATCGAGATTAACTTCGACTAAGGGAAGACAACTTCTAAGCGCAGTGAAAGATATGAGATGTGAAGTCATAAGTACTGGAAAACCTACATACTGGCCGACTGACCACCAGAAACTACCTGACCTTATCGATTTTTTCATTGTCAAAAATATATCAACAAATTATCTGAGTGTGGAAGAAAGGTACCATATGAACTCCGATCACTCTCCGATATTATTACAATTAAGTCACAAAATACTACTCAGAAAAAACCACCTGACATTAGTTAACAAGTTTACAGATTGGGAAAGTTTTAGCTTAGACCTACAAAATATTATTGACCTAAAAACTTCATTAAAAAGCAAAGATCAGCTCGATTCTGAAGTAAACAAGTTTAGCAATAATATCCAACAATGTGCATGGAATAACACACCACAGCTTATTAAAAAATTTAAAGGAAATACCTACCCAAAGGAAATAATAGACCTATTATATGAAAAAAGGACCCAAAGAAAAAGATGGCAGCAAACTAGATTCCCACAAGATAAAACTCTATTAAATAACCTTACGAAAAGACTGAAGAGAAAAATACAAACCTTTGAAGATGAGGCTCTCAATACTAACCTACGTCAATTAAGCAGTGACCATACAACGCAATACTCTCTTTGGAAAGCGACAAAGTCACTCAAAAGGCCAATTACACCAATTCCCCCTATCAGAGATGGTAACGGAAAGTGGGCCATAAGCAATGAGCAAAAAGCTCTAAGATTTGCACACTACCTAGAAGAAACCTTTCAACCAAATGACGGATCTGTAGACAACTTGCAGTTTGCCAATATACTGCAAGATAAAAGAATTAAGCTTGTGACCCCGAAAGAAGTTGCAAAGGAAATCCAAATAACTAGCCTAAAAAAATCCCCAGGGTATGACCTTATTACGGGAGAAATACTAAAACATCTCCCGCATAAAGCCATAGTTAAGCTTACTAGGCTCATCAATGCTGCATTCATGCTAAAGCATGTTCCTGAGCCATGGAAAGTTGCTGAAGTGATTATGATTGCAAAGCCCGGTAAACCACCCCACGAAGCATCATCATACAGGCCCATTTCCCTGTTGCCTATACTATCAAAGCTGTTTGAAAAATTGTTCTTAAAAAGGCTAAAACCCATCATAAACGAGGGAAACCTAATCCCCAACCATCAGTTTGGTTTCAGAGAGAAACACTCAACAATAGACCAAGTACATAGAATTACCAACATTATTGAGAGAACGCTTGAAGATAAAAAAGTCTGCTCCACCGTATTTTTAGATGTGGCACAAGCTTTTGATAAAGTTTGGCATAAGGGTTTGATATTCAAGCTAAGACTAATGCTGCCCAATGATTTTGCCGATATCTTGCAATCATATATTACAGATAGAATGTTTCGTGTAAGGCACGAGGATGCCTTTTCCGAATTAAAAATTATTAAAGCTGGCGTGCCTCAAGGTAGTGTGCTGGGTCCAGTCCTCTACCTGTTGTACACGAATGACATACCAGAGCTGCAAAATAATACTATTGCAACCTTTGCGGACGACACAGCCATTATGGCGACAAGTTCATGCCATACGGAAGCAATAAAAAAGGTACAAATCGCTGTAAACAAAGTTCATGACTGGGCACACAAATGGAGAATCAAATTGAATGAATCGAAGTCACTTCACATTGATTTCACCAATAGGAATTGTGATTATCACCCAATCTACATAAATGGCAAACAAGTGCCATACGCAAATACAGCCAAATACCTGGGTATAACGCTTGACGCGAAACTGCGCTGGAAAGCGCACGTCAAAAAGAAAAGACAAGAACTAGACATGCGTTTTAAAAACATGTATTGGTTGATAGGACGGGATTCCTGTCTATCGATACATAACAAAATTTTATTATATAAGCATATTCTTATGCCAATATGGACATATGGCATCCAACTGTGGGGCTGTACTAAACCGACCAACATCAAAACTATACAAACATTCCAGAATAAGGTACTCAGGAGTATTGTTAATGCGCCCTGGTATATAAGAAATGACGACCTCCATCGTGACCTAAAAATGGAACCAGTCACCAACATAATACAAAAATTTGCTGAGGCCCATGAACACCGACTCCACCGACATGTGAACATCGAGGCAATTCAGCTGTTAGACCAAACAAATATAGTGCGAAGACTAAAACGAACTAAACCTTTTGAGTTAGTGTAGTGTAAAAAGTGTAGAAATAAAAGTGACAATGACACACATAATAACACATGAACAAAGTGTTTATATTATTATAACAGACTCTAAGAAAGTGGAACGGACTTGTAAAGTACAATCAACACTATTCTAAGTTTTAAAATAATTAGCACGTAAAAAATTAAGTTAGATTAAAATTGCTTATTAGTCTCATAGGCTAGATTGTAATTAATTATTAAGAACCTGGTTCTTTTTAATAAATGATAAAAAAAAAAAAAAAAAAAAAATAGTGTCAGCGAAAATAAACCGAAAACAGCATAAATTTACAGATGCGAAGTAAGTAGTTTATGTGGCCACCATGAGATTATTACAAAAAAGGGGATTTACGAGGTTTTGGAAAAAGATAAAACAATAACTTTGTGAGGTTCATATAACCCAGATGCACTTATAAACGCATTTATATTCCGCGTATCTCCACTAGGTGTTCTATAAGCGAAGATAAGTAGTGCAGTGTTGACGCAGTTCATTGCATGACAACCGCCCTCCCCGCCTCGTTCATCTGGTTCCTAGACTGGTGCGCTGTCGAGCACAGGTTATTCCGTTTATCCAACCCAAAAATCCACCCTAGGGTGGATACGCGGAAACGTATGTCCAAGAATTCACCCTAGGCCTAGTTTGATAAACGGAATTTATAGGGTTAGGGTGGGTTCGCAGACATGCGTTTCCGCGAATTCACTTTAAAGTGGATTGTTTGGGGTGGACAAAAGGAATAAAGGTCAAGCACCATACATGAGTCACGAATTTGTAAATGTAGGATGTCATGTGGCTTACTTAGCTCATATATAATTAATAATGCCCCATTACACAAGAAAGTAGTAACTAAATTTTCAGAGTAAAAAGTTTTTTAAGAGAAGTTTACTTAGCATTATATTATTCATTATATATGCCTTTATTGCAACTATAAATATCGAATAAGTGAACTGCAAAAGCTTTTGAAAGAACGGCTTTTGAAATATAATTTTACGCATAAAAGTTAAAGTAAGTAAGTTTAAGTTTGCTCTTTTAATATTGATACTAGTCTATTAATTAAAAATATTAAAAGACTTATTATAAGTAACATTTATACAAAATGGAAATTAAGTAGGAATATAAATACTCCATCATTCAAAAATCAGAATCAACTTTGAACCACAATTGAAAGGACCATGTAATTATATTACATGGCATATTTAAAAGCTATGCGAGTAATAAACACTCCATCACAAAAAAAAACAGAATCTACTTTGAACCACCATTAAAAGAACCGTGTAATTATATTACATGGTATTGTAGTTGACGTGAAGTTGCGGACACCAGCCGTATTACCCATATTACATGGCATATTCACAGGCTATGCATGTAATAAACACTCCCATCATTTAAAAAAAAACAGAATTTACTTTGAACCACCATTAAAAGGACTATGTAATTATATTACATGGCACATTCAAAGGCTATGCATGTAATAAGCACGCGTTCATTAAAAAAATCATAATCAATTTGAACCACCATTGAAAGGACCATGTAATTATATTACATGCATATTCACAGGCTATGCAAGTAATAAACACTCCACCATAAAAAAAAACAGAATCAACTTTGAACCACCATTGAAAGGACCATGTAATTATATTCTATTACATGACATATTCACAGGCTATGCGTGTATTGCAGTTAGCGACTAATTTCAAGGTGCATCATCCACCACCAACTTATATAAAAAGCGACTCACACAGCTAGCTTCAAACTGTAGCCTGCAGAAAGTTTATATTGTCGATAAACAGCTTGCTTTGCGTAGGAACGACATTTTGACTTGATGTAAATTGTGTGTGTTCTTGGTAAGTCCAGGAATTAACGTCATTGTGCCGAGGCTCAGAGATGCTGACGTCGAGATATTTAAGAGCATCAATAGCATTCTGTTGTCCCTGCACTGCGGCTAGGCGCAGTAGTCTGACCGCAGTTTCCTGGTCGGCCTTGAGCCCGCCCCGGCCCTGGCCGTAAAAAATGCCGAGGTTGTAAAGGGCTTCAGGGTGATCCAATGCAGCTGCAGACTTGTATAGCTCCATAGCCTGTCAATATTTATAATTAAAAATCATTAAAGTTGCTGCAGAAGCTGTGATGCTCATGCACTAACATGTATATGAATAATTGTGGAACTATGCTAAAGTATGCAACAAAAGGTCATTCCACGGGTCCTAACACTTTGGATATTATGAAGAACGGGATAATAGAAAGTTGAACCAATTGGTGAGCAATGACTTGACAAAAAACATTGATTTTTGCGTTACACACTAACAATCACAATCTGAATAATTTTGAAACTTATTGCTAATCCATAGCTTCATATGTCCGAAAAAATTGTCTGCTTATCAACGTAAATAACCATTTTTACTGTTAGTGTGTTACGCAATTACCCCGCTGATCATTACAATAAATAAATCTATGTAAAAATGGCCTATTCAACCTGCTCTTATAATGTCATTGTTAACTTACAGTCTTTTCATTGGCAATTACTCCTAAGCCCTTTTCGTAGCACAACCCTAAGTTGTAAATGGCTGGAGCATGATTTCGTTCTGCTGCAGACCTAGAATAATAACACAAATTATAAAACAGCAATAATGTAGGTCCAGTACAGCCGATTTATCTTGGCAAGTCTGAACATAGGCTCTGCGAACTTTTACGCATGTACACTCGTAAAGAAAACTGCTATTGCCAGATAAACACATTTACGATCAGAAAATATCTAATACTTTTTATAAAGACTAAATCTCAATTATAAACGACAAAATTCAATATATTAGTAAATTTATTTAGTTAAATATCTGATATACCTACACTAAAATCAATTAATTCTAAATGAAACTAATCGATTACGATATTTGATCGTATAAAGGCTTGATTGTATTTACGTAAGGTGCGTCTCTAGCCGAGACCCCCGCCTCATGTCACCATTTGGTTCCCAAAAAATGTTACTGCGCGAAGTTCGGACTCGCCAAGATAATATTTCGGCCGTACTGTGTTGGTGATGTTCCATGTGGTTCCCTATCCATTTGCATAAAATTTTAAGACCTAATATAACTTAGCATAATTTTGTTTGGCATAATTATATTTTCCCATAATATAATTACGCATAACAGCTTACGCATAATTTTTTTAAGCATAATTTCTCTAACCATAATAATGATTAAGCATAATATTCTAAAGCATAAATTTACTAAGCATAAAGTTCTAAAGCATAACTTTTTTAAGCATAATATCCTAAAGCATACAGCATGCAAGCAAGCATACAGCATGCAAGCAAGCATGCAGCATGCAAGCAAGCATGCAGCAGGCAGGGTTTCTGTCACGGCTCCGGCGCTGCGGGACTCCGGCGGCCCCACGCGTGCTAATCGTCGCAGACGGCTTTCGCTCACCACCGCAGCTTCGGCTTGTTGGCCGGCTCCGCCGGCCAGCCTCGCTCGCAGCCGCCTGCTCCTCAGCCCGCGGGCCGCCTCGCCTCTACGCGCCTACGCGATTTTAAATTACACTCTAGGGGTAGGACAAACAAGACTACGTGGAGTCGGTTTTGCAGCAATTCGGTTCTGTCACTAAAATAGTCATTAGGCCTACTAACGTTATGCTAATAGTCATTAGGCCTACTAACGTTATGCTAATAGTCATTAGGCCTACTAACGTTATGCTAATAGTCATTAGGCCTACTAACGTTATGCTAATAGTCATTAGGCCTACTAACGTTATGCGAATCAAATTTATGCCAAAACAAATTAGTCTTTAAGATGATTATGCCAACATAAAATGTATGCCTAAAAAAATTATGCTGAAGTATTATTATGCCAAAACAAATTGTGCCAAAATCGTTATGCCGAAGTATATTAGGACAAAGAACATTATGCGAAAAGAAGGGATCCCGTTCCATGTACAATATAAAACATTTTACTAAAAAGAAAACTTACCTTAGTAAACTAAGTCCATCTTGGTACTGGCCATTCTCAATGGAAGCTAGACCAAGTCTGTTTTCAATTGAATTCAACACCCCACCCAAGTCATCATCTGAGGTGTCTATGCTATGTGCGTTAGTAGGGCTGTGGGGGTGTGTTTGTGCGCTGTTGCCAGATCTATTGCCAGATATATTACCAGAGATATGTCCAGATACATTGCCAGAGAGATTTCCAGATACATTGTCTTTGACTTTAAGACTCTCACTTTTATCATTGGCCATCAAATGCACAGTGGGAGTGAAATAAGAAAACACTTTTCCTATTTTGGAAATTGAATCGCCATGAAAATCATTTTTGTTCATGTCTGTTATATATGGGTAGATAGATGACAGTAAGTTGTTTACAGGAAGGCATTTTGTCTCATGGTGTCTGCAATTCTGTTTCAGTTTAAAATGAATGAGTTGACTAGTGTACCATCCCAAAACTGCTACACCACTCTGTAAAAAGAAGACATGATTCAGTGAATAAAGGGCATATTATATTAATATTACAGTTGGTCGCTGCATCATCGAGATTACCATAATGCACTAGGTAGTACACTCCTCAATGCACTAGGTATCAAACACATATTTTAGAGATAGACTAAAAAAGAAAAGTAAGACACTCAATTTCCATAGACGGTATTTTAGCGGGGCACCGGTGCCGCCCGAGCTGAGCATTGAGATTCCAACAAAGCGAATCCCAGCGCGTCAAAAAAACACACTGTTTGATTTTCAACTTTCGGTGTTAAACAGTTCATAGAAAATCCAGTGCGCGAAAAAAAAACAGGGTACGGGTTACGTTCCGAATTGCACTGTAATCGATTTGAGCGTGCTTACACCCGTACCAGTTCCGAATTAGCATGAGCGCGATAACGATGTTCCGTGAATCGTCATAGTTGACATCTTGCGATAACGCCGACCATGCCTGATATAAATTAAGATCATCACAAGCGCTGTCAACAATGACAGCTGTGAGCTGTGCTGTTGAGTTGTTTTGAGTCACATCTTTGATCTCATACATCTCAACCAACAAAACAGAAGTGCAAATGCGTTGAAATTCCATTTTCAAAAAAATATCCAGTCGGTCTTTCGTTCTTGTGCAAGGTTTGGGGTTGACGTTGACCGAGCACTGTGAGCGCGTTCACAAGCTTTACGAATTGTTGACAGCTCTCAGCTGTCATAATCGTGATATAATCGGAACACAAATTATTGATGTGAGCGATTATGGCGTAATTCGGAATATACCCGAGGTTTCGGTCCGTGGGTGGCACGGCAGGTGCCCCACTACCTACCGTTTATTGAAAGTAAGTGTCAAATTTTTCTTTAATTGTGTTTGATGCCTACTAACATTGAGGCATCATCCTCGAGATTTACATAATTCACTAGTTATGGTGAATTATGTAAATCTCGAGGATGCAGCAACTCGTGTATTCAACTTTACTAAAGGGGGGAAGCGTAAGGGTATCCCGCGAAATTCAAATTTTCTTACGTTTTTTGCAATTTGAAGGTCAATGTCAGGTTGTATTTTGATTAAAATGAGATTCGCGACCGTAACAAATATGGCTTTACAGAATTATAATCATTAGAATCAGCAATACAACTCAAATGTCATGATTTCATGAACTAGTCATTCAATACAGTAATATGAACTTGAGAGATGTATTGCTGATTCTAATGATTATAATTCTGTAAAGCCATATTTGTTACGGTCGCGAATCATATTTTAATCAAAATACAACCTGACAGTGACCTGTAAATTGCAGAAAACGTAAGAAAATTTGAATTTCGCGGGCTACCCTGGATGTTCCGCCTTAAGTAAGTCTGTTTAAGGTGAATCCTCACCTAAGAATTTTCATATGAAATATTTTGAAAAATACTTAGGTGGAACAAATTTCCAAAGTTTGACAATTGATATGAAATTGATGATTATTATTCAGTAAATACATCATCCCTACAGTCGCAAATCACATTTTGATCAACATACGACGTAAAACAGAGCTGCAATTTGCAAAAAACCAACCAAAATTTGAATTTGGCGGGCTACAGCTGAGGATTCACCTTAACTCTTAATTATGACAGAGAAAACAAAATCCAGCTACATTCAAACATACCCATGTGATGGCATCCAACCAGGTTCTGTTCAGATGATGAAAGCTCCATTTCTTGCCATTTGTGCCATCATCATTATGATATGAATTACAGTACTCGCGCAGTGAAAACCACATACTAGGTGGTCTAGCATTTTTCTGATCATATTTATTCACGCAATTTTCCTGAAAAAAAATAAAAAAATCGTATCATATTATTAATGATATTCTAATAAGAGGCATATTGAGTAGTAAAAAAAACCTGCCAAATACAAACATACCGATGATTTAGCATCCATACATCTGTGTCGGTATTGCACACTCCATTTCTTGTCTTTAGTACCACGATTGTCGTTCTCCAACGACTTAGAGCGGCGAAATGGCCGAAACTTACATGGTGGCCCAGCATTTTTCTCACCATCTTTATTTCGTTTCTTCATGCATCCCTAGAAATATTAAATTGATTTATATCACTGAGATATGCAAACTCTACTTCTGGTAAAGCATAAGATGACCATTTGAAACCCGTTGAGACACCGTGAATATGATTTGATATACATTATACATAGGTAGTAAACTTTCGAATTTCGTTTCTCACAAAATATTCCTACGATAATAACTAACTTAGTTTTAGTTATTATGCAAAATGTGAGAGATAAAAAATAACTCTGCTGCCATAATTGTACAAACATAATATCCATGGTTTGCCATCCATCCAAGAACTTTCTTTGCGTTCAATGCTCCATTCCTGGCTATTTACGCCGTTTTCAGAGCATTGGCGAAGAGAAAGCCACTTATTGGGAGATCTGACATTTTTTTCATTGTCATCATTTAGTTTATTAAAGTATTTTTCCAAGAAAATAGGTAATAAATAAGGTTTTGTAGTAACACACAGTTTCTAATGATTACTATAAAACCTACTATTATTATTTACTTTATTTAATTATACAGCGTGGCGCTACAATGGCAACATTAGTTTAACACATGGGTAGGGCTAATGTCCAGTAACAATAAAAAATATTCGTGAAACAAAATATAAATAACAAAAAAAAAGTGTTAACAACAACAGTGTGTGCCTCACGGCTGCGCTAAAATGGTTAATTTCATTCATCAAAACAAATAATTTTTATTTCAGGAATACACCCTATATTGAAATTAAATCATATTACAAATTATTTAAAAAAAAAAATGATTAAATTAATACAAAAACTTTCTTATTATATTTTTTACTAGCTGCTGCCCGCGGCTTCGCCCGCGTGTACGTCGGAAATTATTCCACGGAAACGTGCTACCCGGACAAAAATACCTATGTTACTCCTTATAACATCAGCTATCTGCCAGTGCAAGCCCCGTCAATATCGGTCCAGCCGTTTCGGAATTAGGCGGAACAAACAGACAGACAGACAGACAAAAAAAATAAAAATTGTTTTTTTGTTATAAGTACCGTATATACTTTCATATGCATTTAGTAAAAATTTGTTATTTTGACATTACAGACACTTCAATTTTATTTATTTGTCTACATGTATAGATTGTTACTGGCCACTAGCCACTAGCCATGTGTTAAATTTATGTCGCTATTGTAGCGCCACGCTGTATACATATAAATTATATTTTTAAATATTAGAGTATAAAAACATTTCAAAATATACAAAAAATAAAAACCACCGGTATCAGGAACAGGGTCCAAGATACCGGGGTCAGGGCTCCAGAGAGGAACCTCTTAACAATGCGAGTCGAGTTCAGAAGTACCACTTTCTGAATCAAGCCCTTGATCCAGCTACCCAACGAGAGCCTCCTCAGGTGTGCTCGAGGCTCTTGGCTATTAAGGCAATGGCTATCACGACTATCGGCACAATGGTCGCTGAGTCCTCGTCCCACATGTCGACACCTTCGCGAGCCATGTCAAGATAATTGATTTATTTATCTTTCTCGGCTTTCGCTAGGTTCCCGTCATGCGGGACCGTTGTCAACAATCGTTGCGCGCCGCTCTATTCGATCCACCACCACTATATCAGGCTTATTGGCAACAATAGTCCTGTCAGTGATTATAGATTGATCCCAGTACAATGTGATATTTCCATTTTTGTGAACTGGGTCGAGCACATACCTGTAGTACGGCACTTCCGATACCACAAGGCTGTATTTCAGAGCAAGTTGCTGATGGATAATCTTGGCTACAAGGTTGTTCCTATGCAAGTACTCTTCGTTAGCTAGATGAGAACACCCTGAGATAAGGTGTCTGATTGTTTCCCCTGGACGGTGGCATGTCCGACAAATGTCAACTCGCTCGGACATTAAAGCTCCGCTAATTGTTCGTCATCATAACTTTGTCCATAATTGCACAGACAAAAGCTTCGGTTTCCCCAAAGAGGTCACCAAAACGCAGCCAGGCTACGGATACTAGTAGATCTACATGAGGTCCATATAGGGCCCGGAAAAAGAGTCCGTGAAGCTCCTTACTCTGCCATACCTCCGTGCGATCATTAGTGTCAAGCACTACTTGCTTGCGCCAGTCCTCTTTAACCAAGCAGAGCGGGGTGAGGCCCTTATCCACCACGACCACATCTCGATGCAGCCCCACGTCGCTTCTGGGAAATATTCCCTGAGACTGCATATCTCGCGATAATGGAGGGTCTCAGCGTTTAAAAAGACTCGACCTCCACACTTTCGCGGGATATGCAGTCTCATTACCGATGACAGTGTGTGATGCATTCGATTAGCAGTCAGCAGCGTACGGACCCTCCTAACCAGGCCGTCGAGTTCGGTCTGGGTCCATTTGAGTATGCCGAAAGAGTACATCAAAACCAGCATGACCCAACTGTTGAAGGCGCACAACTTGTTTCCGCCATATGGAAGACTATTATTATTTTTAATTTGTCTTTGGCATATCTTGGGACCCTTGGAATGCCGGACCTTTGGAATACGAGGGGCCGAAGCCAACTCGCAGAGCCCCTTTGACAATTTTAAATGATAAGACCAACCGACGATTATCCCTGTATGCACTATGCAAGTGTACCCAAGGACAACCCCCGTTTGGTGCAGGACTATTGCAAGATATGGATAAAATAGATATGGAACTATGGGTTTGGGTAGCTAGAGTGGACTGGTTACCTAGAACTATGGAAAGACTATTGCCCCTGCCTGATCAATGTTTTATATACAATACACAGATAAAATGGCAGGGGGTGACTTGCACACTCAATTATGGGCCCCCGGGAACTGTCGCTAGCACATCGTGACATAGTAACAATAGGGGGCAAAATGTCCTGAGGGGCTTGAGGGGCGGAGAGGTATTCCACGGCTATCAGAACAATCCCAAGGCCCAGAAGATGGTCAAGATCCCTACCAGCACTTACTGGAATACTTCCTTCCTCCAAGCATGTTTACTCTTGCGGATCTCCACTCCAGCCGGCTAATAAAGGCAAGTCAGCATTGAGGAACAAGACTACTCCCGGGAGATGGGTCTGTGGGGTCACTACTGCCCAACAGCTTGCTACATGCTACCCTGCTGGTTTCTGTATCTCTCTTGGTCTGGCTCCTCACCATAGACCGGTTCCGGCGAAGTAAACTCTACCGGCACAGACCTAGAGTTCGGAGCGCGCAAGCCTCACCACGATGTCAACATAAAGATACAGCGGTGGGTCTATTATTATTTATGACCAACTTAATTTTCCAGTTAGTACACCAGATTATTAAATATTATACCAGTCAACTAAATAAATCTGCCAAATAAAAACATACCCAAGGTTCAGCATTCATCCAAGTTTCATCTTGTTGGTCAAAGCTCCATTTCATGTCATTGGTGGCATTTTCACTCTGTTGCAATTCAGAACCTTTGTGATAAAGCCACTTACAGGGTGGATTGGCATTCTTGCCATTGTTTTCATGCAGTTTATTTAAGCCATTTTCCTAGAAAAAAATATGTTATTATATAATAAGGTACCTATTCTGGTTAATCATAAGCTGGCCATTGAAATCCAGAGGAACCAACATGTGTATCATCTGCCACGTCCCATGGGGTTCTTTAAGAATGAATTTCATAATTATTACTGTCTCATATCTACTCAAATAAATAAAATTGAAGTGTCTGTTTGTAATGTCAAAATAACAGCTTTTTACTAAATGCATTTGAAAGTATATGCACTATTTATACCAAACAAATCATTTTTTTTTTGTCTGCCTGTTTGTCCCAGCTAATCTCTGAAACGGCTTTAACTAGCAGATAGCTGATATTATAACAGGTAACAGAGGCTACTTTTTGTCCCAGTAGCACGTTCCCATGGGATAATTTCGGACGTACACACATGTGAAACCGCGGTCAGTAGCTAGTTTTCAAATATAACATGCAGCATGAGATTATTCTCTGTACTAGGCCCTTAAGCGAACAGCGCAACATAAGACTATGCAGGTAATAGGAGTTTCTCTTGACTATAAGATTATTCATGTTTTGCAATCCAATCACCAGTCAGTCATATTGTTTTGTCTTCACCAATGTTGTTACTAAACTAATTCTACTAAGTAATAATTATTCATTAATATCTATAAGGGTCTAAGAAGACCCTCTGACCGGTATTTCATTTGGTTTCATAGCAATTTGGTTGAGATTTAATTAATATCTTTGGTACTCCACACTATCCCAGTGTGAATTATCACTATAATAATGTGTGGGACACTGTACAAACTCTATTAATGCATGATATTGCAAACCCATGTGCATGGCCATTTACAAATACCATACTCACTTGTTGACTATTAGTGCCGAGACTGGCTTTAGAAAAAAACGAAAAAGAAAATACTTGGTCTGGTTATTATGTCAAATTGCCAAATGTGTTGTTCAAGATAACAGTATTATGTCAGTGATAAAAATAAATCTGCCAAATACAAACATACCCATGTAATGGCACCCATCCAATTTCTGTCTCGGTGTTCGAAGTTCCATTTCGGACCATTTGTGCCGTTATCGTTGTGGTGCGATTTAGTTTTGCGCAATGAAAGCCACTTACTAGGTGGACCAGGTGGGCACTCATTTTTCTCGTCGTTATTGACGGCACCATTGTTGACTACAGTGGTACTGCATCGCCCAAAATCATTTGCACCCCGTCCCAAAGTATCCCGAAAACGTCGTGTGACATATTTCCACATATTTTCGCAAAAAATAGACGGATATCGATACTCCATGAGAACTTATTCACTATAGGAATTCCATTATTAGGAATGTTTGCTGTGAATATTTTGAATTTTCATACCATGCAAGCTTGAATGCAATGTAAGCAAACTTAAATTGTCCTAGACTAAAAACTTATTTTTTATTTGTTTTCTGAAGAAACTGGAAACTTCACAAAACCCACAATTATTTTCTTGTTAACGATTTACCACAAGTCTTTTTTGTCAGATTGATTGATGATTACGTCAAGTCAAAAATTGTGTCTACGTCAAAAATAGATAGACCATAGAGAAAGGGACTAATCAAAGATAGTAATGTTATTACTAGACGATTATTAGTAAATAACACATAGCAGTTTTGATCGATAGTGAGTCGCTGGCTATGTCAAAATATCGTGTCTACACTACTATATCATCATGATCTGCCTAGCCTTTTCCCAATTATGTTGGGGTCGGCTATACGAAGATACTAGATACTACACACACACAGAAGACACTACTTTATAGTACATACTAATTCCGTGGTCTACGCTCACATTTTGACAATCGACTTGTCGTCAGCGATATCAAAATATGTGTGGACCACTGAGGTATAAATTATAGTGTAGACGTGTTTTGTAATCGTCAGTAAGTGTGTACCATGCATTATACCTACCTATTATACTCTGTGCCTTGTATCGTATAGACTCGAGCACACTGGCGCGACGCGACAGCGCAAAGCAAAGGCACTGCGTGTCACGCGACGAGCGGGGCCTTTGTGTCGCACTGTCGCGTCGCGCCTGTTTGCGGGAGCCTTTACCCAGGGTTGTAGAAATAAGATAGTCAGTTGCTTCATACAAAATACTAGTATTCAGGTGGATCCATTTAGTCTGGAATCCGAAGACGACCCCAACATAATTAAGAAAAGGCAAGGCAGATGATGATGATATTCTGTGCCTTGAAATGTCAAAATCACGAATAATAAAAGGAAAGGGTAATATTATCATGGATCTAACAGTCCGTTCGGATATTTTAACTTTGACAGCTGCGATCCAATAGCATAAAACTAAATTAAAGATCACTGTCATTTGAAAGACTTGTCAATGGCAGCAACCCAATAGCAACCTTATTATAATCGACATAAAGATTACTGTAGAATTGAAGTGATTCAGTCACAGGTACTGTAGCACTGTATGTGCAGCGAAGTTTTGCTTTGTTATATTAGTTCTCTATATAGTCTGTGTTATTAATTGTTGGTTGTTGTCAAACTCAATGTCACTGTGTTTACCAACAAAACAGTAATTTATTCCGATCTTACGAAAACATTAATTTAATCTTACTACCGCACAGTATTATCATATTATTATGTGTGGCCGTACTGGATTGTGCGTAGAAACGATATTTTTCTGCAATAGTTACCTATATAACATGATGTTTAGTGGATGAATGCATGATAGTAAATTAATATTTTTCAGGTCATTAAATAAAGAAAAAGTTCAATGCGCTTGTAGTTACAAGTCAAAAAATGATAATTTCTACTCAAAACCCGACTGGCTGCCAGAATTCAACGCGGGTAAGGACTATACGCCTTCATACAATATCGCGCCAACAGATGTGACTCCAGTGATTGTTTCTTCTAGCAGATTCCGTAACGTCGCACAATCCGACAGAGTTCTTAAACCAATGATGTGGGGAATTATACCACCATGGCACAAGGTAGAATAGCAGTTCCATCTTTTTTGTCACTAATACATAAAGCGGTTTTTAATGTCTTGGTAATGGAATTCATACTATTTTGCAGGGTGACTACAAAACACATAACTTAAGTACTAACAATTGCCGGCTTGAGAACATTAAAAGTTCTAAATTATACAGCCCCATACTGAATAATGGAGGTAGATGCATAATAGTTGCAGAGGGATTCTACGAGTGGCAGACAACTAACAAGATGTCTAAAGTCAAACAACCTTATTATATTTATGCTCCACAAGATGATGGTATTAAGGTCTCTACTAGATATTGAATATATTTTCTCTGACAAAATGTCTAGAGGCACAACAATATATAACATTCTCTGGTCCTCTATTTAAGACTTGATGTTAGTCAAATATTATTATGAGCACTTACTGATAAACAAAGAATCATTTGTTTTCATAAATGTCTGACATCATCATCTGCTTAGCCTTTTATCAACTATGTTGAGGTTGTCTTCCAGTCTAACTGGATGCAGCGGAATACCAGTATTTTACATGGAGTGATTGCCTATCAGACCTCCACAACCCAGTTACTGGATAATACATAAATGCCTTTAGGACATTAAAAGTAGTCCAAAATATACTTGTCTTTCTTACCAATATTTGGTGAGTAGCAAGATGGCAGGATCAAATCCCCAATTTAAAATGTATCACATTAAAGTGTTTACTACATATGTACTATTTGTACCCTAAACAAGACATTTGTACTTCTAAAGGTAAAGGAAGTATGTCAAGACGTCACTGGTCCCGCACCTTTGACGTTAAAGTAGTGAGACCTTCTGGAAGCGTTACTCAGAGACAGGTAATTCACACCCGAATTCTTAGTACTGCATATGTACAGGTATATACTCAATTTTCACTACAATTGTAAGTGCCAAATTAAAGTTATGTGATTAAAACATTGGTCCTGCCAATTTGATGATTCATGATAGAGCTGAATTCATATGAAAATCGTTAGAGCTCGTGCAAAATCAAATGTGGAAACTTAGTACGTCGTAAGTACATGAACGTGTGTAATTAAAGTATCATATTTTATTATCAAAAATTGAAAAAAAAAAGAAAATAGAATTGGGCAGATGTATGCAGAATTGAAACAAACAATCTTAATGATTCTGATATATATTTTGATCAGTGGAAACCCTAATTACTTTACGTGGTTTGTATTTGACGAGGTAATTATCTCTACATTACCTCTAGACTTAAACATTAGAACCACCAGCATAGTTGCCTTCGATTAAATCATCTGATGAAATTATTAAAGATCAAATGTTATCATGCAGGGTATCTGGATGCAATGGAATCAAAACCATATCCTACTCACTATCATCTACTACATTTTTTGAACTTAATGATCTCAAGAAGATTAATAAGGTGCGAATTACCTGTCTCCGAGTGTGTCTGGACCAGGGACGTCTTGACATAGGTACTTCCTTTACCTTTAGAGGTAGAAATGTTTTGTTTAAGGTACAAATAGTACATATGTAGTACAAACACTTCAATGTGATACATTTTAAATTGGGGATTTGATCCCGTCTCATCTTGATGCTCACAATATTTGTGGTTTTCTCCAATCGGACCAATGACATTGATGACTGAGTAATGTGGTTTCATTTATATTGTATTCATTGAACAGCTGCCTAGATCAAACGAGCATACTATTAACTTTTACCCAAATGAATTTCAGGTTGATGAACCTGATACATGGAATAATAACTTTAATGAAGAGACTGGCTGGACTGGAATACACCTCCTACAGATGGCAGGCTTATATCATGTCTGGCAAAATGAAGATACAATAATTTATTCATACTCTATTATTACAATGGCTTCTAATAACACTCTGGATTGGCTACATCACAGGATGCCTGCAGTACTAGACAGTGATGAGCAAATAGAGGTTAATTACCAATTTTGAACAGTTAGGCTGATTTCACAGCTATCCGGGAGACCTGTGAGGCACTAGAACATCGTTTCACAGCGACGCGGATTGGTCCGTACGCGACCATCATAATCTCCCGTGTACGGTCGGCCCGTACGGGTCTCCCGGACAGCTGTGAAACCAGCGTTAGAACATTTTATTGTAAATGATGTTTTAGAATATATATATATTATATATACATGTATATTAATGTGAAACATCTAATGCGGCGGGCCGTCGCCACGCGCGCGTAACTCTGCGACTCTCCATCAGGCTCGGCAATGCCCCCTCTCTCACCGCGCTGAGCTCATAAACTTATAGCGTATTAAGTGTCGCACTTTCACATCTGCCAGGCGTCACGCGACGGCTCAATTTTTAGGGTTCCGTACCCAAAGGGTAAAACGGGACTCTATTACTAAGGCTCCATTCTCCGTCCGTCTGTCACCAGGCTGTATCTCATGGACCGTGATAGTTAGACAGTTGAAATTTTTACAAATTATGTATTTCTGTTGCTGCTATAACAACAAATACTAAAACAACAGAATAAAATAAAATATTTAAGGGGGCTCACATACAACAGACATGATTTTATTTTTCCATATAGATAATGGTACGGAACCTTTCGTGCGCGAGTCCGACTCGCACTTGGCCATTTTTTGATATCACATTATTAAAATAATGATTTTATTACATTAAGAAAAAAGGAGCCTGCGTAAGTATGTAATAAAATAAAATTTTATTTCAGGCATGGCTCGATATTGATAATGTTAAACCAGACATGGCCCTCGCTTATCTTAAACCAATAAAATTATTATCATGGCATCAAGTTGCAACTGCAGTTAACAATGCTAGAAATAAATCAACAAATTGTAATAAAAGATTACCTGAAGAGAAAAATAAGAAAAGCACCCAAAAAACATTAAACTCCTGGTTTGTTAAAGTTGAAAAACGAAAGTTATCTGAAATAGATGAATCAGAGTCTAAAATGCAGAAAAAATAATAAACAAATAAATTAATTACCTACATCAATAAAACATCTTTTATAAGTTACATTATGTTTAATTTTGAACTCCTCGAGTGAAACTGTAACAGTCACAAAGCACTTTAGTGCTGAATCTCTCACATGTCTTAACATTATGAGTTTTTTATAGGCCACACAAGCTCTGTTCCACAGAGTATCTTACAATATGAACACACACTATTACACTTAGATATTCTCAATTCTGAATTCCTTGAAGTCAGCTTCACACCTGATTGTTTTGTGGTTTTTCAGGAAATCAGACACAAAACTAGTCACTTCATATTCCTCTGCAATTTAAATAATATTATACTAGCAATAGGGCAGAATGTTAAAATTAGACAGTTAAAAACAATAAAACATGTATACCTGGATATCGACTACACTGGTATATAAGTCTGAGCAAATGTTTGACTAAAGCTTTAAATGTTTCTTTGCCCTTTATATGCTCTTTTTTATAAAGGGGTGTCAGCAGCTTCACCACCCATGGCGCAATTCGCTCTTTACAACTGGCTATAAATTCAGGTGTCTCGTCCAAAGGCGACAAAATTCCTTCATCTTCAGTATCGTAACCAAACAATTGTGCGAATTTTTCTTTAATCTGTGACAAAAAAAGAAAAACAATCAGAAATTTTACATGAACAGAGCATAAGGCAAGTTTAAAGTGGTTTGAATTTTATGTGTTACATTCATTTATTATTTTTGCAATAAATATTATGGTCGGTTGTAACAAAGATTATACACTGCAACCTCGACGTTAACCAGGCAGGGTAGCTAGGGCAGGTGGGACGGGAGTGGCAGCATGTGGCATCGGCAGGGTGTTAGTGAGCATTCATTTGTCCAGAGCCATCCCTAACGATGCTATAGTAGCCAATAAAACCCAAGGCAGTCACAAATCAATCAATTGTTTAAGTACTACTTTATTTAATCAGCAAATGCAAATAAAAATATTGTATGAGTAACCAATAACATTGTATTATGATGTTAAGAAAAACATGAGATGTGTATATTGTAAATGCACATATTTAAATGTTATAAGAAGAATCCTGGAAAAAGTACTACAAACCTTTTCAAGTTTTTTTCTATCAGTGTCTCCAATTTGGTCTAGTAATTCATACAACTTTTGCTTCAAATAGTATTCCTCACATAACCACTTACTATGACCACGTTTTCTGGTTTCGTGAATTTCAGTCTTCTGTGGCACATGATCATTAGTTACTAATAAGCCTGCTAAGCTAGCTAGTCTCTCATCTAGTAATTTAATTTGAGCTGAATGATTTTCAATAACAGAGTCTTGTATTGTGTTATTTATATTGTTTTCCAAAATATAGTTACTTCTCTTAGTCTGCTCATCTTGGAGTGAATCCATTCTATCATAAAGAGCACCTTCGAATAAGTCATCATCATTGGCTTCTCCTTCAAAGAGTTTCTCTAATTGCATCATTAATTCATCAGAGTCTTGGGATTCAACAGACATCCTTTTAATAGGCATTGGTGCAGTAGTTTTAACCTGTGTCATTGTTTGAACCTCTGGCTGGATTTGTATTGGTGGTGTAATAGTATCACTAATTATAGGTGGGTATGGATTAATGTAGTTAAAGTGAAAGTTAGCTGGTGTTGGTACACAATTATTGGTTAGAGTATCACTAATGAAATTTGACAGTTGTTTTTCACCATGTTTTGGTGATTCAGTCACTATGTGTCTCTTACGTTTGTTATGGGCACATTGGCAATTATTGGTTTCTTTGTATGTGTTTGTTGTTTGGGTTTTTTTACTATTTCCTGGTGGCTTACTCAAACACTCCAACAATTTCTTATTCAATTTTCCTTTTTTTGTATCACTCTTCAATTCATTTACCTGAAATGTTTCATAATTAAAATTGTAATCTTTACTTAAAAAATACGCACAATTATATTACAATAGTGACAAATAAATTTAAATTAAGTACCACTGAGATAATATTTTTTCTGTAAAGCTGCGACACCATGCAAGCTTGAGATGCAGCCATTTCTATATTTTTAGCACATGTCCAAATGGCACTGGGAAGGTATATGTTTTTGTTGACAAGTTTCTGGTGTGTTTCGTAATTACTAGTCAGGAGTTTGATCACATATTCCATGTAGTGCTTACGAACCTAAAACAAAACTTGTCAGTATTACAAAAATAAAAGCAAGAGGTAATAAAGTATCTTTTTAGATCTAACCTTTGATATGAGTAGATCAGGGTGTGATTCAAAATTGGGTAGAGGCATTGTAATTCCATCTTCTTCCAGTAATGATTGATCTAGAAGATCACAGTCCCATGTTTGCACAGCCATGTTATTTTGAATTATAGTGTCACTTATTGTCGGTCATTTATTTACCTGGCTACTATGAAATTAATTAAACAAAATTTATCTTTTTTATGTACCGGGCTACCGGCATAAAAAAATAAAAATGAACAATAACCAAAGAGTATACAACACAATAACCAACAATAATTTGACAATAACAGTGGGCGGTGCCACAGATTACTAATAAGTACTTCATAAGTGGTGCACCACAGTCACCACACTGCACAGCAAGGAACATTTATTTATTCCTGCACAGACAGGAAACGAGGCTCTTGTCAAATTTGTCAATGTTTTTGTCAATTTTCAAATTGACAAAATATAAAATGGCCAAGTGCATGTTGGACCAGACACAGTAGCGCTATATATAGAGCACATTCCCAAGGTATGTGGTCGCACTTTTGGAAGGTATTAAATCCTTCCGAAGTCTGCAAATGCGTGTAGGCAAGTTATTTACAGTCGCCTGTTGCTGCCTCTTTTAGCTCCACCCAGGACACACGTATAGGGTGGGTCTAGGAGAAGGTCGTAAATTCTATGGACGCGAGGAACTTTGTTCCTTTTTTAATAATAATGTTAGTAATAAAACCATATAAGTATCAAAACTATTTCTTATCTTTTTTTCCTATCTTCTAATATACAGGGTGATTGGAAGATGGGTGCAAAGCTTTAAGGTGAAGATAGTATAGACAATTTAGAACCATTTAAGCCATGGTTGTCTTAGACGAAGTCTTACCAAATTTTTTTAACCAAATTTTTTAGTTTTTTTTCGGAAATTCTCAAAATTTAATGTAAACTGCATAATTATGGCCAAATTGAATGATAAATGAATTAATTTTTTATTTATTTAATTAAAGTAATGTGTAAGCAACCAAGCAAAACATGTTTTAGGCTTCTGTGTCATTAGACATTTTTTTTACAGATATTTAAAGCTCAGAAAAAATAAAAAAATTGTACAATACGTCTTTTAAACCTTATTTAAAAAAAAACGGAGGGTGCTTTTTTTGTTCAAACCTTTTTGAAGACAAGCTTGATAATCGCTCTTTCTTTTGAGGTATCATTTATGCGGATATCTTACAAATTATTGAAATTAGGACCTACAAACCAATTCGAGGGAGAAATTTAAAATTTTAGGCAGTCTAACAAAACACAAAATTTTTGCTTAAAAGAATACTTTATGTGCTCGAAATGATAACATTGTTCAATTCTAAGAATTTTTGGCACATGCAGGAACCAATTGAGGGGAACCCATTGAGGGGATTCTCTAAACAATGGCCACCGAGCGCGGTGCGACGGCATTTCCAGGTAGAACGCCCAATGAATAGCAAAAAGCGATAAGAGTTGGTTTTTACAGCAAAATGGTCTTAGTTACTGAGGCAACAAAGTCGTTTTTCTTTAGTCAGGGTCAGTCGGTCTGTGATGAAGCCGTTACATCTTTTATTTATTAGTCAAACTACTGCCCTTGTGAGTGGACGATGTCGTGTTGATTCCCAATTTACCGTGTTCAGTTGTAGCCCTTTGCGTTCCTGCACGTGTTGTTTGCGTTAGTTTTGAACTTTTTTGTTTCACCGTGTCCAGTCGTAGCCTCGCGCTCCTGCAAGTGTTAATTTTTGACTTAATTGTGTTGAGTTGACATTTAGTGCGCTCCTACGCCGTTTTTCTTAATTGTTAAGTGACTATGGCTACTTTTTCCAATCAAGAATATGCGGATATCGTATTTATGTACGGTAGAGCAGACGGCAATGGATCTTTGGCGCGACGGATGTATCAAGAGCGCTATCCGAATCGCAGGATACCGAATGTCCGAGTGTTTTACAACACGTTTCGTCGTCTTGGAACCTGGAACCGCGTGGAACCTGGAGTCAACCCGGGCAGACACGAAACTGCCGTCGACGAAGACATTTTAGCAGCATTTCAAGCGGATCCTACTACCAGTACTAGAGCAGTAGCTCGAAATTTAAATATTTCTCAATGGAAGGTGTGGCATACAATGCACCAAAATGATAAGTATCCGTTCCATGGCAGGAGTGTGCAAGGTCTAGTAGAGCAAGATCCTCAAAGAAGAATTCAGTTCTGCCGTTTCCTCCTCAACAGAGACATCGAAGATGCGTGGTTTCTGAAATCAATCTTGTGGATGGATGAAAGTAAATTTTGAAGGGGAGGTATTACAAACTTTCACAACATCCATGAATGGGCCGACGCGACGCAGACAAAAATCCACATTTTAAGAAGCAGGTGTCATTTCAGATGAAATTCTCTGTGAATGTATGGGCTGGAATAATTGGCAGAACATTGATTGGGCCCCACTTTTTGCCTGATCCATTGAATGGCGAAAATTATTTGCAATTTCTGCAAATTGATTTACCACTGCTGGTAGAGGAATCAGGTGTCCCGATCTTCGAAAGAGACCGAACAGTCATCTTTCAGCAAGACGGCTGTCCAGCGCATTGGACTTTAAATGTAAGGGAACACCTCAACAATTGCTTTCCTGATAGCTGGATCGGCAGGGATGTACCCATCCCTTGGCCCGCTCGCTCCCCAGATCTGACCCCGTTGGACTTTTTCGTGTGGGGCCGGGCCAAGGAACTGGTGTATAACAACATAGAAATAAACACTAGAGAAGAATTGATACAAAGAATAAATTCAGCGTTTGAGACAATGAAGCAGGAGATGATGTTGAAAATAACGACTACAGAAGTTAGAAGCCGGGCCGTGCTTGTATTAGGAATCACGGCCGTCATTTTGAACATGAAAAATAAATAATTTTAATTCAAATGTTGTTTTAATTAGTCTGCCTAAAATAAAAAATGTCTCCCTCAAATTGGTTTGTAGGCCCTAATTTCAATAATTTGTAAGATATCCGCATAAATGATACCTCAAAAGAAAGAGCGATTATCAAGCTTGTCTTCAAAAAGGTTTGAACAAAAAAAGCACCCTCCGTTTTTTTTTTAATAAGGTTTAAAAGACGTATTGTACAAATTTTTTATTTTTTCTGAGCTTTAAATGTCTGTAAAAAAAATGTCTAATGACACAGAAGCCTAAAACATGTTTTGCTTGATTGCTTACACATTACTTTAATTAAATAAATAAAAAATTAATTCATGTATCATTCAATTTGGCCATAATTATGCAGTTTACATTAAATTTTGAGAATTTCCGAAAAAAAACTTAAAAATATTTGGTAAGACTTCGTCTAAGACAACCATGGCTTAAATGGTTCTAAATTGTCTGTACTATCTTCGCCTTAAAGCTTTGCACCCATCTTCCAATCACCCTGTATAATACATTATAATACACATATACATTTTTAGAAAATTTCTATATATAAAGTTTCGATCAAATCCGAGGATCAACTTCTATGAGTCAGTCTACGAATTGTGCCAATGCTAGGTATATACATACGCAGCGACTTTAATTGCCGGCGACTTAAAACCTCATTTCCACACACTGATTTTGACAGCCGATTCGTCGCTAGCGACGTTTGATTTTGAAGTCGCCAGATATTAATGTCGCTGAGTATTGGAAATCACGACGCCCTCGAAAGGGGGCGTGCCGAGTGGTCCCAGGGCTTTGCCCCCCTGCCGCAGATAGCCATGCGGTGGGTCGACAGTACAAACCCCCTCGTGTGTTCGCATCAACATCAATGGCTAAGAATGTCGCTGCGTCTGTTCCTCATTATAATATATTATTAGTCTATGGTGTGTTCCGAGCATAATTATTATCAACTGTGTAGGTAAGTGTGAGAGTGTGACCCGAAAATCCGAAAATATCGGTTTTTGTGGGTCGATTCTGGCGAAGCTGAAAAAACAGTTGCTGTCGAATTTCAACCATAAATTGTCACCACACAAGCACAACTCATCTCTTTATCTGTGGTTTGCCGCCGTGCCGAAGTTGCCGAACGCATACAAACATTTTATTTGGTATTTTCTGTAAAATTTATCACCACAATGGCAGATTCGACCGTGACCGATGTGACTAAAATGAAGGTAGTTGATTTACGCAAAGAATTAAAATCACGTGGACTGACATATACAGGAGATAAAGCGGAATTAGTGTCTCGACTTCAGGCGGCTATGTCTCAAGACGACCACGGTGACATCAACTTGGATTCCGATGAAATCGACTCTGATGGCGTTTTAGAAGATGAAGATGATAAAAGCCAAGCTGACATACTTGATGATGCTGCAGTCGATACATTGAACGAAGAATTGGCTCTGTCTGAACAGGCATCTCCGGTTAAACCCACCACCGAGTCCAAGCCACCGCGAACGCTCAAAAGAAGAATAACATCTACAGAAATGTCTAAAGACAAATCGGAAGACACAAAATCTTCAGATAACAAGGAGTCCGCATCTAAGAAAATTGTATTGAACAGAGCTATATCTATAACCTCGGCTCCTTCGGTTACTGTTGAAGATAAAGAAGATATTGTACCAACCGAGACAGACCCCTCTTCAAGTAATATAATTAAAATAACTGCAGATATAGATAAAAAAACAAGACTGGAGTTAAGAGCCAAGAGATTTGGTTTGCCTGTAAAAATGAGTGACGATGAGCGGAAAGAAGCTAGGAAACAAAGATTTGGTCAGAATGAGTCTGCAAAGAGTTCAACCATCACTGCTATTGCCACTGGTACTCTATCTGAGAATATGGAGAAGCTCAAAAAAAGAGCTGAAAGATTTGGACAGTCAGTCTCAAAAATAATGACTGATATTGAAAAAAAAGAAAAGCTGGAAAAACGCAAAGCCAAATTTGGTGAGTTGGCTTAATCACAAAAGTGATTGCAAGTTGTAAATAAGTTTTTGTGAATTCTTGTTACAAATTAAAAACAAATGGTCCTCCAGTTTCAGTTAGTAACGATTTCACATTTACATCTAAGTAAACTAATTTGACTAAGACCTGAAGTAAATCTTCGTCTGTATTAAAAAGAAGCTGTTAAAACAAATAATACTTAGTATGTTTTAAATCAGTTGTGACATCGGTAATTAGTCAAATAAGATATATTTAAGGTTAACACTTAGGTTATAAATTGTGTATTTAAGGGTACTAAATAAAAATTGACCAATAATTTGATGTATTATTAATTTAATGTCAAACAATCTTGTTTTCATGGTTGCTAAAGGGCAATTCTTGAAAGTCACCAACCACAGATTCTTTGTCGATAGGTGTTGTAAACACTTCTTCTGAAATGTTGGAATCTTGAGGGATGTGAATAGCATACTCCATGTATGGTTCTTTATACAATAATGCCCATCGTTTGGCAATTTCTCTGCTCAATGATTTTCTAAATGCCATACAATGCATGTACTTAGCTTTTTCATACTTAATTCTATTAAAGCCTATATGAGCCAAAGTATATCTCCAACATTTAATGATCTTGCTATTTGCACCAACATGTTTGGAATCAGGTGTGTTGATTATCAGGAGTCCACCAGGCTTCAAAATTTTGTAAGCTTTCTTACAAGCTAAGATTCTTAACTCGGAAGAAGGCATGTATTCTAAAAGGAAACAAAATGTAACAACATCGAAGGACTCTTTCTGCAATTCAGTTATCTTTGATTCTTTCATAACATTGCAAGGACCAATATTTACGTTTAGAAAGTCACATTGTAAGACAGTAGCATTGGCAGGGCATAGGTCGATTGCTAATACATCAAAAATGTCATACACTTTGAAAGGATTATAACAACTTCCAACATCTAAAAGCTTTATGGGTTCAGAAAATGATTCTTCAACATCCACTGGTAGGTTTATTTTCTGAGAAATAAGTAGTTCTTTTTCTCCATAGTTCATGTAAGAACTTTTTATGAAATAATCACAGCAGAATTCAAATACCCATTTAATTCTTGACGTGGCTTCACTTGTTTCACTTTTACAATTACTTTCCCAGTGTGTAGTCGCTAGTTTCTGCATATATTGTGCATATTTTGACAATGTATCTTCATTGTTACAATGATTCTGCCACGCAGCATCAGCTCCGAGTTTCAAGGTTGATTTTCTTAATGACAAATGAACATTCTTAATGTATTGGGCAAGTAACTTATGTTCTTCACTTGCCATGGTGAAACTATCAATAATTTATATTTGGTATAAAAGCACAAAATCGTACTGCATAATATGCCTTTACTTATTCATTTACTGGTGGTAAGTATGAATATTTATGGTATACAACATACGTAGTATAAACGTACATAGATCGAATAATGTTTGGCTCCACTGTACTTTATCGCCCGCTCGTGCTAAACTTCACAATAAATTGTTTAACGTATACACACAGAACATTTGAGTACGAGTAAATATGTTCTGAGGGGAGTACCCCCTGCGTATAGTTTTCTAATAAAACACTTTCATAAAATAGTAAGTACCTGCGCAAACGCGTAATTTGTGAGACAAAACACCTAGTTTCTTAAAATTCAACGTATTGTATTTACATTAAAGTCAGAACAAATCAGAAGTAAATCGAGAGTTACCGTGTTGCAAGGGTAAAAATATGTTGTTTCTAAGTTCTAACAGTAACTTTCAAGACATTGAATCAGCTAAAAGTGTACCGTGTAATTTTTCAAAGGAAAAAAACAACAATATGAACCAAATCAAGTCCGAATATATTTGCTTTTGTAATTATTAAAAAAGAACATGCAATGTATAACATAATTGGTATTAATTGAATTTAAATTTATTCATTTTTGTCAACATATCGTTAGAGTTGGCCTGAAATCAACACAATTTTGCTATTTCTTTTGATTGATTGCTGGGTTTTACGCAGTATATGATGAAATATTTATAACGTAATCTCAACGACACGGTAAACCTTACTACCTTGGTATCACACTAACAGAATAGGTAACTTTCATTTTGACAGTTCAACAACATTCATTGCGTTAATTACGTTGATGAGCAGACAAATTTTTCGAACTTAAGATACAATGGATTAGCAATATCCTTTAAAATTATTCAGATTCTGATTAATAGTGTGTTAAGCAATTAGTCTATCGTTTGATCGACAGGACAGTTATCATTGTTACTCATCGTGATTCATTGTATGTACTCACAGTCGAGTGTCTATCGTACTCCTGTTTGCAACAACGATTGGTTGACACCATGACGTCCCCAAAGTCCCTGAACCTATTACACTACGCACCAAACCAACTTAATACACAAAATTAACAAGTCACGACTTAGTAAAATGGCATTGTTAGGATGTAAGAGCGAGCGAAGCGAGCTCGGGACTTGGGCACGCCAACATGGACATGTTAAGTTCGAAGAGGATGGCGGGGTCTAGTGGGCGAGCGAAGAAAAACCCTGCTATCCCCTTCGTGGTTATTTTTTCTAAACTATTCGGATTTGGACGCCCCGCCAGGTGGGGCTCCGTTGACTATGTTTAGACCCGCCACGTGATCTTCCCCACCCTTAATACTCCCACTATCACACCATCCCAAAAAACTTGCGGTTTGTTCCGCACCTATGGTTTTGCGCTCTTTGGAGTTTTCAAATTGACACTAAAAAGGGTAAATTTTACCCAAAAACAAAACTTACTATAAAAAAGGGCCGGACGGTAAAGTACATTGGTTCCGTGGTGGTTTTACTATTTATTTACCAACCTCCGCTAGGAGTACTAGTGTTCTGTGTTACCAACTCCAAGAAATGTGTTCTGTTATCTCTGTGACCCGATCCCTATTAACACGGAACATAATAATATACTTCCTGTATAGTTATTATACTCTTTGATATATACCCTGACGGCGCGGCGGACCTATCAACAAGGAACCTACCTAGTACCATGGTATAATAAAATACTTCGCCGTGTTAATATAATATACTTCGTGATTTTTAGGCCATGCCTAGTATATAATGCTACAACGAAACTAGTTTTCCTTTTTAATTATATACTCTATGGCTTAGTCTATCAAAGATAACAAACTGTCAACCCTATTTGTGAACCCACAGACTAAGTAGGGTCAAAAAAAAGAAAAATATTGCTGCCTAAAAAGACTTACGTAATTTATGTCCTGAACGATCAATCTGTGGATTTATAATACATAGATTGAGGTCAGGTAGATCGTCTAGTAATACCAGATTCAAGATAGAGGCATCCATACATTTTGATTTGGCTCAATCAGTTTGACCTACAGCCTAAATGCGTTACACATTCACAATCCCATTCATTTCGACAAATCAACAATATTCATCGCTTTATTTACGTTTTTTTCAAACTCCTGAATAAGTTTCGGGAATCCTCTTCACAATGAAGGGATAATGCTTGTTCAAGTTTCTTGATTGATCGTCTAAGATCTCCCTTAGGGAAGCACAAAAATCGCAGTGCAAAATGTTTGAGCAACATAGAATTTTGCTGATGTTAGTTCATCGAATGGGCATATAAAAGTAAAATGATTGTAGTGATTTACTTCATATTTTATTGCTGAAATACTGCTGTCTGCGCCGACCCCTATAGTGGTCAGCATCAGCTACATTAATTTTGTTTGACGTGCCGGCCGGAAAAATGACAGCACCGCTATATGACGGCCGCCATTTTCATGTCAGCCGTCAATTTATTACGCAGATAATTTCCATGTTTTTTTGCTGATGTGTATAGTGAACTTAGCAAAATGACTCCCTGGAGTATGGAGCAGGACAAAATTTTAATTGAATTTGTGCGTAATCAGGAAATATTATATAATATTAAAAGTAAAGATTTTAGAAAAATTCAGTTAAAACAATCATTGTGGTGTGAAATTGGGAAAATTCTTAATAAAACAGGTATCTGCATATACTCAACGTTTATCTACCATAGGTGCTTATGTGGACTAGCAGTTTCGGCCGTCGACGTAGGCTGTTATGTAGTAGCCGCCCGTCCGCCCTTTGCAGCGTAACCCCGCGTTTACACCCACCTATATAGGTACTTACAGAGCGGTGGCGTAGCCAGTTCTAAAGGGGCCCTGCTGTATCTAAAAATTTTGGGGGCCTTTTTACAAGATTAGTTCTAAAGGAGGGTATCGTTATTATTTTACAAAATAAATAAAATTGCATTCTGACCCAGAAATTTAACCTGTCATCATTGAGGTTCATTCTGTGAGTTCATTGAACCTCAATGGCTGTCATTAATTGTGATGTTATGAGAATGCAAGAGCGAGGTAGGATTATTTTCAGAGAGGTGCATCTTCAGGTACACGAAGCGAGCTCGTTTTTTTTTTTTGGTTTTCGTTTATCCATTCATACAAGGATTAACTTTGTCGATTTAGTCAGAAAGGCCTAATAATTGACAGAATGTGGGATGCTATGAGATGGCGAAGCGAACTCAAAAAATGTTTGCATCCCGCCTCTATTGGGATAGGTATCCTTTTGTCCATTCATACGGAAAGATGACCGACTATATCGATTTATACAGAGAAGCTTAAGAATTAAGAGAGCGTAGGATCCAAGAACGAGCTAAACGAGCTTGAAAATGAACTGCGCCTCGCATTTGTTAGGTTTTTTGGCTATTCATACGGAAATAAGAACATGTAGAATGTATGAGCGAAGCGAGCTCGAACATTTTAGGATACTGTCTCGAAAAAGTTTGGTTCTCTCTTATTATTATATTAAGCTCTTTCGGATATTTTTTTTATTACTTACTGATGTTTTTGTACCTACCAAAAGCAGGAGTTAGGTACTTTGTCAACTAATGCCGTAAAGTTTAAGAATTAAGAGAATGCAGAGTGAAGGGAGAGCGAAGTGAGCTCAAAAATTTAAGCACACTGCCACTAATAGGTTAGGTTTTTTGACCATTCATACAGAAATAGGAGTAACTTTGTCAATTTATGCATCTAAGCTTCAGAATTAAAAGATTGCAGAAAATTTAAGGATCCCGCCTGGGATAAGCTATTTAGTTATTTTTTCTGAATATTTTTGTACCTATATTTTATTTTAACGCCAGGAGTGTGCGGGTGCACAAGCTGTGATACTAGTTTTCGACAAGTCTTATAACATACTAGTCAAAAAGTTGCAATACCGTGTTAACGGGGAACCGCCCCGGGCGCTTTAGCCAAAATCACCTCGACGATATAGTCAAGTGCAGGGGCGTAGCTTCCGATAAATCAGCCGTATCAATGGTACGGGGCCCCCAAGCTAAAAGGTTGCATTCTGTAGCGCCGACATGATGGGTGGAAGCAAAATATCGTAAAATGTTTTCCAAAACCTCAAATTCTTTTTGAAAAGAGGCCCGTAATCAGTAAAAACCTAATGAAAATTAATAATTATGATGTTCAATCTACAGACGCGGTTCAATTCTCAAGCTCTTTCATTCAATTAGTCAAATCACACGGAAAATCTAACCTATACAAGTCAGAGTGCTCAAATTTTCCAGCTCGCTCTTGCATTCTTTAAGTAAAAAAAAAATGACAACGACAGCTTTACCTAGTATCCGAGTCAGAATGCTCCAATTTTCGGGCTCGCTTCGCTCGCTGTTTGGTAAAACCAGATCAGAGTCAGAATGCTCTAAATTTGTAGCTCGCTTTGCTCGTTCTTGCATTATCTTAGTAGGTCCGATCACAATGACGGTATTGACAGCTTAACCTTCCAAGTCAGTATGCTAGTTTACTATTTTGTAAAAAGCATAACCCTCTTTTGGAGGTTCACTGAAGTCGGGTAAAAATGCGCCCCAAGAAATTTTTACACAGGGATTTAGGACTAGCTAAGCCACTGGTCAAATGTCAAAAAAGAAAAGTTATACATACAGACAGGCGTGTTTTATAGAATGCTAATTAAAATAGGGTAGTATTTAAAGGCAAATCAAAAAATATCCTTTTTCTATGCAATAAGATTCCGAATTCCCATCATAATTACTGATTGCACAGCAAAATATTCAACTCAAAATATCACTAAACACACTACAATTTATTTTCGCAGCGTACAGCGATTTTTCCTAAAGCAAAAGCTTTTTCATCAATTTATTTTCTATTCCCAACGAGTACCACATTTTTTTAATTGCGTTTTACCGAAATCTAGGGTAATCTAAATATAGGGTTAAGGCTCGTACACACTGGCGCGACGCGACGCCCGACACAAAGGCACCGCGTGTCGCGCGACGAGCGGCGGCTTTGTGTAGCGCTGTCGCGTCGCGCCTGTCTGTGGGAGCCTTTAGGGTTAATAAGCTGGTCGACGGAGCCCCGCTTCGCGGGGCTCCTATTTCTGTCTAAAGGGTTTAAAGGAACCTAACCAACCGAACCTCGGGATGCCACTGACGTCGACCATCTAGGGTTAGTATTTTCGGGAACATTTATTATGTTTTCGGAAACTTAGTTCATTCTGGTTGATTTGCTGTGCAGTCAGTATTTAAATGATGGAAATAAATTGCTATGTGATTATTTATTTGATGTGCAATTAATAATATCCCATTAAAATAAAACAATCAGTATATAAAAAAGGATCACATAGTGACATTGGGTTAAAAACCGTACACAATCACCTAGTAATTAAAGTACTTACGGCAAAGTTAGAATAAAAATGTCAGTGTCTAAATAATCATCTTGTGTAAGGGGCTAGAATGAAGGCTCTCGCATCACAGACAGGCGCGAGGCGACAGCGCGACACAAAAGCGCCGCTCGTCGCAGGAAGAGCGGTGCCTTTGTGTCGCGCGCGATTCGCGCCTGCTTACAGGAGCCTTGAAGCTTTGCCCCGGGCGCAGTTGTATATTCGCATGCCTCTGAAAACATGTCGGGTTTAAAACATATTGTAATATACATGTATTGACATGGTTTCAGACATGTAGGTACTTATCATTAAGTAACTATTTTTTTCTTCACTTTTTTAACATTTTCACAAGTCTTCTACAAGTTTTGTATATAACTAGTTTTAAGTGTAGGTAATCGATATATGAAAACTGTAGAATACTTTTTTAAACCTTGGTGTTAACGCGGGGTAAAAATATAGGTAAGTAATAACAAAAACATTGCGTTAGATTCACCTTCCGTCATAGCTCCATTATCCGGGGCCTCTTCGGCCTTAAGGAAAGTCCGTTGTTATTATTTGTTTGCCTACCTAAAAGAAGATACTTCTAGCATACCTACTTTTTCTAAATATTTCAAGAAAAAAATATATATTGGTAGCCCACTGTGGTGTCCTATTCTAGTGCAAAACTTGTTTTTTTGAATTTAATTAGTGCGAACACTATCCCGACACTATCTTACTTCGATGCTTGTTACATGGGCGCACTTTAGTTCGATGTAGCGTTACTTCGATAAACTCCTATGAACAACTTTTCACAGACGTATCAAAATCATTTATTTGCATAAATTTTTATAAGAAACGGAAAGTTCATAAGATAATTACATCGATCAGTAATTATGCCAATAATGTCGGCGTGCAAATTTTACGTACAAACTATAAGTAGAGACAGGGTGGCAAGGACACCGACGCCACCATTGCAACTGTCTCGATGACACGACGCAGCACACCCTTGAGGAATGTCCTGCTTGGGCAGTGGAGCGCCGTGACCTCGTTACGGCGGTTGGTGCTGCTATACTCTCTCGCCTCCGGACGTGGTCCAGTCCATGGTCGGAAGTGAGAGCGCGTGGGACGCCGTTCCTTCCTTCTGTGAGGCAGTGATGGTCGCGAAGAAGGCGGCGGAAAGGGAGAGAGAGAGGATACAACCTCCCTTCCAATCCGTAGTACACGCACCGGGCGCCGGAGGGCGCGAAACGATCTCCGGCCGCGTTAGGTGAGGCCTGCAGGCAACAGACTTGGGGAGTTTTTTACCTGAACAGTAGAAGACCCAAGACGGCGCGGCGGCGCGCCGTGTTCCGCTTCGCGGCTCTCTCTAGCTAGAGGAATTGCGGCCGTTGAGAGTGATAGGGTCCGCATGAATTCATGCAGGCCAACACCTGGCCAGAGGAGCGTGACGAAATGCGCAAGCACTCGCAATACTAAAGGTAGCAGCAGAATACCGTGTGGTTTTAGTCAGTAAGAGTCTGCCAAACCTCTCCACCCACTCCAGAGTGGAGGACATCCATTAAGATTTCCACACGATAAAAAAAGGGACATCGGCAATCAAAAAATCTCTGCTATTTCATAGAAAAGTGCAATACCTACGCGGTCAAAATGTATTGAAACAACTTTTTTTTTTTAATGAGCTACGGGAAGTTTCAACGCAGGGGTTCAGAATCCTGAATCCATGGTAACAGATAGCGCGTGGACGTCCCTGCCACCTTGTATATTATTTTAAGAAATTAATTAATTAACTTGATTTTGATACTGCATCGATTTAGATACGTATTGTTCGGAATTGAGATCTTTACGTTATTAGGACCATAGGAGACAAACGGCAGCGCCGCGGTTTGGCGACTGCGTAAATGTGCATTGCATTCTGGCGACTCTGCGTTTCGTGTCTGCTAGGGTCTTAAATAACGTTTATTCGATATCCAAGATCCGAACAATACACTAAATAGATGCAACAAGTATGATAGTATCGCGGCAATGTGTACGAAATAATGATATTAGAGCAAACAAGTTTCGCACTAGAATAGAGCCGGTCCACTGTGACGCTGTGCCCGTACCGCGAGGACTGGGCGCAAGCTACTGGAGGTCAGGACTCCAGGTAAAGGAACCTTCCTTACAATAAGTGCTATGCCTGGAGAATCTATCGCTTTCTGTATCAAGCAGCACTGCCTTTTGAAGTGCGACTTGGGAGCAAAATCGACTCGCTTGCCGTGACGGCAAACGGCGCTCTCTTACGTGCGTGGCGCGTATACTATAGATATACTTCGTTGCTTCTCTGTGTGAGTGTGTACTGCGAGTGCCTGTCTATTCGACTACAATATACTTAACGCGATTACCGCTTAGAAACTTTCTTTGAAATATTGTTTTCAAACGAACATTGAAGTGCAGTATCATTGAGTTTTTGAGTTTAAATATGAGTGACAGTGGTGCCGATTCTCTTGTCACAAAATTCTCTAAACTAGACTAAAAATCACAAAAATTTCGTTTATTCCTGTCAAACGACGATTTCCCATTCTGAAATAGACTAAAGTGACACAACTTAACTATATTTTAGTTTGACAGCACTAAGATGGCACTGAGTTAGTAGTTTAGTGAAAAAGGCAATTTTGCTAATCTGAATTTGATGTTTCTGACCAAAAATTTTGGTTGTATAACTAAATCTGTCTATTTTTAATCGCGATTAAAAAGGTGTGGAATAAAATTAGTTGTCATGAACTAAAATTCACCACAACACCTCGAATTCAATTGCAAAACAGTACTGTATCTTTTTTTATTTTATGTTGCTTATATCTCGAAAATGGTGTGTCCTATCGCAAAAATAATGAAAATTTCGAACCCCTTTTCATAAAGGGGTTCGAAATTTTCATAATAAAATTATTAATTATTTTAATTTTAGGGGTTTAAGGGTCTCATAACCCTTAAATCCCTAAAATTCTACATGTAGGTAATAATTTTTTTATATTTTCCATATAAAAAGTCAAAAATTCCATATAAAACACGTCGAGGCTGCCCCACTTCCGCCAGCCCGGCTCTAAAACAATTTCACGGGATAGTGCAAACAAGTGTCACGTGGAGTCGCGATTGTCAAATTAAATTTTGCGTCAAAATTATTTTTATATTTAGAGTTTTTTTATGGCAGAATAGCTTTAAGATTCTCATAGCCAAAAGTAAGGCATTTTAGTGATAGTTTAGTTCGGTTTACAAGAGAATCGGCACCAGTGTCCATCAAGCGGCCAAAAATACTTTTCTGTAAAAAAAAACAACCAACTTCAAAAAAAAAACCAGTGAAAAGTGAAAAATAACTTTAATTTTGGAAGTAGGTGTCTTAGGTTTTTGTTTGTTCGTTTTTTGCCATCGACTTCGGAAATTAAAGTTATTTTTCACTTTTCACAGTTCTTTTTGGAATTCGGTTGTTTTTTTTTTGTAAAATAGTTTTTATTTTTCACTTTTTAGTTGTGGTACCTACCCTACACAAATTCGTATACCACTACTTGATATATAAATAACACTGACAGGAAATTATTAAAACATTAACAATATAAACTAAGTGGGAAAAAATAGGCAGTATTAAGGATAACTCAAAAACTGCTGGTCAGAACTTGATCAAATGTATATGGGACGACATGAGAAATACCAGCTTTCAAATAAAAAAAGAATCATCTAAATCGGTTTACCTAGAAAAAAAACTTCTGAGCTAATACAATTTTTTTTTTTTTAAATCTGTCGAATTGAGAACCTCCTCCTCTTCTTCAATTTTTTTAAGCCGGTTTAAAGAAACAAAAATGAAAGATGATCAAAGACCAAGCGGCAGTAAAATGTCTAATACCACTGCACAACGTTTGGTTTACAAAACACGATCTACCGATTCAAACCAAAGGTTAGTAAATCATCTATTTAATATATTATTATTACCATTCTATTTTATTTGAGATTAGAAAAATATTTACCTACTGATGCCACGTTCACAAGACGCGGGGTCCACGTGTTTTAACTCCTTTTTCCGTGTGTGTGTGCATAAACACATTCACTGCACATGCACTCTCACGATACATGCAACATCTCTCTCTTTATTCACATAGGATGCATATATATATACATTTATTACAGCTCACAGCTGGTTTTTTATCCTCGCAAACGTCGCATCTCTTTTTTGCATTCACATTAACATAGACAGCATTCATGCGCGATCTCTTCTCTCTGCACGCGCTGTATCTATCTTTTTTGCCAGCATCGCATCTTTCTCACTGTACTTGCTTTTAGTTTAATTTGGCTTTTATTTTTATTAAAAAAAAAAAACGAATAAAATTTACTTTATTGTTTCAGTAGACAATCAACGCAAGAGATAGGTGATATTATAATTGAAACTCACAATAAGTAACCAAATTACATCTAATTTAAGGCATGTCGTACCATTCGGGTATTTATATTTTTGTCTTAAGTACATTTTATTACACATATTTATTTAGTAAGTAGGTATTTTCTTACTTAATGTTTTTTATTATTTTCAAAATATTATGTTTGTGATTTAGAGTGGACAACAAGGCTGCTGAACGTGTAGGCGTTTGTATCGAGAGCGACACCGAGAAGAGATCAATCAGCGAAGAAGAAACATCAGGCATCATCAACAAAATTTACACCAAATACTGTATTTAACGTACGATCAGACGAAATTTAACAAATTACTCAAGCAACATCGAATAATTAACTAATTTCAAATTCACATACACAGAGACAGCAGCGATACTATAAAAGGCACAAAGAAGAAACAAACAAGCGCAAAAGAGACAGTAGACTATAGCAAAAAAAAAACTCAGACGATTTCTGCTACCGCTGCTGAACATAATCGTAATTATCGAGAGCGAAACAGACGAGACATTAACGAGCGGAGAAGAGACAGCAGGCTACGTCAACAAACATTACAGCGAATACATACAGAATGTAATTTAAGCAGTATAGATGCTATTGAACAAATTACGGAAGCAATACCAACTGAGTCATTTGGTGTTGCTTCCGTAACTTTGTTGGTCATTTGAAATGACCAACAAAGTTTGAATTCTTAGAATGGTGATATCATACAGAACTAGCACATAATTTCACCACCGCTCCACAACAACACATTACACAATACACAACATTTTGAAGAAACACAAAATTAACGGTTTCAAACAACAACAGCAGCTCTTCATACAACAGAAGATCAAAATTCTAATTCTTACAGTGACATTCATTTACATAAATTCGCTCACAAACTTTATCGATAACTTTAAAAATAATCAATTTGGACACCCTTGCCCAATCTGTGATAGACTTTGCTTTGAGAGAGATTTGAAGAAACCTCAAATATTATTAATAATAACTATTTCTATATTTCCAAATTGCTCTACGTGTGAAGGCGGGAGCCTTACCGCAAACAGACGCGACGCGACGCGACTCTAGTAGAAAAATTTATATGAAAATTTCATGGAAACTGTTCTACAAGAGTCGCGTCGCGCCTGCGTACGGGAGCCATAAATCGGCTCTTGATAAAAATAAAATTCTTAACTTCTCAGTTTATAATGGTTTCCGCTATCCTGAAAAACCGCAATATTGACTTAAGCCTGATTTTGTCACCGAAGTACTACTATCTCTTCGTACTCCTTTCATGCAAATAAGGAGATAGAGGCGTGTTCATGGGCAATTTGGAAAATATGGACAAATAATCAACGTTCCTGTTACAGTTGATACAATGATAAATTCTCTTCCAAGAAATAATAATGATGAGCATTGTGTTTATGCACCTACATATTAAAAAAAATACATTTCAGTAGTTTTCATTAATTCAATTAAATTGTGGCTACTACACTTTCTTTAATGTCGTCTAATACAAGGTGTAATAGACGGCATTTAAAGAATATGCAGTTACAGAAATCACAGAAGATATCTACATCAAATAATATTCCGTAACTGCATTGTAAATAAATGTATTTGTCTTGTATTTATATTCTGTATAGGTACTTATATTATTATAAAAATAAAGATATATTTCTTTTTCTCCGTATTTATTTATTGTTTTTCTTTAATTATATATTATTTCAATAACCATCAACTTCGATGTTTAAATCTGCCGGGCGGCCCGAGACGGCCACTTTAAAAAAAATTATGTTTGATACCTATAGGTATCCAACCGTGGACTCTATATTGAAAGGCAAACAAACAACTTGCTTGTGGCAAAGCGCCTGATATTTTTTTTTTTTTTACAGATTTCGATTGTTCCAAGAGGTGGGCTTATGTAAGAGACTATTATATTCGACGCAAATGCAAAACTGGTAAAAATCGTAGCGGGTCAAGCGGAGAAGCTGCTAAAAAGAGGGCTGACCTTCTATCATTTTTGGACAGCTTTACTTTAACTCAAAGAAACCGCGTGTCTAAAGATGAAGATGAGAACACGGGAGACCATAGTGAAACTATGGAATACCCTGAGGTTAACATTGAAATAACACAATCGCATTTTCAGGCACCAACAGAAATGATGTACGATGAGGATGAGACTAACACACAAGATAGTAATAATAGTGATGAAGTTACTAACAATACTCTTAGCAAGGAGAATTGTAATTTTAAAAGAGATAAGAAACCGAATTACATTAATTCACACTCTGTAGAGCAAAAACCAGTTCAAAATGAATTAGACGAAACAGACCTCTTCTTCCAGTCTATGGCGAAAATTGTAAAAAAGCTGCCTAGGTATGAACAAGCACATTTAAGAATGCAAATTGGCTCATTAATTGGTAATGCTGAATTGAGCTATATTTCAAGCAATTTGTCTCAAAACACAGATTTCTCTCAAAGACCTAGTACAAGTGGCTTTCCAGTGGCATCGCCTAGTGCCAGTGATATACCAGACGTAGTTCCCTCTCCAGAAGCTGGTTCAAGTGCAGTAAATGATCAAGGACAAAATATGTTTAATTTCTCATTAAAACAAGAAGAAATTGAATCTAAAATTGTGTAAATAAACATTTGTGGTACACGCGTACCGTGTACACCATTCTTTTCATTCGGAAGATAGAGTATTCGCCAATTCTCGAGGCTATGAACGGATTGTGTTCGAACTCACGAAACCGGCGGGCGCGGTGCCAGCGCGTCTTAACCGTTGGGTATTCGTATTTTTAGGAATTGCACCAATATTTCTTAATTCCATTGACCTATCCCAGAAGATTGTGAGCCTGGCGATCCCGAAACAAAAACGTGCGTAAAAATAACTTATAACTAAATATTTCTTAATGTTGAATGTAACGTACAGTAGAACCATGGATTGCGAAAGCGTGCAGGCTACAAACGCACGCACTTATCGCCAGAAGCCATCACTAAAGACTTCACATGGCACAAGCATGTGTTAGATTATGAATATTTGTTTCGTCATTAAATAACGAATTTTGATGCTAATCTAATATTAGAATATTGTTTGATCGGATTATGCCATCTGTCACATTTATGCAGCGTATAGAAGTACCTGATTTGATTATTGTGATTGTGAGTTTGTATTTCCATGGAGTTCGTCCTTCCCCATCTCAATGAAGAGCTAGTTGTGTGAACGGACAACTACAATTCTAATTTATTATTGACAAGCCTAATTAAAATAAATGCCTGGTGTTGTCTTTCTGTGCTTTCTTCATATTTCCTTTCCCTACACACCATATTCATTTGAACAGACATACACACTAAATAGCCAGTAACCATTCTGAACTCAAACTTGCTGTTTAGGTATATAACTATATACAGCGTGTATCAGAAAAGTGTGGTCAAATTTTAGAGTTTGGTACAGACCATTAAACTGAACAACTTTTTCCATGGGACCAACATCGTAATCGAGAAAAAAATGTCAGCAGTCCCATACATTTGGGTCGAGTAGGTATTGTGGTTTTGTATGGGACAGTTAATAATTTTTTCACTATTACGATGTTAATGCTAAGGAGAAAATTTGTTCAGTTTGATGGTCTGTACCACACCCTTGAAGGGTATCGAACTTTTTTGTATGGAGACTGGCCTCGTCTCGGTTCGTCATTTTGATTATTTTTCATAAGTGGCGTCGCACGATAATACCTATATAAATGGATAGGGGGCATATAGACAAACAAAAATCAGTCAGTGATATAATGTCCTAAGCTGTCACATTACCGAGATAATTAAAGTTAAAAATGGCCATGATGAGCGCAAATATTTTCGTTTCATTCATATCAAAAGCGGGCAATTTAAGCTACAAAGCGCTTTTTCTGCTGAAAATATTATGTGATGTGATTATCATAATGAAAAGTAATTTAAAATCAATTTAAGTATTTTTACCTCTTTAAGTAGAAAGCTTAACTGATTCGAAGTGTTTGGTTAGAATGCACATCCTTTGTCATATAGTTGTCTCAGATGGTCATATTTATTATAAGTTTGAATAGCATGACTACCTACACATAGGGTGGTAAGAACTTTTTTTTTCTTCAAACCACAGTTCCAATATATTATGAACAAAATATTTTCTTGAAATAAAACAGGTGCATACTATTCTATTATTTATTAACATTTAGTAGCAATATTAGTTCACTATATTATACATTACATACATTGTTTATTCACTCTCTTCACTGATATTGAACAACAGACGTCATTGTTCTTATTCGGGTAGCGCTACAATTTTATTGTAATAAGTTTTAAATTATAATTCCACAACTGTCAGTCAAACAAAAAGTCATCGTATCGTGGTGTTTTACGAAGTAGTCAAAAATGAAGGTGTTGCAAAGACAAAGTCAAAATGTTTTTATTCCATAGATTCTCCCTTTCGAAGTCCTACTACCTTAAATACTTAATAATAATATTTCAATGTTATTACATAACAGTCATGTTCTGACGAAGCGGTGTTCAGCGTTAATTAATGTTTTTAATATAATTAAATTTTTATGCTCAAGTAAATCGCTCGACTTTATTGTAATGCGAAGACACTGCCGCCCAAGATACAGGATTTTCCTAGTTTGGGGGGCAGTGTACCTATTTTTATTGGACTTTCGACCTCTACCTAACTTTTGTATCCAATCTTTAAAATTGTACTTCAGATTTTTTTATTTTTACTACCTATTCTGTATACTTATTGTCAAAGTTTATGTTTTGTAAATAAAAAATATTATTATTATTATAATAATGAGATGAAAATATTTGGACTCATTAAAGCTATTTTTAACTCTATTTATCTCGGTAATGTGACACTTTAAGATATTATGTTATATGACATTTTTTGTTCCTCTATATATCCTCTATCTATAAATATAGGTATTACGTTCACAACAATGAAAAAAAAAAAAAAAAATTGGCGGTGCAAGGCGAGGCCAATAAAAGATTTAAAGCCCTTTGACCACACCTTTCTGATACATGCTGTATACACATGATCGGTGGCAGGAGCTTTCTCGAAACCGAGAAAGGTGGCACACTTCAATTCACAAAGCAACTGAACGCTTTGAAGCAAAATCGCCTTAAAGACATAGACAAGAAGCGCCAAAAACGCAAAAGTCGCATAGCCTTCATAAACCTAATATACAACGATGCTGATCAGCTCTTCTGTTCAAGGTGTGACCGGGTTTTGAAGACCTGGTTTTGCTAGTGATCAGAGAGTTGACGAAAGGAAAGAAAATTAGTAATTAGTGTGTCTCTGTCGCCGGATATGGTGAAGAGGACTGTACTATAAGTAATTATACTAATTTTATAGTTTATACCCCCCCCCCCCCCTACTTTCTAACATGCTTGAATCGCAATCTTTGTTTTGTCAAGTCATGTTCGTAATTTTATATCTTTTCTCTCAATAAGTCGTATGTATGAAGTACTGAAGTAACCTTGATTGTTTCGATTTTAACTGACTTTATTGTAAGATCTACATTAATTATTAATTAACCATAAATAAAAACTCTTATGACCCGCGACCAACACATTCTGCGGAATCCTTGATATTTCCCGAATATAAATATTGTCTGATGTTTCACTAGCCTCGGCTGTAGTCAATAATCAGTCGTTCTGCAACATGGAAGAAATAAAACAAATTATGGGCATGGTTGCTATTAATTTAGTAAATGAAATACATTTGTAATATTATAGAATTTAATTAGGGTACATACAAACATTTTGTAATGTTGGAGTATAATAATCAAACTAATAAGCACTTTGTTTGAGTAGCTAGTGAAAATTTGTGGGTAAGTATGTTTTCAACTGTTTTATAAAAATAACTTTAGAGAGGAGTCAGTGTTTATCGTGAAATATGTAATAAGTTGCTGAATAAATTAAAACAATATCTATACTTTATATAAGATAAATACAATAATTATTTTAATAACGATCCTAAACGATGTCAAACTTTAATGAATGACTGTTGTCATATTTATAATTAATTTTGAATAATCTGCGAATTATTTAAACTTATCTAATCTTAATGCAAATGCAATTCGATAGGACTCCTCTCGTACGATATAAATTTAATAACGACGCCCTATGCATATCATTATTCTTTTTAATTTAATCGTAGTTAAATCGATTAAAACATTCCATCACTATTAATTCTCTACGATAAAGGAAATCACACGGATATTTCGAAAGCCAACAAAACAAACAAAAGCGTCCACTAATAAGTGTTAGCGTAAAACAAAGAAACGAGTCCAGGTAACGGTGCGTCACCGGCCGACGCCGACCGACACCGCCGCGCGGCGCGCCCGCGACTCCATATTTACAACGGATAAACACTAACAACATCGACGGCCACAAACTTTACCCCTCAAGTGCGATCGCGACCGGCGCGCCGGACGCGGACCGCGGTCGGCCGCGTCATCGTGGACTACCGTAACATCTAACGAGTAAACATCGAATAGTTTCATCCACCGACGTCCATCCGCGGCGGGCTCGGGCGGCGCGGCCCGCAGCCGGCGGTCGCGGGCAGGGCGGGCCGCGGCCGCCTGCCGGGCCGCCAGGCCGCAGTCGCGGGTCGGCCGGGCCGCGGGCCGGTCCTACCTGCCCTCGGGTAGCTGCCGCGCTGCCGCGTGCGCGCGCGCCGCCGCCTCCTGCGGGGCACACACGTCAGACACTATCACACGCGCGGCGTTCGGCGCGGTCGGATCGACACGGTACCTTGGTGCGCGGCTGCGGCTTGACGCGCAGCATGGCGGCCGGAGGCGCGGGCGCAGGTGCGGCGCGCGGCGCGGGAGGCGCGGGCGGCGCGGCCGGCGCGGGCGGGCGCGGCGCGGGGGCGGCGCGGCCCAGCGAGGCCAGCACCAGGCCGCGCAGCAGCGCCGCGCGACTCTCCGTCTCGGGGCCCGCCTGGCCGTCGCTGGCGCCTGCGGAGGACGGCTGGTTAGAGAGGCGGGGCGGGGCGCGGGACCGCGGACGGCGGTACTCACCGAGGAAGCCGGAGAGGAGAAACTGCGAGTCGCTGGGCTCGGGCTGCGGCTGCGGCTGCGCGGCGGCGGGCGCGGGCGCGGGCGGCGGCGCGGCCCCGGCGGAGCCCGCCGCGCCTCCGCCGCGCCGCGGGAGGCGCTCCAGCTGCTGCCGGGCCGCCTGTCGGTGATTAAACTATAATTGGATTTCACGTTAATTGATACAATTTTCAGAATAAAATGAAATGTGTTGGAATGGGACAGTGTAAGCTTAACGAGGTACATAGATGGCACCACCAGCACAAGCTGTAAATAGAATGGCTAATAGCACGTGTATTTGAATAATTACTCGATTTTTGGAATTTTTAGTTATTAAGATGAAATAATGGCATCGTACAGCTATTTAAATCATTAGATTTAGATTTAGATTTAGAATCTGCAACTTGTAGTTGACCGCAGTTTACTAGTTCCCTAACAAAAAAAAAAAAAAAAAATTGTGTGTATGTTACATTATTATGTATTAATGTTTAGATTTTATTCAAAATATTAGTAAAATATTAACTAAAACCTATTCAGTTGTCGAGAAAGCGAATGATTATGCTGCTAGCACCACTAGTGGTGAATGTTGGCGGTATGCTCTTCCATTAAATTAGCAATAAACACAGCAAAACCGAGTATATAAGGATCCTAGGAGGTGGCGTTCTATAATTTCTGCCTACCCCCATGGGAAAATGCCATGAGTTTATTATGTATGTGTGTATGTAAATGAGTAACAGAATGATTGGTTCTGACCGTGGCCTGTTGTCGTTCCAACTGCAGCTGCATCTGTAGCTGCTGCAGCTGGCTGGGCGTGCCGGGCTGGCCGGCCCCTCGCCGCACGCCCGACAGCTGCGACAGCAGCTCGGCGATGGGGTCCACCACGGCGTCGCGCGACGACGGCGACAGCGACGAGATGCCGCCGCCCGTGCTGCAATAAACAATCGTTTTTTTTTAAATAAACTTAGCTGCACGCCTGCACAGTTCTAACTTATCAGTTCCATTCATCTGCCGAGCCTTTTCCAAACTATGTCGGGGTCGGCTTCCAATATAACTGGATGCAGCTGTATAAAAAAATACTGGTTATTTATTATACATTGAGCGACTGCCTGTCTGACCTTCACAACCCAGTTACTTGGTATCGCGAAACCCCTTGGTAAGACTAGTTGTCACTACTTTCGGGCTGCTGACGACCTGTAATGACTGTCAAAAGATCCATGACCCACATCTATTTTAATCTAGGTTAATATTAGTTAAAGTAGATTAAAATAGATGTGAGTCTGTGCTAGTATTGTGCAATTAAGTGATAGCATGCAGGCTGCAGTGGCAGCCAGCATGCTATCACTTAATTGCATGCTATTAAATGTGCTATGTTTGACCCTATGAGGGTCTTGGCATAGTCACCCATGAGGGTCCTGGCGAGAGCACTGAAGCCTCAACGAAATACATCAAAAAAGATAGTAGGAAAAATACTTAATAGTAATTAAAAATGTAGGAATAGCTGTTACCTAAACTGCATATTGGTGCGTCTGGCGCGACTCACGCCGCGGCCCGAGTGCGGCATGCGTCGGACACCGCCGTGCCTGATACCGCTTGGTTCATCGTGCAGCGTGGTTAAGGAATTTATTCATCAGACAACACAAATAGAACAATACAAAAACCTAATAAGCTTGTGGATTGTTACAAATATATGCGAATATGATGCGTCAGTTCATAAGACCTTGATCTTTTATTGGAACGAAGTTCCTTAGCATGGCTTGCGTTAGGAGTTGACTGATAGAAATCGTCATGCTGAAGTAGCGTTATGCCCGCTCCATGCGACTTTCTCTCTCTCTCTCTCTCTCTCTGTCTCTTTCTATTGTATACGAGTGTGTGTGTGCGTGCAAGTATCGCGTAACGCACTTCGTTCCTAACGGGGTCCCCCAACCGCACACTTTTTTATATTGTAGACAATATGAAAACAAAATAGAGTAAACAAATAACAGCAAAGTTAGGACTCCTGTCCAGCTCATTTGACCCTGTTTCTTTATAACAGGATATCATGAATACCTGTAAAAAACTTTATTGAAAAGGATATCAGAAATGAAATGAGATCTCTAGGACCAGTCCTATGCTCCAGGGTAAGATGTCCTGCAAAGTCATCAGTCACAAAATTTGGTTCCCCACCAGGCATCGAAGCGCATACTGGACAGACCACCTGCACACAATAACAAATGATTAAACAATATTCACCAATAATAAAAGAAATAAGACAATAACAGGTGAAAAAAAATCAATTGATTACTTAGTAGCCTTTAAAAATGTTCTTTCTTTCGCCCTATTTAAATTAGCTTCAGTCAATGGCACGTCGCACTTAAACAGTGAAAGCATGAAGCAGTAAGGGCATTTAAAAGCACTGACAGAGTCCATTTGTTACTATGAACATGCAGTTGACTGTAAAATGACTACAAACAAGCAGATTACATCAGTGAGGTAATATGAAAGTATGACATGTATGGGAATGCAATGAGTAAGAATCCAATCATTTTTACGGACATTTGAATATCACTGTATGATACTTACAGCCAGTGTAGTATCTGCATGCTCTGCCGTAACATGCTCCATGAGCGCTGTGTCAGTGAAGCCCATCCGATTGCAGAATGGACATGTGTATGCCTGAGGCTGTTCCAAAGTTAGTGCCTCTCCACCATAGTACAGATCTGAAGGTGATATGGGATCATATGAAATAAATACTTTTAGTACGGCTCACATTTTGTAAATACATAGTATAATAAAATTTTGTGATTTAACATCCATGCATTGATGCCTGAAATTATAGCATCACTGGTTTTTTTAAATATTTATTTTAAGAAAAACATTATTAATTCATAAAGCTTGTTTTCAGAAACATGTTTATTGGGCAAGTAAAGCTAAGATTGTTTTTATTAGGCAACCAATGAAAAATGGAACCAACAATCACTCAGTCAGTCAATTGAACTCAAACAATCACACTCAGTCAGTCAATTGAACTCAAACAATCACACTCAGTCAGTCAATTGAACTCAAACAATCACACTCAGTCTTTTGCAACAAGCTTCTACTTGTTACATGTTTTCAGTGGATGAGATAAGTACAGGTTTCTTATAGGAATATTATTAGTATATAGCAGTTTTGTGAGCAATTTAAAATGTTTTCTTTTATATATCATTGAGAATTCTTACATTCATTAGTTGTAATGGAAATCTATGGTAATGTTTGATAAATACATTCTAGGCCAGTCTTCCATAGAAATTTCTTTGTCTTATTTATAAAATACAATAATATTTATACAATGTCATTTACCTTCATAAGTTAACATTGTATTGTTTATAAACAGGCCTGTGAAGTACATTCTCAAAATTTCTCACAATCACATTTCAAATAGGACTCAAATGTTTTTGTTTCATGAGATAATTATGGATAAACAACATTTTGTTTGGTGTTCTAAAAATGTACCTATGTCATACAAAAAGATAACAATGTTTCAGTTGTTGTTGTGTTGTTAGGAGTTTAAAGGAATACTATCTATGTTTTTAACCTTGTAGGGGTATTATGTACAAGTATCTGGCATATAAGACGCAGTCTAATATATTGCACTGTAAATAGGTCTCACCAAAGTCACTTCTGGATAGAATGCATTGCATGGGATGCTCTGTAGTGTGTTGGTTTGTGGTAGCGCCGGACTCATAGCAGGCTGCGCACAAGTCATAGTCGATGCAAATCAAACATTTGTATCGTCGTCCCCTGAAGTTATTTTTTAAACAAGAATCACAGCTGACTCCTGAAAATATGTCAATACACAAAATACAACAAGAATTCTTCATTTCCTTTACATTTATGACAATGACATGAAAATTGAATGCATAAAACGCATAATTACGCTATGATGACAATATTTTCATATTTTTTTGCAATGAAATTCGCAGTGACAATAGCATCGAACAAATTTTGATTATCATTACCCACCTTCATGGCGATTCATTTTCGCCAGAAAATGTCGCCGAAACAGACACTTCTTGGCACCAGGATTACCGGTACTATATGAGGTATTTATATTACTAATCTAAAATAAGTAGCACAACATATAATATATTAAAATACAAGATTGTTAACAAAAATTTCTAAGCAAACCTAACCCAACCAGGCCATAATGACGTCACATAAATGAATGAACCATCGATATGGCTTTTTCTTTTCATTATTAGGCAACAGCATAGCTTACTCAGCTTTTACTGTCACGCTTTACTGCATATTATCGATTAAATATTTTTAATATTATTCGATAATCAATGAAGCAAACTGAAATGAAATGTTTTTGTTGTTTTATTAATTCATTAAAATCGCACTTAATTTTCTAATCCAAATCGGTTACCGTTCTGTGGAAACAGCAGCATGTTGTAATCGTTGTTGTGACAAATCAAACCCTTGAAGACCTCAGTGTTGTTTTCTTAAACCTTGAACTTTAATAATTCCATGCTTAGACATAGTCTAAGGTTCCGTGACCTTAAGGTATAAGGAATCCTCGAAAACTGCTAATTTTAAGAAAGATCTTCCTAACTTAAATTCGACAAGCCAGTTACTTATTAGAAATATGGTTCGACCGTTTTTTGAAAACACAAAGTTAAAATTGTAAATGTGGCGCGCAAACTTCAATATTGTAAGAAACAGGATGGTGTGTACTTATTTTCTATTGAATGTTAGCAATCACAATGTGATTTGTGTTGAGTAAAAAGCTCCGTTGGTCTGCGCTATGCCTTAGGGCCTTTATTTCGTTGGTTAGTCGAATCGATGTTTGGGTGCCATCATCATAGACATCAGAACGATAAAAAGAATGACACCTCTGACTAAACAGCAGAAGACTTGGACATGATATTTTTGACAGCTATTTTAAAAAGTAACTTTCGTTTCCCTCATTTTTGTTTTTTCGTTGGGTCCTGACTATAAATTATATTTAAAATAAAGTGATTTTGCTCGTGCATCGGCAAGATATTAAATCGATGCAGTGAAGAAAACTAAATAAACACCGTATATTACATGTTTTGTCTTTCAGTCTTTTTTTATTACCCATCTTTTTGCGCGGGAATCGCGGGGTAATGTGTAATGAAATTGGATTTTTATTATTATAGAAAATGACTGATGCGCTGTGCCATTTAGTTGTAGATGGAAACGAGGTTTTGGAATTTAAACTGGGTAAGAATTTTATATTCAGACACAAATTTTTATTATAATTGTAACTAAACATCTCTGTATCTGTTCTACTCGACCATGTCCTGCCAATAAATAACGATGTAATTGTAGTTTTATTAATTCCTTTCAAAGGACCTGTCTCACCAGTAGTTGGCAACAGTAGGTATTGTACAATTTGTTCATTCTCCTTCTGTTAACATTTTCAGTGAGATCTGTAGATGATCTGGAGAATGATGACACAAGTTTCGGTCCTGAGATGTGTCACCAGGTTTTCGGGGAGAACGAAAACATATTTGGCTACACAGACTTGCACATTAGACTTTATTATAGCGCAGGAAGTCTGCAGACATATCTTGGAATTGAATACACAGAAAAGGTATTTGAATTTGTAGCATGTTTCTTTAATGTTTTATTACACATACTGCTTTTATATGATTAAAAACCTGTCTTGGTTTTAAACCTTAATTACAAGTCAAACAGGAATACAGGCTTGGAAATTTACACTGGTGTCCATTTTGTGTATTTTTTAGCTACTATAAGCTTCTTACATTTTGATAGTTGTTATTATCACACAATGTGCATCACTTATTTAGAAAGATTAGTATTAACATATTTGTAAACCATCAATAACACTGGTACTATAATGTTAAATATTCTAGTGTTGTGCTTGGGAGGTTATATTGTAGTACTAGTTACTTGCTACAAATCTAATGTATTTACAGATTGAACCAAATAAATCTGAAGGTATGAAACCAGATGATGTTGAAGGTGCCTTGACTAAAGTGTTAGCACCAGGATATGTCACCAATTTGGACCACTTTGTGTCTATACTTAAGAAAGATGAGTCATTTACACCCCACGGGCAGTTGATACATGCCTTCTCAGTTGAGCCTTGTAAGTAAATAAGCTGAATTTAATTATATTTTACTTAAGCCAACATTGCTACTGATTTTAAATACAGTTTTTTTTATTTTATTTGTTATCTAAGGTTAGTTCCCTGTCACTTATTAATTGTCAGAGTATTGAGTGTCCTAGGTCAATAAACTTTGTTATGAGTTTGTTGACTAACATGCAATGTAAATAAAAAAACTTTGTACTATAAAAATAGCAGGGTAGGTGGTATTAACCTTTGGTATGCCAGAACGGGGATCCGCGCAATCTCATTATACTGCCGGAACGCGGATCCACGCTTGAAAATGCTATAAAACTTGTGGCATCTTAGTTTTTATCAGTACGGTATAATATATTATTATGTAATCGGGTTCACAATATATCAAAGTATAAAATAAATTTAAAAAAAGTCAAATTAAAGTCACCGCCTTTACATTATTTGTGGTTTTCCAAAGTACGATCAAGTTTTTCCAAATCACGGGAGATAATGTAATGTAGTAAATAAAAAACTGATGATGTTCTACTAAATTATATACTTAGAAAAACTTTATTTCACTACCTTTTAAAATCAAAAATTAGGTAATTGTTACTGTTTGTAATCTTGGATATATTCAATGCTAAAAAACTTGAGTTGTGCGGCTGCGCGCCGTGGATATTTCTCGGCACACAGCGATAACATCACTTCGCCAGTGGTGGCATACCAAAGGTTAATAATGTAACAGGTAAATGGAATACATAAATTTTTGTTATCAATTGTTCATATTTTCTGCAAACTTGGACTGGAAGCCACTACATAATTTGTGGAAATGTTGTGACAATATTACACCATTGATACATAATAGTGCCAATCAGCGTTGGCTGGCAAAGTTCTTCACTTCCTCTTTTCATATGCTTTTTCATGTCTGAGCAGCGTGACATCAATGGCCAATTTGCATCAAATGCACTTTCCAGATTAGTCTTGTGATCTGTATTGCCTTCTGTATGTTTGTTCTGACAGCCTCTTTAACATGTCAATCCATTACATGGATGCTTGTTATCTATCTACATGCATAACTTGATTTAAAATATTATTATATGAGTTATGTGTTCATAGAGCGGAAGCACAAAACGAAAACGGAATTTGGACGAAAACCGAAAATAAAAAAAAGCATTGTTACTGATAAGTTTTTGTTTGGTAAAAAGTATAATAGAAGTAAAAGAAATACAGAGTATCATCACTTACATGAAGTTTCTGCACCCAATATTAGGCAGTTTTCGTTTTCGGCCAAAAACCATATTTAGGTTGATGGGCGAAAAAATTATCTCCCGCAAATCAATACTTTACTTTCGGACAGTCTCTAAGATATGTATTTTATGGTTTGATTTACAGTTGATGGTGGTGAGAAGCGATCGTTTGAAGTGTTCTACTCTGAAACCTCTACCCCTGGCTTCCTGGTATTCCATGAGAGACTACAGACCTTTTTGCTGTGGTATGTGGATGCAGCTTCATTCATTGATGTGGATGATGATCAGTGGACATTCTTTACAGTGTAAGTATTATTTGGACAAATCTTTATATGCAAATAATGATTATTTCATACATGAGACTAGTTGTGGCAAGTGCTGCCTAACCTCACAGACTGATTTATCTGCACAACATTTGATAAGCCATGAGGCTCTCTCACACCCATGCTATTTTAGATTAAAATTAATTCAGATAAGTATCCATACTTCCATCATATCTCATCAGATTTTAATAATTTTTTTAAATAGCATTCTACCTAGCTGTAGGTAATCTTATAAGCTATTTGTTTTGTCTCACTCAACTTATGTTAACCTATGAAAGTGCTATATTACGGTCAAAAAACTATTTTCTATTTCTATTAATACCCTCTACTTTTAATATTAAAGAGTTAAGGCATTATTTTCACCTCAACCATGCATGGTTCCAGATTCGAGAAGTTTCAGTCAAGTGAAGGCGGCGCCCGCTACGCGACGGCTGCGTATGCGACGGTGTATCGCTACTACGCGTACCCACGTCACTCGCGCCCGCGCATCTCACAGGTTCTCACGCTGCCACCGTTCAGGAAGCTTGGCATTTGTGCGCAACTGTTGCAGGTCAGCTTATACTCATTATGTTTATCTATATGCATACTAATAGTAGCTCGGTTTGTTGCCGTTTCCTGCCATAATAGCTGAACTGATTTGGATGAAATTTTGCAAGGATAGACCGTGACCTGGGTTAGGACATAGGATACTTTTTATCCCGGTAGTATGTTTTTGAGGGCTAATTACTGGCTTCCACACCAGTGTCCCAGTGGCACTATGGAAAGATTTTTCTAAGTTCCATCTCTAAGTGGGTTTAACGAAGGGTTGTACAGTACCCGGGTGCTAATATGTCATATCGAGCTTTAGAAAGAGACACGAGTAGGGTTGCCAACTTTTCATATCAAATATAGTGTTTTCGAAGCCAGTAAAAGTATAGTAGATCGCGAAAAAAAAAATGTAGTTCTAAAATATTATATTTTTTAAATGCATACTTTTTGTTACTTTGAGCCTTTATTAACAGGTGTGTTTTTTAATGTCTTAAAACTTAATTATTACACTCTAAATTAACTTTAAAAAGTAACATTGAGTTTAATACTGGCCCTATTTCAGTCATCTCGCCATTTTGTATTGAAATGAAAATATAGTTTCGCCTACTATATTTTTTTCTTAGAAATATAATATTTAGACCTCTAATATAGCAAAATATTATATTATATAGTAGGGCTGGCAACCCTAGGTACAAGTAACAAAGACGACGTACAAGCACATTTTCTTAAACTAGAACTGCCATATTAAAGGCACACCATATTAAACATATTAAACCGCATACTATAGTTTTCATGTGAAAGAAGTGGCAAACACCAATTAGTTTAACAATTCGAGGAGCGCAGATTGCGGCACGCAAATAAAATATTACACATCTGCGTGGGAACCGCCGCGATGCAGTAATGAGGCAAAGAATTGATATGTATGGCTTGGTGTTGGCGAAGTGCCATCTTCGTTGAACTAAAATTATTATTACCTCATTCATCTCATAGCTACCTGAACTATCAAATTGGCATTAGTTTGCAAATAAATTTCTGCATTTATACTTACTTGAATATGTAATATATGCAATTTATTTCTTTCAGGCTGTTTACTCCCACTTCATAATACAACCAGAAGTAGTAGATATTACAGTGGAGGATCCATCACAAGACTTCCAGAGAATTAGAGATTATGTTGATGCTAAGAACTGCAGTGATTTACCAGCTTATCACCCTGTGAAACTACTTCAAGGGTAATTATTATAAGTTTATCTATTCAAAATCAAAATCAAAATATTTTATTTCACATAAACCTACATGGGTGCTTATGAAACGTCAGAAGCTAGGTGGACGGTTTCAATTGGTTGTTTCCTATGGAGAAGTGCCACTAAGAAACTCCACGGTTACTCGTTTAAAAATAAGTGAGTACTTTATTCTGCAGACCAAAGTATATTATTATTTCATGATGTACTAGAAACAAAGGTCCATGCAGGTCCAGGTAGGTACGCTCCAATGTGGAGCCAATGGTGTAGGTTAGTAGTGTGATTTTGAATGAAAGTTACATTAACAATAAGCGAAAGTAACGGTTGACAGGGGGGAGTGGGAGAAGAAAACGTGTTGCACCGACCGCAAGTAACATGACATGGGCAGGCAGATGACGATGATTTGAATCGTTTCAGGTTTTCTCAAGACATGGCAAACCAAGCCAGCAACAAGTTCAAGATCAACAAGAAACAATCGCGGCGTGTGTACGAGATCCTCCGCTTGAAGAACACCAACACCTCTGATAAGACTGCATACTTGAACTACAGGCTTGACGTCAAAAACAGACTCAATGCACCTTTCCAGGTATGATATAATTGATTGTTGTCAATTTTATATGCTATAAATTGTGCGCTTTTATAATTTCTAACGTGACGATATTATCGTGGACGTCTAATCTATAATTATAACGCTATCATGGATGGAAGAGTTGGTGGGGCAAAGTTGAATAATCCCATTTTCTAAGGTGTTTATGGTATACAAATGATTTTTAAATTATTTTATTTCGTTTTCTAGTTATAAAGGAAACGAGACTCCGTCTAATAATTATCTTTGTATCAGCAATTTACTTACCTTCTATAAAATGAATAAACGTTTTAAACCGTCATATTGTTTACAGAAAAAGAAATTAGAAATGAAAAAATTGCAAAAGGTGTTAAAGCCTGAGGAATACGCAGCAACAGTGAGTGCCACGGGACTGAGCGAGACGCACGGCCGCTTGGCCAATCAATACCTAGCGTTGGAGCAGGAATACCGACGCGTCATACACAGGATGGAACAGGATTAACCGCTCTCTGCATGATATGATTCATTATTTAACGGCGCCATACACTATACTAAACGCCAAGAATCATGACAGACGCGGTCATGAGTAGGATGGTGAACTTTCTGGAATTTATTTGAAGCTGTATGCCGAGTCGTGTTATCTAGCTCCTGCATTTTATGACCACGGCTGGCTCAAATGTTGACGTATACTATAACAACCTGTTCACACATTCTGTCTGCCGATTAGCAGCTGCAGCTTGAATTTATGAAATAGGCCAGTGCAGCGTTCCAATGGCAAGTAGAACCTACTTGTAACTTGCCAGGCTGCACTACGTTTATCGATGTATAGCGCCCTTAATTAGTGTTAACGATAACCATGATTCCATTGCACATACTACAATCTCACACTATTCAACGTTTGTTTAATTTACTTATAAGAATTTTGTATTATTGCGAAGAATTAAATTGTTGGTGATAAAGACCTGGTCTTGCTCATTTTAAGGTTCTAGTTTTAATATAATTTTTCCATTATTTCAATTTACTCTTTTACATTATTATTATTGATATAAATCTCAGTACTATTGTCAGTTTACCAAGTTACTTTGATTTCAGGTTGAGTATTTAATACCATTACCAACTAGATCATACTTTTTGTTTGTGAGTTATTAAAATTGAAATGTGTATTAAGTGTTTATGCAAACATTAACAAACAATGGTGGCTAAGCTATAGCTTGGTTAAAAACCAATTAAAGATGAGGTGTTTTGTTCAAAGTAGAATACATTATTTTTGGTAAAACAATTTCATGTTTCTTGTGTGCCTTATGAACACAACACCCCTTAAATGTAATTTTATTAAGTTGGATTATGTCTTATTACTTTTAAGTTTCAATACAGATAATGAAAATGCCTGGTTCACGATCTAAATATCTCAAAAATTATTTTGTTATTGAAGTTTGAATGTAATTTTTCAAAATAAAACACTCGATTTTAAATAATATTTAATTCTTTCTATGGTTGTCCACTAAATAAAATGCAGTACTATTATTAAATATGTGTGTTAAACATTGTACGTAAATTGTTCTATGGGCACTAAAGTGTAAGAATATCTGAAATTACATAATCATTATTATTGAACCGAGTTGGCTATTCTAGTCTCAAACTACACTGTACTTATTATAATAATCATATTATGATGACAATATCTACGTATCCGGAACATTGATCAGTGCAAACGTTCAAACTGCGGTGTCACTGACACTGGCATGGCCACCATCAGGGATTTTAATTTTATTAAACAAAATAAAAAACGAAATTAGTCGTCCAATATCAGAATTAGTCCGTCACTGGTTCAAAAGTTATAAGGGTTTGTAGGTGGCCGTTCTGGGTACTGCCTACCTCAGCTTGGCCCATTTGAATCTCACAAGCTAGGGCACCTAGCGAAGATCTATTTTCTCCCAAATTTAGTTGCTAATTAGTCGGTATCAGTCGCTAAATATCAGAATCTATCGGGCACTGGTTCAATAGTTATAAGCGTTTCTAGGTGGCCGCCCTGGAGAGAATTTCCCCAGCTAGGCCACATTTATATCTCAAAAACTAGGGCACCTAGCGAAGATCTGTTTTCTCCCAAATTTAGTCGCTAATTAGTTGCAATTTTTCGCCAAGCCACAGATTTAGTCGGTGCGTAATTAAAAAGATATTAAAGAATTCAATTTCTCCATACATTGGTACAAGCAAGTACAAAATACTTAGTTAAATTTATTCTATAATTTGAACCCACCAAAAGAAAGCTGTAAGTATTCATTACCTATAAACAGATCTACAATAAATATATGTAATTATTTATTGAACAAAATGTGCACTGTTTTATTTACGGTAAGTAAGAAACAAATAGATGCGCGTGTTTACAGACGAGCTACTTAGAGCGAGTTGCCCGTGACGTAAGTTAAAGTCAGAGTGAAACTTAGGAACTCGAGTAAAATAACGGTTACTTACAATACGTTTTCAACGTTCAAATAGACCAAGAGCAAGGTTTAATGTTTCAAAGAAGTTTAAGCCACTCTAACTTAGTTATATAAAACATAAAAACATGTATTTAATTGAGATTTTATCTTCGACATTTTCTAAGGACTTTAGACCGATAAAACTAGATATGTATGTAAACATATTAACAATTTCTTTTTTCTTCACGATTTTTCGTAAACTCTTCGACCTAGCTCTTGGACTATACATTAAAAATTTAACTCATTGTATCTTCTAAACTAAGACCCGACTACATCTGTGACTTGTCGATAAATAGCGAAAATTTGGGAGAAAACAGACCTTCGCTAGGTGGCCTAGTTTTTGAGATATAAATGTGGCCAAGCTGGGGAAATTCTTTCCAGCCCCTGCAGTCTCAACATTAGAAAGCGACTAAAATCGGTCGCTAAGTCAATATCATTGTCAAATTCCTTTAATAGATTTGCAACTTTATTTCGAAAGCATAAGGTTGAAAATCTATTAAAGAAATTTGACATAGATTAGACTTAACGACCGATTTTTGTAGTTATATTTGTCGAGACTGCAGGGCCAGGCCCTGCAGTCTCGACATTAGCTAGCATAACATAGCATTAATAGCATAGCATTAACTTTTGAACCAGTGACCGATTAATTCTGATATTTGGCGACTTATTTCGTTTTTTTTTGTTTTATCAAAATTAAAAACCCTGATGGTGACCATGCCAGTGTCAGTGACACCAAACTGCGGCACTGATCGAAGTTTCGTATAGTAACTACTAGTAATATATTGATATAATTTGTAATAATGTGCAAGTTGCGGCAGAATGACAGCCCATAGCCTTCAAGCGGAACAATCGGCATTCTGCAAAATACGCAAACAGCACGCTCGGTACATGATATAAATAGCTGAAACACTAATACTATTGCCAGTGTAAATACCTAATCCATACAGTAGTTTATTGTTAAACCTTTCTAACCATTAAAAAGTTGACTGCAGTCTAATGATAGCTCAGAGTTAACATTCGGACACAGCTCCGCTACGATTATTATGATCAAATGACAACTTGACAAGTCCGGTGGCTGTTCGTATGGACCGACAAACTATTGCTATAAGATGTAGCACAAAGTTGAAAGATTCAATGTAGGCTAGTCCAACTATAACGACTCTTATTTAGAATAATCATACCAGGTTCCCTATTGTGCATTGATAGGCCAGTGCTAATAATTAACAAGGTCCCAATTACAACCACTACATAATACTGACAAACGTTTCCTACAAGAAAATAGTACCCTACTTACTCTTGACTCAGACACCACTTTCGAACCTTGATACGTTTTTATATTAAAAAAAAAAAGCGCAATCACTCACTAATCGTTCAACCCTGGCAGTTTGATTTGACGATCGAAAGAAATCGAAAGACGATCGGTCTCTACGGAATTTGGATTTCAAAGCTTTTTTCTGTCTGGATACCAGTACCATAAGTAGCAGATTCCAACGCTCCGAAGTAGTGTCTGAGTTCAGGCATGTATTCAACATGAGAACTTTGAAATACATTATTTCAACATTATGTCTCCTAATGAAGGCGTTACAATAAGTCACTCGTTTACAATATTGATATCTCTAGTAATCTCAACATTACTAGCAGATAGTATCAAATTCGCTGCTATATTATCAAAATATAATTAAAAAGAGATTCAAGAGGAAAGCGTGTTCGTATTTTTGATAATATAATAGCTGATCCTAAACACCGCTGACATGTTTTGTTTCAATTTTGGACGGTGGCGAATAAACAATTTTCTTTTGAATTAATTTTGACTCGTAAAAAATATTCAGCGATTAGTTTTTAACATTTTGGAATGTAAAGTATCTCAATAGAGAGCAAATTAGTTGATCTGATGAGTATCCGTATCCGTTATGAGTTTAATGCGAGCGGGACATGCTGTCTGCCACGTAGTACACCTCGCCGAACCATTCGCTATGCTCGTCCAAGTACCTGCGAAATAAACACAATCATTTAAGTAAATATTTGTCTAGGAAAAACTGTTTCGCATACTTTAAATAGTTTAATGTTGTTCACTTACTGCACGAACATATCGATGTGTTTGAGAATCAGCTTCAGTTTGAAGTCAGGCATCTGAGTGGCGTTTAAAAAGTCTGGCAATTTCACTGGAATTAAGAAAATACATATTATAATGCTTTTGGCTGACTTGACTTGAAAGTACGATGATAAAATAAAGGTAAAAGTCCAGTACCGAAGAGTCTGGCAAGATGAATGGCGCCATACACGCGGCATGGTAAATGTTCGGTTCCCTCGCGGGGAATAATCTGCCACTTCGCCACCTGACAATGAAAAGACTGGCATTTAAAAAGTCTGCTCAGAATACAAAGCAAAACGAGAATGCTTACGGTGGCATATGGGTATTTTTAGTTTGTATCCTAGGCCCGCTTGCAGCCCACACATTCAATGCAACACTTCGAAATTCAGCATCAACAATTAATTCATTTAATGAATTTAAAACATAGTTCCATTTCTGTCAATCCTTGGAAAGATGACATAGACAGAATGATATAATGATGTTTTGAATACGTTTAGCGTTAAATGTATTCAGTGATATGCCCGTTGATATTAATTTGAGGTGGATAAAACCTCTTCGGTTCTGGATCCCACCTTATCAAGCAGCAGTGACAACGGAGTGCGCGTGGTGGTGGGCGCAGGAGTGGCCTGCGTGGGCCGCGCCCAGCACTCGCTAAGAGATGACCCGCTGCTACCGACGCTGAAACGCAATTCACAAATTAACAAAAATACAAAAGCTTTTATTTGCCATTTTTAAAATTTTTCAAAAAAGTTTTAAATTGTAAGAATATAATAATAATTTTGTAACAAGAACTCCACTCAATGTGAAGACCTCTTCCTAAGATTGGCATTTTTCAATGCAATTTTTAAGCTGTTAGTTGCCAATTTGGTCCAGCTATTTTTTGATGTCACAACCCATCTTGCGTACAGTTTAACGTTAAAACGCAATGCATAACACCCAATAATATAATGATATTAAATATGTAGATCGACTATACGAAAGCACGTTCTGGTTCGATTTCTAAAACAGTTGTAGTGGAACATGGACACAAAAACACGCAATGGCAAGTCGAACACTAATTAGGAAATTTCTTTGTCGCTGAAATCGAGCAAGGATTACCATTATATCACAAGAAAAAAAAATACAGGGTTACTGAATTTTATGCCGGTAAAAGAAACAAGTTTTAAATGGAATTTCGCCAGAGCACAATTTGCTCTGAACTGTTTACAGGCGAGATCTATCCAGCAGCATGTATAGCTGTTAAAACATAGCAGTAACATTTCACAACATTTTACCTGGATGACATAGTTTCGAACAACCTCGGCTCGCCGGCTGAAGTTGATGGAGTCGGCTCCTCATTTTCCGATTGAGACACCACTGACTTGTGAGAACGGAGCCTGAAAACAATACATTAGTAAAATACGACTACTAAAGGTAAAAAAGCGTAATCCTACTAAAACGTGTTGGCTTGTTGGATTTCTATTAAACTTTGCACGCAAAAAGATTATGTCCTGTATTAAAACAAAGTATTATAATTTTATTCCATATAAAATATCCTTGTACCATTTTATGGAAACTAGAAGTTTCCATAAAATGGTACAAGGATATTTTGGGGCCTGAGTGACATGGACAGGGGGCGTTGTTGGTAAACATTTTTGTGCATTGTGAAATTGGGTCAGAAATTGTATTGAAAAAACAAGATGGCTGCGTAAGTTCCGATTTTGGCCACGCGCCACAATAACCTTGTAGCATTGTAGTTTTTATGATTACCAACCTCCTTGCCACATTACCGCTGCGAGTAGCACATCGACCCTCGCGAGTCTTGCCGGATCCACCGATGTGGTTATCATCAGTGGTTGAGTCACTGATAGCAGCGGTCTTATCATTGGAGTCGCTCTTCGATGCGATAATATCATCGTGGTTGTTGAATTCACCTGGTGAAAAGAAATTGAAGTATTTTAAATTTAGGATTAAAAAAAATGGCGGTTGCAAATACATTTAAATATACAGTTCATTCATAGCTTTTTTTTCCTCTTAGCAGTAACCCAACAGCAACCTTATATTAACGACAATAAAGATCATTGTGATTTTAACAGACTTGTCAGTGGCAGTAACCAGCCACCTTATCGCAAGGAGTTTTAGAAATCACTGATTTGGACAGTGATGCAAAATCAGATGTAAAATATTTTTTTATTAAAAACTTATTTTTAAACAACATTTTTTTACAAAATAAAGCTTACGTACCGTAAACATAGAACTTTATTTTTTTTATTAAAAGCTTGAGGCGTGAACGTCCTCTTACAAACTTTTATGAAAATATTAAAGTTCTATGTTTATGGTACGTAAGTTTTTATTTGTAGTTTTTAGCATTAGAAATTATTTAAATATCTGTTCTATCTATCATCTTCACTTGAAAGGTACTTGTAAAGACAAATCCAACGAATCCAAACACGCCTTTACACAAGTCATGGTGTGAAGCCACCTGAGTTGCACTATCTAAGTCATGCCATACTTTAGAACGGGGCTATTATAATTGAATGCATACACAAAATTTCGTGCCTGTCCTGTTGACCGCTGAGGAGATCTCTCGTATCGAGCCAATCCTAGGTCAGCAGAGAGGTATGGTGTATGAAAGCGTAGATAAAATTTTGTGCCTGTGTGGTTGACTGCTGAGGAGTTTCCTCGTCTGGAGCCAATCCTGGGAACGGCAGCCAGCACCCTAATTACGTAACACACTATTTATCACAATCTGAATCATTTTGAAGCCTATTGCTAATCCATTGCTACATGTGTTCGAAAAATTTGTCTGGTCAATAACGTAAATAACGCAATTCATGTTGTTGAACTGTCAAAATGAAACCTATTCCTACTGTTAGTGTGTTACGTAACTACCCCGCAGGTCATGGTGGACTTTAGAACGAACTATCATAATTAAATCGTATATTTAATTTCGTGTCTAGACTGTTGACCGTTGAGTAGTTCCCTTGTCTGGAGCCAATCCTCGGTGCAGCAGCCAGGACATGGTGAACTTAAGAACGGACTATCATAATTACATTGCGTATATAAAATGTCGTGTATTGTTTAGGAGTTCCCTCGTTTGGAGCCAATCCTGGGTGTAGAAAAACTGTAGTCTTCGAAACAGAATTAACACGTAAAATTTGAACTGCGTAGGATACGAGGAAGAGGTTCTAATTCACTCTGCAAGATTTTACCTATACATACTAACTAACAAGGCAAGTTAAATAAAAGCTTTTAATAACTGTGAATGGACTGTACTTGGGCGGATGTGATCCTTTGAAAGAAGTAGTGTAGTGATTTATACAACATTGTTTCGTACCATGGTAGTTTGTTAAAATAAATAAGAAAACAGCTGAGAAAAGATTAAATTAAATATAAGATTAGATTTAAGAATTTTTTTTTGCTGGTTTTTACCTTCGCTCTTTTCAGCATCCATAGGATCGGGCGGCAGATGCGAGTACTCCGGTATCTTTGGGCTCTTGAGATCTTCCTCGGCCGCAGTCAGGACTTCTTCCTCAGTAGCCATCGGTTCATCTTCATACTCTTCCTCCCCTTCCAACTCAAGCTTCTTGCATTCTTCTTGCCTAGAATTATGGATTTTTTTGTATGTTATGTAATCATAAATCTTTATTTATCTCGACATCATAAACAGGCACTGGTTCACAGGCTGTGGATTAAGTACTTATATTAATAAGTACTTAATCCACAATCTTAAACAAAGAAAGTTGTCCGAGGTCCTGTCCTGAGTTACAGATCACTCTGTATATAATTAGATGGCAGCTAGCTCAGCTGTTGTTAAGTAATAACCGATGTGTTTAGACCACGTTCGCAAGGACGTAAAAATATTGCAGCTGGATTTTATCGCGCGCGGTTTTCAACTTTCGGTGTTGAACCGAGCTTTGAGAATCCAACAGAATGCATCCTAGCGCGTCGAAAAAACACACTGTTGGATTTTCAACTCTCGGCGCTAAGCAGTGCGTTGAAGATCCTGTGCGCGAAAATATCCCTCCGCAATAATATTTTTACGTCCGTGCAAACGTGGACTGAGGCTTCAAAATGTAACATAGCTCCGCTGCGTAATAAATATGGTGGTGGTACTTACCCTTACGAGCTCTTTTTACAAAGAGCTTTACTCGCCAGGTTGCCCGCGAAATCCAATTTTTTTTAAAATTTTCTTTGCTATTTGCAGGTCAGTGTCAGGTTGTATGTTGATCAAAATGCGATTCGCGACTGTAGGAATGAGATATTTACTGGTACTGACCTTATATTTCATGAAATAGTCATTCAATAGAGTAGTATGAACTTAGAGGGTTTGTGATGATTTTAATGATTATTATTCTGTAAATACATACTTGTTACAGTCGCAAATCATATTTTGTTCAACATAATAACCTGACACTTACCTGCAAATTGCAAAACACGTAGGAAAATTTGAATTTCGCGGGCTACCTTGGCGCTTCCAAAGTCAAATGCCCGTATTCACTAATAATAAAGGATTTTAATTATCGGCGCGGAATTGAGCGTTGAAAATCTAACAGCGTGGTTTTATTTAAGTTAAACTACGGCTTCCTAGAAGACTAGTAGCCGCCACATAGCGTCTGCAATTCACCGGCAAATGACGTCACTGAAACGTTTAAGAAAGTAAGTTGGTGTGTTTTCCTAGAGCGTTTTCTTGACACAGTTAAGTCAAACTCCGTTGTCATCATTTTAACCTTTTCACCGCCACGGACTTCAATAGAAGTTCAGCAGCCTTGAAATTTTAGTTAGATTTACATGTTTTAATGGCACGACAATGTTCCCTTTAAAACAAAATCAATTTCTAAAGGACACACTCTTTCTTGTTTAAAAGGCGTACGTGCCATTAAAACATGTAAATCTAACTAAACTTTCAAGGCAACTGAACTTCTATTGAAGTCCGTGGCGGTGAAAAGGTTAATGACAGCCGTCACTGCGGCCGTTAGTTGGAGGCCACCGCTTTCTAGGAAACCTAAGTTGATGAACCAGTAACTTACTCGTCGATGAATTGTCCGCAGATCTCATGATACTGGGGCAGTTCTTGCTTGTACAGCAGATGACCGCGTAAGATGAAGTCGAAGTACACGCGGAGACCGTCTGCCACTTCACGGACTAAATTCAACCTATAAATAGACGGTGACAATGTGTGAATGTAGAATAAATAGTCTATAGTCATACACTCTTCGATACACTCTGATCTGAAAATAACTTCTTTTGAATTTATTATGCATGGCTGGAGAAAGGCGGGTGGCGGTTATATGGGTACGATAGGTACCTACAAGTTTCAGTGGAAAGGGGTTAAGTTGGTCAGTGGGTCGTCTTAGGGGGCGGAGTTTTTTAGCCAAACACTTATGAGATCGTCTACAAAGGAGAAATTATTTTTTGTTATCAAAATCGGTTTCGCGAGTATTGTAAAGTCGAAATTTGTGCGATGTAATTTATAAAATTGAGCATCTGATAAGAACTTCTTTAGTAGGTACGCCAATCTTACTGTGGATTGAAAAAAATGGGCGTCATCGACATAATCGTACCTGCAAGACACATCAAGCATGTCTGGTTTCTGTGGAGGATCATGCCGTGCGCGTGTGGGGTGCCAGGCACCAGCGCGTGCGAACCATTTCACGAACGACTCCAAGATCTGCGCCGCGCAAGGAGTCGCCGGCAGCTGGGACAGGCGACCACGCTTCACCACTAAGTGGTAGTCAAATGTCAGGCGATCGCTGGAAGATGTCAACAAGAAAATCAAGAACCAGATTATGAAAATGTAGTCGGGTAAGACGGCAGTGCTGGCGTAGGAACTAGGAAACCAATATACCATCGAATCAGGCTTGAATTGGTTGGTTCGAAAATGTCGTTTATCTCTCGGTGTTTTAAAATGCTAAATTCAGTAAGATTTGTAGATCATGCATTCAGAGAGAATTTTTCGTTTATTGTTACAGAAAAGTGGAATTCTTTGGAGGAGGCTTTGACTCGAATGGGGTCCATAATGTTATTTTTTATTAATATATTTGAATGTATACTTTAAATTGAATTCAATCATTTTAAGTACCTACATAATTTAAATCTAATAATATTATGAATTAAATATTATATTTGTGCAATTAATTTTTAATGTTATTTATCAATTTAAATGTTATTTGATTGTGTGGAAGGAATATTATAATTATTTGTTGCAGAATCAAGAGGTGTTACATAATAATCTTACGACTGTGTTATATTAATTTCACTAGGAAGCAAATACCCTCGACGAACACCTATATGAAAAGAAGCACTCTGTTCAATCAATGACTGTTATACCATTTGTTATATACCTACCGTAAAGCAGAAGGCAGTGCGATGTGCGCCCGTCCCACGTGCACGTTAGGCGGCGGCGAGCGGGGCTGCGAGTTCCCAGACCCAGACGCCGACGACGAATCCGTGTCGGCCGTCTCCACTCCTTCTTCAATATGATCTAGTCAAAAGCAACTACTAACGGCCTGGACACATCACCACGGCGCACACTGGTCCCGAATGATAAAAAAGTGGACATTAAGAAATTTTTGACAGAAGGTCAACGGATTCGGCTGATTTTTTTTTTGTAGACAGCTGATGCAATTACAAATCACTTTTATAGATTGAGTTTTTGCCAAATAAGCCGTATTTTCAGAGAAAAAAAATATTGAAATATTTTTTGTATGAAAGAAATCCTAATTTTGTCTTTATCTTCCAAGATTCAAACGTATTCAAAATAAAACTTAGCGCAGCTTGTAGAGGTGCTAATTGCTCACCACTTTGTCATAGACACTCTTCTGCGATTTTGTGCTCCTTTTGAGTTACAGGCACTTTAAATATTTTTTGTATAAAAAAATTCTAATTTTGTCTTTATCTTCCAAGATTCAAACGTATTCAAAATAAAACTTAGCGCAGCTTGTAGAGTAACTCTTACAAATATATGAAATTATCAGTATCAAATAAACAAACAAGGAAATCTCAAAACGTGTTCAGACATGTTTATGTACAGGTAAGTTATTGTGTGACTCGTATGTAAAATTTTTTTTGTATAGAGTCATTGCTTAATTACCCTATAAGTGACGATTTCGGCTCTATTTGGTCATCTAGTCGAACGCGTCGAAAACGCTGAATGATGAATAGGTATATAAATTGCAATTAAAAATTCCCTTTGTAGTTTTGCGGTATTTATGTAGGAGCACATCTTAGTATGTTTTATTTTCTCGTGACTCATCCAAATTGCAAGAATATTTGGCTCATTATCTAACTACCCCATTAAGTAATGAGGTAGTTAGGTAATGAGCCATTATCTAACTACCCCATTAAGTAACGGGATAGTTGGGTAATGAGTCATATATCAATAGTATAAGGGCAAGCGGAACCCGTTTTTGTTCATTACGCGTCTTGTGCTCGTAAAAACAACACAATTTTTTATCAACTATCACCACATTGTAACTTTTAGTTATTTGCCTGTAACATTTTTGTATCAAAATGACTACATTTGTGACTAATTTAGACATTTTTTCTTTTTTGAGTAATAGTGGGTGCCTTAAAAATAGTGATTTACTGTGTCAAACCATTATAAATCGTATTTCAAGTGAAATTCCAAACGAAGAGCTCAGTATTATCAAAAAGTTTTGCCAAAATTATACGTCAAACCTAGCTAGAAGATGGGACAATTCAGGTAGAAACGAAAGATTTGGTGTTAAAAACAAGGAGTGGTTGGAGTCTAAAATTTTGTGGCCAACTTTAACTTCTGTGAATTTTCCTATGTTGTTTGATCCAGAAATTACCTGAACCTGAACATGTCTGTACACGTTTTGAGATATCCAAGTTGTTTATTTGATATATTTAAAATAAGACTTTTTTTAATAGAAAGACATTTATAAGAGTTACTTATTAATGAAGAAAATGTTATTACATCTTAGTCTATCTTTAACAAGATTATTTCTAATCCGCCTGAATTAATTTTTTAACTCTGAAAATACGGCTTATTTAACAAAAAATACATCTTTAAAAGTTACTTGTAATTGTATCAGCTGTCTACAAAAAACTAGTAAAGCTCATCCGACAACGAAAAATTTAAAGTGCCTGTAACTGAAAAGGAGCACAAAATCGCAATTGAGTGTCTATGACAAAGTAGTGAGAAATTAGCATCTGATCCATGTCTGATCTCATGTCTGATCCATCACAAGCTGCGCTAAGTTTTATTTTGAATACGTTTGAATCTTGGAAGATAAAGACAAAATTAGGATTTTTTCATACAAAAAATATTTAAAGTGCATGTAACTCAAAAGGAGCACAAAATCGCAGAAGAGTGTCTATGACAAAGTAGTGAGCAATTAGCATCTCTACAAGCTGCTTTAAGTTTTATTTTGAATACGTTTGAATCTTGGAAGATAAAGACAAAATTAGGATTTCTTTCATACAAAAAATATTTGAATATTTTTTTTCTCTGAAAATACGGCTTTTTTGGCAAAAACTCAATGTACAAAAGTGATTTGTAATTGCATCAGCTGTCTACAAAAAAAAAAATAAGCTGAATCGGTTGACCTTTTGTCAAAAATTTCTTAATGTCCCCTTTTTTATCATTTGGGACCAGTGTGCGGCGTGGCGCCGCCATCGCCACCGTGAAACGGCACGACGACGTCGTACCGCGCCACGGGGCGTCGCGTACGATGCGCCGCACCGGCTCATGGTGATGTGTCCAGGCCCTAAGTACGACCTCCTATACAATACTGAAGAACAACGTAGGAAGATAACTATGTTTGCAAGCTGCTACAATTCAGTGTTATGGATATGCCCTGAATACCTTAATATTCAGTGCGTGTCCACAATTAGTCTAGGTTCTCCCTATACCTACAAATCTTTAGGACGAATTTCACCAAACTTTCATACCTAAAATAAGTTTTATCCTGAGAATACATTTTGAATTATTGACAGTTTTTCCATACCAGACCTGTCAGACGTCAATTTTATTACATGGCTAAAAGATAGGTATCTGACTTTGGTAAAATCATCCCTAAGTTGCGTTTGGATGAAACGAAGATGGAATAAAACGATGATATACAGAACTCTAAATGCCTGCTATGAAATTGAGCGGCCTTTAACTGCTTCGTACATTTCCGGCCGCGGCGTAGCAGCCCCGAGCGACCTAACAATGGAACATTGCATTGAAGTAGGGTACCTAACTATGTCGCTCTCATTCGACGTGTTCGTATATATAGCATTTAATATCTGCTATACAGTAGACACGCCTTTTGTTGAAGTCCGACCTAGACTATGTAAGGTGTTATTCATGTCCTAGAGAAACATATTACCGGCTACCTAATATAAAATTATGTAAGAGGCTTTTTAGCAGTTTCAACTGTAAAATTAATAGCAGGATGAGCATTGGACATAATATTATTAGGTAGAATATTCTAGTAATATCTTCTACTTATTCAGCTAGAGCTAAAGTAAAAACTTTTCAGCATTCAATGAAAGTATTAATAAACACGATAACAAAGGAAAGCGCCAATGCGAAGAGGGTGAGTGCGCATGTCTGGGCGTTACCGCGTAAACGGCGCGGCCATCTTTGACGTACTTGGGTGTGGCGGATGGCGCGCTTTTCGAAAATAAAGCCACGTGTATAACTTGTTTGTATGTACGGATAAGTATGAGATGCGATTCATGACTTGTTTTTGAACCCACACTGATTTATGTTACGAAATATTGGAGACTGATTAATAAAATCGCACATAATTATTAGAAATAGCAATAGCTGTAAAAATGCACTTATTAAAATATTATTAAGTATGCAGTTCTTTTTGTGTTGTTGCTAAGGGGATGGCTGATGATTATTGCAAAATAACTTGTTTTTATTTCTCCCGATACCTAACACATATTAACACAAGTCATATAAAGTAGGACGTAAGTCATAAAAATACTGAATTTAAAATATTAAAACTTACCATCTGGTTGTGTGCTACTAGAAGAGCCGTCATCAGAAAAGCCATGTCGGGCGCGCTTGGCGGGGCCCGCTCCCGGGTTAGAGGTACTGCCGCCCTTCTTGCGCTCTCGGCGATACAGATATGCACCCCTATATTAGACACAAATCACTAAAATACGAAAAAGTAACTATATAGCGCAACAGCAGCAGTAACTTAGTGAATTCATATTGTTGAGTAATAAAGTTTAGACCTATTTATGAATTTTCAAAATCACGTTTTGAAAATAACCAGGAATTTATTTCAAATGTAGTATTTCAAAGTTAAATAATATCTTACAGTTGTAGTTGAGATTTTTCAGCTAGATCTCTTTGCAGCTGTCTGTTTTCTTCAGTGTCTTTCAACACAAAGTCTTCGCTTACGCAGCGGTCCCAAGAAGAGTTCCAACCTTGGAAGTGTATCAAATACTCCACAGTACGGCGTCCACGCTTATCCTTACTCTCTATCACTTCCAACACCTGTTTAAAATTTATATTTTAAAGTGGAATAGCTGACTTTGTAATAAAATTCACAGATAAAAATAATACCCTTATCCTTTTTATTTAATTTTGTTTTGCACAAGCGTACTCAATTTTAAGCCGTGATGGGTAGGAAGAATAATACACTACATCTCTTAATTAACTTATTATTACCGCCCCTTTTGCTCCACCCTAGTTATAGCCCCTGTACTTGTATGGCTCCAGTTTCCTAAACATTTGATAATGTTAGTGCTCTACTCAAAAATATATTCTAGCAGCAACAGCAATGCATGGATAGGTGATATAATAATAGACATGGATTCAATAGGAATTATTAATGTAAAAATACAAAGCCAACATGAGGTCTTGCCCCACCCTTCCTGCACCAAGTCTTGGAATTAACCACAAACTTTATTTTACTTTATCAGTAAAATAGGTACTAAAACAAAATATAACTGAAAATAGCACAAAGAATAACAACTTTTTTTTTTATCAAACCTTGTTGAATATTTTTGTGAAACCCAAAAATTTATTTTGTGGAATATTTATTTAAAAAAATGGAACAGTATTTCACAAACTGAGCTATCTAGAAGACATGCAAGTTAATAAGGAAGTTTGATAAGTAAAGTTTATGTTCTCATTTGACCAATTTCCTATAAAAAAGTTGCAAACTGCTGGCAAAAAAGTTTTATATAATATAACCTAGCTGTTGTTTAGTAGTTGTTGCAGTTGTATTTGGAGTATAATAGTAATTAAAGCTGATACAAATGAGTTGGTACAGGGCGTGGTTAGACCTAGCACTGCGGTCCTTACCTTAGAGTCGTAGAGCACCTTGGCTTTTGTTGGATCCGGTTCATAACACAAAACGCGCTCGCCTTCACTGAATTTATAACGAACTCCCCTGGTAGATACCATTGCCGGTTTTTCTTCTTCAATGTTACGAATTAATCAATATTCTGTTAAACTAAGTTATGTAATTCAATAAGTATGATTAAAAAATTAATAAATTTACAGAAAACACAAAATAACAAAGTAATATTTTACGCGCCGATTGCTTGATTATTTTAAAGACTGACTGATATAATATTTAAAGTATTTCTTATTTAGCGTCAGCAGACACTGCAGCCGGGTGTGTGCGACACGCCTATTTCACAAAAATAATGTTTTGTTTGGGCGTCGGCCGATGTTTATTTTGATTTCAGCTGTCAAACATAAAAGTATACAATAATAGCACAATTTTTTTTTTCACTGGCAACACAGAGACGACAATGGCGCTAGTAGTGTGATATTTTCCCAAAATTAGAAAATATTAAATTAGCCCGAAATTGCAGCTTGTTTGTGTATTTGATTGGTGTATTTTAATTATAGTACAGTGTCATTATTAATAAATTATTGAAATTACCATTTAAACTTAAGGAAGATTGAAAATCAAAAGTTAAAACCAGCCGAATGAAGAAATCAAATATTGGTTGAACTGGTTATGGGGAACATAGATGATTTCATGATAAACAGACTTAAATACAACCATCTTTACGTTGCTTTAATACGTATAAAATAAATTGTAACTGATTATTTTAATATTTGTACCGCACTTCTAATCTGGCAAGGGCGTTGACGTATTCCCAGACGTGTTCTATACGCAGTGCTATTTACATAAGGACTTGGGCGTAGGCAGGGTGTGGCGAACAGGGCAGTGTGGGGGCAGATATCCAAGGGCGTTGGCAAGGAAGAGGAACAAAGCCTAGTATTAAATTAACACTTTTCTGTGTATGCCTAGTGATCATCATGAGATTGTAAACGAGTTTCAGTGCAGATAGTGAATTGGCCCCTGTTTATAAACGATCCACTCGAGAACTTTATTTGTTCTTGGTGTTTTTATTTATTTTTCCATTTCATAATATTTACATCTATATAATTAAAATCAATTGCCAAAAATGTTTGTCCGCGCATCACTTCAAAGCGGTTGCACATAATTGGCTAATTCATTTTTGTTGTATTTGTAATTGTCAGGACAAGGTTTTTATGAAATAAAATATTTTAAAAATGGTACGCAAAAGTGAAAGTTTGTATGGAAGTTCGTAATTTTTGTCGATGGGAATTCCCATCGTGCGCACGGCTTGTTTTTTTAATATTTTTATACTATACATAAAAGTATTTGTATTAACGGCTTAGGTACCTACCTAATAGGCTGGATAAAAAGACTGTTCTTAATTACATAACCATACGGTTCGATAAAATTGAGGAGTTTGGGTTGAACGAGTAGGCATCAATTGAATTGAAACATGTAAATTAAGAATTAAGAAACAGTGCTCAACAGACCTCTTTACTATGTGCTGTTTGGTAGGCACCATTTAAAATATCAATTTCGATTGCTCGGAAACAAAGGTTAAAGGGGGTGCCTCTTTCTTAGGGTTCCGTACCCAAAGGGTAAAACGGGACCCTATTACTAAGACTCCGCTGTTCGTACGTCTGTCTGTCCGTCTGTCACCAGGCTGTATCAGTATATATAGTTAGACAGTTGAAATTTTCACAGATGATGTATTTCGGTAGCCGTTATAACAACAAATACTAAAAAACAGAATAAAATAAATATTTAAGGGGGCTCCCATACAACAGACATTATTTTTTTGCCGTTTTTATAAATGATGGTACGGAACCATACGTGCGCGAGTGCGACTCGCACTTGGCCGGTTTTTTACCTTTGTTCCCGGTTCCCTAGCTACGCCCTCGGTTGGGGGAGGTTGGAAGCATCATTGTAAACGTTGAGGGTTACGTTCTCATAGCAAAATAATGTGCTCGTTTTTAGATGCTTTGATTTATTTCAGCACTTGTAATTAATTAGAATCGCGGACAATGAATAGATACGGGTCAGTATGAAAAACTAAAATTACTCTTATATTAATAGAGCTAGCGGCATGAATAGATAATTTACTAGTTAATAAAACAACACTAATTGTTGGAAACATTATTAGTTTAATTGTCAAAATTACATAAAAAACAAAATATCAATCATTTTTACGTTGAAAAAGTAATGGTTGGTACCTCACATACAAAACAAAAATGAACTTTGAAACCAAATCAATACTTTGTATTGCCTCCACCGGCTCTTCTCACAGCTGCCAGGGAATTGGGCATGCTATTTATTAAGTTTATTTTGAGGTGTTGCAGGATATTGGTCTATTCTTCCATTAACGCATGTTTCAGGTCTCGAAGTGTAGCTGGGGCGGGGTTTCGATTTCTTACACACCTCCCAAACTCGTCCTAAGCGTGTTCAATTGGATTAAGGTCCGGGCTTCTCGCGGGCTAGTCCATGCGATTGATGCCAACGTCCTGAAAATACTTATTTAAAATTTGAGCTGTATCTGGCCTGGCGTTGTCATGCATGAATATTGAGTTTACACCCATATTCATTAAATATGGGCCAACATGCTCATTAAGAATTTCTTCCACATATCTTGCTCTAGTTAGCGTATTATTTTCTATCAGCACTGACTCCGTGCGACTCACTGAAGAGATCCCAGCCCAAACCATAACAGATCCACCGCCAAACGGCACTTTTTCCTCAAAACAAGGTGGAATAAAACTTTCTCATGGCCGCCGGTAGACTGTTCGCCGCCCATCATGTGCATACAGCATAAATCTGGATTTGTCAGAAAACATACTCTTGCCCATTCTTCGTCTCCCCATTGTGTGTGTTCGCGGGCATAACGTAATCTTGCTACCCGATGTTCCCTTTCAAGTTTTGGTCTATGTGGGGTCAAATTAACTTCAAGGAGCCGCCGCCTTACAGTCCGCTCGCTAACGTCGTCTCTACGGGTCTCTCGAAGTTGATTTGTTACTTCAACTGCTGTGAGGTGCCGATTTCGGAGAAAGGTCTTAACAATAAATCGATCCTCTCGAGCCGTGTTATATCTCGGTCTGCCGGTTCCTGGTCTTCTTATGTTTTGCCCAGTTTCTCGGAAACGTTGGATGACTGCACTGTAGAAAGTGACACGACTATTGTTCTTGCTGTACTTCGCTGACTTTTGTGTTTTTCTAACATAGTGACGATACGTGTACATTCTTCTGGTGTAAGTGACAGTAATTCAATAATGATGATTAAAGACGACAATTACCGCCTTTTTAAAATTTTGATTTGACTGATTGAAAATAAAAGCGAGAAAACAAGCAAAAGTAAAGCAACCGCGAATTGAATTTATTTCCAAAGTCGAGGTTTTTAAAAAAATACTTTTTTTAATTACGTTGTAGATTATTTAAGGTTTTATTTCATACGATATTAAAATACTTTGTAATATAAAGTTAGTCTCATGCATGTGCCATGAGCCCATGATTAATTTGCAAGTTACAGGGATTTTCGTCATCGACCCGTATTATTAGACCGCGAGTGTATTATGGCATCGTCGGTCAGTTTCAGTAGTAGCAGATGCGAAAATAATAGTCAATGGTGAGCGTTTATTTTGGTGTGTTTTTTAGGGTTCCGTATTCAAAGGGTGCCCAAGGGACCCTATTGTCTGTCTGTCAAATAAAAGACTGCAAACTATAATAGATTTGGTGGTACAAAACCCAAAAAATCCGTCCAACTCGCAGTTGGCCGGTTAGCTTTTATAATCGATCAGACTAGATTTACGTACCTAATAGGTATTACTTATTTATTATAGGGATAACAGTGCGTAGGTCCGTAACCCAATCGTTCAGCTACACGTGCCCGGTGCCACATTTTGTTTGTTTTCTTCCATAGGCAGCTTCTGCGTGCGGCTTCGCCCGTGTGGATGTCGGTAAATGACATCATTTAAAAAAAATATACCACGGGAACGAAGTACTACCGGAATAAAAGTAGTTATCCTATTGTTCTACTCATCATAATTTTTCCGTGTGGCCGAATACTGAGAAGTTTTTTTTCCTAAATTACCTAATTAAATAAGGTAATAGGCATTTGCCTATTGCCTACTTAATTAGCAGATGATATGTATTAAACAGCGTGTAATTTTATTTACCTATCATTATTCTAACTTTATTAAAATACTTATAATGAAATAGGTAAACCGATTACAAAACGTGTTCTTCTTTTTTTTTAAAATAATTAGTAAATTAAGTTAATTTTATAGCAATTCAAATCTTATAAACGATCAATTTTCTCTTGCTGTCTTCCATGACCTACATTGTAACATTGAAGGTGGAAACGACCATAATATTTATGATGATATCAAGGATGTTTATGGGTACTGGAACTAAACTTCACATCCTTTCCAGGTCCTGATTTAGCATATTTTATAGGTATTAATTAGGTACCTACTCGAAAATGTCAGTAGGATAATTTCAGTCGCAGGCCATTTGAGCGTGAACTTTATAACCCGCGGAGACGTGATTCAATGTTTAATTATAATAATTAACATATCTAATATGTATATCTGTAAATTCTTAGAGTAGGTACCTACTTATCTGAATATAATTATTTAAACATTGTTAAGCCAATTTAGGAAAAATAAAAGTAAACAACAGTTTCATAGAAAAATATTAATTTAATTAAATAGGTAGTAATGAAAGTAAAACATAATACTTTAAACGCATTGAAAATAATACGCTATTAGTATGTACTGTACAACTAGATTCCTAGGTTTTGGTTTGGCATCAATTTAATGGTGGTAGAGAGGAGCGGAGTAGCCGACGGGAGCGGCAAACTTGGCGACTGGGGCAGCGTGAACCACGGGGGTGGCGGCGTATGCCAGCTTGGCGACGGGGCCGGAGTGGTACACAGGGGCAGACTGGTATGCGACAGGGGCAGACTGGTATGCGACAGGGGCGGCCTGGTACGCGACAGGGGCAGCCTGGTACGCAACAGGGGCGACCTTGGCGACGGGGGCGACGACCTTAGCGACGTGACCGAGGGCTTCCTTGCGCACGACGGCGTTGAAACCGTTGTGGTCGTCGGCGGTGTAGTCCACGGTGCGCTTGGTGCCGTCGGGGTCCACCACGGAGTAGGAGCCCTGTACGACGTCACCGTCGCGGGTCTCGTGCTGGCTCTTGGAGTCGCCGGTGAGACCGTCCTGCACGTCGTACGCGAAGCTGTACTGGGGGTGCGCGTTGTACTCTTCCACCACCTTAGCGACGGGTGCGGCGTACGCTACGGGAGCGGAGTGTACGACCGGGGCAGCAGCGTATGCTTGGTGTGCGACGTAGGCGGGAGCCGCGGCGTACGCCTGATGTCCAGCGTAGGCGGGAGCAGCGGCGTAAGCCACTTGAGCAGCCGGATAAACTCCAGCGCTGGCCGCAGCCACCAAGCATGCGAACACTACAAACTGGAAAAACAAATTGGTTAATTTTAGAACAAATATTCACTTTTTTCACTATTTCAATCACTGAGTTAGGTTCTTGCTTTGGAAACTTGCACAGTTAGTTCTTGTATGTATGTAACTTCGTAGTACCTTGAATGCCATTGTGTGGTGTGTGAGTTGATAGAGGATGTTGAATGATGTCTGACGAGGAGTGCTTGGAGCTTTTATATGGCTGGCGGGGGCGCACCCTTTCACCGCGCGATCGATGTCGTGCGTAAGTCACATGGCCGTGAGTTAGAGCCCCGGGGCGCTATTAATGATCCCTAATTTTTTCGGAATCTGATCTTATGATAACATTTTGTTATTTTAATCAAAGGCGTTGATTTTGTTAGGTTAGTTATTTTTTCTTCGTAACATCTTGTGCTTTATTATTAGCTACGTGCGATGCATTGCGCGATAGTTAAAATTAATTTAAAAAGCTGTTCAACTTAAATGAATACTATAAAAAAATATTTTCATAAAAAAGTGTGATTGTTGAGTGTTTCAAGCTTTCAGGATGCATCTTTGTGTGTACATTTCCATGCAAATTGGTCAAGGAATTACCTACCTACTTGAAAAATCTTTCATACCATTCAACATGCCTTCATTTTCTTAAATCTCTTAAGGTTTTTGTAATCTGAGTGACTTTGGGTAATTTGGAGTGAATGAACTTTAGTATTGTCATAATTGTAGAATTTTTTTAGGTAATTTCCAATCTCACCAGTCACACAGTAACGAAATCATCACAAAATAACGTCATTAAATTCCACTTATAACAAGTTCAGTTCATTGAATTAACCGCCAGTTAATTATTAAGTCATGAAAATGGGTATTTTTAATTGGAATTAAAAAAAGAAAAATACATTTTCTCTTATACCCAGATATCTGTAGAGCTGTCTATCCCGTTTGGATAAAGGTATGTAACACCCGAACCGGCTGATAAATTATACATCATTAAAACCCTCACACATCTGGAGTCAATTACAGACTATGTTGCCAATTTTAAAGGGTGCGCTCAGTTGTGCTTAATTTAATTCAACGGTCTTCAACGGTTTGTCGAGACCAGAGGGGTAATTACGTAACACACTAACAATAGGAATGGGTTTCATTTTGACAGTTCAACAACATTCATTGCGTTATTTACGTTGTTGAGCAGACAAATTTTTCGAACATATGAAGCACTGGATTAGCAATAGGCTTCAAAATGATTCAGATTGTGATAGATCGTGTGTTACGTAATTAGGATGCAGTTCCGTCCTTTTCGCATACAATTTCACACACATGTATAATTTCCTGTAACAAGAGACGCGGTCCCGTGTCGGCACAGATCAAGGTCGATGTAATCGGAGCAGCTGGTCGTCGCGTCTCGCCGCGGCTCTTCGGCTACACTTGCACTGCTTTCCATTTTCCATGGCGACCACGTATGCTAGCAACTGTTACAATTTAATTGAAATACTGTTTTTTAAGTCAAGTATGGTGTTTAGAACTAATGTTAGAGTGGTGTTTTGAGTTTGGTCCTATTTCTTGGGTCGGATTTTGTTTTATTGAGATTCTTCATGAGGAAATTTTCGTTGCAGCTCGGAGGCTGGATTCGTAAAGTAGGCCGCATCTCATTGGTAGAACAATGACCTTGAGCTGGTCTAGCGTAGTATTGGGTTTTAATAGGATAGCAGGCCAGTTTATACTGGTTTTGTTACCATTGACGTGTGGCGTATCCTACCTGGTTAATAGCAATCAGCTCGCCACCTACTACCATAAAGGACTTTAAAATAAAATAAAACCGGCAAAATTAGGGTGTTAAAAATATTACTGTATTAATAAACTTCTACAAGCATATATCCCTTTGGGGATATCAGGCTAGGTTAGTACCTACTGGAATTAGGTATCTCCGCTTCTTCGTCACATAAAAATAAAACTAAATTGTGTCAAGTCTCTAGTCAACGTTGTGTCAGAACTTGTGAATCACATAATCTCATTTGCAGATGTTACAAAATAATGACTAGGTAAGTACTCTATTCATTTGTTTGTGTGACTAAAGAGGTTCTGATACATAGGGTCACAAGCGCTACTTATAAGTATGTGGTCCTGGATTACTGGGTTGGGGAAAATGTTATTGGGCTTTTCTATCTGGAATTTCTCAGTAGTAGCCCGGAGTCTGGGTTCGTGCCCGGATGTAGCAATCGGCTAAAGGCTCGCCCCCTGTTACTTGGGACTTGGCAAGGTTGCAGTACTTTTTAACTGTTATTATGTTATTTACTTTTTAAATGTTGCGCAAATAAAAATATTTTAGGAAAATAGAACATGCGTTGTGTGAAGACAGAAACGTGAATTATAATAATTGGCTCGATAAAAAAAGTCATAAAGGTGACACTAAATCGCTATATAAAACGTGTATGTACCTTGAAGACCATGTAAAGTTATCGTTGTTCGCATGACTAAAAGTCGAATCTCATTTTTTAGCTGATTTGAGTTCGGACAACTATATTTTTCTATTCGTGATTCTTTTTCTATTTTTTTTTTAATTTATTTGAGATACGTTGCTTTTCAAAATAGGCATATTTTGAGATCCAAATAACACGTCGTGAGAAACGACGGTTGATGAAAAATGTAAAGAATCACGAATAGAAAAATGTAGTTGTCCTAACTCAAATCAGCTAAGAAATGAGATAGGACTTTTAGTCATGCGAGCGACGATATGGCAAAAGATAAAGCTTATTGTTTTTTAGGCCATATTGAGAACACATTTTATAATTTCGTTATTATTTTTTTGAATACATTACAAAATCTAGCAGTTCAAGCGCTCGCACCGACCGGCCAGTGCCCGCCGAGACGGACTAACTGGCGAAATGAGGGTGTAATAGGTGCACCCAGGGCCGGATTTAGGGGAGGGCATCCGGGGCGACCGCCCCGGGGCCTCCACAAAAGTGGGGCTCCCACAATAGAGACTTCGAAACAAAAGTATATTTTTAAATTCCGACGAGTAAACACTAGTAAACAACTTTTCCTTTGATATTTTGTTTCGCTGTTTTACACACGGTGTGTAGGTACAACCGTACAACCGTTAGGGTACCTTGTCCTTACTGCCCTAGCTAAAAAATCCACCCTGTTTAAAAATTATTGAAAACTTAAAAACTAAAAACTTGAAAACTACTTTTTTATCGTCTGTTCCACAATATTTTCGGGGCCTACACTTTTTGGTTGCCCCAGGGCCTCCACACGCTTAAATACGGCCCTGGGTGCACCTCTGTCTAACTCTTAGGGGAATACAGGCGAGATGATAGGTTATGTTATAGGTACATACGTATCTATTTTATGTACAGTCGCAAGCAGGTCAAGCTACACGAAACTGTAAAATTTCTCCAAACGATTTTAAACTTTAAAATGTTGATAGTTAAGTTCAAAAATCTAATGAGAAAATCTGACAGTTTGTGGTAACTTGATATGGTGGCTACTGGACGTGCACATATCAGAAATTCAGAACGAATAAATAGCATATTGAGACGTTTTTATTAATACAACACGGAATTAAGTTTAGCCACTTTTTCAAGGGTAAGGTCACTTTATCAATACTTTTTTCGAATTATACGGTTGTCGTCATAATTACCAACTTTACAAAGAGTTTATGAAAATAGGGCCCACTTGCACTTGCTTGGTTATCCTAAATAACTCAGAGTTAACAGCTAACTCAGGATTAATCAGTAATTCATCTTGCGCCACCAAGAGTTAGAGGTAAACCTAGAGTTAAAACCCACCGATGTCGGCGAGTTAAGTCGCTAAACTCTGGGTCAGTGTTAGTAATGTCAAAATAAATTGACGATATGAGGTACCGTTAAACGGGGTGAATAGGGATGCAGGGCTGAATCGGAACGAAACTTTAAAAGGGATTTTAACATTTAAATAATATAGTTTGTTGCCAACGAGAGGGCACTGAATCGTTAACTATAATACAGTAAACAAATTAGAGTATTTTTTTTAAACAACTATATTATTTAAATGTTAAAATCCCTTTTAAAATTTCGTCTCGATTCACCCCTGCATTTCTATTCACTCCGTTTGACGGTACCGCTGATAACTTATTTTATGTTTAATATTGTTCGATGTTGTAGTAAGTGAAAATTCGGTGCTATATCTGTGGGCAATATATTAATGAACGCATATAAAATTAAACACAAATTTTAAAAAAACATACAACTTATTTTTCCTTATCTGACGTTTTCGTCAATCAATAAACTAAATCCCATGGAAACCAATGGCATGTTATAAAATTCAAAGACAAAAAGTTTTATGTATCGTAGTGTAGTGTAAAAGAGATGGGTATGACAATTTCCGTTCATTGTTTGTTCATGCACTTTTGGTCGGATTACATATCAAGGCACAGACATGTTTCGTCGATTGAACTGCGATATTCCCAACTCAAAACACACTAATGCCTGGTTAACTAACCTAGTGTTACTTTTACTTTACTTATCTCCGAGTTTATAAACTCTACATTTATTCATTTAAAGCCCACTTGTGCGTTTAGACGGGTTAAATGAATAAATGTTCCGAGTTATTTAGGATAAGCCATGAACGCGCAAGTGGGCCTTAACCAACTAAACGCACAAATGGGCCTAATTGTAGGTATATGTTAGTAATAAGTAATTATAGTGTGATGTCTCTTAATTTCTATGACAACAGATTCAATGAACAACATACAAACGCAGCTTTTCGTATGAGATGCGCGTACTGCATAGATTTAAAATAGATGCATATCAGCACTAAATATCACAAAGTGCTTACTTAGTACGAAAAGGAAGAAATGAGGCAGCCATAAAAAGCTGGACCGACATTTACAGCCGCGACGTGTGCTCTTGTTACCGTCTGTACTGTGTCGTGTTGCGCAAGCGACTCTACCCGCGCGCTCAACGATGACTCGCCCACTACACAATGTAATTACAATTTAATCATCTCGTTTTAGATGTTTGTCGAGGCTACTTAATTATTTGTTATATAAATGTGTTATTATTCAGAACTTAAATAAAGATTAATAGGGACAAATTTTAGTTGGTTATTGCGTAAAATATAGCACATTCAATCTTCTGTGAAAATCTATTTATTCTACCGGATGTAACATATGACTAGAGAACAATATTAAACCATAAACAAATTTAAAACAACGACGCGCTGGTGCCGTCCTTTTTAGCCCTGGATCGAAATAGCTGGAAGTCATGGAGAGAGGCCTTTGCCCAGCAGTGGGATGATGCAGGGTAACAGTAACAGTAATCCTGCACCCGCCGTCACCAAACTCCGACTAAGGTATCCCCGAAACGATCATTTGCAATTGTCAATATTTACGTGATTGATACAAATTGATGCGCAAATTGACAGTCCACCAAATGCAATTGAAGCGATTGACAATATTACTACAATAGCAAGTGATCAATCGCAATTTATCGTTTCGGGGACCCTTTACTTCCTGAGAAATTATCGGAGAGTTCCGTATGCTATAAGGTGATGCAAGACGACCCACTTGCAACGCCAATCACTAAACACGTTTAGCGCTAAACGAGTTTTGAACATCATTGTGTCTCTGTATCTTCAAACATTTAACAGAAACAGAATCATGTTTTAAACTCGTTTATCGCTAAACGTGTTTAGTGATTGGCGGTGCAAGTGGGCCAAGCTTCTTTTAATATTGTTTAAAAACTATAGTAGTAACCTAGTAGTAGTAGGTACCTAGAAGTTAGGTATTTCGTAGTTCGGTAAAGAAAAATTAGTACTGTGCTTCGTTGGTCTAGTAAAGTACCCAAGTAACCTACTCATGGGTTCGATCCCCGGGTCAGCAAATTGTTATTAGATTCTTCCATTAGGAAATTCTTCGTAGCATCCATGAGTGGATGTGTGCATGTTACTGGTAATATTTAAAATCATCATTTATGGATATAGACCGGCAAAACCGCTTTGTGGAATACAGCCAACATTTTTTTTATGAGCTGGAATCCTACCTCTACTTAAAATACAAACAGGCAACTAAGCAATTATCAGATTGATAGATAAACTTAATACTTATTTCAGAAATTATTATTAGTGGAGGTTAGTGGCCATGATCCACGTTGATTGTTGAGGCCTCCGAACGATGAAAACAAAAGTAGCTGGACGGGTGTGGCCGAAGATTGACGAGTGACGACGGGCTATCGTGATAATCTGTGTCTCGTCATCATTCATGTTTCTGTCTGGTTTGAAGGTTGTTCGAGGTCATAGTTTTTGTATTTTTAGCCTTAATTTCACTTAACTTTATGATCACATCCTCTGAGCGTGACCAAACCTGAAAAGTAGGAGGGGGATAAAACTTTAAGAAGGTTCAAATTAAGGAGAGTTTGAAGAAAAATACAGGTACTTAGTTTAAAAAAAATAGGAATAGAGTGTGATAGCAACTCACAGAAAGATTGCAGATTAGTATTTTCAGATAAATCAAGACAGAAAGAGTTAATTAGAGAACGAGAACGTCTTTATCGAAGTTATTCAAATCGTTATGTGCAGACATATGCATCTATTTTGTTAGCTGGTCCATTTAAACCGATTTGCGAAGCACATATTTAAATGCACTAACTTATCTACTATTCATATGGCACATGACTTTATAGACATACATTGTCCTTGTTCTGAATTATAAGCTACTGATATTTTCATTTAGAGGCTGTGAGTGCTCGTTGAAGATAACGGACTTAAAGTTCATCGGCGCAAATTGCGAACATCTGTTACCATTCCTACGTTACTTGCTCGCAGTTCGTAATTACCGGTATTTTGCACTACGTAACACTAAGTGCCAACTTGTTTTCTTCATTATTTGGTCCAAGGTTAAGATTATTCGATTTCTTTGACAGTTTTACGTTATCACGTACCGAAATTGTAGCGTGTCGTCAAGTTGAAGACTTTAAGCTTTAGTTATCATTCAATGAACGTCGAAGAGGTTCAGTAAGTATCGGTAAACGATCGTATAGGAAAATGAGTTTCGATAAAAGTTCTTTTATCGATATTTATTCTGCAATATATACACTATACACGTTGTGGAGCTTCGATGCGCAAATACTGATAATGTCAAGATGACTCAATTATACGGCACTCGTAAAATGATGAAATGGGCAATAAATCTGTAAAGTGGATGAGTTGCAGGTTGTCGAACTAATATTTGTAAATCAGAGCAAAAAATACTACTACGTATTTGCATTTTAATTATATACTATTTTGTATCACTGTGATTGATTCCTAAGTATTGCCAAATACGCCTGACATAATGAGCTTTTTTAGGTCACCGATCCATTTGTGGTGGCTCCTCCAAAAATCTTTTAAGATTTTTCATTAATTCTGAAAGTTTCGAAATAATTACTGCACTAACTTTTTATTTTCTTCACACTGTTTGTTTTACCCATTAACCATGTATGTAATCACATGAACACAACACCCAAAGTTAATAAAAATGCACATACATTAAAACAATCACGCCCCACGCTGTAATCTTTCACTGCTATCGACAGCGCGATGAATGGCTATTCATTATCTGATACTTACGATTCGCGCTCCGTATCGTTTGAGCCAGAGACAATAGTAGAGTTTCACCTTGACATTATACTGACGCGTAACGCGATGGTTATCCGCCCCTGACTGCTGGCCAAGCTTTGGGCTTCGGTAATGATAGACGATGTTATCAGTGCAGGATTAGGTAACGAGTAATCTGTAAACGGTGATTATAGGATTATGGTTTCTGCTAATTGGTTTAAGAGTTTCTTTGGCGAGGTAATTGCAGGGGAAACGAGTCTACTATGTTAACGTGGATTTATGAAATGAGGACTAACTAAAAAAGCCAGGTATGCATTAACCACCTGTGATAAGTAAAGCGTTCATTTGAAATTACTTCAGACAAATCCAAATAATTTGTACATCTATTCTTAACTTAGCACAGTTCAATGATAGAGCAGCAGCTAACAGTGTGATTGGTTTTGCCGAGCTTTAGCAAGCTTGCGTGTGACAAATTCACGTAGCTATGATTTGGAAATAAGCTGGCAAAAAAAGGCTAGAGTACCTAATCTTTTTCCCGCAAAAAAACGCAATCATATTACATTTACTGGGTGCAGAGTGATAACTGTGAAAAGTTTCAAAACATTTCATCAGACAAGAATCTATATCCGTTTCAAACTGCGAAAAGCCTACCTGGGCGTTTCGAAAATGAAACAGCTGCTAAGTATTCGTTTAGAGTTTTAAACATTAGTTACTTAGACACGCATATTTTGTACCCTAGTTAATACCTACCATCGGCATCATGCGTTGGCTACAACTTCGTGCTCCACATAGCTGCATGGTAGCGTTGCTACTCGAGTGTACTTATGTCATTCCTCGAGCTTTGTCGGGCATGTCATGAACGTGATGTAATGTCCGGAGCACGACCCCGCGAATATACTGCAGTGATATCTTTATGGTCTTAATTACTTGGTGTCTCAGTTTAAAATGATTACGCTTTAGTATTAGCTAATAAATGTATGCCCGACTACTTTAGAAAGAGTCGGAAGGTCCAGCACAGACAGAACAAGAAAAGCCTCATAGCCTCGGGCCTAATAATAATAATATCAGCCTGTATTGTCCACTGAAGCTCAAAGGCCTCCCTCTCCCTTTTCCACTCAAATCGACCCTGAGCTCACATGGACCAATCGCTCCCATAAGCGTAAACCATAAAAGAGGCCTAGACTATAATAAAACTTCATTTATTAGTAAAGGAGGTTCATTTTAATTAGTAGATGTCCTTACATAATAAGTTAATAACACAAAATTAAACCATGTGAAGTGAAAGTCAGTTTATATTGCGGAGTTATAAGCTCACCAAAACTTTATTAATCGTTTCCAAGTAAAACTAACCACAGCTTTACCTATTGTTACTAAGAAATAGATAACGCTCTGAGTGAGTTGATGATAAAGGCTTTATTAGTTAACAAATGAAAATGAATCGTTTTTAATTACATATTCGCGAATGGTCTCATAGGTTTTCCCTAACAGGTGTTCAGCTTCAAGTAGGATGTATGCGTGCTGCGTCGGTTGTGTATTAAGCCACGTATCTGTAACAGTAGTGCGTTGCATTCATAGACAAGTGCGTAAGCAGAGAAAGCTTATTAGCTATTCTTTTGCTACCACGACAGATGTCGATTAACACTCTCCCGCAGAAGATAAACTCTACGTTGGTTAGTAGTTTTTGGCCAATAAATCATTGAAATTAATCATTTGCCAAAATCAATTTAGGATTATATTACTTGCCACTTATTTTAATTTTTTTTGCTTACTTGCGACCTATGTTGTAATTGAAACGAAATATTAAACGTATTCGTCGCAAAAACCATTGAACTAAGATCATTCGTCGTATTACTGATATAAATCAAGCTCGCGAAGACTTGTAACTATGTATATTTATAAAAACATGTCTCATTGGGAACTGAATAACTGATTGAATATTTGTGAACTTTATCGTGGGCTTATCCAGCTTTTGACCCAAGAGGGGACAAAACCACCTGGGAGGCGGGGGATCAAGTTTTTCCAAAGGTCATAGCTTCCACTCTTCTCTAAGGTTGTCCAAGGAGGGGCAGCTGCCTTCCTTTGACCCCCGTCGTTCCGCCCATGATGACATGCATGTTGCTCTTAAACATATTTGGTGTAAAATATTTTGTTTAATTTGTACATTGTATGCGTTCATCTAGTAATTGATAGTGTAACAGCAGAATGACACAACTACGCAGTATTGGCGGCAATGCCCGGAATATCTTTATGTATTGTAACCACGCGTTAAATGGTGCAATTGCCGCTACAGCGCTTACATACAAAAAGCGGTGTAAAGCGCAAGTCGCTTGTCGTGTGGCTGTTCATTATAAACACGTCATGTGCATACTGCTCTATTTGTAATTGGTATCAGTCTGTGACAGCAGCGGCTGGTGATCTCAACAGAGTAAAGCGATTTGTTCGAGAGAAAATATTTTCACGTAGAGGGCATTCTTAGAGGACTAGGTTTTGTAGATACAAAGCAACGAGACGACGAGATAAATTTTCCCGGGACACCACAACAGAATTGAACACTACCTGATCTTAGGGTATCTACTCAGCGTTTTTAGAGTTCCGTACCCAAAGGGTAAAACGGGACCCTATTACTAAGACTCCGCTGTCCGTCCGTCTGTCTGTCCGTCTGTCACCAAGCTGTATCTCAAGAACCGTGGTAGTTAGACAGTTGAAATTTTCACAGATGATGTATTTCTGTTGCCGCTATAAAAACAAATACAATAAAATTGAATAAAATGAATATTTAAGGGGGCTCCCATACAACATACATGATTGTTTTGCCGTTTTTATAGATAATGGTACGGAACACTTCGTGCGCGAGTCCGACTCGCACTTGGTAGATTTTTGCGTTTTCTTCTCGGCATGTGAGATATAAAATGGTCCCCAGTTTACATCAGCAGACTAATTTGAGAATTAAAATGGTTATACGTCATTTAGCATAGGTAGTTTAAAAATCGTTACCGCAAGTGGCTGTGGAAAGATAGTCTTGATGCCTAACTTTGTATGCAAGTTTTCGTAAGTTCTTTTACCTAGGCTTATCTAGCAAGTTGTGATTAAATAGTTACTGCTTCATAATCTAACTGGTCGTGGTTCCTATACTCGTAAAGTCAAGAACTTATTAAGTGATCACAGATCGCAAAATTGAATTAAGTTTTTTAATGAGATTACTATCTTGAAACTAGTTTAAGTGTGAAGTAATGAATGCAGGTAATAGATTTGTTAATATCTCGATCGATAGCATAAGTGCAACAATAATTATTTTCCTTAGAAACAGTTAGTAAGACACTTATTGTGTTATCTATTTCAAGGAAAACTAATAGAGCTTTTCTGTGGTTAGATATGATTATATTATGCAGATATACATACTCTTGGCTTTAAAATTAAATCGAACTTCATCTATGAATTGATATATAGGATGTTTGGCAGAACGTTGAACATACGAAAATGGTGGATAGGTGGGGTCATCTGCTACTTACTCAGCCCTAATTTATTTGGCCCTGGCCCCCTGGATATAAAAAAAAAAAAAGTAATTTAAGTATTTTTTACACCTTTCTGTAAGTTTGAGGACTCATAACTTTTTTTCTAGCTAACATCTGAATAAAGCAATAATTTTATAAGAATCTGCCAACATTAAAGATTAAAAAAAAAATTGCCTGTTTTACCCATTTTTAATAAAAAGTACACTTTAAAGTGAAGAAAGTGGTGAAACGAGATCAAAGCAATTTTTTTTTTTAAATATATCCCAAGGGCCAGGGCCAAATAAATTAGGGCTAAGTAAGTAGCAGATGACCCCACCTATCCACCATTTTCGTATGTTCAACGTTCTGCCCAACACCCTGTAGGTATATAAGCTACGTTTATAGAATTAAAATGTCCTATTTACTGGCATTTAAAATCGTAACGACTAATGCTCGGTTCACATAAAGAAAAACGAGTCGTTTTGCTTACCAATGGTAGCATTTTTTATTGCCAAACTGGGCATATAAACAGATTCGTAAGCAAATTTTATCTGTGATAGCTACTTCCATATGGGAGGGTCTACTATGCAAAGATATGAGGTATTTGCTTCATTATTGGTAAAGATGCAAGAGTCCAATAACGGTGCGTACATTACAGGAATCGGCTATTAATAACACACACAACATAAACTATTGTATTCCCAAAAGGGTTAGGCAGCGGTGTACGAGGGGGGGGGGGAGGGGTGAGGTGTGTGTATAGTACACCCATTTCACACATTTCGCCAATTTATTGTAAGTTTTTGTGAGTTCGACTAAATAAATAAGACCTTATTTAAATTAAATAGTCAGCAACCGTTTTAATAGACACGTTTATTTCCTAAAAGGTAAAGGGTCATATTCAAAATAATTGTAAGTTACGGATAGGAAACGGAAATGAATATTATTTGATTGTAACAGAAAGGAACTATTAGGGCAAGTTTAAATAGCACACGTTTTTAAAATAAATAATTAACGTTGAGCTAATTAAAACATCTGGAATAGTAAAATACCATCATCACTATCAGTATTTATATATATACAGGGTGGATTTTTAAGGTGGGGCAGCAAGGGCAGCTGCCTTAACCGTTAAAAACGATCTTAGGAGACTTTCCTTAACTTTTGAGAAATTATGATTTGCAATCACAGATTTTGAAAAAAAAAAACAGTTAGCTGGAAAATGGGCAATTTTCACAAAAAACTTTTGTTTATGCCAATTGACCATGTTTTATATAAGGATCAAAAACCTCTATTGGACCAACTGAGGTTTGAGTACCGTACTACAAAAGTAAGAAATCGCAAAAAGCTTTTCCCATACATTTCGTAAGACATGAAACCACAACTAACTGTTTTACCACCGATAAACTGACAGCTACAAAAAAGACTAATCGAAATATAAATAAAAAGTAATAAATTCTACTTTGGGTATTATTTCACTTTAAAATTAATAACTAAAAACTTTACATTTGTACTCACCTAGAATTTTTACTTTTGAACTCTAAGATATGAGGTGCTCAAAATGGTAGCCATTTTGACGTAGGCATAGGTTTACTCTCTTTACTATAGAGCGGGTAGCAGCTAAAAACGTGAAAGGATGAATGGCATAGACAATCGTGGTAAGTGAATCTTTGAGTTCTTGAACACTGTCGTATTTCTTTTTCTGAAGTTATTCTTTTTTAAAGCCCCACATAAAAAAAATCAAGAGGCGTGAGATCGGGACAGCTAGTAAACTAATGTTCCCAAAATATCAAATTTCTTTATTTCCATGGAAATAATGTTAAAATAGCATAAAAGAGAAGAATAACAGATTTGTGTAAAATCAGGACACACAAGAACAATAAATAATAATTTATACTTCATTTAGCAAAGTAATAAAGTTTACACAATTATCTCTTACTAATATTTCTTTTTTACTTTGTTTAATATTTATGGTTAAATTTTTTTTTTTAGTTTACTGTCAAAGACGTGGACATTGAATACTTGTATGAAACGGAACCTACGCAATGTCTGGTTATTTTTTTTAAATGAATTGTTTAGCCATACCAAATGTTTCATTGTTTTTTATTATGCTCAAATAAACATTTAATCTGTTTGTTTATGAAATTCTAGTCAATTGTGTCTCATTATAAAAACAATTGGGTTGGACATTAAGACAGTAGTAAATATACAATTATTTTGAATATGACCCAGTTCCTGACAAAATATTTATCATGTCATGTGCTAATCTTAATAATGTCAGATGTATCCATCAGCATATCAGTGCGCATAAAATATACGATAAGGCCTTAAATAGTCACTTACTTTCTTCATCACGTAGCCTAAAGTGTCAGCTGTCAACCTTTAGGCATATACTATGGTAACGTGACTTGTAACATATCCTTGAATTTAGTGACTACAATAACGTTCTAGGTTAATACATCTTTGGAGTGAAATTGATTAGGTATGTAAAAATAAACCTTCATTGATGGATCAAGAAATAAAAATCTTGTAGAAATGGATATCTACAAAGATTATTATTAAACTGATTATATATCCATATCCTCATAGCTCTATAAACTTACCTTTTGAATAGCTATTTGTGTGCGATAATGCAATTATTGGAAACTACACTGATCCCCAAGATTCATCGAGGGGTGGTCCTCAAGTTACATCATTATGGTGTAGTTTCCAATATCGTGTCAACAATATATAACATTTGTACAGGCAGTGCCATAAAGATCAACATATGGGATACGAATTGACTTCACAAAAGCTGGCCACTGAAAAACACGTCAAATTAACGTGACATAGATCCTTATGTCCAAGCCAGCGGTACACCGTACAGCTTGCACTATTTCTTAGAACTATTGTCAAGGAAAGCGGTTGGGTTCGTCGCTAGTTTGGCGATGGAATATAAAGCAGAGCTGTGACAGCCTGACGCAAGTCGCGCAGTGTGACGCATTCCTAACAGCAATGAGGTCAATAATTTGAGTCAAGGTATGTGCACTACATTTTAGGTACAAGAGCATTTTGTGCTGCATTTGAATTTCAGATTTGGACGTGAAATGTGAAATGTTAAGTAAGGGGTGAGTGGGTGACGATATTCATGAATGTTTAAGTGGTTGACTCAGCAACCCGATCCGGCATTGATGACTTTATGCCCGGTTGATAAAATCCTACTTCCTACTATAATATTGTAAATGTGAAAGTTTGTGAGGATGGATGGATGGATGTTTGTTACTCTTTCACGCAAAAACTACTGAACGGATTTGGATGAAATTTGGAACACAGATAGTTTATATATAACCAGTCCCCTAATTAAGTGACACACTATCTATCACAATATGAATAATTTTGAAGCCTATTGCTAATCCATTGCTTCTTATGTTCGAAAAATTTGTCAGCTCTACAAAGTAAATAACGCAATGAATGTTGTTGAACTGTCAAAATGAAACCTATTCCTACTGTTAGTGTGTTACGTAATTACCCCGCCGGATTAACATGTAGGATACTTTTTATCCCGGTAGTACGTTCCCGTGGGATAATTTCCGACATCCACGCGGGCAAAGCCGCGGGCAAAAGTTAGTATATTCATAATTTGTAGACAAATTTAAATTAAACATTTAAATTCAACACAAGCAGTAAAGAGATTTATTCCCATGAGTTTAGCAACGAAATTAATCCGATTGCCAATTACCTCAGCAAAAAGTAAGCAATTCGTAAATTGCAGTGATTTAACGAGCGTAACTTTTGTGCAGCCTTAACCTGTTCAACTTTGATAAAATTATCTTAAATAATTATAGGAGAGCGGTCGTTTCCTGTCCGAACAAAGGGTCAAATAACACTGACCTTTACTTTTTGTTTTATTTTAGTTTATTTTGCGGAACAACACTTTAAGGCCAAGAAGCCTGCCATATGTGACTCCATGTTTAAGCAAGGACTTTTTACGTTTCTAATAACTATGGAGTTACATCAGAAAAAATCAAAAGACACATGAATGCTTCTCTTTAAACGTTTCTTGCAGAACGAACGCTTCCCACATTTTAAATAGCCGATCGAGGTCAACATTTTAATAAAACCTCGTGAAAAGAGTGCAATGACAGTTTGTAGGTTGCCCATTAAAGTTAAGAATTCTGGATTGATACCGGTTTCCCTAAGGTTGGTAGGTTTATGTGGCCATCGACAAGTTCGATATCGTAACAAAATACATGCAAATCAATACAAAATGGGTGATTAATGTCAATTTGTATAACGACACCAGCATCATAAAGTTCCGACATATTTGAGTTTTGAATCGAATAGTTTTCGAACAAACCAACATCAATTCGAATTCGAACGTATGAATCAAACTTGATTCGATTCAGAATTGAAAGATTGGCAGCAAATAAATTCAATGATGAATTAATTCATCATATTTTTCCTATTATTTGTGCATTGAAAAGACATCAACGAGCGTTAGGTCTGATGTTAATTTTTATTATAATCTCACTTTTTCATGATTGCACTTTATGGAAGTGTGGAGAATTTTCTACTATGAATAGACTATTTGTGCGCTTACAAACCAGCACCCTAATTACGTAACACCCTATCTATCACAATCTGAATCATTTTGAAGCCTATTGCTAATTCATTGTTTCATATGTTCGAAACATTTTTCTGTTCAACAACGTAAATAACGCAATGAATGAAGTTGAACTGTCAAAATGAAACCCATTCCTACTGTTAGTGTGTTACATAACTACCCCGCAGCTTATCTAAAGAGTGAGCTTTCATAATGAATTTTTTGCCGGTTAATTGCTAATTTGGGTGCCTTTGCACCCAAATTAGCAATTAACCGGCAAAAAATTCCTCCTTTGAGTCCCAGAATGTTAGTAGCGCTATCAACGGTGATTCTGAGTCATCGATAAGATACAGTTGTAAATTCTGTCACAATATTAGTGAGTACGTGTGTTTGTATGACAGTAGTAAAAGGTCACGTATATTCAACGCACGCGCTGAAAAGGTCACACGCAAGGAGTGTCACACACCGTCGAGTACAAATCGAATTATAATAAATGAGCGCAGTGTCGAACCTTATTGCTTCAGACGACTTATTTAAGATGACTGCTTATCTTATATTTAATGAACGTAATATCAATTTTAAAGGCGTAAATTATATTTATATGCCAAAAACCACTTAAAGGTTGTCCAGTTAATTTTGCCAAATGTCTGTACTGAAATAGTAGTTAATGTGTGACCAGAGGATATTTGCTTAACTTGTTTTGCTTGAATGTGGAACAAAAATAAATGCTTCTAAAATCTTTGCTTCTGATTTACTTTATTAGGTAAATTACCTTTTGGACGGGTGATGTTATCACTACTCAAGAGGGTACAGTATAAATAAACTACATAGAATTTTCGTTGCGGTGTTATAAGTCGCATGATGCATTGTAGTTGTTGAAGACATGGAATTAGTATGTATTATATAGAACAAAGTTAAATTAGAACACGCGGCATAGCCTACTATACACCACGCGGTGACACAGGTTCATCAATCGAATAGAATAGAACACTGTTATGTATGTACCTAAAAATAACAGATAAATGTAGAAATTTCTACACAGTGACACAATGAGCGGTGTTATCGCTAAAAGCGATCTTTTACAGACAGTCTTTAGATGGATTAAAGGGATAGGGAGAGACAATACTGCAGGTAGTCAGCGGTGTACCATTTACATATACAATAAATACATATACTTATCGAACGACGTAGTATATCGCACATTCGAAGAATTGCTTTTAAGATTTCCCAAGTTTCACCATAGCTGGGTATAGGTTATTTATTCCGAACTGTGATCTTGAAACGTAACGTGTCACTACGTGTGGTGCTTAGAAAGACGCACTTCGTTTTAATCCGTTTAGTATATCCACCTAAGTGCAAAGTACCTTACAGAGGGTAATATCATGTATGAAACACACAGGTTTCAACTTGAAAGATGTAACCAATATTTTTGGAACAAGTCCATGGTGTTACTTCCTCATTCTTCTCTTCTCAACTAGCTTCGTCTTTCTGATTGACCAACTCCTTGACAATTCAAAAGTGCCTGTAATTGGTTTAATGGAAATAAATGCATGAGTTTGAGTTTGATAAATCAAATAAATTACGTTAAAGTTGAAACACTACTTAGTGGTCTGAAATTATAGTTTTATTTATTAAATACGGTCTATATTTTTTACTGATTAGCCCTTTCAAAATGCATGAGCTTATCCTTATTTCAGCTCCATTTGACGTATGAATTATGATTATTTTACAAGGAGCTTGAGATACCAATAATCTTCATAGTATTTTTCTATTTAGGTACCGTAGGTACGTATTTGAGCAAGGTTTCTAGCTTTTCCTCACTTTTTGCTTTATAAATTACATTTTCTTTGCTATTTAAAATACTAATTAAACATGAATTATTCATGCATCAATACAAATGTTAAATTATATTTTATTTCTGTAAATTAGTTGTAAAAACCACTTTAACATATCAAAAGAAATAATACATACATAAACATACATAAAGTCACGCCGTCTTCCCATGGGAGTAGGCAGAAACTACAGAATGCCACCTGCTACGATCGAAGAGAAATAATAATATTAACAAAAAAACTAGATGAGGTTGGTTTAGCTCAAGTTAAAAACCATCATTCTGAGCACTCATCTCCAATTTGCCGGTCATCTCTCACCGTCTACCTATGAGTATCGAGTGCGCATGCTCACAGGCCGCGCCGCGCACGCGCCACTCTGTTGCGCAACAATTGGCAACCTTGTGAAGGACGCGCGTGCGCTCGCCAGGAAAATGGACGCCATCGTTGTCGCGCGCATTTTCATGAGCTGTTCGCTGCCAGGCCGAGGGTAGTTCAAGGGTGGGCGATTGAGGTTGCCTTTGGTTACTGTAGCAGTGACATAATGCGCAGATGTTGCATAATGTGGAAATATTGCATGTGAAAAAGGCTTAAGGTATCAGAGAATATAATATCAATTATTATGTTTATGTACTAGTGTTGGTAATTTGTAAAACTTGTTATGCTCGTTGTATTATTTTCGCATGAAAACGATATTAAAAATGTGTAAAAATGGCTACTACTGTATATTTTTCATATTCAGACTAGCATGTATTTACATAAATTAATATTAATTTACAAATTAATCTAAACGAAATTTATTTATGTTTAAATTATTTTAATATAGGTACCACTGCCTCTGCCTAACCCTTCGGGACAACAGGGGGGTTTTATGTTATGTTAAATTATTTTATGAATATTTCGTCTACACTTTCGACCTCGAAGCCACATGTGGCGTTTGACCGTAAATTTCGTTCATACGTGCTCCACAAGGCAAAGTCGGGCAAGCTTGGCTCTATGCGCATGTTCTAACGTCTGTAACTTTTGTCCCTTGAAGCTCAAGGTCTGTAAGTCTACCGTAACACTCATAATTTGCGTTAACTTAAAATTCTCCATATTATGTCCATGGACTGTTTACTGAAAAATACACTGAAAAACTTAATTATTTTCGTTCTATTTTTCACAATAGTTTTGTCTAAGGCAGAAATTGCCAACGTCTACCGAGACAGACATAATAAATAGCAAGCTAAGCCCATAAAATATGTTTCGTTGGTACAACAATCTTGCTTCGGTACACAAAACAAAGATTAATATGGTGTGCCACACTTTGTCGCGGGCTAACGACGTACCATTAGCCGTCAGTCAAAATAGTGCACGACCTCCGTCCTTGCGAATACATTCACCTAAGAAAACTGCCCGTTGTCATGCAAATGAGATAGACACAGACGAATAGACGATAATGGGAGAGTCTTACAAACCGTTGCCGTTGAAAGAAGTTAACCGTATTTGTATCTACTGTCTGTATTCGTTTTCAGCTGGCTGAAAATAGTCTGCAAACTTGAAGAAATACTTGAAGAAATCAATGCATGTTTTTCAGCTTTTTTAGAGCAGTCTGTAAACACTTTTTCAGTAACCTTAATTGTGATTGCTGTTTCCAACACAAAGTTATGTCTGAGTCTGAAAGGGGTCCGGGGTAAACGTAAACCAAAAAGTAAACCAAGAAGAATTTCTGGTTCACAGAATTAGAGACATTAGACCAAGCTTGTACGGACTAGTTTTTTCATTGCAAAGGAAGCAATTTATTTGTGTACACATAAAATTTCGTAATTGTAACAAGTTTTGTGTCCGACGAGCCTGTTTGAAATGTCGGCGACTATTCTCGAATAAACGCCGATCTTTTCTAGACCAATAACGCTGTTTATAATGATTTGTAACGAGTGACGAAATAACAAAATGTTTGTTAATTTGCAGAATAATTGGACTGTAGGGGATTTGTTTAATTTTTAAATGATGAGTGACTCATCAATTGTACTACTTAATCTATGTAAATTTAGTTAACAGTAATATTTCCGTTTGGTTTTTCGATATCAGTAGTAATAATTGAAATGTTTTTGTTTATAAATTTATTTTAAGGTATGTTTTGCATGCTGAATTAAGTAAGCAAACAATGTTGAACTATTTATATTTAAGACCTTTTTAAAAAGGGGAGGAGAAAGAATCATAGGGAATCAAAAATATAAATGTATTATATTACCTATTTATATATATTATTATTATTTAAGACTTTTAGCTTTTAGTCAGGCCCTACGTGGCCCGCTAGAGGGCCATAAAAATAGAAAATCAATTGTGTCTCATAGTCATTAGCGATGCTTAATGAGTTAAAGTTATGTAAATATTAACAAAATATTAGACCTTTTTTGTTGGATATTTTATCTATACTTCTATATCTATATATTTATATACACAGTGATAAAATTTGTTTATTTATAAGTTTGTATGTAGGGGGTAATCTCTGGAACTACCGGTCGGATTTCAAAAATTCTTTTTGCATTTGGTAGCTCAATTCTCGAGGAAGGCTATAGGCTATTTGACATTAACCAGGACCCTAAACAGCCAATCAAAGTGAAAAAAAGTCAGAAAGAACGCTAAGAGAAACGAAGTAATAGTACGGGCAGGCGATGCGATGCGACGAGGTGGGTCGGAAATTTCACGCGGGTGAAGTCGCGGGCAGAAGCTAGTACAAAATAAAGATATTCTTTATAAAGACACTCTTTTTAAATCAAGATATTACCAAATCCTGGGTACATTATTCTTGTTGCTTCTATATGCGAGAACAATGAAAAAAAATATATAAAGAAACAATTCAAAATATAAGATTAATAATAAAAATAAGCCATTTAAGAGATGACCAGTCTCAACTGACGGCGCCCGTTCACGAACGTCGTACGAGTAACGATAACATAGCATTATTTGCATTATCGGGTGTAAACTTCTTTGCTATTTCTAGGGTAGCCTATCTTACTCTGACTTGCATCTGTCATTATCAGCACAGATAGTCGAGTCGATATCGTGTTGTTGTTATATTTCACGTTTCAGTTATGTGACACCTCTAAACCTCTCTCAAGAAAAGTTTAATGACTCTAAATGCAAAATGTTCTTACAATCATCGAGATGTCTATAACAAAGAAGAAGAGAGATAGGCAAGTGAAATCCCATGTTTGTTATGAACACTGAAATTGTTAATTAAGTAATCACTGCTATTAACGTAGCGTTATGTGTATCATAGGGTTCAAAATTCTTTGATACACTGTGGGTAGGCTTGCTTTCTCTGAGATGCATCTGTTATCATCAGTAAAGATCTTGGATCAATGTCCCCTACTGGTAAATTTGCCCTAAACTTAAATTTTTATTTGTATTTTATATTATTAATTTCCGGTTAATTTTTAAAAAAATTGTTTTTAGTTTTTTATTATTTTTAACTTTTATTTTCATTTGACATTGAGTTGCTTATTTTTATTTGACATTGTATTTATGATTTGACGACATTGTATTTATTTTTATATTGTGGTTTGTATTTATTTCGTATTTGTAATTGTAATACTTGTGATTGTAATATGGGAGAACCTGAAATAAATGCTTTTTTTTTAAAGTCCTGTTGTGGTCTAAGATCGATAGTCGTTATACGTCTACAACATGTCTCTTTACGAAGAAAAGTGTAATGACTCTAAATGCATAGCGATATCAAAAACAATGGTAACATAAGCAAGATTTGCAAGTGAAATCCTCTGTTTGGATCGAACACTGCAATTGTTAATTACTGTTACTGTCGTCACCATTACAGATCGTGACTAATGACAGTACAATGTGCAAGTGTCAATACATGCCCAATATATGTATGTACATTCGTCGCCTTGAGCCTCTAGGATAACTTCATTTAGCGAAAATATTCAAATCACCCATTGTTATGCAATCCTTGTTTCCACTTCACAAATATGATCTCTTTTAGCGGCATTTTAACCGTGAAGATCGGCAAACAGAAATCCTGAAAAACACGTTATTTCGTGAATTGAGCGAAGAATCGGTGTGACCGCGATGTTTCATAGGCCAAGTGTGTTGCAAGTAGGCGCATTGTTTACGTGGCATTGTCCAGTCGTCCCAGCGGCCGCTCGTACGTGCGTACTTGAATATATTTAAATTTGGAGATGCCACCAGGATGAGGCAAGCGTTCCACCAACTACTATAAATGCTGTTAGTGTCAAACTAAGGGTACAGTTCTCAGCTCTAAGCATCCCTGAACACATCTCAGCAACCAGCAGCAGACATGGCATTCAAGGTACGGAGCGCAGTGCGATCTGTGAAGTGTATTAGCAGTGATTGTGAAACAGTGATAAATAATCCTAAAAAGTGATAGAAGCATTATATTCAGAAAACTGAAAATATCAATAAAAATAATAGACAAGTTATCGTAGTGCAAAAAGGAAACAGGATTTCTCATACTAAATGATCAATTTCTATTACAGTTGGTGGTCCTCTCCTGCCTCCTGGCTATCGCTCACGGCAGCGCAGTGCCCGCCGTCGCATACGCGGCGCCTGCCTCCGTCGCAGCCAGGCTTGAGGAGTTTGACCCATTCCCACAATACAACTTCGGATACAATGTGGCGGACTCTCTCACCGGTGACTACAAGAGTCAGACGGAGCAGCGCAGCGGAGACCTGGTGCAGGGACAATACTCCCTGGTGGAGCCTGACGGCACGCGCCGCATCGTGGACTACTCCGCCGACTCAGTGAACGGTTTCAAAGCGGTAGTGCGCAACGAGCCGCTGGTGGCGGCCGCGCCCGCTGTAGTCGCCGAACCCGCGGTGGTGCCTGCCCGGTACGCGGCTGCACCCGTGGCCGTCGCCCAGCCTGCTCCAGTCGTCACTGCTGCGAGATTGACGGCTGCACCCGCCTTCGCTCGCTACGCCGCAGCACCGGTCGCCGCTCCTGCCCCAGTCTACGCCCGCTACGCCGCTGCCCCCGTGGCTGCTCCCGCTCCAGTTTACGCCCGCTACGCCGCCGCTCCCGTAGCTGCGGCTCCCCTTGCGGCTGCGCCCGTAGCCGCCGCTCCTGCCCCTGCGTACGCCCGCTACGCGGCCGCTCCCGTCGTAGCACCCCGCTACGCCGCCCCTGCTGTAGCGGCTGCTTACAGTGCGGCGTACACTTCTCCGTTCGCCGCATACACCGCGCCGTATGCCGCGTACACTGCTCCATTTGCCGCCTACTCTGCCCCCTACGCCACCCAAGTAGCTGCTGCCTACACTGCGCCTGTAGCCGCATACAGCGCCCCCGTAGCGGCCGCGTACACTGCTCCCGTAGCTGCGGCATACAGGGCTCCCGCTCCCACGGCCCTCGCCCCAGTCGTCTCCACCGCCCGCGCTGCCCCCGCCAAAATCGTAGAATCCGCCGCCGCCGGATACCGCTACCCTTGAATGCCATTCTCTGACCAAATGATGCCTGTATACCTCTAAAGACTTGATTTGTATATACACCTAGTTCTAGTTATTTTTCTTTTTTTACGAAATGAAATAAACGAATGAGATTTTAATTTGTTGTTTTTATGGGACGATTGAAACTGAGAAGTGAAAATTAAAAAAATAAAGCCTTTTTTTTTGTCGACATTGTGAGTCGGCACTAAACAAACATTCTTGTTAAAAGCTTTTTTTAAGTATTCGCTTTTCAGCTTCCGTCTCCATCATCAGACCCTCGATGCCAGTCATACCCCGACTAGGTCTACAGTTAAAAAAAATCAAAAAATATACAAAGGAGTCCAAACACGATTAAGCTGCTGTAAATTGTTGAGGAGCTCTTTTGACTGATATATGACTTCCTTCCTCATCGTCAAATCAACTCCAGGTCTCTTTTTAAACGATTTCAAAAAGGAGGCGGTTATATGTTCGTCTGTATGATTTTCATTGATATTTTCATCCATTGAGGACCGTTTTCGAAAATTCTTTTTACATTTGGGAAAGGAAGCTCGCTCGGTAGTCACATATTTTTATAAACTTTTTTAAATTTCTTTCTGAGTTAGCTTTAATAATACGTAATTAATCCTTGGTTTATGTTGATGATGTTATAAAACATCCTGTCACTGTGGTTTACAAAGCCGAGTAGTGGTGCCCGAGTTGGTGTGGGGTAGGTACCACAACTAATTTAAAATAACTTTAATTTCGAAAGTCGGTGGCAAAAAACGACAATACAGAACCAAAGACACCGACTTCCGAAATTAAAGTAATTTTTTATTTAGTAAAACTTTCTTTTTTGGAAGTCAGTTGACTGTTTTTGCAAAAATGGTTTTATATGCTGTTGTGTCTTCAGAATTTCATGCCTGTGCCAAGTTTCAACAGAATCTGTTCACAGGTGAACATTTTGTAGGTGATAAATTAATCCACCCCTATTTTTCTACCCTTATGATTCCCAGATTTTTGTTTCAATTTTAAATGGGACCAACTTCGAGGTTCGACCCTATCCAATAAAAAAATAATCGTCAAAATCGTACTACGCTGTAAAAAGTAATTCGTGGTCATACATAAAAAAATATATAGGGCGTAAAACACCCTTCACATAGCCGTTATCAACGCATTCTGCACGGCAAACTAAGTAATATTAAGCAATCATTTTTGCCGAAAAACGACTTTTATTTTTGGTGTTAAATTATCGCTTTTTCGGCAGCGCGTGATCAAAAGGTTTCCCTTCACTTTCAAATCATGTAAATATCAAATGGAATTAACAAATGATGACGTGTATTGCAACTAGCATATATTGATGGAGATATAATACCATAACAGTATTAATAATTTGGATTTTATAGAACTTATTCTACTTACTGAATTGTGTAATTTTCATGCGATTTTACAGTGGATTCATCCGCACTTCAAGCAAGCAAAGACGATTTAGTAACCCGATAAAATTCAACCACTTATTACGCATAAAGAAAATCTTTACTTTTTCTTTCGCTAGGCTCGCCGCGCCGACGCCCGTTGCCCCTACTCCCGTTGCCATGCCACCGCGGCCGCTACGTCTGCCCCGGTCTACGTCCGCTTAAATCCTAAATATAGCAATATTCAAAGTGTCTAAATTAATAAAATTTTGACCTCCTGTGATTTTCATCGTCCCACTGAACATTAGCTATGTTTGGGGTCGTTTTTTCCAGTATACATAAAACCGCATTTACACGAAGCAAGTTTCTTGCCTGTGACATAAATGTAACTGTAGCGGCATCTACAACGCCACATGCGAGCTACGCGTCATACTGACGTCACGCAAAATCCTGCATCGCGCAAGCAGAGTTTACCGCGCAACTAGCATATATACAACATCCCGACATCAATCGTCGGGCAGTTGCCCACCAGACACAAGACCCGTCTGGTCGGAGGATCCTCCCTTTTCTATGGAGGTATGAGTGAGCTTTACACCCTGTTCCTCATACCTCTATATAACCAACAAAATTGGTGAAACTTTTATTGTTGCTGCAACATGATATCACTGTGATAATCAGGCTTAACTCTCTGTATAATGTAAAGGCATAAAGGGCATTGCCTAAAACTGCGACCGCTCTGGAATGCAGCTGTGACAGTTCACTAAACAAACCCCTTTATCTAATGGCTGTGAAACCATCGCCAATCTAGCGTTCGAAATAAATTTGTCCTCAGGCATACCACGCTAATGCGACCTAGCTCATAGGTACACACTTTGACATACATATTTTGCGACTGCTATTGTATCTTTGATTTGTTGAAAAATTTGGGTTAGTCCATTGGCTTATCCTTTCGACAAAATCGAATCAGCTGCGGGTTACCAATAATTGATTAAAGGATATCAGGCAGTAAAGAACTTTTATCTGACCACCAGTGGGGCCGTCGGGTTTTTAATTAAAACCAAAGGCTCTATATAGGCTCAACAAGTCTGTTTATTGCTTAAATCTTGTATCTGCTTCGCGGACCTTTAAGAATTACCGGCTATAAATGGCCACCAGGACATTTGCAAAATACGACGAACGTTACTATTCAGCCGGTCACATGTATTTTTTTAATGTAATTATGGGCTAACAACTCGTGGCTGGTCACACGATATCCTTATCTTTAATTCAACGCTATCCGTTGCTACATGGCTTTGGCTGGTGCCAACGCGATTTGTGCGGTATTTTAGGAGAAGGTTATATACAATATCATACACCGTAATGTGTAGCTCAGACTATTACTGACTGTCGTCTTATTCCTGAAAATAGGTTATTCTTTCTTGATCAGTGAGTGTTGATGAAATGTAACGACAACCACCATGTCATAGTCCCATGGGCTAGTAATCCCATAATCCCATGGGCTTAGTAAAAATCCATCAACAACGAAAATATTTTTTTTTGGTCATAATTGGTCGGCTAAACCTATAACGGTTAAATTTTTACCCAACTTGCGGCGGCAAAGACAGGGTTATGTTTTTCATGCGTGTCTTTGTATCTTTGTATATGGGATTCTTTATACCCCTCGAAGCATCCTAACGGGCGGATGGATTTGAATACATGAGGTGTCTACCGACTCGTCTGGGTCACCCGATGGTTATAGGATAGGTTTTGTTTAAAAAAAAAACAAAATGGCGGATTTTAGACTTCAATAAGTAGTGTCTTGAATATATTTTTGTAGCATGACCGTGGATTTCAACAAAGGGCTTGACGAGACGATTAAAAAATATAACACACTAAAACGTTTAAAATGAAAAACCTGACTGCAGCTAAAAAGTTTAAGACAAGCTCTCTTTTCAAGCAGTCTGATGCAGTGGTGGCAGCAAATCTGAGATTGAACTAAAATAACTGCCACGGTATGAACGTATCTCTGAATTTAATACGTTCATAGTTCATGACTGCCGCGAGCGTTGTTTATGTTTGCACGTTTTTAAATAAAAGAGTGTTCGACCACTACATGTCTGACTTATAAACTAAGTTTACTACCTGTACTGAGCAAGCGACTATAGCGCATAAATTGAATATTTACAGTTAGCGTAGAATGAGTGCTACCGTAGGGAAGATTAGTTGAAAAGTGATGTAGAATTTGACTGTTTCTGTATTACCGTCCAGAGTTCGGAAATGAGATCGATACTACAGAAAGGGTTAATAGATAGGTACGTTGATTAGCGAAAACTGCTCAACATCGTGCGTCTCTGGCTAATTCGGCAAAACATTGTACTCATAAAGCACCAACGACACTGCATTGATAACAAATTCCTTATATTGGTTATTATGTGAGGTTACCGCTACAGTGACTTACGAGTATATCCAGCCAGATACAGTAAAACACGGTTTGAGTAATTATAATTATTTTACAATTTTCCTTCACACGACGTGGCATTGTTCCACCATCGCCGTCCCCGCGTTGCGCGCACGACGGCCTGCGGCCGCTCGTACGTGCGTACTTGAATATATTCAAATTTGGAGATGCCACCAGGATGAGGCAAGCGTTCCACCAACTAGTATAAATGCTGTTAGTGTCAAACTAAGGGTACAGTTCACAGCTCTAAGCATCCCTGAACACATCTCAGCAACCAGCAGCAGACATGGCATTCAAGGTACGGAGCGCAGTGCAATCTGTGAAGTGTATTAGCAGTGATTGTGAAACAGTGATAAATAATCCTAAAAAGTGATAAAAATATGAAAAATCTTCTAGAAAGCTATTTAGCACATGAATGCGGGATCTAACACAATTTACTTTTTTAAGTTAAAAAGCATTTAATGGGGATATTATGACTCAAAAGAGATGTCAATGTCTCCAACCACGTGTAGTCGTTTCCTTGTAAGTTTACGTGCAACTAATGCTTTGCCATTTTTCTTTTCAGTTGGTAGTTCTCTCTTGCCTCCTGGCCTTCGTTCACAGCAGCGCAGTGCCCGCGGCCATCGCTGCCGCCCCTGTCGCCTACACGTCCGGCGCCGTCGCAGCCAGGCTGGAAGAATTTGACCCTCTGCCACAGTATAACTTTGGATATAACGTCGCTGACTCTCTCACTGGTGACTACAAAAGCCAAACTGAGCAACGTAACGGAGACCTGGTACAGGGTCAGTACTCCCTGGTGGAGCCAGATGGCACGCGCCGCGTCGTGGACTACGCCGCCGACCCAGTGAATGGTTTCAACGCGGTGGTGCGCAAAGAGCCGCTTGTGGCGGCCGCGCCCGCAGTCGTCGCTGAGCCCGCCCGGTACGCCGTCGCCCAGCCTGCTCCAGTCGTCACCGCTGCGAGGTACGCGGCTGCTCCCGTTGCCGCCCCTGCCCCAGTCTATGCCCGCTACGCCGCTGCCCCCTTGGCTGCTCCTGCTCCGGTTTACGCCCGCTACGCCGCTGCCCCCGTGGCTGCTCCTGCTCCGGTTTACGCCCGGTACGCTGCTGCTCCCGTAGCCGCAGCGGTCGCTGCCCCTGCCCCTGTGTACGCTCGCTATGCAGCTGCTCCCGTAGCTGCTGGCTACGCCGCCGCTCCCGTAGCTGCTGGCTACGCCGCCGCTCCCGTAGCCGCCCGCTACGCTGCCGCCCCTGTAGCGGCTGCATACAGAGCCGCCTACACCGCTCCAGTGGCTGCGGCATACTCTGCCTACCCTGCTGCTGCATACAGCGCCTACCCTGCTCCCGTGCCCGCTGCGTACACCGCTGCCTGGTAGATCGTCACCTCACGCCTAACTCTAACAAAAGGACGCTAGCAAACCACTAAAGACTTGATTTGTACATACTACTAGTTTTAGTTAGTTTTGTTACTTTTTACAAAATGAAATAAATGTTTGAGATTTAAATATTTTATTTTTATTCAAATGTCTAATTGTTTCAAGTAATCTCACTGCCTCTTAAGTTTGGCAATTCTTCGGGCTATGTCGATTACCATGGTTCTCCTGTGAATCTCTTCATTGATAATTCGATCACGTAGGGAAACTCTAAGCATAGCCCTCTCCATTGGGGTCTCCATCCCTTTGGGTGATCGCCTTTTAGCTTTCTATTAGGGCCCATTGTGAGCGACCATGTTTCAGTGCCATAGGTTATCACTGCCAACACGCACTGGTCAAAGACTTTCGTTTTGAGAAACTGCGGTATGTGGGACGAGAAGATATTGCATAGCATCCCGAACGCTGCTCAGCCGAGTCGGATTCGACGATTGACCTCTTTCTCGAAGTTGGAACTAGCTAACTGGACAGTTTGTCCTAGGTAAACATACTCGTCCACGACCTCGAGTGTAGCGTCTCCGATCTTCATGAGAGTGGGTGTTACATGGACATTTGACATGATCGTTGTCTTGTCCACATTTTTTTTTAAATTACTTCCATTCGATTAATTACTTATGAATGAGCCATACTACAATACTTTGCTTCACGTTTACAACATTTAAAAAAGATGTTCAATCGCAGGTGTCATTTTGGTCTAGCAAATTAAAAGTCAGAGTACAGTTTAGTCCACCCATTGATGTAGTACAGTTACAGTACCCTCCTGTTATCATCATATTATTACCTACGAGTCATGATGCGTTTCGGCTACCCGCACTTGTAAAGCTTGTATGCTACAGCCAACTTTCGATATTATGTATAAAAACCAGCAAAGTGCGTGTCGGACCACGTACAGTAAAGGGTTCTGTAATTGGGATGAATATTTACGCATGCACAGTATTGATTTTATCGAGCGATCAGTAATAAGTTTGCATTTCATACAATTTCTCGAAAAAAGTATTCAAAACAAAGTTATTACTGCGGTTGTAACCGAAAATATTCCATGTCTCAAAAACTATTGTCATAAATAAAAAAGTCACTTAGAATCATCATAATCGTTTTAATTATGGGATCCAACTATACCCTCCACCCTTATGTGTATTGAGGTATTTTTCATCACTCGGTTACTTTATTTGGGGGTGAGAGCCACCCCCAATTGTTATTTCATGATTTCACTACACCTTTGTTTAGCGGTGCACAGAATACTTTTTTTTACCAATTTTTATCGATATAGTGCTAATAGTTTCTGAGTAAAATGGTTGTGTAACATACGGACGGACAGACAGGCAAACTGACAGATTGAATTGTAAGGGTTCCTTTTTTGCCATTAGGCTACGAAACTCAAAAAGAAAACGACTACAGATTTACAAGTCCTACTCATTGCTCACCATGACAAATAACAAATAATCTTACGATATTACGTCAATTTCTTTTAACATCAGTAACATTACCACTATAAATTATACATAGGTACATGATGTACCTATACGTCATCGCAGAAACTAAATGTCGACGAGGTAGAAAGCTTCATGACATTAACTGATATCATTATAGTGTTACATTTGGTTTTTCCTATTGTTTGGTAATCAATTTGTCAAAGGTCGTTAATCATGTCGACAATTTGGTATCGATTGATGATCAGTGGTGCGCCCGCGCCATTAATACTAATAGTATTTACATTCTGTCCATGACTATGAGTATACTACTCCTTTGACCTAATTGCAGAAGAAAATTGTAAATTTTTATTCAATCTTGTACTACGACTATTACCGTTGTGCCTTCAGTATTTACGGAGAAAATAAACGGTCATCGGTGATCGGTGATTTATGCAATATTTAAGTACTTTAACCTGGTTAAGAATACTGCTGGCGCAATCATAATAGTGTGATTAAGTGCTAACAACTATTTTCCGACCTTCATACGTATTTTCTGGATGCGGAAGGCGGAGGACTGGGTGTTGTGGCGTAGCCTGGGAGGGGCCTATGTCCAGCAGAGGACTGCGAAAAGCTGAGTTGATTGAACAGTTTTCCGTAAATAACATAGAATTTATTTACATTGTTTAAGATCTCAATTATTTTTGTTCTAAGTTACTAAGAATGTTTACGTAAATTAGATGTATCCATAACATAATAATTATATTAAGTAACTTTGTCACTGTTTTTAAAACGTATGTTAAATTGTCCTACTAGTACCTAATTGTAAGAAATCATGCCACCTATGAGACCGGTGTTAGTACAGGCATCAAACTTTGTAATGCCTACATTATTTGTAAGACCACTACTTACTGTACTGTGCTGTGTTTTTCTGCATTAGGTATACTATTTCTTTTTGTTATTATTAGATATTTTCTAGAACGGCCAAGTCTAGATAAGAAAAGATCGTTTATATGTCCAAAACATGAGTATACACACACATGGCATGCAAGATGTTACATAAAATTATATATCCGAAAGAAAAAAGAAAAAAAGGGAACATTTTTATCAGCGTAGCGTACTTAGAGCCTGGTAAGTAAGATGATCAGACGCAATAATGAAGGCTGTTTGAGGCAGCATGTAAGACCATGCTACAGAATACCGCATTGCTTGGAGATGCATTGTATGCAGTCGTAATCACCAGTAGTGGGGGAGCTACGAAGAAAAAAATCACCACTAGGCCATTGCATCACCACATAAACAAAACATAATATCATGCATGTATTGGCCAAAGTGTTGAGTACACCCACATTTCGCCTATTATGTTTTATTCAATTCCAGACTTCAGGCTGCCATTAAGAATTCCTATTGGAATTCATACACTTTGCCCGACCTGGGGTCGAAACCAGGGCCCCACGCCTGACGGTCGCGCATGCGACCAGTACACCTACGAGGCAGTTACAACATTATCTAAAGCAGACTCATTGCAAGTTCCTTTGACCCTACACATCAAAAAAGTCTAAGCAACACGCATCATTTACGGAAACTGCATGTTTTATTAATTGATACTTTATTTTTTTCTTAACAAAGTAGATTGGTATACAATCTTTTTGTTCTCAGAAACATACTGGCTGAATTTAAAAATAAAATTTTGTCGATTGTGTTTTGTTTTCATTAAAATAAAAGCTAATTATTGTTTCCCGATTTCATGTGTTTTCGGTGATAAATTTGATAAATTTGGTATATATCTCACTTTCATAATTTTGAGATATACAGTTTTTGAAAAAAAAATTGTGGTGAGGCTTTTTTTGTGTTATGGACCAACGCCATTTGCCTGCTGATGAAATGCAGAGAGCTGTAGGAATGCTACAAGCGGGAAGAAATCAGTCCCAGGTCTCTCGGCATTTTGGTGTCAATAGGAGCGTGATTTGTCGTCTTTGGCAGCGTTACGTTAATACAGGGGACCCTGCTGAGCAGCACCCAGGACGTGAAAGCCGTACAACTGCTCGACAGGACCGATACATACAACTGACTGCAAGACGTCAGCCGATGTTAACCGCCCGGGAGATAGGTCTAAAGCTACAATTCTCAAGCAGTGTTGTTGTTAGCCACCAAACCATGAGAAATAGGCTGCATGAATACGGCCTACGTGCACGATGCCCAATTAGGTGCCCACCTATACGCCATAGGAATCGCGCCCGTCGAAACGTATGGTGTAGGGGACACTTGAAATGGACCCAAGAGCAATGGTATAAAAATGTATTTTAGGATGAGTCCCAGTTTGGATTTAGGCCTGATACGAGAAGGATAAGAGTGTATCGTCGTCCCGGAAATGCTGAACGGCTGAGATGCGTCCAGGATGCGTGCACCCTTATAGTGGCTCCACAGTGATGGTATGGGCGGGTATTATGAAGAACAGACGAACTGAGCTCGTTTTTGTAGATGGCAATGTGAACGCTGAAAGTTACCTTGTAGATATCCTCGGGCCGTATGTTAACCCACTTGCACAAAGTCTTGGCTCAGATTTTACGCTGATGTATGACAATGCGCGTTCGCACACAGCTCGAAGGACCAGAGAGTACTTAGCAATGGAAAACATCCGGGTATTGCCGTTGCCTGCACAATCGCCAGACCTCAATCCCATCGAGCACGCATGGGACATGCTCCAGAGACGTGTTCTAGAGAACCTGGACGGAGTGTCGATAACCAAACAACTGAAAGACTTGTTAAAATTCCATTGGGAGCGATTGCCGAAGGATCAGATAAACAATCTTATAAATTCAATGAAAAATCGTTGCCGACAAGTTTTAAACAACAGAGGCGGTCACACTTTAACAATTTTTTCCACACTTTAAAAAAAAAAAAAAAAACATTTTGTAAAACATGATAAGTTTAATTTCGTTTTAACTTTATTTTATACTACGTGTGTTACGGCACACATATTGTTAATTATTGTGATTAAATGAACAACTGAATGAAAGATTTGGTTGCTTTAGTCACTAATGCTTAAAAAAATGCTTAGTTATTATTTATAAAATAAATATAAATATATTACAATAGTTAAAATCGTTCAAAAGTTCAAAAATTGTACATGTTGCTTAGACTATTCTGTTGTGTGTATTTATGTTAGTTAAACATCGGCTATCCCACGAATTCTATTCTTTGTCATGGGTTTTGTTAGGAGCAAGCTAAGGGAACCTCCATTAGCTCTCTCTTAAGTCTAAGCAATAGAAAATATGAGCAGAAAAACTCACACTAAACGACACTAAACTTTAGGTCCTCGTCAATACTTCTTCAGTTGCATTCGTTATTGCGATTTATAGGAGCAAAATATTCTGTATCTACGACAAACCAGCAATGCCTGGCCTAATACTTGTACAAACAACCGACAAACATCTTTGTGGAAAAAACGACTGGATTTACCTTCTCAGATGAGTACTGTGACTGCTTAGGTGAAAGATGGCCAAATTCAAATGCCAAGAACATGTTAAACTCACAATTTTTGACAATGAATCAAACCCGGAAGCCTGTTCAATCAATAAAAGCATAGAGTTCGTGAAACGTAACATGTATCGCAAGAGTCATCGATGTCGCGTAATTGAAGCACTTTCTTCAATGAGCCGTGTGTATGGACCTCACGTCCCGAGTTACGTGGTGCTCGATATATAACGCGAGGGCGACCGACGGGAATCACATTCCACACCGAGGACTGTGACCAACCTATCCCACACAAACAGACATGGACTCCAAGGTGAGATATTTAAAAATTCTTTTTTTATTTTCATAAATTACTATTTTAGTTATTTGTTAAAAATATTTTGATTTTGCTTATGTAGTTTTTATTTGGTTTTCTTCGTTTAATTTTTCTTATTCAAAAGTTTAATTTCTTTCTTAGGAATATTATTTTTGTTTCTTTTTTGTGTTCTGAGGTGCTCTGTCCCACTCCTGGGCAAAGGTCTCCCTCCACTCCTTCCATCTTTCGTGAGCCCGCGCGTCTTCCTCCCAGTTTTGATGGAACCTTTTCTTTCTTTCTTACTTCCTTTGAATTTTATGATAGAAGATTACCACTGACTGTTTCAATGAGATATTTATTCTTATTATATTTATTTTGCTAACTCACACTGATTTAATATTGTATTTTGACCCAAATTACTTTGATTCGTAGCCTTATTCCATTACTCAAACTCAAAGTATTTATTTCAATTAAGTAAACCAATTGCATGTACTTTTGAATTGTCAAAGCGGCCAGAAATAAAAAGGGCTAGTAGTAGTACTAGGGGGTCCTCAGTCTTTGTTATAATCTAAAGTAAAGCATGACATCTAAGATAGCGATAAGTTTTGAGTATCATTACGATAATAATATCATCTAAGTCGAGCGCCGCTAGCGCCCGCTGCCGCCACCGGTACGTCATGCAGGCTCGTGCGCTTGCGCTTGTTGACCAATGCGATCCATATCGGGACGCTTTGCGACACTGCCTTCTTTCTGGCGCTTTCGATTCGACTCGCCCCTGCACATAACAATGAATTGGTTCATTCGAACATTTATCAATTTATCTTTTTTATACAAGGTCCAATTTCATGGAAGTAAAAATTCATGGTCAAGTACGAATATAAATAATATCCTTTTAATCGTATGCTGGTAATTTTATTTTGGTGGCATTGAAGTTTTCAGATTGAGGTTTTATTGATAACTTATAATAAAATACATTTGCAAATACGACTTTTAGATCCATTAGGACCGCGATATATCATTGTATGTTAATGTGAAGCTTTCAAACTTATTAGACCGACATTGTTACGATATGAATTGCAAAAAAATATGGTAACAATAGGGATCCCTTGAAACCTAATCAGTTTTAGACTAGGCTTGAAATAAGTTGATTAAGTCCACGATTCTATAGGGAGAAATTGGGGCCCTACCATACTCGTATAGGCGCGTTCCTAATTATAATGATAATTGAAAAGACATCAACGCGCGGATTTTTTCACAGGGCAGTTTTATTATTGGAATGTGTAGTTTTTTCCAACAGATATTCTAGCACCAATTGATTACTCATACCTATTATAATAACTTAATTATCTAGGATTCTTGTTTGCTTAGTTTTATTAGAAGAAGAGCTTGAATTGGACTATAGAACACTATTATTTTTTGCAATATATATTTACACAACCAAATGTTATAATTAAATATCAACCGATAATTAAACTTGTAAAATCACAGTACTTAATTAACATTCAGTCAAAATGCAAGCGTACAACGGCGCATACATTGATAGTATTATCATTCCCGTCGCGTTTAGTTACGAAGAAAGGGTTTAAAACATGTCGCAAGGCAGTGGACGACGCACTTGTGAACAATGTGACACTGTTATAATGTTGCAATCTTATTATTATTGTGTAATGGATTTATTGCGTTATTAATACGTCATATTTATTCTATAGACGTCCCGTCTAGGAGAAATTGTTCTGCTGGTGTCATGTAATATGAAAATCAAGTGTTAGATGTTAAACTAATAATGTTTTCGATTTGATAAATTACATTGTAACTTAAAACATTTTTGAGGGCCTGCCTGAGTCGGAAAAGTTACTATGATTTCTATTTTTTTTTTCATCATCACATGTTGTGCCAATCAACACCGACTATCAACGCACTCATTTGTTACAGATTGTAGTATTCATCTGCGTAGTAGGAGTGGCGAGCGCGAGCGTGCTAGCGCCCGCGCCCCTCGCGCGTCTCGACCCTCTGCCGCAGTACTCGTACGGGTACGACGTCCAAGATGCCCTCACCGGTGACTACAAAGGCCACCAGGAACACAGGAACGGTGACCTAGTCACCGGCTCCTACTCAGTTGTAGACCCCGACGGTACTAGGAGGATTGTGGACTACACTGCTGATCCCCTCAATGGCTTTAACGCGGTCGTACGCCGCGAGCCACTGGTCGTCGCCGCCCCCGCGCGCGTGGTCGCCCCCGCACCCGTCTTAGCGAGAGCACCAGCGCCCGTGTTCGCCCCTGCGCCCGCGCCTCTCTTCGCTCCCAGGCTACCACACCCATACTACTTCTAGATGAATTATTACAATTTTGTTGTTGATATGTTTTGTACTATTAGGACCTTTTTATATTATTGTTATTTATGTAAATAAACGCTTTTGATACATTTTTTTGCTGTGTTTTTTTATGATCTGCTAAGAACTATGTTTCTAGCACATGCAAAGCATTCATCTTAACACGGATAATAAAGGAATTGAATTGAAGCGCATTCAATAAGCTTACCCTTCCAACGATACTCGTACCTTGTTTGTCAAAATATGGCGAGTAGTTTATACACACATAACCTGTTAAAATCAAAACCCTCTTTTGGCATTGCCGTAGTCGGGTAAAAATTTAACTGATGGCAAAGTGCAGGTTGATGTACAAACTGTACAAAAGTAAGTTGGAGAGTTGTCTTATATAATGTATTAACTCAAATTAGATTTTAAATATAGCAACGACCCAATTTTTTGCATGATTTAATTACACAGTAAAAATATATCTTATTGCTGCCATTCAAGTTCTAACGTTAAATTGAAACAGGGCATCGTAATGACAGTGATCGGCTAAATGTACAGGAAAGGACAACACACGCTTAACGACTTGATTGCTCTTTATTTACTTAGTTTTCGTACCTTTTTTTTTTTTTTTTGGGTGGGAAATCATCAAATGACCTCTCCCGCTCTGGGCGGAGCGGAAGGGCGTGTCAGACTCTTACTGACTAAAACCCACCCGTGTTCCATCAGTTGCCTGTGCGCCAGGGCCACGGTAACTCTTTCGAACAATCCGCAGCCCCGGCAGGCATCGTAGTTTTCGTACCTGGAAGCCCACTTCGGCCTTAGGGTTATATGATATGAGTAAAAACCTAATATCTGTACAGTTGACCACACTTCAGTTATAATACTTTGTCTCAAAAACCTGCTACGAAATAAAGGCTGTGTCAGAAATCAAATTACCATGGACTGTACCTACATGCAATGATAACGGCTAGTTGCGCCGGCGCAGGATGCGGGCGCTCGCATTCCGGTGAAGATCACGACCTTGTCTTGGTTAACCACCTCAATTAAAAGCGAAAGTTTCAATAAACTGTCATATGTACGAGGCTCGATTACCGGATCGAGCTTGTGACGTCATATAAATCTGAGCATGAGTGGACGCGCGCTGAATATAAAACGAGACCGTGCATTGTAACTGGCAGTTCTATCCCACTGTTGAACATTATCACTACCGAAAATGGCATTCAAGGTACTTTAATAAACCGATAACTTATAATTTTATAAGAATTGTTGTATATCATGTATATGTTTAAAATTTTATTAAATATATTTTCATTTGTTTCACAGTTTGTCGTCCTGTCTTGCCTAATGGCCGTGGCGAGCGCTGGTCTCCTGCCTGCCCAGGTGTCTTACTCAGCCCCTCTTGCCTACACCAGCCACGCCATCCAAGCCGCTCCTGCCTACTACGCCGAAGCCCCCGTAGCCAAGATCGCTGCCCCTGTGGCATACGCAGCCCCCGTCGCCAAAGTTGAGGCTTACGACACCAACCCCCAGTACAGCTTCTCCTACGACGTGCAGGACGGACACACTGGTGACTCCAAGAGCCAGCACGAGACCCGCGAAGGTGATGTTGTGCACGGTTCCTACTCCGTGGTGGACCCCGATGGCATCAAGCGTACTGTTGAGTACACTGCTGACCCCCACAACGGTTTCAACGCCGTCGTGCACAGGGAACCCATCGGTCACGTCGCCAAGGTCGTCGCCCCCGTCAGTAAGGTGGTCGCCCCTGTAGCCTACCACTCCGCCCCCGTCGCTTACGCCACCCCCGTCAAGTACGCCACCCCTGTGACGTATCAATCTGCCGCCCCTGTAGCTTACTCATCTGCTCCCTACTACCATCATTAAGAGAAGTTATTGTTTTGCTATAATGTAAATAAATTATGTATTTATTATACCTAACTGGTTTTATTGCCTTTGCTATTTTGCTACATGAGGTACCAACTTTAAAATAAAACAATTGTATAGAGGTGAGTACAATATTTCAAAAAATATCAAATAATAATTATTAAACAATTTATAAATAAAATACAAACAATTATGCGTTTTTTTGCGCGCCACAAATGAATAACTCAAATATTAAACAGTTGTAATCCTGCAACGCCGGACTTGGGCGGCGCCGGCAACTCTCGCTCAGGTCCGGGGATGACGGACAGGCCGCGCTGCAAGCGCTTCTTGCGCTCGGAGAACGAGTCACCCATGGATTGGTCCGCCTTGCGTGGCAGCACGGAGAAGCGCCGGCCCGGCGGCACCGTTGACATGCGCTTGAACAACACCTGAGTCTCCACGCGCGTCTCCGGATCCATCACTCCCAAGATTTGGTTTTCGCGCGTCAATATCGCCTTACGATCGTCTCCAGTTACCGTTTCTGACGACATTTCTGCACATTTGTTCAGGAAGGCCTGCAATCGTTCTGGGTCCTGTAATTTCTTTAACCACTCGAAAGCTTCTTCCACTTCTATGCGCACTTCGTTTGCGTTGCCTTGTTGCATATCGCCACTCATTAGAACAAAGCAGCCATTCATCCACCACGTGATATTTCCCAATTCTTGAGCCTCTCTCTGGCATCGTTTCGCATAAAACTTAGCAAGAGCATAATTCTTTTGCTTGGAAAGTAACCGAGCCAATTCGTACATTAGCCAACACTTCATAGTTGAATTTTCACACATTTCGAGAGTCTGCTTGACTTTTTGCATAGCATATTCGATATCAATAAACTTGTACGGATAATTAGCCATAACAGAATCGAAAGAAGTGGGACGGCCAACAGATAAACCCATGAGGAAAGCGATGCGACGTCGATTGCCTCGTTCGCTGAGGGTGTAAGACAGACGGTGCTGTGACAGGTATCCTTCTCCAACCGCTCTGTATAACCGATCTAAGTATATCTCTTTGTCTGGTAATGTTCTTGGAGTCTTTCCATCGAGGAACATCTGCATACGCTCAGCCTGTGCCATCAAATCCATGACACGATGCTCTCGCATGCTCTTCTCAATCTGTCTCAATAAGCGCTCTGCGGTCCTAGCTCCAATTTCACGTTCCCTCAACAGTACAGCCTCCTTGTACTTAGTCTGGTGTTTAGATTCTGCTTTTTCAGCTAATTTTATAGTGTAGTATGGTCTCTGCGCGCGTAGCATCTCCTGCCTTTCACTAAGAGATCGTAGAGCTTCTTTAACAATTTCTATCAATTCCTTGCTTCCAGCAGAATTTGCAGATTTTATTCGCGGGTCTTCCAATAGCTCTTGAAGAAAAAATTTATCGTAAGCCATTGGTCCAAGATATTTCATAGCAAGTACACGAGATAAGGTGCTAAATTTTCGGGCCTCCATTTGGGTCAGTTTGTGCTTATGTTCCTCTTTGGGAATCCGGTTAACATGTAATTTTCTTTGAGGCTCATAAGCGTCAGCCCGTGCAGCTTCTAGTTGTTTAATGAGTGGTAGGAAGTCTAACATAACATTGCCGGCGTTTGTCCCGATACAGTCTTGGATGGTTTCGACTCCTTGGTTGATGCCTTCCATAAAGTACGGGGGCTGGCGACGCTGGCGCAGTCCGCGGAAGTTCATGACGACGGAGCGCTCGAAGTCGGTCATGGTGTACATTGCGCGCGCCTGCATGTTGCGCGCGTTCATATTGCCGGGCGACAGCTTGAGCGCCAGCTCGGCGTCGGAGTACGCCTGCACGGGCCGCACAGCGTCCGCGCATACCTGGCTGCGCCCTGTCAGTGTGCGCACGTCCTCAGAATTGCTGTTGAACGCTTCGTCGTACGAGGCTTTCGCCTTCTCGAACTGTTCGAGTCGACGTAAATAAGCTCCTCTCTCACGGTACACTGTGAGTGCGCCATATAGTTGCTTCTCCTCCATTTTAGTGCGATATTGATCAGTGTGATTACTATTGATAAACCTCTACAAATTAAGTAAAAACACAACTCTTTCGACGACGTAATTGAAATGTCAGCAGTCACAAGCAGAGAACACTATTACTCCTAACAGTCAGTTACATATTTCTGTGTTGTCTTGTCTATGATAAGTCTTAATCAAGGGTGCAAGGCACATTTAAGACCTCCTTCATGAGGAAAACCTCATGAAGGAAAAGTGAGGAAGCGCAATCGTCATGCATTTGGAAAATTCGTATCGTTGTAACCAGAGCTATAAATAGATGGTTGTAGCCACATTATATTTTTTTACCATGGTGTATGGGTGATACATCAAAAGCCGTTAAAGCATATTTACTCAAAGAATTGAGCGGTACGTAGAAGTCTATATATACAGGTGACTTGTAATTCGACGTATTCCTTCCAGGACATGATAGTGGAACCCATTTGCAATAATTAAGCACCCCATAAAGCCTAGGCGAAAATTCATGGGCTTCGAAAAACCCAACTTTAATGATTTTTTGAAAATTTCCCAGAATTAGTCACTAAATATCACATTTCTATAAATTCTCAAATTGAATAGCCTTCATTGCTATTCTATTAGGTACCCAATACCTTAACCAACCTTTCGATTTATCCAAATGTTCTAAAACATCAAACAGTTAAAAGTTAAAGGAAGAAGTTTACTAACCATTTTTAAAAATCATCTACCTACATGATCTTTGACACAAGTTATCTCAAAATTTTACTATGGCATTAAGCGTACAAATTACGGAGAAGACATTTTCAAAGTTTAAAAAAAATATTTAGAGTGGCCGATGAAACAGTCGATAATGCTGGCAAAGGTGGAATGTTCAAATAATTGTAATGTAATAAAATTGTGTGATAATAAATAACTAACTGTTTTATGCAATCGCACTACTTCCTAACTTCCCAGCAATCCATCACACGTTAGGCACCCGAGTCGTCATGGCCAGGCCACAAGTCATAGAGCGGCTTTTAGGTATCGACTGTTTCATCTGCACCTCTGTTTTTTTTTTAAACTTTTGTACCTCGTTAGATAGCTGATTAAATGAAGAAATCGTCGGTTAAAAAATAAAAAGTAAGTTTTACAGGGTTTTTCAAAAATGTACTCCTTACCGGATAGAAAAGAGTAATAAAGTTAAGAGGTGGAATCTACTGCTTGTTTTGACTCGAAAATGGGTATAACTTATGTTTAAGTCATACAATGGAAACGTACCAAAAGCTTTTTAAAAATAAGCCCTGTTGTGGTGAGGAGAGAGTTTAATTGAAAAATCTTGTTCCTTTGATTTATAAACATAAAAATTGGCCCAAATACCTATTTATCTAAATAAATGATAAAGATCGTAAACACAATTTTTGTAAACTACCTTTCAAAGGTGAAGGAGGTGTTAAATTTTTTAAATACAAGTACGAAACCTACACGGACGAAGTCGCGGGCAAAGTGCTAGTTTTAATAATATAAGTAGAAATAAAACTGCTCATACTTAACATGTATGCCTAAAGCGAATTGTTCGAAGCATTAAAACTTAGAAGCCTAGGTCCAAGAAGGCGAATGACGTCATTGCGTAAGGATGTATGGTATCTACTCTATTAAGTAGGTACTCGTAAACTTGGTGAAACCACCAAATCTTTTTTATTACGTACTCTATTATTACTTTTTTTTTGTTATTACCTACGACTACTGTACGTTCTTATTCAATATCTACCTTGTATGGGGTAAACGTAACAATACAAGTTAAGCATTGTACCGTATAAAAGTCTGATAGCCAGACAGCTCTGCGAATTCAGCGAAACTATACCTACGAAATCCCTTGAAATATCCGTTCATGTTACGTTTCACATTGTTTACTTTAGATATATCCTATAGGCGCTACCTGTCGCATTTTCTAGGTCTATAATTTTCTTAGGTATTTCTTAGGACTAAATAAATTAGATATTTTGTGTCGTAAAAATTTTATTTGCCATTGTTGTCAGTCATCAGGAACCGGGAAATTGATGTTTAAACTGCCACAATAGGAGCAGCAGCAGGGTAGGCGAAGGGTGCCGCTGCGTACCGGGCGAACGGTGAGGCGTACGCGGCCGCCACCGGCGCCGAGTATGCGAACCTAGCCGCGGGAGCTGTGTAAGCTGCTGAGTAAGCTACGGGAGCGGTGTATCTAGCAGCAACGACTGGCGCGGTGGCTACCGGAGCAGCCGCGTACCGGGCAGGTACCACCGCAGGCTCGGCGACGACAGCGGGCGCAGCCGCTACCAGCGGCTCCTTGCGCACTAACGCGTTGAAACCGTTCACTGGGTCGGCGGAGTAGTCCACGATACGACGCGTACCGTCAGGCTCCACCAGGGAGTACTGACCCTGCACCAAGTCTCCGCTGCGCTGCTCCGTCTGACTCTTGTAATCACCGGTGATGGAGTCCGCCACATTGTATCCGAAGTTGTACTGCGGAAGAGGATCGAATTCTTCCAGCCTGGCGGCAACAGGCGCGGCTACGACCGGCTCCGCGACAAGAGGGGCGGCCACCGCGGAGCTGCGCACCACAGCCACGACGCATGCGAGGATGACGAACTGAAACAAATCGATTCGTTAAACTCTCGTCTATGGTCATCACTGAAGGCACTAGTCTCATTTAACGTGCGACACATAAGTTGTACTTGAAACAGTGACACGGTTTTACGAGGGCGAGACTAGTGCAGTTGCGTAAGCGCATGCGCGGAGAAATTACTAACAAGCCGAGGATAGCTCGTTCGTCAAGGACACGCAAAGTGTCGCCTCCCGCATTACAATGAGCGATAAGTAGCAGTGAGGCATTCCGACTTTGTTTAGTAGTTTTTTAATTGGCTGTGGCTCGAACAAACATCTTAATTGTGGTAATTATAACGACCCAAGGACAGTGGTGGTCTACATAATTAAAATATTGGGATCGAAACAGTAAATTTATGTAATAGCTAATTAGTTTAACTCCTGCTAATTCGCCATTTTTATCCGACATCCAAAAAGGAGGTTATATGTTCGGTTGTAAGCATGTCTTTTTTTTTGTTTGTCTATGCTCACCGATTTATTTGTCAATTGTGGACCGATTTTAAATCCTTTTTTTTTGTTTGTAAGGGTATGCTCTCGAGGTAATGCCATTGTCACCAAGTCAGAATCTGATGAGGGGATCCCATGGAAATCGAGGGTAATCCTCAAATTATATAGGCACACATATAGCGATTTGGGTATTTTTTATAGTAACTCGTGCATTTGCTCTCGGGAAGTATCATTCGAAGAAGTGGAATTGATGATAAAGACCAGAGGTGGCCACCGGAACTACTCAATAATAAGCATTTCGTAGGTTGCGATTCGATTACTTTAATATGGTTGCTAAGCAATTTATGCTCGTTACAATACATATGGTGATATGGAGCTGATGGTGAAGCCACCATCAGCTCCAGTTCTTCAGGTTTTTACCAGGAGAACTCCTCAACAACTAACGTCCCTGCATCGGGAAAAGCAATATTTTGTAAAAGGTGATGAGCAGTTGACATTAGGCTATTGTAACTTAGATACATTAATAACTGACCCACAAAAAAGTGAAAAATAAACTTTTTTACAAAAAAACAACTGACTTCCAAAAATAACACTACAAAGTGAAAAATAACTTTAATTTCGGAAGTCGGTGGCAAAAAAATAAAATACAGATTCAAAGACAGCGACTTCCGAGATTAAAGTTATTTTTCACTTTGAAGTATTTTTTGGAAGTCGGTTGCTTTTTTTTTGTAAAAAAGTTTTTTAAGTAGAAGAAGTGGAAGATTTTTTTGTATTAGCAAAATGTGGAACATTTCGCTTCTTGCTAAAAGGATATAATATTTAATAGGTAACAAAAAATATCAAATTTTATAAATTCGGAAGAATTACCTTAAAGGCCATTTTTGCTGTTGAGAAGGAGTTGTGGATCGAAGTTGTTGTCCGACTATGCTCCTGTTGTGTCCGGCGAGGTATATATAGTAGCAGCAGGTTGTGACATCCCGGCTCAAGTTCACGCTTTGTATTGTGTGTGCGCATCACTAAGAATGTGCACGCAATTGGAAATGAGCTACAATTTGTCAACGGCGGAAAATTCGAGCGCGTTCTTGACTTTCAGCCAAATATTATGAAATTAAAAAAAATGTTTCTTATTCTTCTTAACGTGGCGATGTCAAAAATAAGTAACTTCGCTACGGTTCCTGAAAACGAAAGTTAAGATAGTCTCTTTTCTTTGGACGCTTCAGGGTTTCCAGCCACTTTATTTCAAACACCAACGCGCTTGGCCAAATTAAAATACAAACGCTAATTCTGTTGACGGCATGTGTATGCAGGTGCGGCGCTAGATATTAGATGGGCCTCTGGATGGTTACATTATAACGTGCTGGCTGATTTCCATTCAGCCAGTAGGTATCCTATTCTAGCGCTGGAATCAAGCGACACTGGTGTTTACATTGGTTAATTTGAGTTGAACAGCCGCTAGTTGGTCAAATTTATATCGATTCATTGTTACTAAATTCCAGAGCTGCATTAAAATACGGGATCAATATAAAGCAGCCTAGCCTAGTAATGTCTAATTACAAGCTTCAACCCCACTGCGAAGAGTCAGGAAATAAATAATACAGTAAAATAATTTCAATAATTTAGTGGTTTATTTTCAGTTCAGGATTACACTAATCACACTACGTAGTGTCAATAAGTTAATGGTGGTAGACGGGAGCAGAGTATGCGACAGGGGCGGAGTGGTAGACAGGGGCAGCGGCGTGCACCACAGGGGAGGAGTGGTAGACAGGGGCAGCGGCGTCCACCACAGGGGCGGAGTGGTAGACAGGGGCAGCGGCGTGCACCACAGGGGCGGAGTGGTACGCGACAGGGGAGGCATGGTAGGCGACAGGGGCGGCCACTTTGGTGACGACCTTAGCGACGTGGCCCAGGGCCTCCTTGCGCACGACGGCGTTGAAACCGTTGTGGTCGTCGGCGGTGTAGTCCACGGTGCGCTTGGTGCCGTCGGGGTCTACCACGGAGTAGGAGCCCTGCACGACGTCACCGTCGCGGGTCTCGTGCTGGCTCTTGGAGTCACCGGTGAGACCGTCCTGCACGTCGTACGCGAAGCTGTACTGGGGGTGCGCGTTGTACTCCTCCACCACCTTAGCGACGGGCGCGGCGTACGCCACGGGAGCGGCCTGCACGAAGTGCGCCGGCGCCGCGGCGTACGTGACGTGCGCAGCCGGCAGCACTCCTGCGCTAGCCGCAGCCACCAAACACGCGAATACTACAAACTGTAAAGAAAAAAGAGCTTAGTATTCATAGTGAAATGCCCTGCTGGTATGTGATGGTTCTAATGCGTCAAATTCCTGCAATTTAGACATTAGAGTACTCTAATGTCTGAGTTGCAGGATTTTTTTTGTGTGTTCTTAATTTGTTGACTCCTTAAAACAGTAGTAAGCTTATAGTTTGGTCCAAAGACTTTAAACCAGTTAGTGTTGCTGATTTAGGAGATAAGTTTATAATATTTTGTTAATACAAAAAAAAAACTTCGTTTTAGAATAACGTAAAGTAACTAACTAACATTTTGAGACACGTGCATTAAGGTAGTCTAGTTGCCTTTTAGCTAAGTATTCTTATTGCTATGACTCATACAGTTAATTTTTACACCAATTAATTACCTTAAATGCCATTGTAGGAGGAGTGAATCAATTGAGTTCTAAAGAACGTATGATATGAATTAGAATCATACACAGCTATTATATATGGTTAAGATAACGCCTCAGGCGACGCTGCAAAGCACTGACACCCACCACACCGGTTGATGACACGCTCCAATCAATTAATACAATGTACCTTGTTTTAGTACAAGGACTATCAGGCAAATTCGTTTTACAATTTCGTAGATGACTTTGACATTTGCAGAGTCGTCTATGTTCATACGCATAGAAGGCTGAACGATAGTATGACAGTAGACGATATCTAATAATATATCTACGAGTATATCTATACACTAGTTTTTGCCCGCGGCTTCGCCCGCGACGACTTCGGAAATTATCCCACGGGAACGTACTACCGGGATAAAAAGTATCCTACGTGTTAATCCAAGTTATAAACTATCTGTGTTCTAAATTCCATCCAAATCCGTTCAATAGATTTGCGTGAAAGAATAACAAACATCCATCCATCTATCCATCCTCACAAACTATCACATTTATAATATTCACGATAAAATTAGTAGGATATAATAAAATAGTAATAAAGTCAAAACTGTACATTGTATATTTTGAAAAAAAGTAATTGCTTCGAGGTGTTGAGAACGAGTCTGATGCCGAAAATATAGTTTTTATTAGAATCTTTGTCCATTTGTCTGTTTGTCTGGATATATGTTCCGGATTGGCGCAAAAATGGCCTGAACGGATTTGGATGAAGTTTGGCACACAGTTACATAACCTAGATTAACACATAGGGTACTTTTAATCCCGATAGTACGTTCCCGTGGGATATTTTCCGACATCCACGCGGGCGAAGTCGCGGGCAAATGCTAGTTCTCAATAAATTAGTCATATCATTCAATTTTATTTGTTAAACTATTTGTTTTGATAGAGTTGTTGCACTGTTACTTCAGCAGAATGTGGTTTGAGAAAAGAAAGTAAAATAGGCTGGTGATATTCAAAATCATATCGAATTTCTTCAAATCGTTGTTTCTAAGAATGACAAATAACTTGATGTTATAGCGAGGGAAATTAATTGTTAAGAAAATTGCCTACATCAATTTCCCGTAGTAGAGCCATTTCATGCAGCTGTCAGAGAATTACAGTTGTGTTTTAAATATATAATTGACAAGTAATTTTCTTGGCTTTAAATACTACAAAAGTAATGTCTGAACTCCAAACACATTTAAATCTACTTACACTCATACGAAATTCTTTATACTTACTACTCTTCTACGTTCTCATTACATTTTTTAAATATGCATGTACTCTCACAGAAAAAAATAAAGAACAGGAAGATATAGTGCATAGGTACTAAATGGGTACGTGTGTACGTAATAGCGTTCTTAATATTAATAAATATACCTTGATGTGTAGATGCAGTGATAACAAACACTTTATGAATGGCTCATCACAGCAAGTTCAAGGCCGACCGTAGCAATGTCAACGGGCGTGTTGCCGAGTTACATAAGCTGTGGTTCTTCGCCAATCGCGTGCCACAGTTATATTGTTGTGAGTATTCGCTTTTATTCCCCAAGATACAGGCAAGTACCTAGTTAGGGAACACCGTTCTAATAAACAGATTTTTAAGATACAAGGCTCCGGATAGAGGAATCATGTAATAGTTGTAGGTAATTTTTGTAACAATGAACAAATTTTATTATTTTCTATTCTATTCTGTTCCTACACAAGTCGTACTTTGCCCGATGGGATTTCCCATTGATCGGCAACATCTCAGGAACTCTGGTGCGCAGAGTGCGGGGCAGCGCCAACACTGTCCTGGCGATGATCGCCAACAGACTGGATTGTTCATATATCCGGCAATGCTATTGTTACCTTGTGAGTGTTCGTTTTTGTCTGTGCTTGGTATCCTGTTTGTTTACTTTTATGTATCTGGTTGTATATGAGTCTTGTTACTTGAAACAAACGTTTTTTTTATGGGATGGGTTTCCAAAAAGCTATTATACAACTTACTTTTATTTGAATGAAAGGCAACTAACAAAAGGTATTTACAAGGCATATGTGAGTGGAAACGCCGGGAGGGGACGCCCTAGGAAGACATATAGTCACCTTATTGGTGATGTTCTTCAGAAAGGTCAGGTGCGTAGTATTCGCATTCGGCGTGCGTATATAACCAGATGTATGAACGTAAACGAGGCAAAACGAGTATGTAAGGATCGTAGCCCTTTTAGGGAATGAATTTTCAAAAAACCTTTCCATAGTGCTCACCTATGTTTTATGGAACTACACATACTCATACATAAACTCACGTTTTCTTCCTTGGGGGTAGGCAGAAACTACAGAACGCCACCTGCTACGATCCTTACATACTCCTTTTGCCCCGTTTATGGAACTCTTTTGCAAAATTTTATGATTCTAGACCCAGCGGTTCAGGCTGTGCATGGTCTGTCAGTGAAATGTAACTGTAACTCGAATCTCTTATAGTGTGTCTAATGCTAGAAGCAAAAATTATGTTTGTCAATAAATAAAGTACCTAAAACTTAAAATGAAATCCCTAAAATAAGATTACTAAAAATAAGTACTCATCCGTGAGAATGATAATCTTTTCTTAGGTGTTACATAACGGCTACGTAAAGCTCTACGACAGTGTATATTGTTTTTTTTTTTTTGGGACATCATCAAATTTATGACTTCTCCTGCTCTGGGCGGAGCGGAAGGGTGTGTAAGACTCTTACTGACTAAAATCCACCCATGTTCCTTCAGTTGCCTGTGCGCCAGGGCCACGGTAACTCTTTCGGACAATCCGCGACTCTACGGCAGTGCTGAGACAAATTATAGCAAAAGCGAAAACATTTCCACGATCCATAGTCATACCGCTCTTCTTATGTGAACTCTTTTATCAGTGTTTGACAAAGAACTATTTCGTATATAAACCTGCATGTGGTAACAAGTGTTAAAAATAATTAAAGCAAAACTAAAGCTGATTCAAAAACACTATGAAAAATTATATCGGATTATTGTAACCATTAATTTCTATTACAGAGTAACGTTACTATTTTATGCACTATTCAAATATTTATCATGAAGTCCTTGTAGCACATGAGTACCAGTTTTATTTCAGCACAGCTTTCGCCGCGGGGTTACGTCAATCGTATATAATAACGCGTATGATTCAAGATTGGTATCATTCGTTCAATAGAACTCCAGTGATACACTTCTCCTACAATGGCATTCAAGGTAAATTAGCTAATTTTTGAAATAATGAGTTATTTTTCTTGTGAGACCAAACTATAAGATACTGTTTTAAGGAGTCAACAAATTAAGAACTAGTACTCTAATGTCTGAGTTGCAGGAATTTGACACATTAAAGCCATCACCTACCAGCAGGGCATGTCACTATGAATACTAAGCTCTTTTTTCTTTACAGTTTGTAGTTTTCGCGTGCTTGGTGGCTGCGGCGAGCGCAGGAGTACTCCCGGGTGCGCATGTCACGTACGCCGCGGCGCCAGCGCACGTGGTGCACGCCGCTCCCGTGGCATACGCCGCTCCCGTCGCTAAAGTGGTAGAGGAGTACAACGCGCACCCCCAGTACAACTTCGCATACGACGTGCAAGATAGTCTCACCGGTGACTCCAAGAGCCAGCACGAGACCCGCGACGGTGACGTCGTGCAGGGCTCCTACTCCGTGGTGGACCCCGACGGCACCAAGCGCACCGTGGACTACACCGCCGACGACCACAATGGTTTCAACGCCGTCGTGCGCAAGGAGGCCCTCGGTCACGTCGCCAAGGTGGCCGCACCCGTCGCCTACCATGCCGCCCCTGTTGCATACCATTCCGCCCCTGTGGTGCACGCCGCCGCCCCTGTCTACCACTCCGCCCCTGTGGTGCACGCCGCTGCCCCTGTCTACCACTCCGCCCCTGTGGTGCACGCCGCTGCCCCTGTCTACCACTCTGCTCCTGTCGCCTACTCTGCACCCGTCTACCACCATTAACTGATTATATACATATATCTAGTGTGATTAGTCTTATCATGAACTAAAAATAAAGAACTAAATTATTGAAATTATTTTACTCTATTATTTACGCATTCTTCGCTATGGCGTTGAAGCATGTTGACACTTTAAATTATATTACTAGGCTGATTTATATTGATCCAGTATTTCAATTATTCGACTATGGAATTTAGTGAGGCCCTTTGAACAAACACGTTTTTCTTGCCGTGAATAACTACGGTTTATTCGCGTGTGTAGGCACGGTCGTCAGTGTTATATGGATCACTACGGCGACACTACGACCCGGCGCCGTCGCCGTATACCATAGACCCGTGTCATATACAAGGTCACCATAAAGAAACCGTGCCGTGTACAAATGGCTTATATATCTTTAAGTACAAGAAGGACATTCACGCCTCAAGCTTTAAGAAAATATTAAAGTTCTATGTTTACATTATAAGTTTTATATAGCACTTTTTGCTTTTTAGTTCATTAAAAACTTGTTTAAAAAAAGATTTTTACATACTATTTTATTTTGTACTTATTACCATTAGAATTAATTTGTTTAAATAAGTATCCTTTTCATCACCTTCACTCGTAAGGTACTTGTCAAAATAGCTCCCAAGAGCCCAACATAACAGGGCTATCTTGTAAAGTTGAGGAGTTCCTATGGCCAACTTCCGGCTCAATTATCAGACCTTGGACACCATCTAGTGTAATAGCACTTATCAACACATATCCAGTGAGTCTAAGCACAATGGTGCTATCTTGTTTTGTTGGGGAGTTCTATGGCCACCTTCCGGCTCCATCATCTGACCCTGGATACCATCTTGCCGTAGTTCTTGATAAGACAAAACCAACGAGTTCGACTCAACAACGTTATCATATTTAGTCGAGGAGTTCCTTTGGCCATCTTCAGGCTCCATCATCAGACCAGCTCCATATATGATATCATATTTTTGCGTCGTCACCGTAGTTATACAGGCTCATAGGCAGACGGTTGAACATACGAATATGGCGGATCCGTAGGGCTGTCTGCTACGTGTTTAGGCCCAATAATAAGACCCAGGCCACACGATTTTTTTTAATTCGATGTTCTTCTTTGCTCAAACTTCAAATGTCTACAATTTTTTCTAAAAATAACAAACCTGGCAACATTTTTATTTTTATTTTCATCTACAATAATTGTAGAATCTTATCAAATTCGTATTTGACGCAGATGGTTACTAGAAAGTTAAATAGAGCCCTTTAAACTACGAACTTTAAAAAATATTCCGCAAGCCCAACTTTAAACTCCGTTTAAAAAAAGAAAAAAATCGTGATAGAGCAGTTCTAATTCTAGAAATGGTGCATATTGCATACTGTTAGAACGGGCATGAACCAAAGATGTTTTTCTAGAATTAGAACTGCTTTGGTCACGCCACAATTGCGGCGGTCCCCTCGTCCAAGTCCCCTCTTTGAGAAGTAGATTGAGAGGCACCACAGCATCCTCACTTTTCGCCTGACGCAGGTCCTCACCGGACTTGGTAGTTTCGGGAGGTTCTTGTTTTGGATAAGGCGAGAGGAAACGCCCGGGTGTTACCATTGTGTGGATCGACCGGAGGACACGGTGGAGCATACGGTGGAGGTCTGCCCAGCTTGGGCGGAGCACCGCCGTGTCCTCATAGCGGCGATCGTCGGCGGCGACCTCTCACGTCCGGCCCTGGTCCAGGCCATGGTACGGAGCGAGAGGGCATGGGAAGCAGTCACCTTCTGCGAAGCAGTAATGCTCGCGAAGGAGGAGGCGGAGCGCGAGAGGGTGAGGCAATCGTTGCGCCCTCACGCCCCTAGTCGCCGCAGGAGGAGACACCCTGGGCGTCGAGAGTCGATAGCCGATTCCCGGCCACCGTAGGCGCGGGCTTGCGGACAGCGAGCAATGGGTAGCTCGCCGTCCGATAAGGACCAGGCGCAGGTCGACGGCGCGTTGTGTTCCACGTGCGCCAAATAAATTTCAGCAATAATTGACGGGGTCCGCTAGGGCCGATGCCTGCCGGGGTCGCGGATTGTTCGAAACAGTTACCGTGGCCCTGGCGCACAGGTAACTGAAGGAACTCGGGTGGGTTTTAGTCAGTAAAAGTCTGACACGCCCTGAGCTCCGCCCAGACCGGGAGAAGTTATTTGATGATTTACCAACTAAAAAAAAAGTAACTGCTCTATAATCTTTCTTAGTTGTTTTTTTTAAACGCAGTTCAAAGTCGGGCTTGCGGTATATTTTCTAAATTTGTTGGTAGTTTAAGGGCTCGTAGTTATTTAACTTTTTAATAACCGTCTCACTACCATCTGCGTGAAATACGAATTTTATAAGAGTTTACAATTATTCTAGGTGAAAATAAAAATAAAATGTTGCCAGTTTTATCAGTTTTGTTTTTGTTTTTTTGGTATTATTGAGGTTTGAAATTTGAGCAACGACGAATTAAGTTTTTTTTTTAAGTGCGTGTCGCCTGTGTCTTGTAATTGGGCCTAAACACGTAGTAGACGGCCCCGCGGATCCGCCATTTTCGTATGTTCAACCATCTGCCTAACACCCTGTATAAGTAGGTATGGCAAGTTTCAGCTCAATCTAATAAAGCCAGGAAGTGCTTGAAAAATTGATGATAATGTGAGTTATTGGAAACACACGAATGAAGCAAGCTAATATAAAGCTTGTAAAAAGCTACCAAAAAGCCTAGTGACGTAGGGATGAGGGTATGCGTATGAGTGACAAGGTTCACTATTGAATTTGCAGTTTTACAGGATGGAGACAAGAATTGTCTTTGCAGTCGAAGATTTGAAGTTCGTGATGACTGGCATCATGTCAATGAGTCATGTGAACGTTTCTCCTTTATGCAGGCAGCTATTCCGGAGAACCAGTTTATTGCAGGAGCCTCTGGATAATAACTATATGGAAAATTTATCGGGAATACGAATTTCATGATTGAATTCAATTTCAATCATAATTATTGTGAACTGGCTGACCCGACAGACGTAGTCCTGTCCAAAAAAAAAGTACTTTCAGTTTTTCCAGAATTTCCCCTTGGTTTTCCTGTAATCCTTATTTGGACTATAACAAACATTGAAAAAAACAACCAAATCGGTCCAGCCGTACCTCAAGTGATCCGCTTACCAACGAACAGCATTTAATTTTTATATATACTTACCTATAGATTGATGGGTGGGTTTACTATAGGTACACCTCTGCCTAACCCTTCGGGGAATAAGGGCGTGATGTTACGTTATAGAGAGAGTGTTGTGTTAGGGAGCGGAGGGTTTTGTCAATAAGAGCGAATATGTTGGCACGCAGGTTTGCACGCTGCTCTGATCAAGTTAAGATCTCACTTTTTAAAGCATACTGCACTTCTTTGTACACGTGTAGCCTGTGGGCTAGCTATATACAGGCGAGTTACAGTGCCCTCCGCGTCCAGTACAACAACGCGTTCAGGGCGGTATTGGGGCTGCCCGTTTCTGCACACCGACTGTTTTCACACCACAATGCGCAAGCGGTGCGCGTCCTTGGTGCGCAGGGTGCGGGTCAGCTCCAATGCTGGCCTAGTGATGATTGCTGGACGATTGGACTGCCCTTATATAGGGAAATGTTGCAGTGGGCATATAGCCAGGGCATGTTAATGACTGACGTGAGATTTGCTGTTTTTATTAATATATTATGTTATTATTTTTATCAAAAAATTTGCCCTAAACTTTATTTTTATTTGTATTTTATATTATTAATATCCGGTTAATTTAAAAATAAATATTTTAAATTTTTATTTTTTATTATTTTAAATTTTTATTTTCACTTGACATTGACTTGCTTATTTTTATTTGAAATTGTATTTATAATTTGATGACATTATATTTATTTTTATATTGTGATTTGTATTTATCTCGTGTTTGTAATTGTAATACTTGTGATTGTAATATGGGAGAACCTGAAATAAATGGATTTTATTTATTTATTTATTCGTTTATATAGATAGATAGAGTAGAACTAGCACTTTGCCAGAGAGTTCATCCACCCGTGAAAACCCTATTAATTGGGAATTTAAAAAAATCTGGCCTTTTTCCTTGCTTACATTACAAAGAGAACCGCTGGGCAATATTTCAGCTTTCTAGGTCCAAGGTTTTGGCATAATCAGCCTATAATGTTCCTACTGCTGGGACACAGGCCTCCTCTCTTTGAGAGGGAATGGGCTATAATCAACCACGCGGGCCCAGTGCGGGTTGGTAGATGTCACATGTCTTCGAATTTTTTGGTTCTAGGATATGCCGGTTTCCTCACGATGTTTTCCTTCACCGTTTTGAGAGCAGTGGTGATGAAATTATTTACACAAAGTAAAGCACCTGCTTGGGTTCGAACCCACGACCTACAACTCGTAAGTCGGGGCCGATACCACTGGGCCACCACTGCTCCCCAAGGGTTTGGGCTGGGCGCCAATGACTCGGTCAGTGACTGAGGCAGAACTTTTCTTTTAATATGTATCAAATTGACGATTTACGGAAAACTTCATGATAGTTGAACGTAAGAGCTAACGATGATTAAAATGGTAAATAATTAAATATTGTATATTGGGATGGGTAGGATGATAACGATAATTTATAAAATGATAAAATCGCATTTATATTCGTAAAAAACATTTTATTTGCTCATGATCGTAAGTCTAATGTAATAAATAATATTTTATCTTCAGTTCAAGGCTTGACTAGGTTTGACTCTCAGTGGTGGTAGACAGGGGCAGAGTAGGCGACTGGAGAAGAGTGGTAGACAGGGGCAGCGGCGTGCACAACAGGGGCGGAGTGGTACGCGACAGGGGAAGCGTGGTAGGCGACAGGGGCAGCCTGGTAGGCGACAGGGGCAGCCTGGTACGCAACTGGGGCCACCTTGGCAACGGGGGCGACGACCTTAGCTACGTGACCGAGGGCCTCCTTGCGCACGACGGCGTTGAAACCGTTGTGGGGGTCAGCGGTGTAGTCCACGGTGCGTTTGGTGCCGTCGGGGTCCACCACAGAGTAGGAGCCCTGCACGACGTCACCATCGCGGCTCTCGTGCTGGCTCTTGGAGTCGCCGGTAAGACCGTCCTGCACGTCGTACGCGAAGCTGTATTGGGGGTGCGCGTTGTACTCCTCTACCACCTTAGCGACGGGCGCGGCGTACGCTACGGGAGCGGCGTGCACGACGTGCGCAGCGGGCGCAGCCGCGTATGCTACGGGACCAGGATGAGCGGTGTATGCCGCAGGAGCGATGATACCCGCATTAGCGGCAGCGAAAGCGCAGACCAGGACTACCAGCTAGAAATAAAAAAAAAATATTATTAGGTATAACATTCTAGAATTATCGTTATTGGCCAACTTTTAATTAGGTGAACCCGAATTAAAAACACAGTCAGTCTTTGCAGGTTTAACACTATTAATATTTTCTTCAACTGCACTTTCAATCTAAACTTTTCATGTTAGAAATTGCTATATTCCATATCCCATAGCCCCTTTTGATTTAAAATATTATATTAAATTATTTAATAAATCGGCTTCGTACCTTGAAAGCCATTTTTGATTGTTAAGAGTGACTTCACTACAAGGAGATCTCAAGTTAAATGTACCGTAATTGTATCTCTTCGACTTTTTATATGCCTCTCAGCTGCTACAGCGTTGCATTACTATACACCGTCGTGAGTAAGTTCGTATGAACCGGTCGCTTTGGAGTGTTTCACAATTCAATCATACATTTAAGTTGCGGGTGTCTACCAAAATGGTTCGTATAATATGTTAATAAGAGCAAGTGGGCTATGATTGATCTCTGGCATAAAGATCACTTGTATTGTAAGGCTTTTTGGGCGGCGCGTCCTTGCGACGGCGCATATTTGTTGATGTAACTTAAGAGTTGGGTCATACGAGTGCAGTTTGAGAGTCCTCATTTGTGCATTCATATTTATAAAACACACAAAAGCATAACTTTCTCGCTTTCTCGAATGCATTACAAGTGAGTGAGATAGTGGTCAAACACGGGAATAACAAAAAGTTTTTTTTTTAAATGATAGGATCCTACTCACTCTTTTTCTTGAATATTTTAATTTTACCGAAAAAGATAAGAAAATATCATTGGTATTAATAGCCTATCTCTATCAAACTTACTATCAATGCCAAAAACCAAAGGCTATTTTACGCCATACGGAACTTTTATAGTATGATGCCTGTTATTTTATTCACTTGGATACCGACAATTCTAAATTCAAAAGGAACATTTGGCGTTGTCATAATAAATCATTTCCAAACTAAACGTAAGCTGAGGTTTCAGCACAATTTTGGCTACTGTATTATAGGTTTTCTCCGCGTAATTAAGTAGATTTGTGATAAAATCTGATTGGTAAGTTAATTGATTAATGTATGACCACTAAACAGCATCCACTAGTGACGGCGCTAAGCGTTCGTCCGGGGCAAAATATATTGAAATCGTTGGACTCAAAGATCGTTTGGCAGTACCCGTACCTTCTGGGTCGTTAGCCACGCTTTCAACCAACAGACTGGCTGATCTTCCCACTGTACCGCGTGAGCTAAGCCAAGTTCTTGTATAACTTCTACTGATACGAGAGAAGAACATAGTGTTTCCTTGAGTAACGAACCTACATCGCGCGAGACGTAACGATAGAAACTGGTTGACTTGTTTATCTTTCCACCGCCGAATCAACTTAAAAAAATAAAATGCAATCTTTTTCAACCATGAATTCTAGTAGTTCTATGGATGAAATATCTAAATCTTAAAAGCTTGCTTAGATAGTAATTTCCATCGTAATTCTTGCTCCTTGTGACTAGTATAAAACAGTGTGGACTGAAACCGGAACGAATTTAATCGTAGTCCCAGAGCGGAGCAAAGAGTTTTTCCATCAAGAATTTCTCAGAAGCAGCCCGGACTGTGGATTTGTGCCCGGTTGATGGCAATAGGCTCGCCCCCTATTACGTACAAAAATACATTAAAAAAAATACAAAAATATTGATTTCAACTTAAACATTGTCATGCATAAGTAAATTGAAGCAGCCCCAATAAGTCACAATCACAATAGTACTTGTGTCGGAGCTGTCTCACTCTTCCCATAAGAGATAACTAACAATGATGAGGCTAATAATTAATTAGACGGTATAAAGAAAAACCCAAAATAAGATAAAATAAAACATTAATTTAGCAGCTTTCGGTGCGTGAGGTGTGCACGTGTGTGTAGTGTGTGTGTTTGAGGGTGTGTATGTGTGTATATGAGTATGGTTGTACCGTATTGTTTAGCTATCCAGTCAGAATATTTTATGTTTCTTCTTATGTTAGTGATCTCAACCATTCAAATATTTATTTTTTTACAATCGTATAACAACAGAGGATATATATATATATGTCGCATGAAATACAGTGTTGCCGACTGAAGTACTCTATGCAGTCGGTGCGCTATGACGGGGTCTAAGGACCGGAGGGCGAGGGCGCCGGAAACAACAGAAGCGCCAGTCACCCTTCAGCCCTAGGAACTGTCACACGTTCATGAGACGCGTGCGCAGTCATCCAAAGTTTTATTATTTTATTTCTATTATTATTATTATTAATGGAAAGATTAATTAGGACAATAGTTGTAAATTGTGATTTGTGTAACTTTATGAACTAAGTGTACATAAACTAATTGTAAGAAGCTGTTATCATCTTTTAATTGCCTGAGATCCACAAACAGCCCACAACAATGTCAGAGGATGGAAGCATGACCCCTCCTCGACGTCCTGTGATGACATATATCTAATTTACGATTCAGTTTATATAGTAGATGAAGGTGGATTGTTGATTCAATCCCTGCGGAGTGGGTTCCTATATCTCTGCACTTTCTGCTCTGAGTTGCTGAGTCAAAAGGAAGAGACTTATGCAGGTTTAAGGACACGTATAGCACAAAGTTTTCTAATTGAGAGCAAGTTACTAACTTCATAGAGGTCTGTTGTAGGGAACCTAAACGGTTTAAAGTAATTCACCTTGATAAGTGATCAACTGATGACTGAGCTTTTTATTACATGGGACTTAATTATAACTGACGAAATGTGGCTGTATGCACTGTACTATAGGCACATATATAAATTTACTATAGGTACACCTCTGCCTATCCGTTCGGGGTTTACAGGCGTGATGTGATGTGTGTGTATAAATCCCAATAGGTTCAGAATGTGGTGGTTACGTAATACGGTGCAGCGCCTGCGTCCGCTGGGCTCCCGGGTTTATGGAGGCATGCACGATCCCCTGGACCACGTAACTGGCCTTGAGAAGAGAGAGCTGCTCGCACACTTGGCTGGTGACTGCGACCCCTTCCGCATCTTGGCCATCAAGAAAGGTACAGTACGCGGTCGTTAAAGCGAAATCGGTTAACCCGCGAAATTCTAATTTTCTTATGTATTTTGCTATTTACAAGCGTCTTTATTTGGTATACAGTAACAAAAATGTAGTTACAGAATTATAAACACTAGGCAACCATATGGCGATTTGTCTCTTTAAGTTCAAATTGACCTATTGAATGATTATTTCATGAAACCATTTGTGGCCAATTCTAATTTAGAGAGTGATATTGATGCTTTTAATGATTATAATTCTGTAAATACATACATTACAAAATTGTTATGGTCGCAAATCATATTTTGATTAACATACAACCTGATACTGACCTCAAATGCAAAATGCAAAAAAAAGGGAAATATTCTTAGGTGGAACAAATTTCCAAAGTTTGACGATTGATATGAAATTGATGAATATTATTCAGTAAATATAGATGAAATGATAAATTAATAAAAATATATCATTCCAACAGTCGCGAGAGAAATTGAATTTCACGGAATACCTTAACGCATTACCCTATGGAAAATCGACATTTATCATAAGTTATTTTCAACTAGGTACCTATCCAATAACAAAAGGTTCCCAAGCTACCAATTAGAAAGACAGTTTTGAATTTTATAATTTTGCTGGCTTTGAGGAAGCTTATCTCTAGCTTTCTGCATCTGATAAGATTCACAATATCGACACCTGCAAAGAATAACATTGTATCTAATATTTAGTAACTTTACAGGAGAGCGCGTCAAAGATTTAAAAAATTCTCACAGTGAACCAACCTTGAAAATATGAGTCCAGCAGGGAATAGCTGGGCTCATATTTTCAAGGTTGGTTGGCATTAAGACTTAACCGAAATCTGCGAGAATTTTTTAAATCTTTGACGCGTATTGTAATCTCCTGTAAAGTTACTAAATATTAGATACAATGTTATTCCTTGCAGATGTCGATATAATACACAAAATAATTTCAGGTCCCGGTACCCGCGAGCGCCCCAACCTAATCCCGAGCGCTTTCTGTCAGCGGCTGCTGGCTTGCAGCTGCTGCATCCACGACAACCACCTGGAGTTCATCTGGCTGCACATGGGCTGCCCCACGCGCTGCGGCTGCGGGTACTGGTTCTTGCTGTGCCCCGTAGCACCACTTTAGATTAGTTATAAATTTATTTACGATATTTAACATTAAAGTATTACTACTGTATTTTCATTTAAGTCTTTCTTTTGTAATTTTTATAACGTAGAAATGTTAGGAAGTAGGTACTAAACAATTATAAGTATTACTTTTATTTTAGGTATTTGCATCAAATCCATTCCACTTTTTTATAGTTGATGCGTGGCTTACTTATTCAAAATAACTACTATAAATATGTAGGGTGCGCAATATATGGGTCATACACAAAAAATGTAAATAAAGTTTTCGCTTGTAGTAAAATCGTTTTGGTAAATAATTTACCCGCTTGAACTATTTATTTTCTTAGACTGATTATTAATGGATTATTTTATACAAAGACAAAGGTGTTTTCGTTACGTTTTAATTATTGTTATTCAATGCATAATGAAAAAGGTCCCCTCCTGTAGAATGTTCGGATACAGAGTACTGGACTTTTAGTGGAAATTAAAAATGATTAAAAATTAAGTTTTTCCATAGGTCTTCTTGGTACACTTTCTAACATACACTTAGGTTTACATTAAATTATTTGAAATAAAAAAGGTGTTTATTAGTGAAATAAAATTAATAAACATGTGTTCTCAATTTCTTGGTCTCTTCCTGTCGACGCATAAAATAGGTCGAAAATCTGCATTTTAAAGAAAGTAGTTTAGGTTTTATTTTTTAGATTGGTAGCATTATTGTCCGTCATTCACCGGTTAAAAGTTTTACAACGGCGTGTGCAAATTATTACAAAAACATATTTTAATCAATAACACAAGTTTTTGTCAAACCTCAGTGCGTCTTTCCTTGGTGACGTACAATGATACGTAAGTACAATGATTAAAAATGTTTGATTATAGCGGCGATGTATATTTTAGGGAGTGATGTGCAGTTGCTCGTTTGTTGGATCGCAAAAAAAAATGCAAAAGATAGCGGGCAAATTTTTGAGGGTTGAAACCCTCAAAAATTTGCCCGCTATCTTTTATTAACTATGTGTATCTCTCCTGTAGAAATCTTTCCTGCAGAATCAGAAGGCTAATCGTAGAATCAGAAGACTGATTCATCAATGGGAACATTTCCCCCAAAAAAGTGAACAATTCCTAAAGTATAGGATGATTCCGATGATGAAGCCATATTTTAATATTTCGTCTACAGGAGGATCTGTCTTTTATGTGGTCATTCTTCGATTATTTTTTAATTGTTCCTAACTTGATTGTTTTGCTTAGGTATATTATGAATGATTATGATTAAGAAAAATAAGTATTAATTATTGTTATGAAAGTCAAATTTAAGATAATAATTTAAATAAGATATTCAATTTAAGTATATTTCTGTTATGTTCTGTAGACTAAGCTATCTCACCTGTAGACACAGGCCTCTTTATTTATCAACGTTGCTTTAAGTTAAGTAGTGATTAATGACTATTTAACCATACATTTTTGACATTTAAACGTCTCTTAACATTAAGCAACGTTTATAAATAAACCCCATTATACAAAAATAGTGTTTTGTCGAAATAAATGAAGACTGGCCTATTTTGTTATTTTTGTAAGGCTGTTAACAATTAGTTTTAAATTAATAACAAATTTCAAATCGCTGACTTTTATTTTTTTTACTTTTTTGCTACTCGATATTGTGTATGACCCATATGGCATAATAACAGATAGTATAATATCGCTTGAAATAACGTTCATATGATATAATTGTCATATGCTATATAAACAAATAACCTAATTTCAAGTGATCTAATGTTATATATCATATAACCTTCTTTTGCTCTAATAACATTTAGTATAACGTTCATTTCACATAATTTTCAATTTATATAATACTATTTTTATATAACGTTCAATCGACCAAATTTTCATATAATACTCATTTTCAGCCATAATTCAGTAATGAATAAGTAAATATCAGGAAACATCATACTGTTATAACCTCATCTAACCCAAATGATTCACCAACAATAGAGGGGATCTGACGCAGGGTACGACCAGCACCCTAATTACGTAACACACTATCTATAACAATCTGAATCATTTTGAAGCCTATTGCTAATTGCTAATCCATTGCTTCATATGTTCTAAAATTTTGTCTGTTCAACAACGTAAATAACGCAATGAATGTTGTTGAACTGTCAAAATGAAACCCATTCCTACTGTTAGTGTGTTACGTAATTACCCCGCTGTTTTTGCAAAAACATACAACACAAAGTACGTTTTTAAATTATATTAACCGTTACTTATAGATTTTGAATATTATAGTAACTGAATATTATACTAATTGAATATTAATTCAAATGTGCATTATAGAAAATGTTCAATAAACCATATAAAATAAGGCAAAATGAAATTATTTCAATAATTCATTATGTCATTTCATCGTTATATTAAAAAAACGTATATTAAATGAAAATAGGTCATATGAACATTAGAACTTTTGTTATTATTTCAAACGTTACACACCCAAATATGTATTATTTGCTGTTGCCCGCGACTTTGTTTGCGATTCAGGATAAAAAGTAGTCTATGTTCTTATCCAGGTCATGGTCTATCTGTGTTCCAAATTTCATCCAAATCCGTTCAGTAGTTTTTGCGTGAAAAAGTAACAAACATCCATTCATCCATCCTCACAAACTTTCACATTTATAATATTAGTAGGATGCGCCCGATCAGACGTTCAGAGATGTATATCTTTACCTATGAGCTATTATTTTAACGTTCATACAGATCGTAATACAAAAGAAGGAAAAAACAAGTCTTTAGTCTTCAAGTATTTCTAGTTTTTTCGTTCACGTTCTCATTTATAGGTATGTTTAATAAAAGAATATTGCAAGGACCCGCCTGTACCATGAACACAAGCCACATAACGTAGGTTTATCCGATGTAACGATAACATTATTAAATGTCTTTGTTAAAGACCTTGAATCCCACGCGCTTTACATATATAATAAATAGCCTGTTACCTGCACCCTAAATACGTAACACACTATCTATCACAATCTGAATCATTTTGAAGCCTAATTGCTAATCTATTGCTTCATATGTTGGAAAAATTTGTCTGCTCAACAACGTAAATAACGCAATGAATGTTGTTGAACTGTCAAAATTAAACCCATTCCTACTGTTAGTGTGTTACATAATTACCCCGCAGCTTCATTTAATTTTATCATCAACACATATGTGCGTAATGACTTTAAATTCACAAATGAACGGAATACAGTTCCCGCACTTAACTACGTAACATTATATCATCACGCCTTTGTTTTGTAAAGGGGTAGACATGAGGTGTATAGTACGTATACCCACGTTTTTTTACGCCAGTTACATATTTTTGGGCGATAATTAAAACACAAATCCTGACCGGACTGCTTCTGGGAGGAGAAATTCTTAATGGAAAAAACCAATATAAAAAAATACACTTTGTCCTATCTGGGAATCGAACCCAGGACTCCACACTCAGCAGACGCCCCTGCATGCATGATACTAACTAACGAGGCAATTACTTACATGGTCAAGTTATCAACATAAGACTTCCAGGTATGACGAAGTTTGGGTCATCTTCAACATGTAGGTACATTTGGATTGAGTGGGGTATGAAGTATAAAGGCTCCCACAGACAGGGGCGACGCGACAGCGCGACACAAAGGCGCCGCTCGTCGCGCTACGAGCGGTGCCTTTGTGTCGCCCGCGATTCGCGTCTTGTGTCGCGCCTGTTTGTAGGAGCCTTTATTTGCCTTATAAGAACCGACGATCGATGTATGCCTACTTATATAAACAATTAAGTGAGTTAATTACTACGCGTTTTTAAAAAGAGTGTGGCCGTGTGGGGCTTTTAAAAACGCGGCTCCAAGAAAGTATTTTATTAAATAATGTTCAACCCACCCAATTTTCTCTGCCAGTATATCTACCATGCCCTTCAACTACGAATGTTACTTCGTCGATTGAGCAAAAGCTCAACCCGAGAATAGTCTGGAAGGCTGCTCTAGTTCCTCACAATTTGATTTCTTAATTAAATTATTACGGCCAATGCATCACATTACCCAACTTCCATTCATTCTAAGTGAGGGTCAGAGCAAATAAAAAGAGCCAGACTAACTGTAACGAGTGTTACATTATCCGAAGTGTGTGTAGCTCATCAAGAACGCGTCGGCGTAGTAATGCATTAGTGATGGTTACGTAGGCGTCTACGCCTTGCTCCGGTCTTATAATCGCTGGTTTCGAAGCCCGAGCGTGTAAGGCCAGCCCACTCGCTCGCCGGCCGACCCACTTCCCGCGCCATGGCCTTGAACCAGCTGATCCGGTGCACAGAACCCCGGAACTTTACTGGCTCTTTCAGTGACAGTAAATTAATCTTAAATGCAAATCTATTTCTACGTTTTTGCATTTCCTCGTGCCTAGTGTGAAAGAAGGAAGCAAAAGGGTTAAATAAAACACACTTTTTGTTTAGGCCGCCGAGCTGTAGAAGAAAAAATAACTGCCAAAGTACGCGTTCAGCCTTGCGATGCCTTTTATTTCTTATTTCTATTCATTTCAAGTGGCCGCTGATGTTTTTGTTTACTTTCATACCGAACAGTTGCACAAAAACTCACACCAGTTAACGACCGAAGAAGTACAAGCCCACTCAATGTTTATCATTCTATACATATATGTATCTCTAATTAGGTACATTATTCACAGCATATTATTTTACAGATCTCATATCATAACACACTTATCTTAATATCACAAGTTTAGGATAATAATTACATAGTTTAGATATCTGTCTAATCTAATACTTGTTATTTACCGTCGCCGGTATAAAAAACTGTCCGTCAAAAGGTACCTTGGGCTCTACTTCGTTTTGGGGGGTGAAATATATCGTCGGTTGTTCTTCGACATAGTTGCTCTGATGTTGCAACACTGGCTCGTACACAGGTCTGGGGGTAGGAGTCTGATATTCGACGTACTCAGGTCTAGGGGAAGGGGAAGGTGTCTCAAATTGAACGTACTCTGGTCTAGGGGAAGAGGAAGGTGTTTGAAATTGGACGTATTCAGGTCTGGGAGCAGGAGACTGATATTGGAAGTTGTCTAGTCTGGGGACAGGTGTCTGGTATTGAACGTACACAGGTCTGGGAGTAGAACTTTGGTATTGAATCGTATTGTAGTGAGTCACTAAGGGCCGGCTCGCGGGATCTTCTCGTACAACAGCTTTAAAGCCGTGCTTCGCGTCAGCAGTGTACTCAACCGTACGCTTGGTCCCGTCAGGACCCAGCACCGTGTAAGCTCCAGTCACCAGATCACCTTGCCTCTCCTCGTGTTGACTCTTGCTGTCACCAGTAGTCGGGTCTTCAATGTTGTATGAGTACTTGTAATCATTCGGAGAAGGCGGTGGATCCCTCACTATGATGCCGAAGACTGCCGGTGCGAAACACAGAACCAATGATACCTGAAAACCGAAAACAAACGTTGCAATGGAATCGAAGATAAACTTTATAAGTTACGAAATGCCTTTCGCAAGTCCTGAAAGCACACAAGGTCTCTATGCACTAGAAATAAACAAGCTTAAAACCAAAAAATATTGCACCCAAGTATTAGGACAAAGATTACACTTGCAGAGTATCACAAAACAAAATATAGGACAAATAGAAATCAATAATAAGACATTTACCCTCAGCATGATGCAGACTTGTTCAACAATAGGGTTCGAAGTAAATAGTACACACGCGCGGCGACTGCTGTCGTATTTATAGAAGCGGCGTGCATTCACTCGAATGTTCCTTAGTGGCAACAGGCGCCTGAGCCTCGGCTGCTCGAGTCTCTCTCTAACTAACATCGACTCGTAATTAGAGCTTTATTATCTAATTGTTACGTTGTAGCCTACGATTATTAGGTCCACAGTTGCCCGATGAAAGTTTTACTGCTCACTGATTCTCTCTGATACAATATTCCGGTAGCCATTTTACTCTTACAATCTATTTCAATCATGCTTTATGGCTACTTATTTGAGCCGCTCTAATTAATGCAGCTTGAGGCAGCAAAATAAGGTACTGTATGCTTTAAACGCTGCAAATAACATTAATCATAAAACATATTATTAGAATTGAGTGTTACACATTTAAATACGCCTTCTCGTTAAAGTTCTGATTTGTGAATAGTATAAAGTTAAATACGTGCATTATGCAAGATTGACAGCACATTATGGAAATGCACAGACTTATCAACTTTTACGACTATTTTTAATATACATATCCATGTGATTAGCTATGATCTTGATTACGTGAACCTAACATAGAGCTTGACTTAATATCTCATTACAATCACAGTAATGATATTAGTTTCTTTGATATATTACGGTTTATTTGAGGTCAAGGACAGTTGCTTGTTTGTTATTTAATAAACAAATCATTTGAATAAAGCAGCAAAAATAATTGATCTTTGTGATGATGATTCATTAATCATCTTCAAATATTTGACGGACACTATGCACAATTGCACTGTAATAGATATTATGCATGTATTATATTCAGTTGTTAAGAAACATGATTTACTGTATGTAAATCTGTACTGTAATTTTATTCCGCTTTTAAAGCTAAATTAACCTTCCAATTTTAGCACTGCGTCCTAGGTTAATTTTAGTAGTACATTGTAGGGATATAGGCAATGCAAATACGTCTCGTGGACCTAAACGACTCGTATCTAAATAGTTAGGTAGTTACAGAACCTTAACGCAAGACCTTACTTTCACTGGGCATAGCTTTGTCAACTATACATTATAATATTTATTGTATTGTATTCATTAGTACAATGTAGAGTCACCAGCCAGTGGGAAGTGGCAGAAAAATAAACCTGCTAAAGCTTTTTACAATTCATCTGTTTTGTCCTTATCCCTAAATCAGAAACGAATTTTATCACTGCACCATATCGAATAAAGGCTTAGGCCAAAGTCAAGTAATAATTAGCACTATTAGTATTTAATAGTTATTTAAGTTCCTCATGTCATACCTTCACTTATGATGTTAAAAAAACCTACTAAGTTGATAGTTAAAAGCTGTTCATTCATTTGGCAATACCTTCTACAATGCTCATAGCTCATAGCCCTCATATCCCATGATCGCATAATAGCATGACGCAATTCAATGTCTTACTTATATCTAAATATCCAAATATAATATATAATAATATAATATAAATACCTACCTAATAAAATATAGATATAGATCTGTATAAACCCTACTTAGTGCGTATACACTTATTCACGACGCAAGTGCTAGACATTGAAACTGCAGTTCCGGGCATGATTTCATATTGTCATATTAATTTTAGTTTTAATCACGGCCAAACAATCGGCAGTTGTCATTGTTTTAACAATGGCTTGAACTGTAGATTTGCTTATTCAGGAAAGCGTTATTTACCGGAGCTAACAAGATCCTGGTAAAACTAATTAGCTGGTGGATCAGCAACGCATTCTGTCTGAAACCATAGTAATTAAAAAGCTTAGAAACAATGTTTGTCATTTAGAATCTCCATTACATGTGGTAGGTTTCTATAAAGATGCTTTCTTTACTTATACAATTTATGAGCACATTATGAAGGGCCAAAGTTCAGGTAAAATTTGTGCAAAAAGCTGATTTTTGGAGGCTTATACTGAATTTGTTTCTCCAAATTTTTAATTTTTGCTTGCACAGAAACCTAGATAAAGTGCATAAGATACCTATTAGTTCAACAATTTCAATGAAAGATGTGTTACAACGCCATAATCACGTACGAGCGTTTATATGAAAAGTATGACGGGTTGGCCGCTCTTAAGGCCGATCTTTAAGTCGTCAAAGTTAGATATCATCTTCGGTAAATAAATGGTTACTTTTAGGAAACTTGAGTTGTCGTGGTTTATAATCCTATTAAGGATTTTTAGGAAAGTTTAAGTGGCTAGGTGAAGATTTCTATCTAATATATAAAATTCTCGTGTCACAGTTTTCGTTGCCATACTCCTCCGAAACGGCTTAACCGATTTTGATGAAATTTTTTGTGCTTATCCGGTATCTATGAGAATCGGCCAACATCTATTTTTTTTTTTTTTTTTTTTTGGTAGGTAGGGTAGGGAGTTAGGGAGGTAGGTAGGTAGGTAGGGTAGGTAGGTAGGTAGGGTAGGTAGGTAGGTAGGGTAGGTAGGTAGGTAGAGTAGGTAGGTAGGGTAGGTAGGTAGGGTAGGTAGGGTAGGTAGGTAGGGTAGGTAGGTAGGGTAGGTAGGTAGGGTAGGTAGGTAGGGTAGGTAGGTAGGGTAGGTAGGTAGGTAGGGTAGGTAGGTAGGTAGGGTAGGTAGGTAGGTAGGTAGAGTAGGTAGGTAGGGTAGGTAGGTAGGGTAGGTAGGGTAGGTAGGTAGGGTAGGTAGGTAGGGTAGGTAGGTAGGGTAGGTAGGTAGGGTAGGTAGGTAGGTAGGGTAGGTAGGTAGGGTAGGTAGGTAGGGTACGCCGTAGATAAGTACCGCAACCCGTGCGAAGCCGGGGCGGGCAGCTAGTCTCTAATATATAAAATTCTCGTGTCACAGTTTTCGTTGCCATACTCCTCCGAAACGGCTTAACCGATTTTGATGAAATTTTTTGTGCTTATCCGGTATCTATGAGAATCGGCCAACATCTATTTTTTTTTTTTTTTTTTTTGGTAGGTAGGTTAGGGAGTTAGGGAGGTAGGTAGGTAGGTAGGTAGGGTAGGTAGGTAGGTAGGGTAGGTAGGTAGGGTAGGTAGGTAGAGTAGGTAGGTAGGGTAGGTAGGTAGGTAGGTAGGGTAGGTAGGTAGGGTAGGTAGGTAGGGTAGGTAGGTAGGGTAGGTAGGTAGGGTAGGTAGGGTAGGTAGGTAGGGTAGGTAGGTAGGTAGGGTAGGTAGGTAGGGTAGGTAGGGTACGCCGTAGATAAGTACCGCAACCCGTGCGAAGCCGGGGCGGGCAGCTAGTCTAATATATAAAATTCTCGTGTCACAGTTTTCGTTGCCATACTCCTCCGAAACGGCTTAACCGATTTTGATGAAATTTTTTGTGCTTATCCGGTATCTATGAGAATCGGCCAACATCTATTTTTTTTTTTTTTTGGTAGGTAGGGTAGGGAGTTAGGGAGGTAGGTAGGTAGGTAGGGTAGGTAGGTAGGTAGGGTAGGTAGGTAGGTAGGGTAGGTAGGTAGGGTAGGTAGGTAGGTAGGGTAGGTAGGTAGGTAGAGTAGGTAGGTAGGGTAGGTAGGTAGGGTAGGTAGGGTAGGTAGGTAGGTAGGGTAGGTAGGTAGGGTAGGTAGGGTAGGTAGGTGGGTAGGGTAGGTAGGTAGGGTAGGTAGGTAGGTAGGGTAGGTAGGTAGGGTAGGTAGGTAGGGTAGGTAGGGTAGGTAGGTAGGGTAGGTAGGTAGGGTACGCCGTAGATAAGTACCGCAACCCGTGCGAAGCCGGGGCGGGCAGCTAGTCTAATATATAAAATTCTCGTGTCACAGTTTTCGTTGCCATACTCCTCCGAAACGGCTTAACCGATTTTGATGAAATTTTTTGTGCTTATCCGGTATCTATGAGAATCGGCCAACATGTATTTTTTTTTTTTTTTTTTTTTTGGTAGGTAGGGTAGGGAGTTAGGGAGGTAGGTAGGTAGGTAGGGTAGGTAGGTAGGTAGGTTAGGGAGTTAGGGAGGTAGGTAGGTAGGTAGGTAGGGTAGGTAGGTAGGTAGGGTAGGTAGGTAGGGTAGGTAGGTAGGTAGGGTAGGTAGGTAGGGTAGGTAGGTAGGGTAGGTAGGGTAGGTAGGTAGGGTAGGTAGGTAGGGTACGCCGTAGATAAGTACCGCAACCCGTGCGAAGCCGGGGCGGGCAGCTAGTCTAATATATAAAATTCTCGTGTCACAGTTTTCGTTGCCATACTCCTCCGAAACGGCTTAACCGATTTTGATGAAATTTTTTGTGCTTATCCGGTATCTATGAGAATCGGCCAACATGTATTTTTTTTTTTTTTTTTTTGGTAGGTAGGGTAGGGAGTTAGGGAGGTAGGTAGGTAGGTAGGGTAGGTAGGTAGGTAGGTTAGGGAGTTAGGGAGGTAGGTAGGTAGGTAGGTAGGGTAGGTAGGTAGGTAGGGTAGGTAGGTAGGGTAGGTAGGTAGAGTAGGTAGGTAGGGTAGGTAGGTAGGTAGGTAGGGTAGGTAGGTAGGGTAGGTAGGTAGGGTAGGTAGGTAGGGTAGGTAGGTAGGGTAGGTAGGGTAGGTAGGTAGGGTAGGTAGGTAGGGTACGCCGTAGATAAGTACCGCAACCCGTGCGAAGCCGGGGCGGGCAGCTAGTGAATATATATAATAATTATCAACGTGACAGTTCTGCCAGCGAGCGTTTAGGACACTTACCCATTGACAGCGATGCGGACGAAAATTTGAGATTTTTTCTCCTTTTTAGGGTTCTATATACTTGTACATATTTACATTATATTATACATTTTAGTGGTAGCTTGTATACTGTATTTTTACCGAAACCTCCTTCTTAAACTTATAGGTAAAAGTAAGTAGTTATAGGCGTTAGTCACGCCGCCGCCGCCGGCCGTGGAAATTACACAACGCACTGAAGTAGCAAGGGCACTCACGTGGAAGTTACTTTTAAAACAAACCGCACGAACATCACATTTTTATAAGATGTTTAAATGTTTTTATATTAACTACTACCTTCTGCCCGCGCTTCCTAGCCTTCTTTCTTTTTGCTCGGCTCCTAAGCGGGATGCGGGATGTTAAATAACCTTCCTCAAGAATTAGGCTATCTAATGCAAAAATAATTGTTAAAATCCGACTGGTAGTTCCAGAGATTAGCGCGTTAACACACAAACAAAAAAACAAACAGACTTTAGTTTTATTATTAGTAGTATAGATACGTTGGTTATATTTGGGTATGTTTCGTACTATAAACTAAAACATCGATCGATTGACAATATTTATCGTTTTCTCGTTATGAAAACATCAACGCACTCGTAGCGTAGCACGAAGCGTAGCACATAGTGTAGCACGTAGTGTAGCACGTAGATGGATAGATAGATATAAAATACTCTTTATTATGTATAAAAATTACAAATATAATTACAAGCTTAACCTTAACAATTTATAAACTATGTTCCTAATCGGTAATACACGAAAAAATAATATCTAGTGCGCAAACTATAACCATGAATACAGCATATGATTCTGGAACCCCAGCAAATAAATTTTTCGTCGGTTATCAAATAAAAATCTGCTGTTTCATAGAATAGTGCAATACCTACGCGGTCAAAATGTATGAAACAGCGAATTTTTTTTAATAACCGCCTAAAGGTTTCTACGCTAGGGGGTCTAGAATTATATGCTGAATTCATGGTTAGAGTTTGCCCACTGGTTATTTGTTTTTCCTTTATATTATATACATTTAAGCAAGTAACGTAAATTGTCGTAAGTAAGTATCCAAAATTTGTATGATCCTTTCCCACAGACAAACAGTGAAAACGGTTTGGTGGGGTATAGTGAAACTACTGTAAACTTTTCATAAATAAATAAAAATCAAAATATGTCGAAATTTTACATAAAATCTATCGATAAAAGTGATATTTTAAAGACAACCTAGCGTAGCCGATAGCGTAGCACGTAGCGTAGTGCGTAGCTTAGCTCGTAGCATAGCGTAGCTCGTAGCGTAGGGCGTACGCTCGTATTCTATATGGTGGGATTAACGGGATTACAAATATTTCTTACAGCTCCCTTAATTAATTTAATTTTACATTATATATCGCTACTAATTTTATTTATCTATGCTTACATATCTAAATGCATGCATCCGCAATGAACCAGATTACTTAATTGCATCTGACATTGCGATAGATTGCAAGCGTGTGTAATGTAGGTAATACGAGAAGCTATATTTACTTAAATACTTATTTATTATACTTATTTGTGCAGTATATATTTACAGTGAAACGAAATAAAAGAAAGGTCGCAAGTAAGTGCGAACCTTGATAATTGATACTAGACTGGTACCTGTTTAGAGATTGACATTTATTAGAACCAGTCTAAACAGAGCAGGTCACAACTAATTTTTGCTAGCCCCGGTCTAGATTGGGAAACAGCAAAGTGTCTCATGTCGCGTCGCACACTGACAACAACGCTGCGCCCGCGCAGGCTCGCACATAATAGCCGGGCGCGGCTGACACACATTCACGCATGCCATTATTTTACGCACATAATATAACTGGTTCACTCACAATAAAAACAGCCTATAAAGAAACATAATGGAGCCACATATGTCGCGTAAAAGCCATATATTTCATTCAACTTACGATTGGACCAAAAATAAAATAGTAACAAGTTTTCGATTCCTCTTATTTATTACCAGCTTTAACACATCAATTAACAATACTCTACAATAAGCATAAATCTAACATTTAATGTAATACGGTTCAGGTCACTTCGACGGGCACATGCTCGTTCAGACGGATCTAGGTTAGTTATAAAATGCTTGCATTATATCCTGCTGTCCATTATTGATACGATGTTTATCAGGAGAGACGTGAGTATGTGTTACAATGAGTAAAACTTGACAATTACGAACACACCAAATATAGCGGGTCTTAAATGCATGGCTGGCTTGTCTCTGATTCTAAACATGACGTAGCGATCAATAATTCATTGTTACAAATACGAGCAGGTATATATTAGGAGCTCCTGTTAAGATAGCTTACGTATCTGGTAGGCTGAGTAGCCAGATTTGGTTAGTCTATAGGTATATCAATAACATTATTCAAGAAATTGGTCTTAGTAAGTCTAAAATAATGCTGCTGTTTGTGACATAGTACGATGATATTGACTGTTGCATTTGGCAATTAATTGATTAAGAGCTTTCTCTAGAGACCGATAGTCAGGATGTTTACATAAGCTGGATCCGTCTAACCAAGGTAGGGTTCAGTTGGGACTAGTGGTAGAAGGCGTGAGCGGCCACGGGGGCAGCCACTGCTTTCACTAAGGGAGCACCAAGGGGCTCCTTGTGCACGACTGCGTTGAAACCATTGTGGGGATCAGCAGTATACTCCACAGTGCGCCGGGTGCCGTCGGGTTCTACCAGAGAATATGAGCCCTGGACAACGTCGCCGTTACGGGATTCTTGCTGGTTCTTCGAGTCACCTGTAAAGAGGGCATTTGTTATAATATTGGACTAATTTAGTAATGCCCGGGGCGTGAATTTGTCTGAAACAGGCGTAATATGTCGGGGGATACGCTGTATCGAAAATAACGGGGTTAAATATAGGTACTGATTCCGGCCGCTTTTTCAAACTGAAACTAAACTCGTTGTCGTGAGACAGTTTCGTATTGAAAAAAAATGATTTAAAAAAAAAAAAATGGTATTTGGTGGCTCAATTGTTCACCTATTAATAAGAGCCCTTATTTCCAAGAACCAATACTTACCGGTGAGGGCATCCTGAATGTCATAAGCGTAGGAGTACTGTGGGTTGGGGTCGTAGTCCTCGACGGGAGCGACCTTCGCAACGGCATGGCCCAAGAGTGGCGAAGCGAGGGGGTGCGCGTACGCAGGCCGGGCGACTGCCAAAGGGGCGGAGTACCCCAGGGAGTGGCCGTATCCGTAGGGTGATGCTACTGCGGGCAGCAGACCACCAGCCGCTCCTTTGCACACCGCCAGGATAGCTGCTACGATTATGACCTGGATATGGGAAAAAAATAATATCTTGTTTTTTGTTGTTTGACAAGCGCAGTCATAAAGTTACTAACAGATACTGATTGGACCCAAATTATCACAAAATTTCCAGGGGAACACTTCTTTTTTCAGACAACATTACTTCTCCTTTTTTCGGGATTTGCATTCCTAATTCTAACTTATGTTGTAAAATTGGAACAATGGCCGCATGTAGGTACGACGATAGCTATCCGCCCACAACAATATTTGCCAACCTCAATAAATTAAGCAGAGATCCTGTTCTTTTTCTCTAACTGTACGATCTTCAAGTCTATCCCATTAATACAACGTTCAGATACAATAATTTCAGGTGTGACATTAACTTTGTCTGTGTAGCATTAATCAAGAGACAAAAAATATTATTTTAATAAACTTTAAGAAAAGCTTCCCATACCTTCATGTTGCGTGAGTACCTTCGGTGGGCGCTCTGACTCGCTGTGACGCTGAGGGTTGCGCACACGTCGCTTTTATACGCATGTGCACTTGCACTGCTCAATGCACCCGCCTAGAAAAACGTTTGGTCTGTCACGGCCGGCCCTATACCCTTTACCATACCGGTTGAATTAATATCTATTATTTGAAACTAATCAACTGGCTCGGATGCCTGAAAGTAGACTTGGGAGATCCGATATTCTTAATGTTTCAAGAGTAATTACGCATAGTTAACTAGACTATATTTTATAAACAGAAAGCTTGATCGAAAGAAGATTTCGCACGGCCCATGATTCATCCTAACTCCTAACTATATATATATATATATAATATTATAAATGCGAAAGTAAGTTTGTTTGTTTGTTACCTTTTCACGCCTAAACCACTGAACCGATCATCATGGAATTTTGCATATACGTTGTCAGGGGTTCAGAAACGGACATAGGGTACCTTTCATCCCGCAAAAAAGTACTGTTCCCGAGGAAAACAACAATAACATTCTTATGATAATAGATGGCGCCACGTGTCTTTCGAATCATGATTGAATTATAACCCGAATTGATAGTCAGTCTAAATTAACGCGAGCGAAGCCGCGGGCAAAAGCTAGTGAAGTCATAAATCTTGCCCTCTCAACATAGATTGACTTCATGGGGATTTTGAGATACCTTATTATGCTTATCATTCTCAATCAATCTAATAAGTATCCTCCAATCAGTAATGGGGCAACGAATCCTACAGCAGAGGAAAAATAAATCGCTGAGATACATTAATGACACGATAAGTACAAGAATCACCCGGGACATTGGGGTATTAAAAACGCTTAGAAACAAACGCAAAACGGCTGGGTAGCCCATAAGCAATTCTTTTCGGGAGGCCTATAGGATTATGAGGATTGCAGCCATAAATAGAGAGAACCGTGTTCTAGCAAATTATCCAGAAGGAAGTTATTCTTATGTACGACATACTAAAATATATAAAGCCCACATAAATGCCGAAACCATTTCCAGCTGGGCAAATTCTTCATCCCTTTTTGAAGCACAAAGCAGCATAATTGGAATACTTGTTAAAATGCCTACCAATTTTAATAACCGACAGTTTTTTTTTTAAATTGTATTTAAGAGCATTCGACACTCAAAAGTCACCAATAATTGGATTTGATTAACGATGCTTCGTGTTTGAGATGCCTTCTCCTTTTGAGGTAGTTTCGTAATTTCGGACTATAATATGCAGCAGGGAGGCGGTATAACAAGGCGGCAGTTTTTGGGTCACAGCTGCACGTTATCAATGTGCATACATGTGTGATAGTGGTCATACAAGTGAGTCGTGAGATAATTCATAATGGTCGAGCCTTGTACGGACAATCAATCTGTGCCTAAACTATAACGTATTTGAACTAGTTATTGCAATATGTTGTTCACCTTTGTCTTTTAGAAAAACAAATTATTGTTAGAATCCGTGCTCAGTTTTGAGGACGTTTGGAAAACGTTAAATTCAGGGTTCATATTCATTTCCCAGGTCGGGTCAAAAGAAAAGACAGGGATCTGATAGAAAAACCTGTCACGCTACCAAAGATTTGTAAATATTGGTAAACAAATTAGCATTTGCCTTCTAGCCAGAATATCGGGAATCTATTTCAGAACTCTAAACCTTCAAATCCAGCCGGTTTATTTATTCTGTAAAAATCTCATCGTGAAAATATAGGTGAAGTGAGCTGTCAATAGTGTCAATCCCTAGCATAAGATGGAATGGCAGCACTGACGGCTCTTGATTCCCTGGTTGGTTAAAGAATTGAATACCTGGTAGAGTTGAAGCTCGATTAAATCTATTTACCATTAACCTATTCTAACTTGTTAGACCCCGGAATCCAAAACCCATCAATTTAAATTTAAGCTAATCCTTAGTTAAAGTTAGACCTTGATTAGGTATTAGGTACTTTGGAATGCAGGATACCGGCTGTTATACATCAAAGTGGACTCCATAGGGCGTTAATACTAGCCTAGCATAGCACTGACCACTGTGTAGAGGTCGCTGATGACGCCATGCTGTGTACCAACACGGCTACATTATCTCCGATGTATTCGATTGCAAGTAGATTTGTTAATAATAATGTGTTACTGATAATTCTGATGACTGACATGTGTGCAGTGGATTCATTTTGCCCCTGCACACAAAACCACCGTAGGCTACATCGCTTGTCTATTTGACGGACAGCGCCGTCATCCCGATCACCAGGGAGAGTGGAACCGGCGAGACATGTCGTGCGGTGTCCCACAGGGATCGGTCCTGGGGCCGCATCTGTGGGACATCGGGTACGACTGGGTGCTGCGCGCCGGCCTCCCTAGCGGCGACAGCGTCGTTTGTTACGCTGACGACACGCTGGTCCTGGCGCAGGGGAGGTCTGACCAGGCGGCGGCCGAATTAATGACACGCGGGGTTGCGACAGTCGTCGAGAGGATCCGGCAATTGGGACTCGAAGTCCGAGGCCATGTGTTTTCATGGTTCTCGGAACGCGCCACCGTCGGGTTCCTAAATAACGGTAGGAGGGGTTCACATTGGTGTCGAGTCGACGATGAAGTTCCTGGAACTCGTCCTCGACTGCCGGTGGAACTTCGTGGAGCTTTCCGGCGTTTGGCTCCCAGACTGGATCGGGCCGGGGCTGCCTTGAAGCGGCTCCTGCCCAATCTAGGCGCCTCTTGCCGGAAGCTCTACGCGGGGTCATGCGGTCCATAACCCTTTACGGGGCACCGGTGTGGGCGCGTTCATTGAGGCGCCGACCAGCCCGCCGGTTGAACGCGTCCCAGAGGGTCATGGCCATCCGGCTGGTCCGGGGTTGCCGCTCGGTCTCCGTTGAGGCGGCGAGCCTCCTTGCCAGATGGCTGCCATGGGATCTGGAGGCAAAAGTCCTCGCACACATATGGGAGTAGCGCGAAGAGGAGGAATGCGGTGGCGTAACTCCGCTGCCGTGAGAAATCGCAGCACAGCGGACAGAGCTCCGGAGGGATCTCTCACTCCGCCCAGAGCCAGAGAAGTTATTTGAAGATTTCCCAAACAAAAAAAAAGGTTACATCGCTTGTGGCAAAGAAAAAATTAATCAATACCAACTAATTTGTCAAAGCATCTCTACTGGCTCTAAACAAGGCAGTCCGTACGTCATAGAATATGAATATGTAACGGATATCGTAATTATTTTCGTTCGCTGACATTCTACTTCTGAACCCAAATTCCCTTTGAAACACCTACCTAATCCAACCCTATCGTGGTACTCCTCGATTTCATACTTTTTGGCTGGAGAAAAGTGATCAATCGTACATTGCGGATGGAGTGATCCTGCTTTCCTGGATCGCAAAACTGTTGAGGCTGGTGGGTGAGTGATGCCGTCTGGACGAGTGCTAGGTGGGTACAGAGTGTTAGTTAGCCTAGGTCACTGCCCTTTCTTCTTTGTATATCTTGGTTTTTATGAGCTTTAAATCTATGATACGGCTGCAATTATAATATGAACAAAAGTAATCAATGTCTTTGGAACAGTCTTATTATAAGTAACCATCTTCCAAATTTCTAATCCAAACAAACGTGTATTGCTGCGCCATCTAGTATGAGGCATTGAAACTACGCCATTTGTACTTTCAAAATAATGTTACAACACTTCAAAATATAACAACAAGCTACAAAACACTAAATTAATAAATTAAAAAATTAATCTGAATGGGAATAATCGTGAATAACTTAAGCTGTGCTGATAAACATTTTATATGTTTTATTATGAAACAAAAATATTTAACAAGAATGCTTAAAAGAACACTTTCAATTCCAAGTGTAGCAACATTATACATTTATGTTTATGAAAGAAAACGTCACTTTTGACTTTCTGTATTCCTTTTTCGTGAATGTGTAAAATCCAACTAACACTGTGCTTTGTTATGTGTTTATAATATACGGAATTGATTTTTTAGTTAGTGTTAAGTACAATGGCAGACTTTGATGCAATATACCCTGATGAAACGGAACTCGAGGAGAATATAGAAGAGACACATGTGACGCTAGTGCCTGATCCGATCATAGTTCGAGGAGCTGGGAACATGACAGTGTAAGCTTTTATTTGTGCTATCTGTTTAATAACATCAGCTGTTAGGTCTCTATTACCTTCCCGGCTCGACAACAAGGGGCTGCCAGCACCGTGGATCGCTTGCTGGAAAGTTATCTTGACTCTTTGTCACTCGACCTGTGGCATTGAAGGACTATTTCTTTAAGCATAATATTGACCAGGCGCCAATTTTCAATGTGTTATACCTTTAATTAGATTAGGTTAGCTTTTATTACTGCTTTCCAATTGTTTGGACAGCACTGCAGAGTTTAATTTATAAACACACTTAATATTTCATAATTTTGTTTATTGTTTTCATAAATTTTTTCCATTTAAAATATTTTAATGTGTGTGATCATCCTTGTTCGTCTAGACATAGCACCTAATTAGAATGAGGATAACAATTAATTGACCACAAATTCAAAAGACTAAAAATTATAAAACCATGACCTAGTTTTTTTGTGCAGTTTGAAATGTTGACTAACTTAGTTATTTCTCTTTACTGCCAACCATACTGATCCACTGGAGTATAATATTGTATTTTAAGTTAGTAAAAAGCAGTTAAGACAATCAATAATATATACCGTCAAACGGTGAATAGGAGAGGAATACAGGGGTGAATTAAGACGAAACTTTAAAAGGGATTTTAACATTGAAATAATATAGTTTGTTGCCAAAAAGGACTCTAATGCGTTTACTGTATTATAATTAACTTAACACTTGTTGGCAACAAACTATATTATTTCAATGTTAAAATCCCTTCTAAAATTTCTTCACCCTTGCATCCCTATTCAACCCGTCTGATGGTATCTAATGTGTTAGAATGTCACCTAAAGCTTCTATTTAAAATATTTAAAAAGAAATGGTGATCTAAAAGCATTCAGGCAATCTTACTAAAGTAATTAATAAAAGTATATTTAATTTCTCAATACATGAGACATGAGGCACAGATGAGTCAGTCACTCAGCCAGGACAAAGAGCTTTATGTACACAGATAAAGAAAACCATTACACATTTAAGTACTCCAACAACATTGTTTGTGATTGTTTTTGTTATCCTAAAGCCGTGTTCACACTCTGAAAAGACCAGACTCAATAGTAGACATCACAAAGGAATTATGTTCCTTTTACATCAATATGAGATGTAACATCCATTCTTGATGTGTATATTTAATATTGTGAATAACAATACTTATCATAATCATTGTATGTATTCCTGCATGGTTTTTGTAAATATTTTCCTCTACTTCAAGAACAAAATAGTTTTTTTATTCAAACTACTACTTAAAGTTGATGTTAGGAGCTGCATATAACTTTAACTTTAGTTTTATTGTAAAAGATTTGTGCAATACACTCAAAAGAAATAACATCAATACTTTGATAAGTAACTGGAAGATATATTAGTCTGTGGCTTGTGGTTTTAGTAATCATTGTACATAATTAATACTGTATTTTGTTCTGCACACAATATTATACCTGTATGTGTATAGATAGCTACACATTACACAATGTTTGTAATTACTGCTTATCAGTATTTGTTCAACTTATTTACATACATAACAAGATGTAACAATATCTATGTTAAACCTACTTACTAAATTTTATCTTTCACTAGCTTCTGCCCGCGACTTCGTTCGCGTGTAAGTCGTAAGATACACAATATACTGAATAAAATAACAGCCACATTTTCATAAAACTCCCTCGGCCTCCGACCCATAGCGTCGCATCGCATCGCCCGCCCGCGCGTTTACTTCGTTTTCGCTTAGCATTCCTTCTGACTTTTTCTTTTTGCTCGGCTCTTAAGGGTCGTAGAGTGATGTTAAATAGCATATAACCTTCCTCAAGAACTGGGCTATCAAATGCAAACCGATTATTTCGTGGTGGGGCTTGCGTGCTCCTGAACTCTAGGTCTATACCGGTAGAGTTTACTTTGCCGAAACGGGTCTAGGGTAAGGAGCCAGACCAAGAGAGATACAGAAATCCGCAGGGCAGCATGTGGCGAGCTGTTGGGCAGTAACGACTCCACGATCCTTATATCTCGGGAGAAATCTTGTTCCTCACCTCTGCCTTGCCTTTATTAGCCGGCTGGAGTGAACAATGACGAGGAACAGAGCTCCCACCTCTTTCTTGCCTTTATTGGCCGGCTTGAGTAAAGATTCGCAAGAGCAATTGTGCTCGGAGGAAGGAAGTATAAGCAATAAGAATACAGTAGTAAGATGCTGGTAGGGCTCTTGACCGTACTTCCAGGAGTGTCCCTATAGCCGTGGGATACCTCTCCAGTCCTCATAAGCACCTCAGGACATGTTGCCCCCTTGTCGCTACGACACTATGTGCTAGCGACTGTTTTCGGGGCCAATTATTGAGTGCGCAAGTCACCCCCTGCCATTTTATCTGTGTATTTTATATAAAATATTGGTCAGGCAGAGGCCCATAGTCTTTCCATAGTCCTAGATAACCAGTCCACTTATGCTACCCAAATCCATAGACCAATATCCTTGTTTCCATATCCTGCAATAATCCTACACCAACCGGGGATTGTCCTTGGGTGCACTTGTATAGTCCGAACAGGCATATAATCGCCGGTTGGTGCCTCATTTCATTAAAAACGTCTAACGTGCCTTTGCGAGTAGGCTTCGGTCCCTCGTACGCTTTCCAAAGGTTAGGGATCTCAGGGTCCCGAGAACTGCCAAGAGACGAAAAATAAAAAAAAAGAATCATAGTGTTAGGAACAATATACTTACAAACTATGTTAGTAAACACACAAACAGAAACAATTTGTGACATCACTGCTGCAAGGTGACAGGCCCAGCCGATACCTTGCAGCAGTGGTTTACAAACGCAAAATCTAACCTGCTTGCTACAATAGACAGAATGCTGTTGGTGCTGCCCCGCACACTACTAACCAGGGATACGCACCGCTTCCGCATCACAGTGTAGAAGCAGTCAACGCGAGCTTCAACAAACATCCCTGATGAGCTGCAGTATCGGGGTAACCCCATCAGCACCCTGAATGCGTTATTGCATTGAACGCGAAGGGCGCTGTGTGATTTCTGAGTATAATGAGCCCACGGACTGCAAGAGTAAAAAGACGTGCAGTAAGCACAAAATAAAGTGCGCTTGAGTGGCTTGAAATGCCAATTTTCTAATCCAATGCGAATTTCCGACGAACAGTTTCTTATTCCATTTTCTTTCCATAAATTTTAAGGTATTTGTTTCAGTACTTCTTCTCCACTTACTTAACATAACCACTACCATTTTGCAAAATATGTTGTGTGCCATTTAGTATGTGCTAAATAAATATATTATCTTTCTTTCTTTCTTTCTTTACCATAACCACTACCATTACCCATTCCAGTTTTGGCCTGAGTAACCGCTTCAACGGTGACTTCCCTTCAGGCCTGCAGTCCAGAGTCGCGCCCGAGGAGTACCAGGCGACGGTGGCGCGCATCAACAGCGTGCTGAAGAAGACTCTGCCCGTCAACGTTAAATGGCTGTTCTGCGGCTGCGTGTGCTGCTGCTGCACCCTAGGATGCTCTCTCTGGCCCGTTATTTGTCTAAGTAAAAGGGTATGTGTCTATCTAGAATTCTTCGCCTCCCTTATTGGCATGCACTATGTGAGAATACAGGGTCGACGTTTGAGACAGAACAATGAGCGCAGATACCTTAACTGCTGTAGCTATAGAAAAACGTTTCTAGGAGACTGCCCTTATCTTGTAACTAATTGCTAACTGCATTTACAGATTGTGGAAAATTGATAGTCAGTTAGAAAAACGTCAACACTGACATTTTATTTTTATGATGCTTCTCGATGCAGTTTTTTTTTATGATTAAAAATACTCTTGAATACCAACTCGGTCAGAGTACTAGAAAACCTACAAATCACAAAAACCTGCTCCCATACATTTCGTAAGAAATTAATGGATAAATTAAATTAAATTCAAGAAGTAGTTTAAATTGACACTCCATTGTACAACTCCTTTAAAGTATTTTATGCAAAGGTAGAAACCAAGCTCCTTACTTTTTCATACACATTTAAGTATTTCTACCTGAAGATTCGCACACAGTTACATATTTAATAACATGCACACAACCTCACATCGCGTCGCCTCAACCTTCAACTTTACTTCGATCGAACAATTAACTAATACAGAGTGTATTTTTAAACCTAAGCTCTGCCCTATTGATTTAGTGCTATAGGCACCCTACCCTGGTTAATGTTGCTAAGGTTTAAAATAGCACCTCATTACAGTCAGCAATAAAGGACGATCAACGCTTCTAAACACAAATAAATAATCTTGAATCTTAAATAAACGAAAGAATTTATATAATATTAAAAAAAAATGGAATTACCGAAAACTAATTTAACAAATCATTTTGTGTTGCTTTAGATATTTTGTATTTAGGAATTATCCGACATTTGTAGCTGACCATCCATACCTCTTACATCGGATGGAATGGTCGAGATCATTTAATTTTAATATACTGCGCCTTCGATATGGTCACGTTTTTGTATCACCTGTCTATTACCCGAGTAACGTTATGTTGATTAATTATGTATCTTAAATTGTATTATAAATAAGTATACATATAAAATGGCATCATGGCATGGCATGTTCTATAATTTTCATTCAAGTACATTATTAATGTTCTGTACCTACTACATTGTTTGTAATAAAATACCACGTAACTACATTTTAACTAAAATGGAGTTACTAGAATATAGAGGGTACCAAAATAGTGTTCAAAAGTAACTACTTTTAATCACTATTTTGGTACTCTCTGTATTCTTAGGATCACAAAAAGTTCTGTAAACTTTTCGCTGGCTTTTATCTGGTAGTATGAAATCAGTCCTCAAAACCCGTTTAATGTAATATTTCATTATCACTCCAATGTAGGAAACTTAGGTATGTACTTTGTTCCCTGGCATATTTTCCATTCATAGGTTCTTAATAATCTCAGAAATTATACGCGAGTGAGGCTATTAGTAGCTGTTATGTTGATAAATACCGACAAAATAGATAAAATGTGGCTCCTATTTTGCGCGTAGGACTGGACTTATTGTAATTCCACATGTTTTTTAATGCTTAAGATAAAACACGTCTCCCCCAATTTCAAAACATAGCGTTGGTAAAATCCAAACATAGGAAGGAGTACAAGTACATACATCCATGAAAAACATGCACATATTTTGATCTCAATTCTATTCTTATTCGGTTTATCTCAGAGAGGAAAACGAAGGGTACATATTTGAATTATTAGCTGTATAGCTGTAATATACATAATTATATCGTGAACCGGCTGCAATACACCACGATATTGATAATGTTAGTTGTTGCAATTAATTAATTATGCCGTTGTTATGTTTACTAACTATGCTTTTAATTACTACTTGTCGTTTATGTACTACAAACGCGTAGAACAGGCTGGCTATTGATTATTCACAATTAATACAAAACCGAAAGCAGTCCAATTTCACAGATTTTTAACACGCTTTTATTAGCTTGGTATGTATGTTTGTAACGGAATCTTTGAACATGATTTTTACCCACTTCAAAACGTCGAATTAAATTGAAACTTTGCACACTTGTCAAGGACCAATGACATTAGCATAATTTAATAAGTTTGTCCCATAATCCTGACGCTAATTCATAAAATAATTTGGTAACCTGTTTTCACATTTATGATAGAGCAAAAAGTCGATTATTCGTTACTACGAAATTATCGTCCTTTTAAGACTAAAAAAGCAAAGATAACTTTTTCTTTTGAAAAAAACTAAAACACACGCTTTTGTAGTTAGCCGAACTAAAAAATAGAAGATAAATAATAGTTTAAAAGAAACTAAAAAAACACGCTGTAATAGAAAACAAAACTAAAGTAGCAAATAATGTTCAATAAATTTAAATTAAAAATAGTGTGATTGACAAAAAAAATATTTTGTTGTACAAAAGCGTGGGGTGCTTAAATCAATTGTTATAAATATTTTATTGACAGATATTGGTTTTTACCAATATCTGTCAATAAAATAACTGCTTTTTACGATAATATCATAATATGTTTGTATTATGAAAATATCGTAAAAAGCACCCCACGCTTTTTTACAATAAAATATTTCTTTTTGTTAATCACACTATTTTTAATTAAAATTTATTAAAAAAATATTTTGTACTATTTAGTTTGGTTTTCTATTAAAGCGTGTTTTTTTTTTAAACTATTATTTATTATTTTTAAAGGATGTTGGTATTGTTATGTATCTTTTAAGGTACCTACGTACCTCAATAGGTACTTATAGAACATAATATCCTTTTTAAACTTAATTTTTAACCTTTCCTAGGTACTAATCTTCAAAAAGTAGGTGCCTGTAACTGTACCACATTTTGTAAAGTGACAATATTTTATCATTGTTTGGCTACTTTTTCCTGTAGATAATGATGTGTCTTATTGGCTTGGAAATCAACCCAGTCAGAGTATATGGGCGATATAATACAGCCGTTTCTCTAATAGCACACGATCTTCGTCATTATTATTTATTAAGACCACCTACAATGTTCTACATAAATATTAACTTTGTTGTTTACGCGCATAAACTCGTCGATCAATGGCTAGCAGACACTACGTTCCAAGTTTGAACTATTTATCGTTTGCCGATGTATAAATAGTTGTCTAGATTGAACTTGAAGCACTATAACAAATTTGTAATTTTCTTTCCAGACGCAACACTCTCTGAACAAACTATTGGAATGGGAAAACAGTCGGCTGTACAACAAGCTAGGCCTTCGCTGGCGGCTCACGAAGCAACACTGCGACTCATCCTCCATGATGGAATACGTACTTCTTATAGAGTTTATTCCGAAAATACCCATATACAGACCCGACTAGGGGCCCCCACAACCCAATAATGTAGTCTAACTGTATTGTAAATATAATCCATCAAACATGATACTGTACGTCACTGCATCTCGGAGATAACAACAATTTGCATGGCCAAGCCAATGAACCTGTAAACTAGAATATAACCTATTTGAGGAGCAGTCCAAGTAGAAACAGATTGTCAAAATCTTGCGGAATTTACACATTGTTACCGTCGCGTAGCGAGCACGAATTGGTATAGTTAGGATTACAGTGTTGGAGGCATATTAGCGGTGTCGTTCCTGAAGTAGTACTGTTTATGTAAATATAAGCAAACGGTACATATAAACACGGACAAATAAGTGCTACTGTTAAACGCTTTTTGTGTATAGGTGTCACAATATATCGCAAGCTTAGACTGCAAATGTTATCGCTGTGTATATATTTTTTGAAGTTTACAATGATGTAAAAGCTTTTGGAAGCTGCAAAATATGTTATCGAACTTCTGAAACTAGTATTGTAGATGATTGGCTAAGTGCTAGCAATATGTAGGTAATATGTATGGAACCTTTTTGTTTTTTTTTTTGTTCAATGTGCAATTGTACTGCATCAATACTCGAATTTACACAATTGTATCTTTATATGAACTTACTACAAACTTCGTCCTAGAACATTACTTCAGATACCTTTATATCTGAAAGTTTATGTTATCCACGCACTTTTATACTTACAATTATCTAAAAGTAGATTACTGTTTAGTATCGGTCTGTGTAATGCTGTGTATGACGATTACTGGGTGGAAATACATTGGAAGAATATTGTATGCTCAAGAACAAGCCTGTGTATTTTTATGTTGCCATTGTATTTTATTTATTTTATTTTATACCTAATCAGATTTCCGGCTGACCTATTTCGATGATAATAAAACTAAAAAAACATCAATAACATATCGCACCTTTAAAGACAAACCGTTACTAAAGGAAAATATAAAATGTTACACAGGACATTAAATAAAAAAAATGCACGACTTTTTTGCAATAGAATTTATCTTATAATGTAAATAAATACCCATCATTATGACCTCAAAAGATGGCTCAAAGCACCATAATCCTAAATTCTATTGCAAAAAGCCGTGTATTTCTTTTTATTTAAGCTCCTGTGTAAAAAAAGTATATTTTCCTTTAGTAACGATTTGTCTTTAAAGGTGCGATATTATTCATTTGAAATGCTTTTTGTACTTATTCATATAATTAAACATGTTCATATCGTACTTCGTAAGTTAAGCAGTCCTTTGCCAGCCACAATTATATACAGTAATTTTGACTATGTTTCGTTCTATTTTTGTTTACAACAAAATATGCTTAATGTTCCGGTTGCGAAAAGAAAAGGAAACATAATTGCCTTAATGATGTTATCTATGTTAATAGAATGGTTATACCCGACGTATAGAAAGATCTCCAATTGTGCACGGAGTATTAATGTAACGAAGTAGTTATTCAAACTCAGGCATGTTCATGTCAGCGCTATTTTTATTCACATTTATTGGAGTAACTATATTTATATAGGTCGGCGGTCATTATTCCTCCAATTCATTCTCATCACCGCAATTGTGTTGTCATCGTTTCGTTCGTTTACATTTTTAAAGCGTATACTTATTTTGCTTTATGTATGTTATGTACCTGAATGTCCACATTAGTTCTGTAGGAACAGTTAGAATCTGGAACAGCGGCGACGGTATTGTATCGCGCAGCCGATTCTAAAGTTTATGCTAGGGTAACGTTTGGGACTGTGTTATTAGACGATTAGCTTATATATATATAATGTTATGTAACATTAGGAGAATCCCCGCCCTCTTTTCTCTTTTCAACATGTTGTGAATGATATCGAAAGGGCCGATATGACTTATCATCGCTACTCAACTTATCCGTAATTTTAAGATTTTCATTGAAACGTAGATCGCTCAGAATGTTCTCTTGCCACCTACACATTTTAGTTATTAAATAGTGTTTGAACGCAACGGTTGAAAAGCGAACAGGGTATGTTGACAGTAAGTTGTAATTTAAGGAATTGTAAATATTTTAAGAACTTATAGATTATTTTTGTTCAAATAATAAACTCACTACATGTGATGAACATACATCTTTCATTACAAGAACTTACCTCACTGGATTATTTTTCTTATCGTGCTTCATTGATCGTGGAACTTGCTCTGGTCATAAACCTCTCCTGATGACTGCACCTATTGGTAAAATTAATTTGCATACCCTAAACAGGGAACGATAACACCTGTATTTTCTGCAAATCAATCGTTCTTAAACTTGCCACAAAGGTTTAGCAAAAATAAATTGGGCAAGTTAGCAGGTGGCTGGACGAAAATAAGCCTTCTTAGTATAACACCATGAATTGGCATGGAGATAGTACCAGCTTACCTTTACTCCCTGTTCTAAGCATATTATAAATCTATGATAATGTGGCCGATAAGTTTGCAACTACCATCAGCACCATGTCTCGGTTGTAATACGTAATATAGTGTCGCTGATAAGCAAGTCGGTGCAATCATGCATTTCGCGTTGCTACTATTTTTCTTTGATAACCAAATACATTTTCTACTTACTCGAAGTGAAACCCCCTTGGCCTACTAGGTCTGGTATTGGTATGACTAATATGCTGTAATATAATATGCCGATATGCTATCAGTAAATGTCAAGGCGCCTCGTATGATATCACTTGAATACTACGGATTAACCGATTAGGTTGAGATGTAATATCTTACCACTTGTATAGAAGCTACAAGAACAATGTACCCAGGGTTATTTAATATTTTGATTTAAAAGTGTCCTTGGAGTTTCTTACCCGTTCTTCTCCATAGAAATCTACGTTTTGGAATAGGCAACTAGCTTAATTTTTCTGACTACATAACTGACCGACTCCTTGACCATTCGAAAGTGCCTGTAAGTAGTTTATTTGAAATAAATGCTTTGAGTTTTGACACACAAAGACAGACGCTGTAGGCTTACTTGACAATAGAAATGGTAGTAGGTACTTGCCTGGACGACTGTTTTGACGAGGAACTCTTTATTCTTTGTGTTACCTTTGTAGGGCAGCACCACCAAATCTAAGAAACTTCTACAGCACATGTAAACATTTCTGGGCACAGTATAGCATGTGTGCTCTCTATAGAGCCTGAGCTCCTTAAGTTTTGAGATGAGCTGCACGATTACTGACAAATGCGTGCACTGACTGGACAGGTCCACTCATTCTGTGTGGTATTTTTTCCTCAAAATGATCATTTCAGACTCAAATCTACGTGGTCTTCACATGATCTGACCAAGATTATGTCTGGACTTTAAAAGAGACTGTGACCTCTGAGTTTGTTTCGGCCTTTCTTCTCAGAGTAGTCAGATAGGAAACGCCGACCTCATCTAGTTTTAAAATATGATTGACGTGTAAAAGTGTTTGTACAAACCTACTTACAGAAATAAAATCATTTATCATTTATACTGTATTCAGTAATTGCTGTGTATTTAACCTAGTTTTTTTTTTTACAGCATTGATGTTGCAAAGTTTTGATTTGCTTGCTTACCGAGTTGTAATATGTAGTATAGACATGATGCAACCGTGTATGTTTTAAAAATGTATTTAGTTGTTAGTAACGCTACATAAAAAACATACCTGTTTTATGAAGATTAGATAAATTACCCCCTGATAAGGCAACAATTAAAATAGGATATTAATTGGAATTATTAGATTTATTTTGTTATAAATTACTTCATCATATACACATAAGTAAATACTCAAGGCACTTAACATTATGGTCCCTCCAAATAATACACTTAAAGTTATGACACAAACAGAACAATTAAAAAAATGTACAAAACTGACACCTAACACAATCTTCTAGACAAAAATTTACTATAATTTCACGCCCGTAGGCTACATGAGTTTTTTAATACTACGTTTTAAGAGAATGTTTGTAATTTAAAATATAATTAATACATCAATAGATTAATAAAATTGCATCAATAATTATCAAGAACAACAATGTATTGCATAGTATAAACTTTACCGACCAGTATTAGTAAATAATATCTCTGACAAAATACAAAACTTTTTGCAGTAAGACGCACTTAGTATCACGAAGCACACGGTCGGTACGTATCATTGCAGATGTCTTGGATTAAAATAAAATTAAGAAGTCATAATCAATTTAATTTAAACAAAGAATCAGATCGAAAAGAGACTACACAACCATTACAAAATAATATCTACAATATCTAATTTAGGGACGTTATTTTATACAAGCTCTTATTATTTACATTCAGTCGTTGGAACGTTACTACTCAATATATTAATTTCATAAAAGCCCGAAATGGTAATACAGCAAATAGCGGGCTTTACGTTATTATGGCAACATTAGTGCGAAAACGCAAATAAATCATTATAATTGTACAAATCCATGGCTCACACGTCATTCTCTGATGTATTTGGAAGTTCATTATAATTTCATCAGCAATAACTTGGACGGATATTGTTCTCCTTTTACAGAAATATTGCATCGAGTATTGCAGCAAGGGAAAACAAATCTCCATCAAAAATAGACTGGTAATAGTCTGCCATATCTCCCGTAAAATACCTTTTATAAAATAGTGACATCATGACAATATGGTAGACGTCAGTCTTGGTGTTTCAGCAGGTATCAAATGTTACTCACAATTTATTTTAGGCACCGGGGACGAGGTACGGGACTGATCCGCTAGTGAAACTCCTGGTTTAACTCATCTGTACATAGTTAATTGGGAATTGTCCTTTCAGCCCGTTGCACTCGCCGAAGTACCACTCTTCGTTAATTCTGTATCTAACTTGTATGGTGTCGCCGGTGACGAAGCGTAGGTCGCCGGGCTGTACGGGCTCGAAGTCGTACAAAGCGACTGCGACGCCGATGAGCGGGGGCGGCGGCGTTGACTCGTTCGGTAGAGAAACCTTGATCTCCACGTAGTTGGAAGGGAACAGGCCCTGCGCGCCGCTCTTCAGACTGCCAAACAGCCATTCGTGGTCCACTCGCCGTATCAACTTTATCCTCGAGTTGGCCTGCAAATTACAAACACAAATCTTGAGACATTGAACTATGTAGCTATCTATTCCAGCACCAATTCCGAGTAGACCACGATTCGACCACGATATATCACGATTTGAACGTAAGCATTTAGAATCGCACGACATTCATAAAACAGTCCTCCATGTTTTTCTTTATTTCTTTGTGACCTTTGAGACCATACGCTGGAAAACAGACTTTACCAACAAAAGACGTCACAATTTCTAACGTCGACAACTTGTTAATAAGTAATAAATAACAAAAGTGAATAAAAACGAAGTAGGTAGGCACTAGCCTACATTGCTGCATTGGTACTAGTTGATGCCAGTAACGCCAGTTCATGTTTTATTAACAGCCGTCTAGTGCCTAATGAATGGTCAATCGGTATCAGAGGACGTGAATTCAATTGATCGGGCGTAATTAGTGACCTAATAAAATGATGGTCACGCGATAAGTACATCCTCACATTAAGGATCCGACCTTCTGCGAGAAGCGAAGCGTTATGAGCCTCATCTTAAGGCAAGATTCCCAGACCGCGCTTCGACTTTTCATACGAATGTGAACCTTATACTTATCTTTACAAAGTTTACATTCGAAAAAGCGAATGTGAGCAAGAGTTTCATAGGAATATGAACATTATTTTATACAAACAAAGTACACATTAGCATGAGACGCTTACTTTACTTACCAAAGTGTAGTCAAAGTGCGGTCTGTGAATCTTGTCCTTATTCTTGGATCTTGCTACCAATACTAACTTGCAATTGTTTCAAGATTTAGAACTGCAATGAACCCATGACCCGCTCTGATTCACTAATCATCATAATTACAAAACGTTGCGTGTTTGGCCTTTAGAGTACCTAATCACATGCGAATTGCGAACTACGTATTTTACAGGTTAAAGACATCAGTGGGTTTTATTATTGACTTAATTAACTTTCCCTTTATAATCAGAACGACGTTCTATGTATGACGCTGACGATAACTTACGGTTGAAATGCAGTAACATTAAGAATAGCTATTGTGGCTATTATTATCGAGATAATGTGTAGGTAATTTATGCAACTAATTAGTACATAATAAAACAAGTAAAAGTAGGTGTGCAGACGTAATTGCATTTACTGCGTAACTGGCACACTTGAACTTATACCCAGTTCAATATACAAATAGTTTATTTTTTTATTGATCCACCAATCTTATCTTGGGTTTGTTTACAAACCTACCTAACCTAGACGATTTAAAACGTATCTAAAAATGAGTCAGAATAATGTAAACACATTAGGTACCTAATTCATAATATCTTATCTGATAACGATAAGATATCACTGACTCTAGAGTACACGAACATAATGAAAACACAATTTTAAATTAATCTGCGTCGTCATATTTTGTTCGCCATACAATTAAAGTGTATTACCAAAACAAATGATAATTATATATCAAATACATAGCTATCAAATTAATATCCGCGAATGTGCGTCGTTGGTTTTAATTACGCGAATTTTATTTATAAACATCGGAAAATGTTATATTGGCAATTTGGGATTAAATGCTGTACCGAAGTAGGTACAAAGTTTCAGTACCTACCCATCCTACATTTTGGTAATGTTCATCGAACCGTCAAATCCTCTTAACCAAAAAAATTTATCGTATGTTTGTACATACATATTATGTGGTAGGTGGTAGATAGCAATAAATTAAGTGCTAATATACACATTGTAGGTAGATAGATAGATATATACAATATGCATTACTAGCTTCTACCCGCCGCTTCGCCCACGTGGATGTCGAAAATGATCCCACGGAAACGTGCTACCGGGACAAAAAGTAGCCTATGTCCTTCCCCATGATGCCATCTATATCCTTGCCAAATTTTATCGAAATCCGTTCAGTGGTTTAGGCGTGAAAAGGTAGCATACAGACTAGAGTTACTTTCGAAGTTATAATATTAGTATGGATGACGGTCAACCTCTGAGCCTACCTAAGCCATTGAACCTAATTTAGATACGTAGGTAGCTATGCATGTTTTTCATCGGATTTCTCGGAAATTTATGCACAAATTTTCATGTTTTTTTGCATACGACTAGGTATGCTCCAACTTAGGTCATGCAACAATAAATTCGAAGTCAGTACGGTAGTTGAGAGAAACTATTAATTGCTAACTTTTACTTATGGGCAATACAATAGAAAGTAATGTTCTATACACTGTGAGGAGTGCCTTTAGCAGCATACTGTGACCACCGAACCGTTCGTCAAGCGTGGTGATTATAGCAAGATTGCCTCACGAACCTTTTTTGTAATGTACAAGTAAGTGCATTTAGGAGGCCGGTTTTTCGAAGCCAACGGGCTGAAAATAATGAATTGTGTACAGACGAGTTATGTTAACTTGTTGTGAGCCGAATTAAGAACAATCTAGTGATTCTTAATGTTTGTTAGCCAAGAGTAATTCTCAACTGTTAAAAGTAATGAATTAAACTGCCTTGTACATCAGTCTTGATCCTTATCAGCCTGAGCAGAGGTTTTATTAGTTCCAATGACTGCATAAACCTACATTTCGCAATTAGTTCTAGATCCACGTGGAAGTTTCGCCAAATACGCAGTACAGTAATACAGTTTAATAAACTAAATTGGTTTAATTGGATTTTTCCATGCGGCATGTGGCTTCGCGTAATGCTGACGTTTTCATCCGCTAAAATGCTAAACCGACTAAATCTATTACAAACCGCAGACGAGAAAGGTGACTAAAATTCGCGAAAATAACTTAATTTAGCTTAATAACTAAGTCAAGTTAATTAATAATTATAATATAACGTTTAACTTTAAATGTGAGCAGTTTCCATTACAAAAATGGTGTCAATAAAATCTTGTGAAACGATCAACACAATAATATGGGAAGTGTCGATGATAACAAGTTCCTGTCCAAGTGATAATGCCGCACTCAATGCAAAACGTTTTATCAATAAAATTGCCAACATGCGTGAAACGTCAGATATAATATAAACAATTCCGATTATGAAAACAGACACGATATACGAGGGGCGTTCAATAAGTACCTAGCCTCATCGCCAGAGGGCGCTGTAGTTTCAAAAGAGTTTTACCACAGTGTAGCACATTCTTTTTTAATTCTTTTTTCAAATTTTCATTCCAATCCCTTCATTTGTTTTAATTTGACAACTTATGGAAGCGAACGTGTCGATCGGTTTTACAAAAATGGAAAAAGAGCAATATCGTTCGGTGATTCGATTCCTATTTTTGGAAGGGAAAACGCGCATCGAAATCAAAGAGCGCTTGGATGCTGTGTACGGTGACTCTTCTCCATCGATGGCCACCGTCAAGAATTGGTTCAACGAGTTTGCACGTGGCCGTACGTCGGTTTTTGATGAACCACGTCCAGGTGCACCGAAAACAGCTGCTACGGAGGAAAACATTAAAAAAATCCATGATCTCGTATTGGCAGATCGCCGATTGAAGGTTCGGGAGCTAGCTGAGACTGTAGGCATTTCAGAAGGAACAGTGCATCATATTCTTCACGAGGAACTCGGCATGAGAAAGCTGTCGGCGCGATGGGTGCCGCGTTTACTCACACCAGAAAACAAGCGCAACCGTGAGACCACATCGGAGACGTGTTTGGCGCTGTTTAAGATGAATCCAGCGGAGTTTTTGCGTCGTTTTGTGACCGTCGATGAAACCTGGATCCACTGGTACACACCAGAGACCAAGGAGCAATCAAAACAATGGATCCAGACCGGGGAACGTGCTCCAAAGAAGGCGAAAACTGTAAAATCGGCCGGAAAAGTTATGGCCACCGTTTTCTGGGATTCACAAGGTGTGATCTACATCGATTACCTCGAGAAGGGTAAAACAATTACAGGGCTTTACTATGCCGATTTATTAGGCCGATTCGACGCCGAATTAAAGAAAAAACGACCCCATCTGGCGAAGAAAAAAGTGCTGTTTCACCACGACAACGCACCGGTTCACACGTCTGCCGTTGCCATGGCCAAATTGGTCGAATTACGCTACGAATTGCTGCCCCATCCACCGTATTCTCCAGATTTGGCCCCTTGTGACTTCTTTCTGTTTCCTAATCTGAAAAAATCACTCGCCGGGAATAGATATGGATCGAATGAGGAGGTCATCGCCGCCACGGAGGCCTATTTTGCAGAGTTTGACAAAAACTATTTTTCGGACGGGTTAAAAAAGTTGGAGCATCGCTGGGCTAAGTGTATCGAACTAAAAGGAGACCTATGTTGAAAAATAAATTGCCACTTTTCCAAAATTTTCGTTTACTTTTTGTAGGCTAAGTATTTATTGAATGACCCTCGTACGCCCCAAACAACAAATTCCCGGAAAGTCAGAACGTATTACATCTTCCAGACACGTTTTTTAACGTAACGGATACCACGCGGCTCATTGTGTGCCGCTGACGTCACTACATGTGTTCCAATGTAGAATGGCAATGCATATGGTAATGCGGAAAAACAACCAATAAAAGTTATCGGTGCAAATTTGAACAATTGGTTAGCATTGTGAGGCAGCGCTCGTAACGTCATAGACGTATGCCTTTGAATTCTAAACATCACCTACAAAGCAAAATGGTTATCTAGCAACACATCTGTTAAATGGGTTTATGTGTTGAGTTATTTTTTGTTCACGTAGCAAGCAGTCGTTCATTGAAATTCAGGAAAATTTCCATTCCTTCTTATGTTGAAAGGGAAATCGCAAGAAAACGATAAGTTAGCAAATGACATGCATTTCTGTAGACCATGCAAAGGCTATAGGTAGAACAACTTATTTATATAATTTTAAAGCCCATAAAAACATCTGTAGAGCTGTGTTTATTTGGACACTAACCCATTCTACATTCAAATTCATGTAGCAACAATGGTACGATAAAGTTATAGATGTTGCTTATTCAACACACAATTACTTATATTGAATTAACGAAATTCAATTACATGTAAAAAAGTACTAACAATATACTGTGGAAAAGCTATAGGCCAGATTATTGAGGACCTCAGTCATTGCCTAACAATGTTCTACTAGCAATAAACCGCTCCTATAATGTTCATACTATAAATACGCAACTTGTATGAATTCGAAAGTAGTGCACGGCGAAAACTTAACGCGTCGCGCAAGCCCAAGATATCACTTTAATTACTCTTGTCTTCTTATATATAAACCCTTAGGTTCTACGGCATATTAAAATGTATCATAGTTGTATCAAGAATGATTATGTCTAGTCTGCGAACAAAGACATTTTAATGGAGATTAATGTCAACTAGTTTTTCCATAGCAGGAAATAAAGGAATCAAGATTGCTATTTCCTTACAGACGTTTCTACGAGCTACATCGCGTTCCCGCTTTATTCATCTCTAAGAGAAAAAATCTATCATAATTTATGATAGTCACCAAACATTCCATTACTGGATGTTTTATCTCGCCACTTAGCAAATAAAGACTTAATATACCTATTTAGTACGTACAAATAAAACAAAATATAAAAAATGTGTTAATTCCGCGTTTTTGTAACCATCGCACTACGTGATCAACCACTATAAAGAAAACAAACATTCTAGAATGTTTATATTCAAATGAAATCTGTAACCAAGATTAAATTATTGTTTATTGATTTTTCTATATTGTTCTTCAAGTAAACATGACAATACAATGGATATTTATGTGTTCGGAATTCAATATGGTGAGCATCAAAGTCTACCTATGCACCTCTACTCTACTTAATAACGAATTGCAACTGGAAGACCCTATAAATAAGAGATCGTCACTTTAGTAGATCAGGTTTCAATCATTATTTTTCATGAAAGGCTTGCTTTGAGCAATTATTTTCAATCCAATGTCGATTACCTCGAACCTGCTGTTTCTTTGTGTATCAGTAATCAATCAGTATGTAATGGATCCAGTAACACTACTTCGTTATCGTTTACGCAAAATTCCCAACCTTATCGAATTCTAGCTTAGTGATGTGATGTGACATGAATGAAAAACAGATGTACGTATTTGAAAGTGCCAAAATACTGGTATATTGACCTTAAACTTACTTCGTAGGCACAGAATTTTAAGCCAATGACGATATTGATATTTACACCTACATAACAATTTCTAAAAATAAGCAGGTGTTTTGGCCACTAGCCACGAGATGTAAACAAACAAAATCGCCTAATATTTGCAAATTGTATCTCAAGGCATCGCAACGTGCGAATACCGTCTGTTCTCTCAATCTGACGGATAAAATTATTTGGAGGAAACGAATTATCTAACATAGGTACTGTACAAACGGGGTGAATAGGGATACAGGGGTAAATCGGGACGAAACTTTAAAAGGGATTTTAACATTGAAATAATAGTTTGTTGCCAACAAGGGCACTTAATCGTTAATTATATATTCAGTAAACACATTAGAGTCCTTTTTAGCAACAAACTATATAATTTCAATGTTAAAATCCCTTTTAAAGTTTCGTTCCGATTCACCCCTGTATCCCTATTCACCCCGTTTGATGGTATCTGGTAATAAATCAAGCTTCAGAGCTGTCAAATCTAAATTAACGATACAATATTCTCGGGTGCACTTACCGAAAAGCATAAATCGTCCGGATGATCCGTGAAGTAGTCGAAAAGAGCAATCGCGTATGGCTCTTCTTCTGCATCATAGTTGGCAAGTTGATCGGGCGCGAAGTCGGGCATGTCAGTGGTCCAGGAGCTCGTCACATCATCATCAGCAACCACTGGGGGCGGCGGAGGCGGGATCGTCGGCATGGGCGGCGACAGTTCTCTCTCCGGAGAGCATTCCTCATCGACATCATCCCAGCCGAACGGCTTCGATTCCTGTAGCATATCGCAAACATAGGTACATATTCTATGGCTAAATCTATTTTATAGCACGTGAGAAGCGATTCTCAACACTAATTTTAACGCGTCTCGGTATGGAGCGCTAAATAAAAAGTCTGAAGGTTATCGCTATTATAAATCTGCAAATACTAAAGCTGAGCTATTTTAATTTTTAAGCATTGTATACTTTTTAGTATCACACGTAGGGACCTAGTTAATTAGCGAAATAGTCTATTTTCCGTATTACCCCCGCAAAAACATCTAGGGTATGCTATGTAATTCGAATTCCGTATGAATCCCAAATATTTCTTCTTAATTAAAATTCCGGGCGAGTCATGGTCATGGCATGAGCACCTTTATGTATTCATGTTGATTGTTATTAAGTCGCTTACAGGCGATTTATGAGCTATTTTTGCTGATCTCCGAAGTTAAATATTCCGTTTTGTAACGATAATAACGTCTAATGACATCATTGCGAAATGACTAAACAGCCTTACGATTATAATGTTTAGGACCGACATTAGAATTGACACAAATGTCTAGCACTTGTCTTAAAATTGTTGCATGTGAGATATTCTAGACAAACAGGTTACCAGCTGTTCGTGATAAATTGATAATGAAATGTTACACTGCATTGAATTTCGTGTTGATGTAGTTATCATGTAGGTATTGTACATGAACCCTTTGCATGAACCTATGTCTTTTATCAATTCATCAATCAATTATATCAGTTTGTAATTGACGAGTGAGGATGGGCCGTCTTACCTACTGCACACGGACTTTAATCCTAGACCAAATATTGCCATGATCAAATCAGAAAAACCCGTTACAACCAGGTCGGTTATTGCAGTACCTCTGTTGTGTCTGGCACAAAAGAGGATGCTGATCCAATAGATAGAGTGCCATAGATAAAAAAACTCCTTACGACGACGGGGACGCCCACAATAAACTTAAACTTTTTCGTAACTATCATGTTTGCTTTTCCTAAAAAGGAAAGGACCTACGCTGAGACATGCCTTTTATCGCTTACCGAGCATCAAGTTCCGGCTTTAATAATGTGATTTTTGCGAATAGGAAAAACCCAATAAAGCTTTCGTCTAGAGTGGGTTTCTACCTAAAAGCAAATGACCTGAGTTCGACTCTTCGGACAAATAAATGGCGCAGCGAATTGGGTACGGTCAGCAGCCGCGGTTCGCGACAGATAGATGTAGACATGAGCCATAATATTTACTGATATTAAATACCGATTGTTCGCATACTTGTTGCTCTCTACAAATAATAACATAACATAACGCCTGTAATCTCCGAAGGGTTAGGCAGAGGTGTACCTTAGTAAACCCCCAATAATGTAGGTGGTAAACATTATTAAGTCACCTAGTTGCGAGTGTCGCGACAGCCTGACCGAAATCTAAGTTAATCCTATGACTTGATAAATACCATGTGCGCGACCGCAATAGCAAAAGATATCACTTGATAGCTACCTATCTGCTGCGGCGCTTATTTTATACCGTTTTAATGAAAATCCACAATTTAAATTAAACAAAGAGCTCACGGACGTTGTGATAATTATCGTGCAAATTTTAAAGCACCTTAATTAATGGTACGGTCATGAACACAAATAGCATGCATGCCTAGCGCGCATCGTGGTCTTTGTAGTGCCGTGACACGACCTGTTATCATGCCTCCGCTTTTTATATATAATACCTATTCACATAAGGATGTAAATGACTAGTCACACGTGAATTTCTTTAATTTTTAAAAGCTTCCTTGACACTTTGTTGCTGTCTCATAAGAAATATCCATTATCTAATCATTCGTAAATTATTTGTGACAAGTTTGATAACAGACACTTTGAACTGCTTATTCATGCACGTAGGTACATACTAATTTAAAAAAAAAACTGTCAGAAAATCTAGATTTAAGTTAGGAATAGGTAGGATTACTATGGAATCTCTCTGTTTAAATCAAGCTTAGAAACAGCATCTTTCTAAATTGCAGGCCTAAACATGAAAAGACTAAGACTACGTAAATAAAGAAATCGGTTAAAGTACATAGGTAATTAGTGTTTACGGAACCCAAGAGAAATCAATAGTATGTAAATGTACTTACGAAACTATCGCCAAATCCATTGGCGACTTTTTGTATAGGTGTGGTAGTGTTCACAGTCATGGTGGTCACAGGGAAACTACTTCCAAACGTAGTCTTCAATAAAGCCGAGTTGTCTGGAGGCTTAGGCCTGGCGGGTTTCGCTCGGATTATCGTCGGCCCCTTCAGCATCGGAGCCGAAACCGACACGTGACTCGTAAAATTATTTGATATTTCGTATACATTTTCCTTACTTAAAATAGGTTTCTTCTTCAAGGCAGGTTTTATTTTCAGGTTCGTGATTGACTGAGGCGAAAATGGATCAACAGCAGTGAAATCCTCCATTGTGTCCTCCTTCACAGGTTTCTTTGAGTGAAGGAACAGATCAAAATCATCTTCAAAGCCACTCTCAGCTTGTGAGGCATTGCCACCATTGTGGGCGTTGTGATGGTTGGTAGATGTAGTGGCATCTGAACCAAAGCTGTCTACACTGAGACCATCACTGCTTGACCTGGTGGTGAACGTGGGTGAACTGGGAGGCGACGAGAAATCAATCAAAGCACCTGTCTGCACATTCTTTGGTTCACATTTAGGAAACATTTTATGAGTGTCCACATCACTGTTTACTTCTTTTATCATAGTTTGTTGGACAACATTCACATTTTGATTATTTACTACTATTTTTGATTTACGAGATAATAGGGAGGTGAGTACTGTTGGCTTTCTTATAAAATGTGAAGGTTTTGCAGGAATATCAGGTTGTCTGTTGACCTTTGGTGGTGGTGGACGAGGTGGTGGTTTCTTTTTCTGTGTGAAATTTGGTGATGGCTCAAAGACGTCTGCACCAAAGGGGTCATCATCCCAATTTGTAACAGGAGAGTATCTGTTCACCATGCCGGGAACACCTGGAGCCTGCCGAGTTGGGCCCTTCATGTCTGTGGACAAATTATAATTATTCAGCATGCTATGTAGCAATATATTCTTTTTTATTATTGGCAATAATTGTTGGATAGGCTTATTACTAACTACAAACACACAAAATAATAAGTTTTGTCGTGCTATAAGCAGATGTAGTTCACGCCACGTAAAAATAATGCTAGCCTGTACCTATGTACTGAGCGATTGATTTAATTCCAGCGTATTCAAAAGGACTAAGTAGTTAGTAAAGTACCTATTATAATTCTACAATAAAACAATTACGGTTATATTATAAAACAATAACCTTTAATATAGTAATAGTATATAATATTATAACACAACCCCTCCATGTCACTCAGTGTTCTTTTTACGTAACGGGACCTGTACCCTATTATAATTAATTGTATTCATAAGTATAATCTCTCAGAACCCATTACACAGTAAAGAAAAAAAGTATCTCTATAATAATTCAATAAATAATTCATGTTTTAGCCTTGAATAACAAATTACTGTTTTGCTGTGTTATTTCATAATTAGAATTTTAATTTATTAAAACTACTCAGACCTGATTGTAACTAATTCCTCCTCTGTATAAATTATACTAAAACTTAACAAGATTAAAGCTTACATTAGGATTTAGGAACATAGGCTATAGAGCTACTGAGAAGACAATATGTCAGAATGTTGATGTTTTCAGAAGATTACTACTACCTACTTCTGTCCTACAGTGGAGTGAATTTGATGACTACACTAAAAATGTTAAAAAATTGTGGTATTTCCAGTTATTTATGCACAAGGCAATTTTTTTTCCCACAAAACTTGTTTGAAGATTGTAGTAAACAATGAGTCATATTTACCTGAACAATTCACTAAAACACTTAATAAATGATAAACAAATTGTATAAAAAGTTTCACAAAAACTCACTTGTCAGTTAAATCTTATTGGAAACACTTAGAACAGTATCAAAAACACCACTGGTAAGTCTATGACTATGATACTGCGTTAGTAAATCATAGTTTGGAACACGAATGCGGCAAGGCGAGGACAAAGATCGCTATACAATGCGCACAGCTTGGGCTGTAAGCAATTGTTTGACACAAGTACCGCGCGACCAGCCGCTACTCAACCCGCGATAAAAATATTATGATATCAAGATCCACCCACTGAACACTAATGCACACCACTCCGCAGTGGTTCCAACTCTGAACTCAGTATCGCGTGCCAGGTACGGGACAGCACGGTCCGCGGCCTTGATAGAGTTCGACGTAATCGCGTGGAAGGATTAATTACTGACGTTTACTCTTGTATTACGGCAGAGACTGCTCAAAAATTAATATTAAAATTCCGGCTATACGTACCCTTAAATAAATCCATAGGGGCCACGGCCACTGCTGCAGTGCAGGCATAGAACAACCAAGAACAACAATGGTTTATTTTGATATGGTTTATTTTGAGACAATAACAAATCAATTACTTCTCCATGAAACCATCGAAAGGCTCGTTTACGACAATTTTCCTTGAAAAACTAAATAAACTTAAACACAAACGCTACACAAAATCTTTTGATATCACATTTAATTTTGTAATCGTTTCCGTTCAGTTTTTAGTATTTTCTTGACCCTACGAACGAGAAATTGAGAAAACGTTACGCTTTTACATTCTGCTTCTCTTTCACACTTAGCTACTAATAGGTAGTTCTATCCTGCTGTCATCGATGATGATGTTGTACAAATACAGATTGCTAAAGATTTACACTGACTTGTAAGTGAAAAAAAGTAAAAAACTGTCATCGCCTAGTTATAATGGTGGATACAGACTCGGCGACTTGGGTCGCCCGCGCCCGCGACTCGCAGGCGAATTCAAAATCAGACATCCACACACATGTCTAACGGTAAAAGTTTGTCTCTATTTACAATTTAAAAGACAGAAAGAACTCCAGCATAACAATTCACAACCATTCGTGTTGACGAGTCCAAAAGATTGGGCGTGGTAACTAGGGTCTGATGACGGAGCCAGGAGGTGATAATGGAACTCTTCAGTGGCTCCTAGTAATCCGCTTAAGTCATAAATTAGTTGAATTTAGACTTATTAACTAAATGAAGAATATACTAGTGTTGGTAACGGATGACGAGGTGACATCACGCGATCAGCTGTCAACCGATAAGAGGTTATAAAAAGAGGCGCGCGGTGCGGTAACGGTCTCTTTTTGCTTGGACGGTACTCGAAACGGACGTGCTACCTGACCATTATCGTGTGCTTGATTATTTTTAGGTTATGTTATTGGTCATGTACTGATTATTCATGTTGGCTTGTGTTATTTCTATTTGATTAATATTTGCAGTGTTTCTTTTGATATTTTTATCTGTTTTGTAATGTGTAATTTTGAGGAATGAAAGATTGTTTATTTTTTTACTTATTTCACTTCTGATTCCTTACACTAGAATAAAAAGTAAAAAATAAACATAGGTAGTTTAAAAAAATAAAAAAAACCACGCTTTTATCAGGCACAAAAAATTATAAAATAATTTTAACTGCTTTTTAGTTGTGTGTACTTTTAATTAATTTAAACAAAGCGCTCCACGCTTTTTGATTTAAGTAATCATCTTTACATAGTATAAAACAAAGTCGCTTTTCGTGTCTGTACGCTTAGATCTTTTAAACTACGCAACGGATTTTAATGCGGTTTTCATCAATAGACAGACTGATTCAAGAGGAAGGTTTATATGTATAATACATGCATATTGTAATAGAGAAAAGCCGAGAATTTCAAGGATTTGTAATGTGACGTCGTAAGAAACATATTTTTGTGCGCTTACATTGCCAACGCTAGCTAAACCTTACGAGATAGATAAATAAAATAAATAGAATAGATAGATAGATAAAATAATGTACTACGGAATTATATAATGTATACCTTAAAAAAAATCTATAAAAAAGTCCGCCATGGTATATGACTATCTCCTAAGGATAACCCACATTAACCATTTTATCTTTTACACATTACTAGAATATATCACAGATTTAAAAGTGTAACATCTAACAATGGGGGTCGATATAGACCACTTTGGGTATCATGGGGTAATCATATGACCGCATAGAAGCAGCAGGTAAAAACAGCTGTAAACATCGTATTTATAGATATATACAATAGTATAATATAATTTTTAAAGTCTAATCATAATAATAATATGATTAATCACTCCACACTGACACCATATTAGTATCTAATTAGCGAAGTCAGTGCGAAGCCAGGGCGGGTCGCTAGTTGGATATAAAAGAAGAACTAAGTAATCCAAACCAATTTAATTATTTTATAATTTTTAGTGTGTGATAATTTAACTGAGACAGTAGGGGGTTATCCGAATCCATAAAAGATACGGTAACTATCACTTTTAACTAGTGTTCGACTGAAGGTTCGGTTTCGGCTGCAGTTTCGGTTTCAGCCAAAAAGTGGCCCGACCGAAACTAGTGTTCGTGAACTGTCGGTTTTGATAGGATAGATAGACAGACATATATGATAGATATACAGACGACGTAAAATTAAGTAACATACAATACAAAGATGCCATATGATCACATCACTAAAGATTGTGGTTGGTATACCACAAGCCACAAATACTTATGGCTTGTGGTATACCAACCACAATAATTGTACTTATTATTCCATGCATCATATAACTACTAGTGACACGTTAATTGGTCAATTTTGTCCTGTTTCTGTTAATGTCATTTATTTGTCACCGTCAGTTTTGACATTATGTCTGTCATGGGTCTGGATCGAAGATATTGATAAAAAATATATATTAAATACAATAATGATCAAATCTGAAACATTATGACATAAAAAAAGAAAGTAAAATGACGACTGATAATATATTGTTACTACCCGTTGATATATTAGTCAATATTTTTAAGAGGTTAAACTTATCAGATCTTCATAATGTAATGCTATCTTGTAAGATTTTCAATGATCTAATTAAAAATGATAATACAATTTGGAGGCCCCTTGCCAGAAACAAACTGATGATTGACTTGTCAGACAGCAGGTACTCTGATTTCCAATTACTGCGGTGTTTATTGCTCCTTTGTATAACTGAACTATTATTCTACTTATAATTTTGATCTAGTGTTACTTATAATAATAATTACCTGTGTTTCAGTAAATCTAATGAATTATGGTATCATCGATGCCGAACTGCACATAACTGGTGCAATGGTTTTTACAAAAGTAAGGTAAACGCACACACTACCTGATATGTGATAATTATTGTGCAATACTTAATAGCAACTCGTCACCAATATGCCATGATCATGATAAAATGTTGTACTCTTCAGGTGGTCATCAATCACTACACCAACTACATGCCATGGTTAGCATTCCACAACTCAGAAATCTTACTTGTGTCAGTGGGCTCTGAACTGCACTGTTATCCAACAAATAGGAAAGGATTTCCAAACTGTAGAGAAGCATTATGGAAAGTAGATGTACCTAAAATACAAAGACATGATGTGAGGACCAATGATATCTCCCGGTTTATGATAAAAAACAATTATTTAGCTTGTGGAAACAGGTCTGTATATTTGTTATAAAATAGACTAAAACTTCATTTTCTATACACAGCAGTGAATTTTGAGTTAAAACCTCTGTTCTGAAAGTTAATTAGTATGCCATTGTTTATTCATAAAATCGACAGTGGAAAGGTAAAATGGCTGAAGAGCCAAAATCAGGTTTTGGCACTTTAGCCATTTTACCTTTCCACTATCAATATAATCAATGATTTTTCAGAGACGGTTGTATAGCTCTATACCAAATCAACAATACAAAAAAGAGGCCATGGTTACAGTATCATATACAAGACTGTCATGGGAATGGTCAAAAGGAAGTCACTGCAGTTGAGGTGATAGATGGTAGAAGTCAAGTGATGGTTGTTACAGGGTCTTATAACAGCTGTGAATTAAGGTTCTGCGGCTTAAGGAAAGAAGACAATGGAAATACAACATATATCTTAAGAGGCAATGAAACAAGTAAGTTTTATTATTATAATGAACTAACTCTGACTTCATCTGCATTTTTTTTTAATATTTCATCATTTTTAAATACAAATATCCAGGATGAAAAGTAGCCTATGCCTTCTCCAAGTCCTAAACTATCTATCTGTTAAATTTTTTAACAATTAGTTCAGCGGTTTAGGCATGAAAAGGAAACAAACGGACAGTTTATTTTGCATTTATAATATTACACTACTGTATTAGCAGACCTGACAGTTATTGTCCACCCCAAACAGTTTCACCTACTGGGTCTAAATGTAAATCTCAATCATCCGGTGACCCACTACAACACACACAAAAAACCAAAATCGGTCTAGCCTTTTAGGAGGAATTCAATGACATACAGACGTACAGAAGAATTATATATATCTATGGATATGGATTACAAAATGTGATTGGTTGATAAAATTATGTTATTTGTATAAAATATGCTATTGTTAATCCCTGTTTTTATTTATTTCAGATATATATAATGTCTCTATGTATGAAAGTGCGGGAACAAAATGTATGGCTCTTAATAAAGCAGCAGAAAAATTAGCAATAGGTCTCAATGGAAACAGTAAGCCTCTTTTGCTTGATGTGAATAAGTACGTATTTTTTGTACGTACGTATGTGTGTTTAATTTTTATTTATAGCAAAAATAAGTTTATTTCGAATGTAATACCACTGTTTATGCTTTAAAAAAAAATCTGTACATTAAAGTGGCAATCTAATATTTTTATATCAATAACAAATTATACATAATTTAGTCTTATAAAATATTTTTTTTGATAATTAACAGTATTTAAAATTAACCATAATAAAATCAACAATAGTGTTATTCCAGCCCCAGATTCCTGATGACTGCTGATGCAACCAAGAATCCTAAACAGGCTGTGCGTGACATACAATGGCATGACGAGAACACTATATTATATGTCACACACTCAGGAGTCTTGCAAATGGTAGACATCAGAACACATGAAGTGGTAAAGTATTTTTTACTGCCTTTTAACAGACCCCATGCTATTTAAAATCCTGCTAAGGTTGAACTAAAATCTGTAAAATTCAGTCTAATACGCCATTTTATAGAAAGGCTCAAACTAAAAGCATTTATTTCAATTAAACCTATTCGGTATGTAAAGTTTTATTCAGGTTTTTTTTAATATTTTTAATTTATAGATATAGTTATTTTATTTCAAATTATTTCAATATTTTGGTTTTCTAAGCATTCATTAGTTTCAAATAAATTTTCTAAATTATTCTACTTCGAAAACGAGACTGAAGAGATAGAAGATATCTTTGCCACATAAAACACAATAATAAAAATCCAAAATTCGAAATTTTATTGCTTGACATAAGAAACTTCAAGCATGACACTTAACAATTGGTTGATGGACCCATGAATGATCGACTTCGAACCTTTAACTATCTTAAACTGATGAATAAATTATGAAATTAGTAACTCGATTACAGTTAATCGATTATAGTTACTAATTTTGTAGTACTAATCTGCCGTAACTTACTAGTCATTAGAAATGCTAGACTAGTAGTCTTGCTTGTCGAGTGAAGACAGATAGTGTCTAGGTATCTGCGATCTACCATGTGGTTCACGACTGTGAATGATTTCTTTCTAACTATTATCAAATCAATCAACAAGTAGCAGTTATATGTATTTGCAAGTTTCCAAATGATTTTCAATGTTTGATTTGAATCGATTCAAAGACCGAACTTTTCCCATGACTGCATTTTATTTATGGCCATCACTTTTTTTTTTTTTTTGGTTGGCAAGTCATCTATTGACCTCTCCCGCTCTGGGTGGAGCGGAAGGGCGTGTCAGACTCTTACTGACTAAAACCCACCCGTGTTCCTTCAGTTGCTTGTGCGCCAGGGCCACGGTAACTCTTTCGAACAATCCGCAACCCGGGCAGGCATCGGCCCTATCGAACCCCGTCAATGGTGCTGACATCTCTTTGAGGCGCGCGTGGAACATGATGCGCCGTCGACCCAGGCCTGATCTTTACCGGACGGCAAGCTGCCCATTGCTCGCCGTCCGCAAGCCCGCGCCTACGGTGGCCGGGATTCGGCAATCGACTTCCGACGCCATGGTGTCTCCTCCTGCGGCGACTAGGGGCGCGAGGGCGCAGCGATTGCCTCTCACTCACGCGCTCCGCCTCCTCCTTCGCGAGCATTACTGCTTCGCAGAAGGAGGTGACGTCTTCCCACTCCCTCTCGCTCCGTACCATGGCCTGAACCAAGGCCGGACGCGAGAGGTCGCCGCCGCCGATCGCCGCCACGAGAACACGGCGGTGCTCCGCCCAAGCCGGGCAGACCTCCACCGTATGCTCCACCGTGTCCTCCGGTCGATCCACACAATGGTAAAACCCAAGCGTTTCCTCCCGCCTTATTCGAAACAGGAACCTCCCGATTATGGTCATCCCTAAAGTTGACAATATGACTTGATTTTTTTATCATGTGAGGCACTGAAAGTATTCCCAATCTGCCTACTTTTTGACGTCATTTGGAGGTCAAATGAAAGTCAAGTGGTTTCATGTGATTATGTTAAGAGCGGCCAACCCGTCATACTTTTCATACAAACGCTTGTAGGCACAGACAACTTATTGTCTGTGCTTGTAGGTGATTATGGCGTTGTAACACATCTTTCATTGAAAATTTTGAACTAATAGGTATCTTGTGTACTTTATCTAGGTTGCTATCCAAGCAAAAAATCTAAATGTGGAGAAACAAATTCAGTATATGTATATTCAGTGTATGTAGTAGTGTATGTGTATGGTGTACATAATAAAGAGTATTCTATTCTATAAGCCTCCGAAAATCTGCTTTTTGCACAAATTGTACCTGAACTTTGGCCGTTCATAATGTACCTACTCATAAATTGTAAAAGTAAAGAAAACATCTTAATGGAAATCTCGCACATGTAATGAAGATTCTAAATGACAAACATTTTTTCCAAAAACTTGTAAGGCTTTATCAAAAACACGTAATTTCCTGGAACAAGTTTTGTAAATTGCGCGCGAATTTTCGTTCGATGTTATCGCGTTCTCACTCTTGCTTCTTTCTCAAACATTGCGTTGGATGAAACAACAAGCTTTTCAATCATACTCGCGTTGACGATAGACGGACCGGGAAGGGCCCTCTTAAGGCGCGTCCCTGAGCAAATAACCTTGAGCATTCGTTCCCGCCTGATTCCCTCTGCCGCACTCCACCTCTACAACACTTCGTAAAACACTAGTAGCGCCATCTGGCGAACAACTTACGAATACACGTAAAAATCACAGACCTTAGAATTAACAGAACCGGCGTTCAATAAAATTTAATCAATATTTAAAAGAAAAAAAAGAAACGTTTATTGTGCGCATAAAAACAATTTGGTCATGAATTCAGTGACTATATTTACGTCCATGAATACTTTCAACTTTTATTCTAATACAAGCTTAGTATTCATGGTATACTCTATAATAAAAATTGTGCGGTGATAATTTTTTAGATTGAAGGTGAGGTACTTGTTATTCAGACAGTGATAAAAGTAGAAAAATAAAATATAAGTACTTAAACAACAAAGTTAATTTTATTATCATTTATTATTTTACCTATATACAAATTATTATTAATTTGACTATTTTCAAAAATTGTCTTGTAATTTAATAAACTCGCGGAAAAAACTTCTTTATAATTAGGTCATGGTCAGTTGGTGACGTAACAATTTCGCAATTACAACCTTATCTGACATAAAACAAAATAACAATATTTAATTGAATGAAATCAATACTCGTAACTTTACTAGGTACGTAGTTAAAATAAAATACGCTTGTGTCGTAAATGTATAGAAGTACGAATGAATGGCGCGAAATATTCTAAAAATAGTTGAGGTGATTTGCTAAAGTTACGAATAAGCATATTGTTTACGCAATTATGTTCCATATTTTGAAAGCATTTTTTTAGTTGTCCCGACCCGACCGACTCGCACGTGCCCGAAGTACCTACACAGATTTCGGTTCGTGTACTTGCCGCACTCGGGCAGTATTGGAATACTTCGGGTATGGCTACAGAGCCCCACCGAACTCGCAACGACTCGAAAATATTTGCATAGGAAATCGATCCGTGTTACTATATAAATAAGGAGCACAATCTTTTTTGCGAAAAAGTACTTGGAAGTTCAAAGTACATTCTTTTCGCAAATACGATTGTGCTCCTTATTTATATGACGACATGTATCCATTTCCGATGCAAGTATTTTTAAGCCTGGTGTGTTTCAGCTCTGCCCGCGCCGGACTAGGAAATACATTCACATTTGCAAGTATTTCCCGACCGCCCTACTTCGAAGCGAAGCTCTGGTTCTTGGTAGCGTAAATACATGTAATCCCTACTAGTGATGAAATTATTTGCTAATCATTCCTAAGACCCTCGAGACCTACGGCTGAGTACGGCTTACGGCACACTGAATCCCCAATTCCCGATACTCCGCGCATGACCAGGACTTACAGTAGTTAATACGCCCAGATTGTAGAATAAAATCAAATTTTGTTTTTTTGAAAAAAATATTTAAACTGTCTTCCCATTAGTGTCAGTAGCAAAATTAAAATAATGCTTACTTCACAAGGAGAAGCATGTTATCAATCATTATTTCTCATTTCTGTGGTTTCGTTGTAAGGAGATTAATTAAACGAATACAACTTTAAAAACAAAAAACCATTGTGTAATCATAATCAAGATTATGTAGAAATTTAATGTATTTTTTATTAGTTGATATTTCTTTTAAATAACAAGTAGATATCTCCAAAAAATTGCACAAAACACGGCTAGCGCGGCGTTAGGCTCGGTGACTCCCCTTAAAATAAACTCCATCTTTTAATTTTAAGCGCTTAAGTTACAAAAATAAGGTTAGAAACCTAAAAGCTTGAAATGGTTTTGGAATCAGCGTATGACCACAGATTAGGACTAATGACCTAATCTGTGGTATGACATTTTTCTTTACATATAGGTACCGAAATAAAGGCACTTTTGAATTGTCAAGCAAGGGGCCGGTCAGTCAGAAAGCTTGATAACGACACGCGGTGCCTTTGTGTCGCGTGCGATTAGCTACTTGATTATCATTTGCATATAAATAACCTCATTAAGGCTCCTACAAACAGACGCCGCAGACGCGACGCTAATCGCACGCGACACAAAGGCACCGCGTGTCATAAACAGTATATAAAAAAAAATACAGTAATTAAAATGATGTTTAATGAAGTTTCATTGAATTGATTTATTGAATCCACGATAGATCTTTCGGCTGAAATTGTGTTGTGATGAAGTAACTAGTAGCGCAATTGTTTTTTTTTTCAGGTGTACAATATAAAGGATCCTTTTCAATCCACATTTTATTGTGTGAAATCTGATGGTCAATGGGGTATTGTAGCGGGATCGGCTGAATACTCACGTTGCGTGTTATTTGATACACGCAATCAAATTAATCATGTTCAGGTCAATAAACACTAGCTTGCGTTATTACTGCATACTATGATGATAGCTACTCATTAGTAACAGCTGTTGTGTCAATTTTCAGATGTATTTCACGCAACGGAAAGCTTCGCCTGTATACAGTTTAGATTTCGACCCATACCGCCTTATAACTGCTGTGGACCGTGGAGTCGCAGTATTGAACTTCAATATAGTCGCTGCTTCAGAACAACAAAAAGATTATTCCCATATTTTTTATTGAAAAGAGATAAATCATAAAATTAATATAATATTCAGCATGTTAAATCTATATAGAGTTTAATTACTTATTCAAATTACATGACTCCGCGATGATTATCGTCATTATCAAGATTGCTAAACCAAACGTTATAGTGCGGCGCGGCGCACAGTGGATCGAAACTGCTATATGAGGGACATTCGTTATTATTTGACAGATTTTTTTTTTTAATTCTTATCGAAAGATCTCGTTATTCCGATGAATAATTGTAATTACAAGTTTTTCTCTAAAACTGATAGATTGCCCGGAAAAAATATTTTAGATTTTTTTGTATGGAATGAAACAAACTGCTAAAATTTGGCCATGTCTTGAAAGACCAGGCTTTCAAACTACTATATTCTTATTCTTTGACTTGTTGGCTATAATTCTACGCTATCAGTGCGCGCCCACAGTTGCCCGTTCAAGACTTATGAGGTTCGGAAAAATGAAAAAAGAAGTATGTCAAAAGTACATTTTCATTAATAATATCATAGATAGAACATTAAAACATTTATAATTAAGGAATAATATTAATTTCAAAACAATACAAAATCGAAAAATGGGCCTCTCACCAAGAGCAGTCGAGCTTTTGGTGCCTCTTCCAACTGAACCCGAATTATTTTATAGATGTACACACTTTACAAGACAGTGATAGTGATTAATTTTGTTCGATTTAAGCTGTTTTTTTTTTTTGTTGTTTCGAATAGAAATTTTATTTATATTAATTTTATTACTTATTTTAATTAATATTTTTTTGTACTTTTTTCGATAAACATATGTTTTTAAATTATTATTATTCCTTAATTATAAATGTTTTAATGTTTTATCTATGATATTATTAATGAAAAAGTACTTTTAACTTACATTTCTTTTTTTTCATTTTTCCGAACCATGTAACTCTACTATGGGCGCAACTATGGGCGCGCGCTGGTAGCGTAAAATTATAGCCAACAAGTCAAAGAATAAGAATATAGTAGTTTGAAAGCCTGGTCTTAAAAGACATGGCCAAATTTTAGCAGTTTCTGTTTCATTCCATACAAAAATATCTAAAATATTTTTTTCCGGGCAAACTATCAGTTTTAGAAAAAAACTTGTAATTACAATTATTCATCGGAATAACGAGATCTTTCGATAGGAATAAAAAAAAAATGAAATTTGTAAAAAAATAACGAATGTCCCTCATATAGCAGTTTCAACCAACTGTGCGGCGGCGATGCATTGTGGCGTGCCGCATTGGGTGTCACACGGGCGGTGCAACACCGCAACTTTGCTATGGTGCCAGATCCGCAGACTATTATACGGATGGCTCGTGCGTTGTGATGCCGTACGGCGTTGCATGTCACTTTGATTTATTTCTAGGGCACATGTAGGACAACTCAGCGGTAATGCTCAGGCGCCGCGCCGCGTCATGTGGCTTAGCAGGCTTAGCTCTAAGGACCCGATCACACATATACCACAACCACACCACATCGCAGCGACAAAATGTGGGCAGGCAGTCGTTACGTGTGAATAGTGTCGCTGCAGCTTCTTGCAGTTGCGTTGTCGCTAGTAGTTTCGATGTGGTTACGTTGTAGCTAGTGTTTACAGACAGACAGACAGACAGATCGACTGCTATTTGCGATGTGGCCGGCCGCCAGTGCGCGATGGTTGCATTGTGGCTACAACGTAGCCTTGATGTAGTCTGTATCGCCCAGACGGTTGATTTTGACGGTCCAATGTTGTCTGTGTGAATAAACTATTCATTTTCATACAAATTAGCGCCTTTCCACGAGTTGTCGTTGTGGTGTGGTTGTGGTACGTGTGATCTACTCATTACTGTTGTGTAACACAGCTTTATAAAAAACTATTAATTTGAAGTGTTTTTGCGGTTGTGAACCTGAACCTAAATGCTCACGCTTTTTTAATGGAAGCTTGGCCCGCTTGTGCGTAACCTCGTCTTAGTAACTCCCATCGGTCCCGAACGAAACACCAGTGTTGGCATGTTAGCTTTTTTTTTGCAGTTAGGCCATAATCGCCACAGTATTTGGCTATCTTTGATTTTATTATGTAATGGAATGGCTAAAGTCTGCGTCAGCGAATAATGTTAGCGTTGCTGAGTAGTGGGCCAAACAGGAAATTCAACGTAATATTTGCCATTGACACGCTAAGAAGGAGAAGGCAAAAGAGCGGAGACATAAACTTCGTTCGCGATATTTATAACAAAAAAATGGTGATGAGCTATTTTAAGATTCTGAACGTATTTTTGGCAAGATAGTAAGTTTTTCGTCGAATGAATCTGGTTTATTAAACTTTCTCGTATATGGCAACACTCAAACAAACGAAATGACACTGACAGCGTGCTGACACCTGACCGCCGACAGGATTAAAAAAAAAACAAAATTGAAGAACCAAAACATAACCTCAAATATAATTTACGAATCGGTTGTCATAAGGTTTGCTTTTCACCTAAAACGAAAAATGATGTAAAAATATTTATTAAATTTCCGCCAGACTATCCTTGTTCATCCCATTCACACTATGTTTAGAAATGGGCTATTTTCGTTTATCAAAACTGCCAAAGCTGCTTACCGAACTCATCGTAGGATGGTCGTCACAAAGATTCGAAATTATGCTCCTGCAACCATGGGACTGTTAACCACGGCATATTGTGACGACATACAAAAAGAGTTAAATGTAACTTGGGATGCAGATAGTCTGGAACACGACTTCATGATCCGTCAAGCTACGACCATCAATGTAAATGCAGCTTCTCAGCTTCTGACTGTTACGTTAGTCGCTATCCAAGATACTAGTGAAAGGTAATCATCAAAGGGTGTTATTTCCCTTATACACCTAATAATACCTCAAATTGAGGCTTTAGTATCATCAGCCTGCCAGATTCCCGGCTTCTTTGAATCCAGAGCCAGATGAAATTGAATCCTAAAGCCTCATTTGTAGATAACCTGTTATTATATTTTGGTTACTAAAAGACTAAATCACAGCTTAATAATTATGATCACATTAGGATCGGTATTGTTCTGTTGATCTATTTTAATTTGTTGCTCTATCATTATAGGCTACGAGAAACACTGTCGAGAGAGATCTGCCTGGTGCAACAAGCGCTAGAGTGGGGTGAGGACGGCACTCCACCACATCATTGGGACCAACTGGTTGCTGTCAGAGGAACACTGTGTGACTTAACACACAATCTTCACACTTTATTTAGTAAGATACTCAATGAATAATGTACTACAAAATTTGTTGTAATGTAATACTACCTACATGTAATAACATGCATGCAAGCTTGCTGCATTTACATGCTAAGGTTAAGTTAAGGTTGTTATTACTAACAACCTTATTTGACCACCCTGCCTCATTACTACCTATCAACAATACTGATAAACTTTTCAGGTTATATGGATTATGCAGAAAAAATAGCAACAGTTGCAGCTGAGATATCATATCTATCTGGAAACATTGCTGCATCAGATGCCATTTGTGAGCGAATTGACCATGCATGCAGGTAAATAAACAAAAAATAATTACAAAAAAAAATGAGTTTATTAAAGCATATTATGTTTTTAGAGAAATATTTTACAAAGTTTTCATTTTTTTTCTCTTTTATATTTTATAGGAGAGTGCTCAAAATTAACAGATTGCTTTTTTTAAATTAAATTTAATACATATATTTTGATATTTCATATGCACATAATAAATGTAAAACAACAATAGTCACTTCTTTTGACTTCTAACATTGTAATAATGATAATGTAACAAAATTTTATAAACAAAATACTCTTATCCTTAATTGATATTCTGTGTATATACATAAAGTGGCAGTAGTGCGTGTCTTGCAGGGCTTGCAATGCGCAGAAACAGCTGACACACGAGTTGCAGCAAGAGAGCTTGGAGCTGCAGCAGCAGGCCATCCTCAGCTCCCCGCAGCTGCAGGAGAAACTGAAACTAGACACCAATAATGAGAAGATAACCAAATCGAAGACTTAAGATGCGCTGACACAGGCAACAACACCCAGCAATTTATGGCAATGCTAAGATTGTATTGAGATTGCCAAGAACTGTGTGCAATTTTAGTTGCCTGTTAAGCACCTTATTGCTTGCTATGCTAAATATCTAAAACATATCAATATGAAATTACGTTGCGTAATTTGCACTGTGGGCGTTAGTACGCCGAACGACTCGACGAACATTCGTGCGCTAGCACAACTATTAGAGTTTGTTTTTGTGTTTGAGTTCACGTACAGCCCTTTCACGGCTATTTTACCTCTGACAACAGCAACCTTATCGTAACAAGAAAAGATCACTGTCGTTTTGATAGAATTGTCAACGGCAGTAACCCAACCGCAAAACCCAACCGCAACCTTATTGCAATGACTATTAAAGATCACTGTGAGTGACACTGATGCAAAATCAGAGGTAAAATTACTGAAAGGACTCAACAAACTGATCGTTTCACGAATGAATGTTCGTCGCGTAATAAAAGCTCGTGCACCAAACGGTTGGAAAACAAATTCGTGAAGCGAATGCTCGCGGTTAGTACCGTCCTTCACGTAACTTTCGGCAGGTGTGATACTACATTTAACTTTGTTTTATTACTCTCGCAACATTGAATTTATTGCTCTAATTTTTGTGGATACAAGGAAATAGTTGCAGATGTTGGTGAGAAAGGCGGCATCATAAGGCAGTAGCTTGTATACAAATAATGTATTGTAGTTCACGTCTACTTTTTACGAATACTAGCTATTTAATACAATTTTAATTAATTCTATACAGAATTTAACTTAATTATTTATTCAAGAGTAACATAAAAAAAACTTTAGTAAACCTGCCATCTAAATTAACTGTATATATGCCTACTCTTTAATTGTAATTAGTGTGATAGACAATAAGATACTTTTAAACTACATTTTGTTGTTTTCCTTTATAGCTCAATAATTTAGACTTTAATAATAATTTCACATTTATATGCTTGGCACTCACCAACCGGAAAATATTCTGTGGTAAGTCGTCCAAAGTCGTCAGTACGGTTATGCGTTTTGTTTAACGGGATATGACACTATTATATATCTAGGATACATCTTTTATCCTAAATGAAATATGTACTATACCGTAGCTCACAAATTAATCTGTATATTACACTACCGACCCGGCTCTGCTTCGCACGGTTGTTACCAATTGACAAAACATTGTTGTACACGTTAACCTTTCGGAATAAATTCTCTGATGATAGCGAAAACTTCATCAAAATCTGTCGCATAGTTAATAAATTAAAATAAGAACTTGAGATCGCCGACCGGTTTGGCTATTTGGGAAAATTCGGGAAAACCAAATATGAAGTTTGTATGAATAATTGAAACTTGGACAGGACATCTGTCGGGTCAGCTAGTTTATAAGATGTATAGATTGTCTTGTTTCTTTGCCTCATAGATATATGACAGTGTGTTATCCCCCTAACGAAAATACCCGAGCGTACGTACCTTGGTGTTTAAAACGTAGCATCTTTGTTGAGATGCGTCTCGATGTCCACACGGCAGATCGGGCAATGCTTGTTGGTGCTGAGCCACTGGTCCACGCACTCCATGTGAAACAGGTGCATGCATGGTAACCGCCTGAAAACACATGAAATATTTTATAAGGATGATTTTTAGACTGCCAACCAGTCTTACCAGGGGGTATCCTGTTACCCGGTAACTGGGTTGTGGAAGTCAGATAGGTAGTCGCTCCATGTAAAATACTGGTGTTCAGCTGCATTCGGTTAGACTGGGAGCCGACCGCAACAGTTGAAAAAAGTCTAGGCAGATTGATTAGGTTTTGGGCTGTCAAATGTAGACACGAAACGAGGCTCGCCTATCGATAAGTGGTGGTAAATGGAGTCATTTAGCCAACATATTCCAGCTACATCTACCAACCCGAACTAAAACCCGTATGATTTAAATTTAGGTGGCCCTTAAGCAAGCATTAAATGTCAATAGCATAGCAAACCACTTTAATGCCCAATGTACACTTCATTACAGTCAATCATTTCGAATGGTTCCACAGGAACGGGGCTAATAATATACTATCGCTTGGGGAAGCCACAAATCCCTTCGATGAAATGGGGGGCTCAGCCAGAAAGCGACACTTTTTCATAACGTATGTAAGGATAAATCTGCCCATCTAGAAGGCTTCACCCGGCACCACCGAGTCAGTTGGCGTAGGGCGATCACGAAGGCGCAAGAGGTGGGTAGCCCAGGTCTCTAGCCTCTCTGTAAAAGCTGACGTATGTATAACATAAGTCGTAGTTGTGGGTACAAGCCCCACATCCACACCATTTCCCCCACAGATTTCCCCAGATGTTAAAGTAGGCGCACAGGCTTTTTCCCAGCCCAAAAGCAAAGCACGATCACGACAAAATAATGATATAGATATTTTTTTAAGGTAACAGAAAAAACTCTAATGTGATACCCTGACTCCAGAGTTAGGTTAGAGTGCCTATATTTATTTTTTGAGGTTACAAGTTTAATGCAAAAAAAAAGATAAAACTATATTACTTAAAATTAAGTTTAATAGCGAATAATAAAAAATAAAATAGTATTAAAATCAAGTTTAAAATAAAATTATAATAATATCAATAATCCAAAGAAAAAACTGGAATAGAATCAAAAAGATCAAAATTGATCGCTTTTTCCACAAACCTGCAATCAGAATCGACTTCGAACAGCGACAGACAGATGGTGCACTTTTCGTCCTGGTGGCTCGGCGCGGGGCGGTAGGCGTGGCGGTACGTGTTGGACTCAATGACCGCGCTGGAGGCACCGCGCCCGCGCCACGCGCGAGACTCCGCCTCCTCGGCCGCCTCGGCCGCGTATACCATCGCCGCGGCCATGGCGCCCGTGCCCTGAAACATGCCACGTAATATTAAATAAATAAAATAAGTCTTTATTGTTGATTCTACAACGATTTTTAAAGATTTTCTATACTGGGTCAAATTAAATTGGTTAGCGAAACTCAGCAGACGTGATGGGGTATCTATAATATGAAAAGACAAAAAATAATGCATTTGATGATTATTTCTTTTTGGGGTCAGTGATAGTATGTAGTTTAGTTAGTTGAAATATCAGTTAAAAAAACCGGTAAAACAAAAAAATACTGATGTTCTCAAATCGTACTTGAAGTACTTAACTACACTACCAGTGATCTATGTGAGTCTCGAGGAGACTCGCATTCTCGCCTCTCGATAGGCGAGAAACTGTCCTCGTATAAAAGAACCCTCAAAAAAACTAGTCGAATCAATTTTTTTTGTGGACAGCGGGTTTGTCTTACCATAAATGATGGCTGGATCGATATGTGGAGGTGCGGCGGCGAGGGGTGCATCTGCATGTAATGATGCATGTGGTGGTGGATATGTTGTCTGTCACTGGAAAAAAAAAACTTTTTCTAAGACACTTTCAAATTACAGCACAAAACGTCAATCATTTATGAATGAAATATTGAAAATTCTGTGGGTGTCTGAAGTGATAATTATTTCCGAAATATCAAAAATGTTAATTGAAAATGCAGATTGTAAAATCGTAGAGCAGATAGTTGAAAGTAGACGAAGCGACTGATTTGAGCTGAGTAAATTGGTAATATCTACACTTCGCCTATGGATTTATAAAGGCTGACGATACCTCGTGGTGACGGGTCTTTGCCCTCGCATCGCTGCAATCACCCGGCTCGCCAGTCGACGCCGCCTAGAAGCGAATACATTTGTTCTCGCCGCGCGGATTTTGGTCAACAGCATTAGACAGTACGAGTCTATCGATATTTGGGCCCAACATCAGTACGAGTTTTGTTCATATTTGCGATCATGGATTGTCAAGTTCACCATGCTCGCCACCGAAATATCAATAAGGCAAGTAGCAGATTTAATAGTACAGCATATGGCAGATATATTGAATCTTGATATTGTAATCAAATTGAATACTTCAAAACATAAAACTACTTACAGCATCATGGGCGGCGGCGGGCCCCCTCCAATGTCACGTTGTTCCAACTCATCGGGGAACTGAAATAAAGAAAGCATTACCACTGTGCCTTAGCCCTCGTATACAAGGATGATTTTTTTACGTGATGATTTTCATCGCTCACTGGATTTTCAACGCACTGCTTAGCGCCGAGAGTTGAAAATCCAACAGGGAATATTTTTGACGTGCTGGGATGCACGCTGTTCTAAATGTTCGGCTGAACACCGAGAGTTGAAAATCCAGTACGCGATAAAAAACATCGTCGTGTTAAAAATCGCTCGTGCTACCGGCTAACAAGAAGGAGAGTTGGCAGGGCAGACGATATTTAACGAATGAGGTATCAGGTCTGCCCAACTATCTGAACTAGTCATTTCGGAACACGATTTTATAGCTGAGCTGACATTGTATTTTAAACAGAAAAAAAAATCGCCTGTCATGAGACCTCAAATGGGCCTAAGGCCTTTTGGCCTCGTACAGGACTTTGTTGTTATTTTCATTTAACTTTCTTTTTTTTTAAGTTTTATGAGTGTCTTTAAGTTTAGTTTGTGATAATCCTGTGCGAGTCCCAATAACTACTGTTTTTTTCTTTCTTTCAAATTGCGCAGGCTGAGGCAAGAGGGGGGTTCACTAATTCATAAATAAGGTGGCCAATAGTTAATAATGATGACGATGATATAAAATAAACAAAAGGTGAATATACAGCGAGCACTGTGGTTGGCGGGAGAGGCACCGGCGGGAACTGAGCGAAGCCGGGCCCGAAGCCGTCGCCCATCATGCTGCGACGTTGTAGCTCCTGAAATTATGACGAAAATATTTAAAGTCAAGGCGTGTGCCCGACATCGGCAAAAATTATCAACTAGCATATAAACTTTACTCCATTATTTGACCCCATAAGGGACGGATTTTCAAAACTACTTCCTTAATGCCCACGTTCGTTATATGTGAGGAAGTATACATAAGGAACTCGTTGCGCGTTTGTGCAAAATTTCATGCTTCTAGACCCAGCCAGGACCCAGTGGGTTAAGATGTGCATATTATTAAGTAGAATTTTATTAAGTAGATGTGGCTAAAAAAAGCTGCCCAACTTAAGATGGGATGGGATGGACTGGGCAGAATAAATTTGTATAAGTTTGTGCGTGGAGCTGCACCTACCATCATGTGATGCTGTCGTTGCCAGAGCCGCTCGTGGACGAGGTACGGCGGAGCGACCGACATGCCGTCCCGACGTCGTTCACCCACTGTTTATGTGGAAAGAAAACTTATCAACACACTTGGAATTCCTCATTTCTTTTCCGCTGCCATGTAAATTGCTCCAAGTCTTCACCGTGAACATTTTGAGTTACCAGTTTTACGGAGGTGTGATAGGCAGTCGTTCCATGTAAAATACTGGTATTCAATTGCATCAGGTTTGACTGGAACCCGACTCCAACGTAGTCGAAGAAAAATGTAGTCTGGCAGATGATGATTTAGAACTTATTTCATCTCATCTTATTTCGTCATTAAAAGATGGCTTCGTGGTTTAAACCTGGGTCTAAATAAAAATCTGGTTTTGTAATGAGGCCGTTTATCGGTTCACTGGTTCTCATTTAAGGGGGATGCACTAAGGTAGCCCGGAAAATTTAAATTTTCTTACGTTTTATTGCAATTAGCAGGACAGTGTCAGGTTGTAGGGTGATCAAAATATAATTTCATAATTACATGCAATAGTCGTTCCTTAGGGCAATGTGAGATTACACAGTTGTATTGATGACAAGCTTCTGCCCGCGACTTCGTCTTCATCACACTATAACCCTTAGAAGCCGAACAAAAATAAAAAAAGTCTGAAAGAACGCTAAGCGAAAACGGAGTAACAGCACGGGCGGGTGATGCGTCGAAATATACATAAACGGTGGAGGAATTTGTAGAAAATACGAAATGCATGCGAAAGAAGTAGCGGGGTAAACGCTAGTATTAAATAAGTAAGTATGCATTTTAATCATTACCATTCTGGAAATAGGTACATATTTGTGACGGTCGCGAATCATATTTTGGTCAACATACAACCTGACACTGACCTGCAAAGTGCAAATAACGTAAGAAAATTTGAATTTGGCGGGCTACCCCGGCGCTTTCGTGTCAAGCAGGTTGTACTCACTGTGTGCGGGCGGCGCGTGATGGTGGTGGTGGTTGGTGGGGTGTGCGTGCGGCGGCTGGTGCGCGTGGTGCGGCGCGTGCGGCGGCGCGCCGCAGCACGCGCAGCCCGCGTGGCCGCAGCAGCAGCGCCGGCAGCCGCCGCACGCGCTCACGCGGACCCTGACCCGCATCATAATAATAGCTTTATTTTCGTTACACATTTGTATTATCTTTCTTATACTAAGATTTTGAAAGTAACAAGTAAGTAAAATTCCAATTTTTATTTAAATTATGATTGTGTTGTATTGTTAATCAATTTCATATTTTTTATTTTTTTATTCTGATGATTATTTTATTTGCAATTTTGATTTTAATTCTGATGTTTATTTGTTTTTTGACTTAATTCTAATTTTAAATCTTGATTATTTTAAATCCCAATATTTATTTTTATTTTTTATGTTTTATTTTTCAAGTGTTATAATTTTTTAATGCTGAATTGTAATTTTAATGTAATTTTAATTTATAACGCATGTTTTGTCTGTTCTTTTTCTATGGACCAAGGTCTGACAATAAAGTATATTATTATTATTATTATTATTATTATAATTAATTTAAAAAAAAATATAATGTTTTAATCCAACCGCAAATAATTCTCATGTCGATTTCCCAAGAATATTATTGAACACTAATATAGTGGACCCCCGGTTATCAGGCTCCTGTCTAATCCGGCGCCCCCTGTTATCTGACATGCCTATCACTGTTGAATGTAGGAACACAAACATGATTTTGACAAATCTTCACTAATATATGATAATGCATGATTGTATGTGCATGATTTTTTGTAAGTTCTATAGTATTAATGACGTTAGTCCCTGGCCTTACTTATTATTTTGATTTGTAATTTGTCGGATCACAAAATACTCTTTTTAAAAAAAAACGCACTATAGGGGGTCTTAGACAGTACTCTATATAACCCGACAAATTCGATAGTCCGACACTGCCCTGCAAAACTTTAAAAAGGCTCAATTATTTAAAAAAAGTGGCATCATTTTAGTATTATTTTCTTTATTGGTAATAAAACGATATCTATTTTTAGTTTTAGCTTTGATGTTTTGTGGGCAGTGCTGTGTTGTTCACTGTTCTGTTTTTATACGTGAAGGTTTGTAATTGGCTGACAGTTTTTATTTATACTGTTTTTTTAGCTACAGCTAAAAAAAAATTGTGCCTAATTTGTTTGATTTGTTTCATTTTGATTTGATTTGAAAAATTTTTTAAATTTTTTTTTAGAGGATCAGTTTGATATTTCCCTTAAAAATATACCTATTAACTAAGTTTTATTTTAAATACATACAATAACATTTATTGGGATGATGTGCAAGGACCGCTATTGATAGCGGGAAAAGCCTCCACCAGCCGTTTCCAAGCTGTTCTGTCTCTGGCGATGCTGCTCCACGTTCTGCCTGCTATCTTTGCTAAATCGTTGCTCCTGACCCAAATATCACACATTCAAATCCTCGGGCTATATACTGCTAAACATGCCGCGGAATTGTACCACTATCTATGCACTTTATATTACAAAACACTACACTGACAGTATACTGTTTGATGAGTTCCGAGTAAGGTTCACACTAAGGGCCAGTTGCACCCAGCACCACAAATCACTATGCATTTAGCGCTAAACGAATTAAAACATCGCTCCATTTCTTTCGGTCGTTTGAAGATGACAGAGAGGGAATGATGTTTAAATATGGTTAGTGTGAAATGAATTTAGTGATTTCTGGTGCAAGTGGTAAAAATATTACAATTTCTTATAATCTGGTAGATAGTACTCCACAAAGACTCAGTGGCTACTACACGAACACATAAATTACATCATAATGTACCATATCGAGTGCGGTCTGACCGATATCGGTGAAATTGATTATCCGCGCCAGCCACTACTCAAAAATGTTCGGAAGAACAAAACATGCTTTTAATGCGATTCATTTTCGAAGTAACATTCATAAAATAGTAACTGAAATATCTATACTATACTGGGTTAGATGTATACTCAGATTTGGTATAACTTAAAATGTCGAAAACTGGGAACTTTAGGACTGTAACCCTGCTGAACCTTTAAAAGCACAATTTCTCGGCAAGTCAAGAGATGTTAAAACGCAGTCAAAAAGGGATGTTTAGTAGACCTTTCGAGTATCAAATTCGAATTCGATGCCCTATCGCTTATGGAAGACGAACCCTAAATTATTCGGCAACAATGGACATTGTAACTTTTACTAACACACCCAATAAAAATAAATGTGTCAGTAAAAGTTGTAGCTAAACAAGCCGTGCGCCTGACGGGATTTCTCATCGACAAAGTGAAGAACTTCCATCCCCTATTTAGCTCCTTTAGGGGATTTATTTTCAAAAATCCTTGCTGCTCACTTTCGTTGTATTAGGAAGTCTTGTGCAAAATTGCATGATTCTAGATCCAGCAGTTTAGGGTATGCGGTGTCTGTCAGTGAATGCTTTAAGTTAATTTTTTTTTATAGATGTAGTGGTCTGGTGGACATTTAGACTTTTTTGCGCATTGTCCAAGAGTTACTCACCTGGTCCGTACAAGATGAGCATGCGGCGGTATCTCGTTGTGCGTGAGATGCGGCGGGTAGCTGCCGCGGCGCGGCACGCCGAGGATGGTGCGCGCGCTGCCCAGCCAGCCCGCGCCCGGCGGCGACGGGGCCGCGGCCGAGCGTCGCGCGGCCTCCTCCGCCACGTAGCCGGCGCGGCCCGGGGACCCCGTCAGGTCTATCACCTCTTGCTGCTGTATTTACGAAATATATTAATTCATAAAGGTAAAATGGCACCGAGTTGTGTGGAAATCGGTTATGGCTGGGTTCGAGTATGTACATGCCTGTGTGCGGAGGATTGAGGAAAACGTCGTGAGGAAAGTTTTGAGTATGAATGTGGATGGGTAATAACAGCAGGGGGAGACAAAAAAACAATGGATGGACTGTGTGAAAGATGATATGACTAGAAAGGAGGTGACTGCCAAGATGACGGCTAATAGAGAAGTGTGGAAGAAAAAGACATGTTGCGCCATCCCCAAATAAATTGCGTTAAGGGTAAGAGACTGATTCATTGATATAGGTAAAATACACAGGTTTCGTCGAGGATCAGATCTTCTTTCAATTTATAACAGTGGCTTGCAAAATGGTAAAGATATCATTAACTCAAAGAAAACCATTGGGCTTGTAGAGCGACACCGCGTCACGTAATTTCCGTCTGATGTTGCTGGTAATTTTAAAAGAATTGCAGGCGTTAAGTTCGCCGATTTTCCGTCGGCTATCTTCCCTTCCTCCTAACTTTTAAACTATTAATCCAAAATTATTAAAATTGATATGAAACAGGACCCTGAAATACTTACAGCATTGGAGTCGTCGCCTACGAGCATAACGCCATCATCCGAGCTGGAGTCAGAGACCCAATCCAGCTGTAAGTCAGGAGCTGACAGCACGTTACCAGGCGCTGCCGATGGTTCAGTAGCTTGCGTTTCCTGAGTTACACAAACAAAAACATAACTAAATCATATCGAGTCCATCATGCCATTACATTGATCTCTAGGGGCACATACCTGATTATTTGTAGGCCTGATATCAGCCGCCTGGCGCCCTGAACTAGTCCCTGGCTGTGGAGACGTTTCCTTCGGTCTTCGGTCACCGCCAGCATCTACTTTACAACATCTCCTTGCATTGTCAAGTTCTTGCTTTACATCAACATTCTCAATGACATTTCCATTAGAAGTACCAGGCTCTATCTTAACTGGACATGGCTCCACAACTTCTGTTTTGATGCCACTCACTGACGGCATGTTTTCGTCTTTTGTTGGCTCTTGTTTAATAACAGGCTGTTGCGTACCAGGTTCTTCCTTCACTTTTATCATAAATCCTGATGATTCACCACCAGTGCTTGCATTGCTAGTACTCTGTTTAGGTACTCTGCTTGTTTGAGACCCATTTTGTCGGTTGTTATTTGGACTGTGACACTCTTCAGTGTGATTATGAGAAGGCTGTGACAAATCACTGCGGAAATTCACTTTACATCCACAATTATTGCGAGTTCCACAACCTGTGTTTTCTTGCTTTATTTGTATCTTCACTGCAGCCATATTTGGGGTTTGTGTATTATTGTTCTGACTGTTTTGTCTTCGTTGATCTACAGTTTGCAAAAGTAGATTGCTAGCATTTGGTACAGTAGCATTTGTGTTTCTTGCAGGTTGTGTGCCAGGCTCGCCTTTGATCTCCACTCTCGGCGGCTCTCCAGAGTGACTGCTGTGTCCATTACCTGCACCATTTCCATTACCATTCGCAGCCAGGTGCCCAGCACCATTGTCGCATTGTTTCTTTCTTGGTGTGGACACATTATCTTCTTCTTCTGAACTTACTTCTATTAGATTTGGTACTTCATTTTCTTTCGAGTGTCGTCTCCGAGGAGAAATGTTGAGCTTGCGACTAGGCCGTTCTAAGCCGTTCGGTTGATTTGCATTATCTCCTGTGGCAGTTCCTTGATTGTATGCATTTGACCTTGGATGTAGATATTCATATTCTGGGTGATTATCAGATATTTGCATTCCATTGGACATTGAGTATGGGAGTGGATGAGGCATATAGTTTCTACCTTCACTCAGAACAATAACGTTGTTGTGGTAAGGGGCTCCATACTCCCTTGGCGGCTGAATGCCCGGATAATGTGCATAGTTCGGAAAGTAGTAACCATGTTGGTTAAGTGAGTGCGGTTTTGGCTGATAACGAATGTTTATGTCTGGGAGTCTCCTCTGGCCTGTGCCATCAGTACTGTCAGGATTATTAGTACCAAAAGAGTAGTCGAGTGAGCTGGAGCTATCTGGTAAGGGTTGATATTCTTCAGGGACAGGAGTATGTGAGTCAGCAGGGTGCGAGAGAGAGGACAGGTTTACTTCATAAGGTTGGTTCGGAGTTGTCGAGTTAACATAGTTTGATGAGACAGGTTTTGGTGTTTGTTCATTAGTATTTGTCTCAGTTCCAGTAGAGATACTTTCAACTGGTTCAGATGTTGTCGGCATCACTTCTACTTCATCATCACTTTCTGCAAATAGGGCATCACACTCCATTTGTTCTGTAATGAAATGAGCTGTATTTTATTAAATGATACATAGTTATGTATTTCCAGGATGGGGAAAGGATTAAATATAAATTTGTGGTTAATGAGGTCCATGAAGTGCTTACAAATAATTATGTCACCTTACACTAAAAAGACAGTATTTAATTTACTTGTCACTAATTATATCCTAGAGTAATTGTTATTCTCTTGTCCCAAAAAACAATGTTGTTACATTTTACAACTTACTATCTAAAAATAGAATATTTACTGTTAAATATTATCCTTATCCATATCCTCATATTTGAGAGAGAATAATACATATAAGTGAACATATTTGATGCACTAACATTATAAATAAACAAAGCTGATAAAACTACAGTTCTTGGAGGTTGGAGGGCATCAGTTATCAAAAGAAAGGGCTCCATAATTAGTATGTATGTATGTATGTAAATATAGTCTATATTATTTGTTTTAGTTGAATTGTTGTTAAAATTATATTTATTTTATTTTCTCTTCTACTCGTACACATTGTCTACATTTCTTTTTATCTACTTTCCTGTCGCAGGTATGCTGGAAAAGATTTCTTTAGGAATAAGCATCACCATTGTACATATTTTTCAGTTTTTTCTTGCTATCTGTTTCTATTTGTGTACATATATGGTTAATAAAATAAAATAATTACACCCTATGAATCTCTCTGATGAGTTACGAAGACAGTTTTTCCTTAGTTATCTCAACTGCAAACTATTATCTCAAACACCCCCAAATATCTCCTTTATGCATCACAAACTGTACATATTTTATGAAACAACAAGATGTACAAAGAAAGCAGTCAAAAAATCTAGATCCTTCAGATTTCTGGGTCATCAGCACCTCAGAATGAAAAACTTTGAGAGTACAAATTTATTACTTTTTCATCATACTATCTAAACTGTGGGACTCTGGGAATACTATTCTACTGTCTTGATAGAATGTATATTCACATTTTAATTGGCATTTACTGCATCATTCGTCTAAGTCTGGTGGTTGCAAGTGTAAATGCTAGGAATGGGGATTTTTATTTTGGTTGGGATTGCATCAAATAACTTCTCCCGCTCTGGGCGGAGCGGGAGGGCGTGTCAGACTTTTACTGACTAAAACCCACCCGTGTTCCTTCAGTTGCCTATGCGCCAGGGCCACGGTAACTCTTTCGAACAATCCGCGACCCTGGCAGGCATCGGCCCTAGCGGACCCCGTCATTTAGTGCTGAGTGTGCTGACATCTCTTTGAGGCGCGCGTGGAACACAACGCACCGTCGACTCGGGCCTGGTCCTTACCAGACGGCGAGCTACCCATTGCTCGCCGTCCGCAAGCTCGCGCCTACGGTGGCTGGGAATCGGCTATCGATTCCCGACGCCTAAGGTGTCTCCTCCTGCGGCGACTAGGTGCGTGAGGGCCCAACGATTGCCTCGCCCTCACGCGCTCCGCCTCCTCCTTCGCGAGCATAACTGCTTCGCAGGTGACGGCTTCCCATGAAAGATCGCCGCCGCCGATCGCCTCCGCGAGGACATGGCGGTGCTCCGCCCAAGGCGGGCAGATTTCCACCGTATGCTCCACCGTGTCCTCCGGGAGATCCACACAATGGTAACACCCGGGCGTTTCCTCCCGCCTTATGCGATACAGAAACCTCCCAAAACAACCGTGTCCGGTGAGGACCTGCATCAGGCGGAAAGTGAGGACGCCGTGGCGCCTCTCAATCCACTCCTCAAAGAGGGGACTTAACGCCGCAATTGTGGCGTGGCCAACTCTGGGTTGCGACAGTCGCACTTTCCAAGCTGCCAAGGTATGGGGACCTTGGGTCGCTCCCAAGGGATGGGATTCTTAGGCATGCAGTGTTATCGGATTTTTCCATTAGGAATATCTCAGTAGCAGCCTGTTTGTTTGGAACTGTGCTTGGTTGGAGGCCATAGGCTTGCCCCATTTTACCCATGCTGAAATCCCATAGCACCATCAGCCTATAACATTAACATTTCTGGGACACATTTATCCAGTGCGCGTTGTTGGACATAAACATAACTGTTCAATTTTTACATTTTAATTTCCATTTGTGTAATTGTTTTTGTAATCTCGATAGAATGTAATTATACATTTGGATCATGATATCTGATTTTTTTAAAAATATTTTTATACAGTTTGGCCTAAGCCTTGGTGATAAAAGTGTCTTATTATATTATATTTTCATCCAATCCTTGCTAATTCATCCCTTCCTAAGTCTGTCTAGTCTATAAATAAGTAGGAAAATAGCTCTGCTTCAATATTTATCAAATATGGCAAAAAGGAAAATAACATCAAAAGGAAAAGGATAGTTACGGTCACTTGTATAATATATGGTACATGATTAACATATAACTTGAATTAGATGTGACTGTCACTAAGTTAATTTTCCATCAATACAATTAATGTACCAATGGTTTCAACGAAATATATGTCTACCCTCAACCCAATATTTTTACACTATAGGTTGAAGATTGTTTATTTACATTTTAATAAAACATAAATATAATTTTTATGGTATTGTTAATACCTGCAAGCAAATGAGCAGAGGATTGAAAATAATATAAAAGCACTTTCAGTATTAATCTATTTTTAAAATGCAATTGAGTATTCAAATGAAAAACGACTTGAAATAAATGTAACTATGTACATGTACATTGGGTGGCTTGCTAATATAATAGTACTAGGAGAACAAATGATTTACTTACTGTGATAATTTATTAGATAGGAAGTTAATGTAGGTAATTGGTTGTTAAATAAAACAGCAATCATCCTAAGACTGGCAATAGAATGAAGCTAAGGAATTGAAAGCTATATATAAGTACTTACCATTCCTCTGTTGATTGTCAGAAGTTGTAGATGTAAACACAGTATCCAGGATGGCTGCCAGAGATGATGGACCAGCGATATCCCAAGACGGCGACAACTGCTCGCCCTCGTAGCCTTTCTCGGTCATTTTATTAACAATAATACCGTTCCATATCGTTCGAACTGAGATTAAACGTACAAGGTAACTTCGTAACTCTTGCTATTGTCAACACTCAACATCCGACATGAAGCAAGTCATATTCACTTAATTTTAACCATGTTTATATTATTTTCTAATTAATTAAAAAGCACAAGAATACAATCGTCCCGACGACATGAGTGCTGCGAGAAAAATCTAATAGAAAAACAGAAATAAAAGTTCTCCTGAATTGTCTGTATACCTATCAATAATAAGTACGACTGTACGATTTTTTTTTAAATACGAGTGACAAATACAAGTTTGACTTATTCCGCAATTTTTAATATTTTGTTAATCGACTAAATTTGTGATTATTATGTTGATTTTTCAACAATTAATATGACCTTTTTATTGGCATTACCGATTAGATTTAATTTAAAAAGAGAAAATTATTATTATTTCACGTCACAAATAAACCGACTTCACGAATCACTCGAGTGTTTTGAAAGCACGGCTCAGGAACGTTTTGTAAAGCGCCAGCTACACGCCCCGACTTTTCCGTCGACTTACCTGTGCAGCTTTAACTGCACCAGCACCCTAATTACGTAACACACTATCTATCACAATCTGAATCATTTTGAAGCCTATTGCTAATCCATTGCTTCATATGTTCGAAAAATTGGTTGGCTCATCAACGTAAATAACGCAATGAATGTTGTTGAACTGTCAAAATGAAACCCATTCCTACTGATAGTGTGTTACGTAATTACCCCGCAGGTAAAGTGAATCGTGTAGCTTGAGTCTGGACCATTTACACTTACGCGAGCAACCTTTTTGTCTGCACTGCTGGACCACAAAATCATTCTGTAAATTATAATGCTAGATGAAATAATAATATAATTTTCAGATAGAGGCGCGGGTGATGAGGTGTGGTGACGGAAAGTTCGAACTGTTTGCCACCGCCAGTCTAAACAACGCTTAATGCCAAAACTTTGCGGCTAAAAACTGCGCACGGTTAACCGCAGTGTGGCATAACAACACTAACTTTGTCAAATGTCGTGTCAAACGGCACGTCAAAAATACGTCCATTCAATGATTTCAATGCAAACACGTCAGTTCAATAGTCAATAAAGTAAAACAAATCTATCCAATTTATTCAGTCTTGATCAGACTTTGGTTTGAAGAGATACGTTGATTTAATTTGAAGAGATACGTTAATAATTTAGTTCAGTGAACTTGCTTTTAAAAAGTGCTTTATTTGTAGTGTCTTAACTCGTAATATTATATGAAACTAAACTTTTTCATGACAACTTTAGAGTATTTATCATTATTTATTGACTCTTCAAGGACTTCATAGTATATTTACTGAATGGTAAACTCCAGCACAATAGGCTGTTTGTCTTTTATACTATCCACGGCGATAAGACGAGTATATAATATGTCACCAAAACACTTACCACTATTTCTTGAAGGAGAAGTTGTAAAAGGCTTTGGAAGAGGATCTAAGGATCTTGGATGCCCTACAGGTAATATTATGAAAATAACGCTTAAGGCTTTATAGTTTCTCATGGTGTCTTATCTTAAAGGAATTTGATAAATGATTTAAGTTTTTCAAGTCTTCGTTTTTATCTTTTTAATTTTTTATTGCCTTTAATTACGTCAGCCAGTCAAAATATTCTAGAAGTATGGCAGAACAGCACAGTGAATTGTAAAACTAAAAACATTTTCTCATCTCTTTTTCAGTAAAGTTAAATGAATATTTTTCTTTCATTCTGGTCCCTGTAGTTATCCAGTATTTGTTTAATTTATTTGGTAGAAGCATGTAAAGTTGTTAACTATACACACCATCATCATGATCCACAACCCAACTTCGCCCAAAGCTGGGCATTTAATTCCCAGGTTGGGTAAAAAACTTTAACAGCAGTGTCCACAGCATAAGTTATTAAGGCTAGAAAATAATTTCTCTACTAGTGAATCTCACTTTTTTTTATTCAAAATAAAGTATTCTATATATTTTTTTAAATTCTTAATCTTTATTCTACAGCAAACTACCCCTTGGAAGTAGTCCAATCTTTGCCCAAAGAGCTGGAGCCGGGAGTGTACTATGGATGGGCACAAATAGACAATAGTGAGATCTATAAAATGGTTGCAAACATTGGGTGGTGTCCATTTTATCAAAACAAGCAAATGTCTGTAGTAAGTATACATTATGTATCTACTCCTTAATCATTAGCCATTACAAGTTCTTCATAGTTATTTATTATTACAAACTACGTAACAGTCATCCTGTCCATTTTTCAATAATTCATACAAAAATCCCATACAGAAAAGCACTTTCAGATTTTCCCAAATTTCCAACTTTCAACAAAAAAAAAAAATAGCGAATTGGATCCACCCATTCTCAAGTGATGCACTTAAATTACCAACGACCAACATTTCATTTTTATTTATACAGATTACGTAGGTACAGCACTAAGTCATTTGTACAAAATTAAGTTCAACCTATCACTCTGTCTTGCCATAGCACTGCAAACATTCAAACATTACTTTCTTCATTCACTATCAGAACTGAATTATTATTAGTAGATTTAAATTACAGGAACTAATTATTATGTAAGACTAATTTACAAATCTATTTGTTATCTCTGAATAATATTGTTTGCATTTCTGATCATACTGTTTTATTTATTCAGCTTTACATATTCTGGTAAATTCATGAAGGACATACATAATAAATTAAGGTCTGTTTGATATAAATAGATAAACTATGGAAATTAAGCAATACCTGAATACAATTAATTCCATTGGCTTTACAACACAATTTATCAGTTATGGCTTATCTCTATACAGTTATGAAATGCACTGTATCAAATGAAATGTAATGAAAGCTAATTCCTGAGTTACCTTTATCAAAGTAACGGAAACTCTATTGAATAATAGAAAAACACCCACAAGGAACAATTTTATACATGCCTGCAACAATTAGACATTAATTAGGTACTTACTTCTCTAGCTACAAGAATAAGTACGTGTTAAGTCTCGAAAAGTTTGTCGCCAATTATAATGGTCGCCATTCCATTCTTTTATCATAGAAACAACGGCCGACAATTTTCTGCATGCCTTCGCCTTATCTAGACATTACACACAAAATCACCGTGGTTTATTTTATGAATAGGTACTTTTATCTTATCGGTTTTAATACATAATTACTTAGTCAATAATCGTAATAATTTTGTTCAGAAGTTCGTAACCACAAATAAATAAAATCATTTTATAACGCTCGCAACTGCACCTAAAGGTAGGTCCAAAACGCGAGAATTTGTTATCTTTTTTTTTCGAACATTTTGTTTGGAGAGGACATTAATGCTCGTTGGAACGTCTTCAGTTTTTATCTATTCCCTGGTCTTCATACTCCTCACAACAGAAACTTCATCGTAAAGCCTGATTCAGAGTTCAGCTCGAGTACTTAAGTACCTACCCACTGTAACTAGGTACTTATCCCAAATGATCAATATACGCGCGAATGATCGCGGACGTTATGATTAATTATTGTGTCAATGCAGAGTAGGTAGACTTAAAATACATAGACCTCTCTGATCTCTGGCTACTTCTATTCAGAAATGTAGTTGCTAGGAAACGATCTTGAAAAACGCATAAAAGAGTTCAGCTTCGTTCCATCGCAATGAAGTCTTCTAGACTAAAACAGTTCAGACTGATAAAGTTCAAAACTAAGAAACAGCTGCGCCATTAAATCCATTCCATTGTTTTGTAATACTCTACCTAGTCGCATTTTGCTCATAAACAACAAAATAATTGATAGTGTTGTTATAAAATGTTCAATAGTGAATTGTATTAATAATAGGTGCTTACCTACTACTCAATAAATTAAGACATACATGTAACCTATCAGTCTTTGTGTAAATATCAAAGTCAACGTGGCTACATAATTATTTGAAACTGTTATCAAACTTATTCTAAATTAAAAATATCTCGAACATTCGGAAACCAAGTTTTATCCTGGTATATTTACTTCGTGGCTATACATAGAGAATTCAAATTTCTGAAAGAAAAAAAATGCTTTACATATATTATGTAGATAGTGGCGGAGCGGGAGGGCGTGTCAGACACTTACTGACTAAAACCCACCCGTGTTCCTTCAGTTGCCTGTGCGCCAGGGCCACGGTAACTCTTTTGAACAATCCGCGACCCCGGCAGGCATCGGCCCTATCGGTCCCCGTCAATTATGCTAACATCTCTTTGAGGCGCGCGTGGAACACAACGCGCCGTCGACCTGGGCCTGCAGGGTAATTACGTAACACACTAACAGTAGGAATGGGTTTCATTTTGACAGTTCAACAACATTCATTGCGTTATTTAAGTTGTTAAGCAGACAAATTTTTCGAACATATGAAGCAATGGATTAGCAATAGGCTTCAAAATGATTCAGATTGTGATAGATAATGTGTTACGTAATTAGGGTGCTGGTCCTTACCGGACGGCGAGCTGCCCATTGCTCGCCGTCCGCAAGCCCGCGCCTACGGTAGCCGGGAGTCGGCTATCGACTCCCGACGCCCAGGGTGTCTCCTCCTGTGGCGACACCACGCACTATACCTGCACCCTAATTACGTAACACATTATCTATCACAATCTGAATCATTTTGAAGCCTATTGCTAATCCATTGCTTCATATGTTCGAAAAATTTGTCTGCTTAACAACTTAAATAACGCAATGAATGTTGTTGAACTGTCAAAATGAAACCCATTCCTACTGTTAGTGTGTTACGTAATTACCCTGCTGGGCCCTAATTCACTATGATCACTTAACGATTCCTTACTTCGAAACCACGTCAATTCCTTATCTAACCACGACATCTGCTAATAACGTATTCTCTTGGATACAATAAACGAAACCGTTTCTACAAGACACGATATTGATATGGTATGATTACGCGGGGAATAATAATTACGATACAGGTTTGGAGCCCTGTGGGAACTAAGGTAGGAATAGGTTCACGTAGGTTAGAGGCTTAGCGATTAGCTTGTACGTTACGGGTCTCGGGTTGGATTCCGCATAATTATGGAGACTAGGATAGGTACCTACTTAAATATTTTTCCACCAATGGCTAGTTTGTTTCGAGTCTGGGTGATTAAGAATGTACGATTTATTTTTGCAAAACTAAACCACAATAGCAATATTTACCGTACCTACCGTTCTAGTGCCGCCATCTATAATTTTTGAATGGAAAGTAACAGCGCCATGTGAGCATATTTCGAACTAAATAAGTTATGAAAAAAGAAAGTAATCTGCGTTGGGAATGGCTAGTGGTAATAAACACGTTACGTAAATTTATTTATTTATAATGTTCAAACTAAGGTGCTGATGATAATCGCTGATCAGCATCTCCCAAGTTTTTTTTTTCACCAGTATTAAAAAAAAACAGTTCTCACAGGTACCATCACTTAGCAAACTAGCTAATTTTATCTAAAGATTATACAATCAGTCAATATTCGGGAATCGAATCCGCACTCTTGCGATACAAGGTCAGACTTTAGGTTATGATGATCCACCAAATTTCGAGTAGAATCTGCCACTTGGTAGAACCGGTCGTACTTCTTTATTGTTATAAGCCCAAATCTCTTGTCCCACTGTTGGGTAAATTGCCTCCCACCCTTCCATTTTATTCATCGGTCACGATTAAGTACTAGGTAATAAACCTGTTAGGTCTTCAAAGTTGTCTTGATATCTCCATCGTGGTCTACCGCTGTTTCAGCAGTCGATAAGTAGAAATAATTAAGCCTTATTTAATTAATAGCCACTGCCTTGATTGTCGGGGCCGTTACCAGTGGTAACAGCCCCGACTTACAGAGTTGTAGGTTCGACCCCAGATAGGAGCTTTACCTACTTTGTGTAAATAATTTCATCACAACTGCTCTCAAAACGGTGAAGGAAAACATCGTACGAAAACCGGCATGTCCCAGAACCAAAAATTCGAAGACATGTGACATCTACCAACCTGCACTGGGCCCGCGTGGTAGATTAGAGCCCACTCCTTCTCACAGAGAGGAGGCCTATGTCCCATGTAACATTTTCAGTTATCTCCTATGAAACTACTCCATCGTTCCCAGGGTTACCGCCATTGGTAACGAATAAACAAACTGAATCGATTGCTTGAATTACAGCCGACCAATTATTACCCAACCCATTCAATAATGAAACCACGCCACTTTTTCACGCGTGGTACTTTGTAGTTGTTTCTTCAACATGTCTGAAGTCTCATGTTAATATTATAATACATATTTGTACGCCGTTAAGGTAAAACATGACTGATTCTTTCTGCAATGTACTTAACACCTTGCATGCTTCGTCTGTGTATACTCATGTTTCTGACAAATAAATGATGTCTCTCTCTCATTCTCATACCACGTGCTCGCCGGCGCGAGGATGTTTGTTATTTGTTGAAATAGGTTATCTATCCAAATCTATTTTAGATTAATGAATTACCTGTATAGCGTCTTATAGGTAGAAAGATGTTCATGATTTATGGGTTATTTTGTTACATTACATATTGGAGCACAACTTTTAATCAATATAAAATTTATCATACCATAACTTTTGCTGATTTTGAAATTACCTAATGTAGTACTGTACCACATTGTGTTAACTTTTTCAGGAAACCCATGTCATGCACAAATTCGACGGAGACTTCTATGGATCACATTTGAAAGTAAGCCTAGTTGGTTATTTGAGAGGAGAGAAGAATTTTAAATCTTTAGATGACCTAATAGAAGCAATCAAACAAGACATAAAGAATGCAGAAGAAGCCTTGGAGCTGCCTGAAGCACAAATAGTAAAGGCAAATACTTTTTTTGAAAAAGTAGATTTGTAGCTTACTTGCAATTTTATAGACAATTTTTTTTTTGTAGTATAAATACTACAAACTGTTATGATAATTGACATGGTTGATTATTTAATTTCAATAATGAATGTTTATTTTTATAGAATTAACTAGTTTTAATTTTCCTCTTTCCGGTTTTAATTGAATCAGAATAGATGTTTTATACTTGCAGACATCACAATGTTTTCGTGTAAATTATATTGATTTATAGTATATGTAAAAGCTAGCTTGCAATAGAATGTTAGTAATGTTACCACTTTATCATAGAAAATATAATAATAATAAGATAAATTATTCAAGCAAATATATGAGGGATATTCCTTGACTATGTGATATTTATGAAAAAATGTGCAATGAATTTATTTATAAGAAAATAAAAATATTTACAATAAAAGTTACATTTATTTTAAAGAATCAAACCACAGTATTCCCTTTGAAAAAGCCTTTTATTGGTAGTGCTTATCTGGATCCATTTTAACAAATTTTTGTAAAATATCTCTCCTTCTCACATTGGAAATAAAAGAATCTTAAAGTAAATAGGGCTCTCTCTCCGGGATAATTAATGTTGTTTTCTTCTAAATGAACATCCTGGAACAGAAAAATGGTGTGTTAGTGAAGATTGAAAGGCTTTATCTTTCACGGAGATGACAATAAAAAAAAAACAATGAGTATATTCTAAGTTACAAGTATCATAACAAGACACCAAGTTTATAACGTAAAAGATAAAAATAACTACAGTGGTCACCACCTTATCACTAGGAAACATTAATTTGTTTTTACTTTCCAAAATAACTGTCCAATAAATAACTATGTCATATAACAGGGAACAATAAAACAAAAATATAGACAATATCAAGAAGTATATATATCATAGATAAGAGCATCAACAAAGAATAGAATAATTATTGCACAATAGGTGCAACGCAAATAAAACTGCAATATTGCACAATTTACACTAACATTAGAAATAACAACAGTAATTCCTTTAGAATAACCTGAATTCATGCCACAGACTTATTAGGGGCACACATATTTATTTACTGATAGGCAAACTGCCTGCCAGCTCAAGTAGTATTTGATGATCTTAGTTTTATTAGCAATAATTGTTGTTTTATACCATTTTAACTTGATAAATGATTGTTTGTAGATAAGGATCTATCTCATAAACATATAGATAGGCATCCATAAACATGTTTACACAATAGTCTGACATAGTTATGGAGATTTAGATGACATGGCTAGAAAGGAGGGGTGGGGGGTGCCTACTAAGATGACAGCTAATAGAGATGTATGAAAGAAGACATTCTGCACCACACCAAGTAAATTGGAATAAGGGCAGGGGGGGATAGTTAAGACAATAAGTTCATCGCTGTCGTGTTTCTCTTACACAATTTTAAGACACTAGAAAAACAATGTTTTTAAACCTTATTTGGTATAAGACACTAGAAAAACAATGTTTTTAAACCTTATTTGGTATAAGACACAGTCCCAAATTAATGCAGTACATGAGTATTGCTTACAGGCAACCAGTTTAGAAAAACCTAATTTGTTAAGAGGATACTGATAAAATTCAGTAACATTTCTATAAATACCAGTATTTATAGAAATACTAGTGAATTTTACCAGTATCCTGTTAACCAATCCTCCTAGTATCCGAATAACCCAAACAAAGAGTGTAATATATCCAGATATATTACACTCTTATACTCTTTGTTTGGGTCACTATCAGATGAATTTAATGATTGAGTCATGGGTGGTTTAGGCTATGTTTTGCATTGCGGTGTGATAATAACAATAAAAGTTTCACAACTGTCAAGTTTCAGAACAGGGAGGAAGATGGTTAAGAAAATAAGTTCATTACTGACATGTTTGTCTCTTGCCCAATTTTGAGACAGTTTTTAAAGCTTATTTGGTTTAGGTTTACGACAGTCCTAAATTAATCCAGTACATGTGTATTGCTTACAGGCAACCAGTTAAGATAAACCTAATTTGTTAATGAGGATACTGGTAAAATTCAGTAGCATTTCTAGAAAGACTGGATATATTACACTTTGTTTGGGTCACTATCAGAGGATTATAATGATTGGAGTCATGGGTGGTTTAGGCTATGTTTGCCAATGCGGTGTAATATTAATAAAAGTTTCACAACTGTCAAGTTTGTGAACAGAGATGAGTATAGTATAAGTGAAAAGATTCTTACCCTCCGTTAATCTAGCGCGACCACCGGTGGGCTGGCAAAGGATCGTTGAGCAACCTGCACATACGACCACCCTTTGCGCGTGACTGAATACAGTTGTGATTTTGTAGCAGCCAGGGCACTTGACATCCATGAAGTATGAGTTCGGATGTGGCACCAGCCTCTTCAACTTGTGTTTCCTTTTCTCCGACGCGGGAGAAGGATGCAGTAAATCAATTGCGAGCTGAAATACCGAAGACGCACATTTAGGTTATTTGGTCACTTCGCAGTATATAAAATTTGTGGATGTATAAACTTTTAAAGCACTGATTGAACTCTAACAGCCTCATTTTGTTAAAAACTGTGAAAGAATTGCCTAAATCTTCAAGTTTTATGTTAGTTATGCATCTGACATGTCAGGTACTGCCATGTGTATCCGCTTGTTTGGATGAGACCGATTTTCCATTTTCATGTTGGAAGGCACTATTACAAACTACCAGATATATCAGAAAACAATAACGGACACAAAAAACTTGTGATATCATTGAACACAGTGAGATATTTTACTCAGATAAATAAAAATACACACCGGCATGGTTACAGCTTTGATGCAGAACCGGAAAAGGAAAGGCTGCCAATTGCCAACGACAAGGAAAAATATCTTTTATATTCATAGACAAAAAGAAAAGGGTACGTTCATACAACAAATGTGAATCATTTCGATAAACAAAAAGGTGTTCCTAAAAATTTAATTAAAATGCTATGTGCTTTAAACTTGAGGATATCCAATAATAATTAAATGATTACTGAAAACTAAATAAAATATTATAAAAGTCTGCCATTTTGTAAAAGTTTCTTCAATAGCGAAGAAACTTTTGTGTTCTAGGGTTATTAACAATTACATGAAACTCAGTCCACATTAAATTACCTATTTCCTATTTCTTTTACGTATATCTGCATATCAAATCGGTTCAAAAGTAAAATAGTCTAAAATTTAACCACAACCACGGTACCACGGTCAAAAAGTGCAGCGTCTAAACCTTAGTAGAAAAAAACATTGATAACTGGGCTCTGGTAAGAATGTCAACTTTGACAAAAAAAAAATTGACGTTATTGGCAACAGCAGAAAGTTAACCTCCGAAAGTTTATCTTGCAAATAGGCAAATTGTCTGTAGATTTTGTACCTTGAACATCAGTGGACCATTAATTTGGGGTTCTCTTTTCTTTTGATATAATGGCTGACGAAGAATACGAGGCAGAAGACGCGGGAGCAGACTATGACGATATTGCCGAGGACGATGATAACATTGAGGAGACAGAGGAACAGGAGGAAGAAGGATTTAATGTGCAGTGCCTCTTGCCCGGCCAAGCTGGCGGAGGAGTTGAGAAGTCTAAGCGCATCACTTCGCGATACATGACCAAGTACGAACGAGCGAGAGTTCTGGGTAAGGTTATGTTTTGAGCTCCCGATACATACACAATGCATTGCTATTTTTCTGATATCATTCGAATACTAAATGCTGGTCCTGAGTGCTGTATGAAAACTGATGATCTTTAAATATCATAATAAACAAATAAAACCAGACCAAAACCAAAACCGTAAAGGCATACTGAACTGTAAATTTTGTATTTGATGTTAATGTGACTTACGATTTTTATAACATTTCAGGTACAAGAGCATTGCAGATTGCTATGTGTGCCCCAGTAATGGTAGAGCTGGAAGGTGAAACAGATCCTCTACAGATAGCAATGAAAGAACTGAAGCATGGCAAAATTCCAATCATTATCAGACGATACCTCCCCGACCATTCCTATGAAGACTGGAGTATAGACGAGCTTATAATCATAGATCATTAGAGAGCCGTAGTATTTTCATTGACTTTTCACCAAACTCATCATTTCAAGGCCTTAGTTATCATTTATTATTCTGAATTACATTATAATAATATGTTGGTTGCTTCCTGTCTATTTAAAAGAATGTCAATAAAATTAAATACTAACTAGCTCATAGGCTATGCTCCCCAGAGCATGTTATTATTTAAAAATTACCCATAATCTTAGGGTGATTTATTTTAATTTGTGTAATCTAGCATACTTCCTACACATATTTTCATTATAAAAATAAATAGTTGTACATAATTTAAGTGAACACTTTCCTCGGTAGTCTTGATTTTATCAACCATAATTTTCTTAGGAGATCATACATTTTAAGAATATCATAAATTGTAAGTTAATAGTTTTAAGAAATAAATTAAGATTTTATACATATATTTTTGTTTTCTTTGTTAAATACATGTAAATTGCCCTTTTTCAAAATAATGGCTGTTTTACAAAACAGCGGGGTAATTGCGTAACACACTAACAGTAGGAATGGCTTTCATTTTGACAGTTCAACAACATTCATTGCGTTATTTACGTTGTCGAGCACACAAAATTTTCCAACATATGAAGCAATAGATTAGTAATAGGCTTCAAAATAATTCAGATGGTGTGTTACGCAATTAGGGTGCAGTAGTTTAGTAAATAAAAACCATCTGGCACACATCACAATTTTTTTTTTTATAAAACATTGCCCCACACTAGGAATCTCTCCTGTATTGTGGGTGCGTTTACAAACATTTAAACTCACATACACAAACAACCAGACCCGGAACAACTACTTGTAAGTCATACAGATATTTGCTCCGTGCGGGAATCGAACCCGCGACACGCAGCGCAGCAGGTAATCGCTTAACCACTGGGCCAACCGTGCCGTCAATATGAAACAAATGCAAAACACACATGCATGCAAAACTGGTTTTCAATTTCGAGAAACCGCTACTGTCCGCTTAATACTTTTGTCTTTTGAGATTTCACATAAGAGGATTCAGACTGGAGCCTTGTGGAACTCCCACAATGACTACTATCCACCTAATACTATTGTGTGTTACAAGACCATGACTTTTCATACAAGGGGATTCAGGCTGGAGCCTTGTGGAACTCCCAGAATTACTACTATCCACCTAATACTATTGTGTGTTACAAGACCATGACTTTTCATACAAGGGGATTCAGGCTGGAGCCTTGTGGAACTCCCAGAATTACTACTATCCACCTAATACTATTGTGTGTTACAAGACCATGACTTTTCATACAAGGGGATTCAGGCTGGAGCCTTGTGGAACTCCCAGAATGATTACTGTCCAGCTGATACTATTGTGTGTTACAAAACAATGAGTTTTTACATAAGGGGATTCAGACTGGAGCCTTGTGGAACTCCCACAGTGACTATTGCCCGCCGAATACTATTATATTTAACCCTAGAGTGGCAAGAGTATACTATAATCATAGCCTGGGACGCCGCGCCGCTTGCAATTTTTTGGTTAATTAGAAATTGCGGGGATGCATCGATTGTACGTTCGTACCAACTCAGGGTACCCACAACTTTACAATAACAAAAAAAAAAAAGGGTACTCACAACTTTCGGGAGGTTCCTGTTTCGGATAAGGCGGGAGGAAACGCCCGGGTGTTATCATTGTGTGGATCTACCGGAGGACACGGTGGAGCATACGGTGGAGTTCTGCCCGGCTTGGGCGGAGCACCGCCGTGTCCTCGTGGCGGCGATCGGCGGCGGCGACCTCTCGCGTCCGGCCCTGGTTCAGGCCATGGTACGGAGCGAGAGGGAATGGGAAGCCGTCACCTCCTTCTGCGAAGCAGTAATGCTCGCGAAGGAGGATACGGAGCGCGAGAGGGAGAGGCAATCACTGCGCCCTCGCGCCCCTAGTCGCCACAGAAGGAGACACCCTGGACGGCGAGCAATGGGCAGCTCGCCGTCCGGTAAGGACCAGGCCCGGGTCGACGGCGCGTTGTGTTCCACGCGCGTCTCACAGAGATGTCAGCACCATTGACGGGGTCCGATAGGACCGATGCCTGCCGGGGTCGCGGATTGTTCGAAAGAGTTACCGTGGCCTTGGCGCACAGGCAACTGAAGGAACACGGGTGGGTATTAGTCAGTAAGAGTCTGACACGCCCTTCCGCTCCGCCCAGAGCGGGAGAGGTCATTTGATGATTTCACAACCAAAAAAAAAAAAAAAAAGTGGTACCCACAACGCATTATAGGGTGATCCTGCGCCCGACTATCTTGCACCGCCGCCGCCGTTACCGAGAAATTGACTGCAATTGTCTGAGAGGTATTAGTAATGTTTGACTGAAAATTTGTAGATTTGGTTTTTTTCATTTTTATGAGCTATAATAGCTATTTCCCATGTATTCGATAGCTCAAAATTACCAGTTAGACAAACAGTTAGCTATTTAAAAAACATTTCCGTAAGGCTGTGTCAGAAGGTGTAATACTATATTCAAGGTTAATTTATGGACTAATTAGAGTTTCTCTAAAAAAACGTTTTGACTTTAAAGAAGGTACAATGCTTTACTGTTATTTAGATTCTTAAGTTTCAGTACATATTGTAAAAGTTTTATAACAAAACCCCCGCCGCCACGCCGCCGCACAGTGGGTCGAAACGATGATTTTAGTGACTTAGGGATCAACTTTGTTTTTTTACTTTTTTCTTTATGCGAATCGATAGAACTCATTAACATCAATAATAATTGTTCTGATGCTTTTTTTCCTAAACTTGCTCCTTTAGGTGGAAAAATGCATTTTGTGATATTTTTGTATGGAGCGGATCAAATTAAATTAAATTCTTGCTAAGTGGCAAGTGATCCCGCTTTGAAACTATATTTTTCTTAAAGCTTGCCTAGTCTACTATCATTTGATGCTATGAACATTTGCATGAAGTTGCAACACTGCCAAATAAATGAATCGAAAAAAATGAAAAAATACATTGAATAATTTTTATTTACTCAAGTTCTTTTAAGTTAAAAGTTATGTGGAATAGTAAGTAAAAGCACTTAATAATTCACATAATTAATTAACAACTAACGACAATATATTAAGGTTCGTTATTAGCTTAAATTTACTAATTACCGACCATCATCGACTTTCTATTGTCGTCCGATAATGTTTAAATTTACCAAAGAAACCCAGACAACAGTGGCAACTATAAAGGGTAACATAACAGAAGAAATAGAAAGACGTCTGCCAACAAGAATTCACCAAGTAGAAGTTAAGCATCAATTGTACCTGACGATGATAGGCGGCAAAATAACATCATATTTGTCGGATACATCTGCAGCTGTCTGTGATATTTGCAAGGCAAAACCGTCAGAGATGAACAATTTAGAGGCATTTTCTCAAAGAGAAAAAAACGAGGAAATGTACCAGTATGGTATGTCACCCTTGCATGCCTGGATAAGATGCATGGAGTGCTTACTTCATATGGGTAAATATAATTTTATTACTTCATATTTTTTCATGTTTGTAGTTTTCTCTGAGATTATTTTTAAGTAACATTTCTTTTTTTTTGCAGCTTATCGTTTGGACTTCAAAAAATGGAGTTGCAGAGGCGACGACAAAGAAAAACTGTCCCTTAGAAAGAGTGCTATACAGCAAGCATTTAAGAGGGAATGCGGTTTACTCATCGACATAGTCAAACAAGGAGTAGGCACAACCAATGATGGCAATACTGCCAGAAGATTTTTCAGGGATTCAGTAACAACAGCCCGCATAACTGGGATTCGTGAAGATTTGATAGAAAGGTTTCACGTGATTCTTCAAACCGTTGCATCTGGAGAGCGCGTGGACCTTTCTAAATTTTCCGAATTTTGTAAAGATACGGCAGAATTGTATGTTACCTTGTATCCCTGGTATTATATGCCTTCCAGTGTACATACATTGTTGGTACATGGGAGTGACATAATAAAGAACTTTGGTGTCATACCTATAGGGAAACTGTCGGAAGAGGCAGCGGAAGCTCGTAATAAAGATTTTAGGAAATATAGAGAGAGTCATTCTAGAAAGGTAAGTAGAACGGCGACAAATGAGGATGTTTTACACAATCTTCTTTTGTCGTCTGATCCAAAGATCACAAGTCTACGGCCTCGATATGCGAAACAAAATAGAATGGTTCTCTCTCCAAAAGTCAAAGAGCTTCTGCTGAGTTTCTCTTCAGAATCCGATTTAGATTTTATTGATGTAGATAATTTACAAGATAGTGAATAACATTATTGATAGATTGTAAGTTTCTTGATTTTTTTTATTAGTTTGTATGTCATGACTGAAACGAAATAGTAATTTTGTTGTTGTATATAGTTAGTTTTAAGTTTTTACCTTTAGTAAATTTGTATTTGCATGTATCTTTACTTACTATTCCGTATTAAATCTAATTTAAAAGATTTTATAAGTTCATTAAATAAACAAATAGAAATGAATAGATCCACATTTTTAAATAACACGTACTTAGTAAATTCAAGCAAATCGGGGACCTTTAAATGTATTGTCGTTAGTCTTTAAGTAATTATGTGAATTATTAAGTGCTTTTACTTACTATTCCATATCAATTATAACTTAAAAGAACACCCGAAAATAAAAAATGAAGCTTTTTATTCAAAGTATTTTTTTCATTTTTTTCGATCCATTTATTTAGCAGTGTTGCAACTTTATGCAAATGTTCAAATCATCAAATGATAGTAGACTGGACGACCCCTAAGAAAAATATAGTTTCAAAGCGGGATCACACGCCACTTGGCAGAAATTTAATTTAATTTGGTCCGCTCCATACAAAAAAATATCAAAATGCATTTTTCCACCCAAAGGAGCAAGTTTAGGAAAAAAATTATCAAAACAATTATTATTGAGGTTAATGAGCTCTATCGATCCGCATAAAGAGAAAATTAAAAAACAAAGTTGATCCCTAAGTCACTAAAATCATCGTTTCGACCCACTGTGCGCCGCCGCGGTGTCGCCCGGGGTTAATTTCATACAAAAATAGCATCCAAATTTCCGACGTTCTCGGTGGACTCTCCAAATATTTTATTTCATACAAGCCTTGTCCTAAAAATTACATACACAACAAAAAAAGAATTTGCCAAATAGTTGCAGCCGCTTTGAAGTGAGGTGCGGACAAAATTTTTTGGCAATTGCTTTTTATTTATATATAGATATAGATAGATAGCCTCCCACCAGGCGATTATTAAGCGGGGATAAAATAAGATAAGTATTCTAGGATTAGGAAGCTTAAGTATAATACTACTAGCTTGTGCCCGCGGCTTGGCCCGCGTGGAAGTCGGAAATTATCCTACGTGCTACCGGGATAAATAGTATCCTATCAACCAAATCCATTCAGCCGATAAAGCGTGAAAATATAACAGACAAACAGGTTTTTATGATTCTGAATGTCTAAATAAAATGTAATAATAATTCACTTTAGTATTAATAGCATTAAATTTAAATATTTATTTTATAACTTCAAATTATAATAATTTTTAAACGGATGGACCGATTTAAATGAAATAAATACTGAAATAAATAATATCTCAAGATATGGGTTCTGACTATATTTCCAATTCCTTAAATCTCTTAAAAAGAGGTACACAAAAATTTCAATAATCATGTGAATTTTCAAATTGTCACTTACTTTACTCCCTTGGGGGATGATTTTACAAAAAACTGAAACCGATATTTTTTTATGTCTTACCAAAAGCACACATTTAAATTTTCATACCTCTAACTTAAGAAATCCTAAGTTTCCCATATAAACTTTCATCCCCTATATCACCCCCTTTTAGGATTATTTTTGAGACAAATAGTAGCCTATGTCCTTCCTCAGGGTGCCATCTATCTCCTTGCCAAATTTTATTGAAATACGTTCAGTTGTTTAGGCGTGAAAAGGTAACATACAGCCAGACAGGGTTACTTTCGAATATATAATACTAGTATGGATTAGTTAGATCGCTAAGGGGTCCAGCCTGGAGCCTTGTGGGACTCTCACTGCGACAACTGTCCGCCAAAAAGTATTGTGTTTAAGAAGGATTTAGATCAATTAGTTTGTAGATACGGGGCTCTCACTGGAGCTTTGTGGCACTCCCAACAAGCAAAGTAATCTTATAAAAAAATATGATAAGTGTATTAACACTTATAAGATTCTTATAAGTGCATTGGTGTAGACTATTTTACTTATAGTAGCATTTCACAAGCCTTAATTTACTCAGGAGCATTTGCTTCTATAACTTAGTCTTCTAGTAAATACAAGTTTAACTTATAGAACAGTTATAAGACTCATATACTTATAAATGCATTTCACAAGACTAAATATACTCAAGAGCATTGGTTGCTATAACTAAGTCCTATAGCTACTACAAGATTAACTTATAGGACAGTTATAGGATACATTTACTTTTAACATACTTATCAGAGATCCTTATAAGTATTGGCATTATCGTCTTGTCGAAGTCTCTTATATGATTGTTAGCATGTTACGAATACGCTATGAGAGCAAACATGCTTACAAATTACTTGACCAAGTACTTTGTAAGTAAACGTCAGCCATTTTGTCAACTTACAGTTTGTCATCTCATAGTCAAGTGCAACAGATTATGTAATGGAGGGTTCCGTCGAAAATGATGCTGTACCTGTTGAGTGCTATTCTAATCATGAAGAACAGGAAGAAAAGACCATGAGGAAGAATATGATTCAGAAATAAAAGAAAGCACAGACTCTGAAAAGAATCATGAATTACTTCAAGATATACAAAGCTGGGCTATAAAATTGAATATAATGCATTTGACACCAAATGAACTATCAATAATATTATACAAAAGATTTAAAAACATTCTACCCAAAGATGCACGAACTTTGTTAAAAACAAATAAAAGTCTTGTAAACTTGCTTAAACAGTTGACGGACGAAAAAATAATCAAAGCTTAGTCAGATTTAACGGGTGAGGTTGATAAACAATTCATGAGGAACCCTAATTTGTTTTAAAATGGAGGAGAAGTGATAGTTACCAAAACTGTAATAAGTACTAATTTGCTAATAGTGATTCTATAAAGTACTCAATGAAGAGCATTTTTAAAACATGGCGAATATTCACAAGAATCATTGAAATTAAATTTTAACAACAACTTCACAATGTTCAATTTTGCTCTAGGCGTTACGAAAAAATCAATATGCGGTACATATTCACAGTAAATTTGACTTCCCCACCAGTTTCCACACTATATTCACAAAGTAACCAGCTATATTAAAAACGAATGAATTCTAATGGAATTATTTATATTAGTAAGGAATATAAAAAGAAACAAATTTCTCAAATACAAAACACGTGCACGTTACAGTTTATACCTATATAATGTACTTATAACAAATAACCAAGTATGTTACAAGCGCATTATAAAATTGATAGGTTTCATAAGATACTGGAGTCAAAGCGTTATAGAAGCACTAGTGCCTGTAACTGCATAGGCTAAGATTGTTATAGAAACTATTGTTTTTCGTCAAGTATATTATACGAGTTAATGACTTTATCCAAGTTCATTATAAGATCGTTACAGAAATATATGCTCCTATATTTGCGCCCAAATCCTTGTTTGTAGCATACTTCAAGTATCTTATAAGTGCATGAAAAAATAGTCTTGAGACCATTATAAGTACCCGATTTTGCTACTTGGGACTCCCACGGTGATTACTACTGTCCGCTGAATACTTTTGCATACAACAAGCGCTAGGCAATGAGTTTAATCGCTAAGGGGCTCAGCTGAAGCATTGTGGAACTCCCATTATGTCTTCTCCCTACCTAAGAGACCCCAGACCCTACCAGAGTTTTCTTCCATAAATTTTGGACTCTTACATGGGCATTGGCTTAATTCTAAACCCCGGTTTTTGTAACCTTGATCTAAGTATAGTCTCTAAAGGCAATTAATCGTCTGTCACATCAGGTAATAGCTGGTGCTTGTTTGGTTAAAAATATTATGAATTCGAAAGTAAATCTGTCTGTTATCTTTCAGCTGAATGGATTCCGATGAAAGGCACACGCAGGTATACAATGACCCGGTTAGATCATAGGATACTTTTTATTCCGGTACCGCGTTCCCGTGGGATAATCTCCGACCTCAACCCAGGCGAAACGCGGGTAGAGGCTAGTAGGTAATAAAAGTTGAACTTAGGTTTAAGCGTTCTCTTGGTTCTGCGGAACCCTTTGGACAGGACATGAATTAATTATTTACCCTAACATCGTTAACTAACAAAACCAAAGAAAGGTATACTTGTTTCGAAATGAGTTTTATTTTATAAGTCACTCTTTCAATGATTCCTCGGCTCTAGGTATTTTTTTTTTTGACACATCGGTTTGGCATTTTGCAGCGTTGCCCAGACGTAGCCAGAACGTTCTATTATGTAGTCAATCTTAAACAAGAGTGATGATAAAATAATTAGTTAATTAACTGACCCTTTTATTTCTTTTGGTACAAACCCGATAAATCTCAGTCATTTTGATATAATAATAAATGTTTGACAATCGGTAACGTTGCCACTAGGCGCCAAATATTTATTGCACCCAGATATTGGTAACAAACGGTCGCGTCCTGTAATAAATTCACAGTGGCGCTATAAAATATGATTGTTTTACTAGTGTCTGGGCTTCTTCATGCTGTAAATATTAAGTAAATTCTCTACCAGTTTAAAGATCGTTTACGTGTTGACATATCTTTATGTGCGAAATCATTTATACTGAAACTGAAAGATTCTTATTTTGTCTCGAGGACTATCCATCCAGGTGAATAGGGGGCAGCATCCATCTAGGTCGCAGGAAACTAGGAATCCTTTTTTTTCCTTGCATGAAAAGCTCCAGTAGGGTTTGCCACTGTAAAGTCACCTTGGTAATATACAGGATGGCAGGGACATCGACGTGCAAACTGTAACCAAGGATTCAGTACAAGATTTTAAAACTTTCAACGCCGGGGGGCGTTGAAAGTTTTCGCCAGTTATTAAATTAAAAAATTGCTGTTCCATACATAGATACTAGGGGGTCTAGAATCATGTGTTGAACTCATGGTTAGTTTGCGCGTCCAATGACCCTGCCAACCTGTAGGTTCCTACCGTTCGAAAGGTCTGAGAATGTTTACCTAGTAAAATATCCGTCTTTCCTGATAAAACGCAGGTTAGGTAGGCACCTACACACACCCAAATGTGTTGTTATGACACCTACGGTACAAGGACTATCTGTAAATAGCAGCGAATGAAAATTATATTTGCGTAGGCACTGGCTTTGAGGATGTCACTGCACCAAGTGCAGTAATTTCGAGAGCGACATGCTGATGTATTAAAGCGGGCGGCCACACCAGCGGCATACTCCTCCTGCCAACGATCTTGTATGACGACAAGTATTAATGCTTCGTGAACGTAACACCAGCATCTCGCTTGTCTTATTACGTTATGCATAGCCATTTGGCGCGACCCTATTATATATATTATCTAATCCTGGACGAAATTAAACCACAATTAAAGTGGGAAGACGTCATAGAAGACGGGGATACAGTTTCCCTAAAATACGTGGAGCAACCTTGAATGACATGTGTGTTGTTACAAATTAGAAATGTTTCGTTTTGGATCTCTTTGATAGAGTAGGTACCGTAATGAGAACTCGAGGATTTTATTGTGAGATAGACAGTAGACACTCTGTTTCTAACAGGTGTTAAATGTGTTGACTCATACTCTACGGAACTTCATTTGGATGGATAAGTAATTCGTTATAATAAATCAGTCTCACATTCTTAAGCGTTTGTTTCTTTTAGTCTCGTTATGATAGTCGAGACGTTATGTATATTAGAAAAACCTGTAGGTTAGAATAATATATAAAACACGTGGATTATAAACAAAATAAGCTTTATTGAGGCGTCCAGATTGTGATGTGAAGCAGGTTGGTCCCGCGGGCGCCGCGCGTCGTCGTGGGCTGCGCTTGGCACGCGCACCGTGCTGAATATCGCTGAAAGCTCCGGCGCGGGGAGAGCCTCGCACTCACGCCAGTACCCCTCCGACCAGCGATGCTGTGCTGTCTCCGGAAATAGAGTACGTCCGTCGTCTTTACGTGCAGTGTCGCGTACCGCTTGCCGCTGCAGCCAACATTTTAGCCATTGAATCGCGGTTAATAATAGAGTTGTCGTTCAATAATTTATTGCTTTCGTATAAGATTTATTTCGTTACGTCTTTCGGTTTGATCAACTCCAACCGCGATTTAATGGCAATGGTTCTGACCCGAGTTGCATTCCTGAGGGGATGCGAGTCGTGTTGAGCCGAAGTATTAAGTGGATTCGGTCATTCAGTGTAGATGTGTACAACGTCCTTAGATCGGCCGAACAGGTGCGCGAGTGTGTGTGCAAATGACTGATAGCCCAGCGTAGCGGGCTTAACTTGAACAACATGTGGAGCAAAGGATTGACGCTATGGAGGATAATGTTGTGCATGTTGTTGGTGGCGTCGGCGTGCGCCGCGACGGTGCGAGGTGAGTCCAAGCTGCTCGCCGAGTGGGAGCCAGCGGCACATCTTTGCTCCCACTCTGCGTCACTACATCGTTGCTATTTTCGGCGCAACTTGCGCTGAAATTATGTAAAAAGCTCACGTATGTGCTCTATTTTTGGCAATAACCTTAGGTGAAGTTTTGTATGACAAAATGATCTAGTGACCGAGTTATTAACAGGTTTTGTCTATTCTCTGCTATGTTTATCAGACAGAGTTGAGTGAAGGTAGAGCACCGGCCGCCTCGCTACATCGCAAAGCTAGATACGTAAATAGAAATACAGGGATTTGTCGCTGTGCGTCGCCATCTTGTGAAAAACGATAGGATCGTGACGACATTATAAAAGTATGACAAAGATCTAGGTCACGTCATAACTGCATGTTGCCCTTCATCGTTAGCGTAATGCTTAAACTTAAGAACTAAGTCCTTCTTTAATTCAGACGGTAAACCAATATTTGGTTTGCGTCCAACTAGAGCACATAGAGTGTTACCGTTAAATTTAAATTATGCGGTAGTATAGTAAACATACTTTTTCTCTGCTGTGCAATTTAGGCAGAAGATATATTTTTAAATAAAAACAAAACCATCTAAGTGACCTAAAAACAATAGAATTTGCGTATTATAAGCAGAAAAAGTCGCAGAAGTAGATAGTTACACAAACATCTATGATTGCTAAGAGCAGGCAGGCATATGGCAGAAAGCATTCAGTGTGCATAGTAAAGAGACTACACGTACCTAGAGAGTGTCAGCTACACATGTAAGTCAATGTCAGGCAGCATAGCATGCAACATAAAACACAAACAGCTCTACTTTGTAGAACGACGCACCAAGGCCGGCAATAAACCGCTCGGTGAAAATACTACACATGAGAAGATCCAAGACGACTCAAAAATATTTCTAATCTCTCATTTCCTGTATTCAATTCCTTCATAAATGTTGTTGATAGATCTAAAGGGCTCCCAGGCTATTATTAAAATGGTAAGTATGTGGGTAGTTATTCCAAAAGTTTCATAATTTTAGTCTTTATACATGATGGGTCCCTAATTTGAAGGTTATCTACAGCGTGTATAGCACCAAAGCTATGAGATTTAATAAAGAAATTAAAAGACTATCAATCAACTGATACCTAATCATAGTTTGGATAATGAAACACCCACGTACGGATTCCTTAAAAACTGGAAAGAAGAAGCGCAGAAGTTTAGTGTAAGAAATGAAAATGTAATTGTCCAGGACTGGCAAAGAACAGGCAAATAAAAAAAATATATTAGATAGAAGGCTAAATAGGAATGATGAGGAATGAAGGTGATTCACATTTGACGTATCAACAGCTGGTAATGACGCAAGAGAACGTGATGATAAAATTATGATTTGATGATGGTCACAAAACATTCAATGAAGTATTATTATTAGAAAAGACTTAAAGATTTTTGTACAGAAGATTGTGGCGCTAAATAAGAGAGGCCCATGCCCAGCAGTGGATTGCGATATACTGAGGAGAGATAGTAGCTTCCATTTATCGATCAAACACAATAGGAACAAACGCAATCCATACAATTCGAAACATAGCGAAGTACTTATCAGAAACAGATAGTTAGATACAAGATCTTGTATAGAATTTTAGACGCAACGTGGGTGCACAAGGCTGAACTCACGTTCCTTCTCTAAACCGACGAGGTATTTGACAGACTACATGGGGATTTAGATGCTTATCTGAATAGACTAGAAATATATATTTAGCTAGCCAGTAAAAATATGGTTAAATAAACAAAAAAGTAAACGAAAGGATGAATGTTTAATTCATGATGAAGGGTAAATTGCAAAGCAAACTGCTGATCGATATTTGGATCTCTAATTCCCAGTAATTTAAAGTATAAAAAAATTTTTGGAGTAATAATGTTTGTGGCGGTTAAACTTGAGTTTACGTAACGTAATAAATTGTTTTCAGCTGACGACGAAATACCATCTGAGTCACAATGCCGGCCATACATCGAAAAAGCTCTTAAAGAGCTCGAGTCAGGAGATGTGGAACCAGGTAAAAGCATTTTAATTGCTTTTCACTAATTTACTACTTAGTTATTTGTAGTCAACGAACCCCGAGTTTCCCTATACACTTGGTGAAATAGCTTTATTTTAAGAATATTTCGCATAAAAACCAATTAAATTACAGTAGTTAAACGAAGATTTTGAATGAAAATTACTTTAGAATCGTCTGACATCTGGGTAGTAACGTCAACATGATACCTATAAATATTGTTAAATCACTGACAAAACATATCCGACCATGGAATCATTGCAACGGTTTTCCTCAAGAATTGATTGTTTGAGGACCTTCTGATAGGTCTGTGTAGGTCACACAGATTAATTTCGGCTGTTGAAATAGAAACAAAAACAGAACGAACAGGGCCAGATTAAAAACTAACAATTATTTATTGGTTTACCAAGGGCATGATTTGTAATTTAAACATTCGTCTAAAATATTCCGTTTCACCTCATCCCTCGACAATTCCCGAACGGTTACTGTACTATACACGTTTAACTTTAGAGTAAACGCTATTAAACGTGACCTCAGCGGAACCAGGAATAATCTCGGATTGACACAAGTTTGCTGGTGTTGAGATGTCGGATCTATTTTAATTGCGCCGACGTCGCGATCGGCGCGTCATCGATATTAACGTCGGCTAAATTATAATAGATCATCCAGATATTTTTTCCTTTGTAATTATTATTTTTATTAATGTTAAGAGCTCAGCGTGTAAATCACTCTAGAAATTTAAGATGGAGTTAGAGGTTAAATATCAGGTACTCAATAATACATCTGAATTTCTAAATCCAAGAAAAATATTAAATGATCGATCGATCATTCAATACCTAATGACAATGACAGACCGACGGCCGTAAATATGATTGAGCATCGTAGTAGCTTTTCTGTGGGCAATAAAAGCATCACACAACTTTGTGATGCTAGGATTTGTAACAAAGTTATTATATTCTAGACATGCGCTGAAATATTATAATGCTGTTTTATAGTCATTGTCCTCCAAAACGTATTGAGGCTGGGCCATCTAAAATTAAACTTTTATTTATAACCACGCAACGTAGAAATTCACTTGAGAGCGTCAAACTAGAGATGTGACGGACTGTTAATAAGAAATTATGACTTTGAAACGACTGCACGGATAGTCAAGGACGGACAAAACGGATGAATCGTTACGTAAACCTAGTGGCAGAGAAACTTGCAACAGTGTTTCTGAGGAAAATTACAATAAATTCGGAGAACTGATGGATGTAAAGCAATATCTTTCGGTAACTAGGTTATTGTATCGAATATTCCTTACGATGTGAGCCACAATCGAAATAACACGAGTCAAGAGTAGTGAAGATAATGACGCATGTATAGCACGCATCATTAGTAACACTGTTAGTTGACGTTATGCAATAATATAATATCAGTTCTCAATATTTTCACCATATACATTTGTATCTAAGCAAATACTAACAAGCAATAACGTTTAAAAAGGTTTCCTATAAGAACAATACATTATATTCACAGATTCTGCCGAAAATAACAACAGTAATGAAGTGAGTGTCGACGATGGGGACGATGACAAAGCAGTTGATTCAGCAGAAAGTGGTGGGGAAGCAGCTGATAGTGGAGAAGACGATGCGCCATCAGTTGAAATAGCGGACGAACCCTACATGCCCCAAGCATCCGTCGAGGATTTACAAGCTGGATCTGACGACACTGACTCAGGAGAAGCTGCGGCAGAAAACACAGACGGGGACAGCAACGAACAACAGGCTGGTGATGCAGACAGCAAAGAAGCATCTGCTGATGAAGAAGCAGCTAACCAAGGTGAGCATCAGTAATAGTATTTTGCTAGTACAAATTAAATAGACCTCTTTAAAAAAGGAGCAAATACTTTTTTGTTAAATCATTTAACTATAGGTAAAATTTCTTAATTTTAGAGAGTGGAGAAGCAGAAGACGAGACCAAAGGTGAAAGTAACGAAAAATCCCAAGAAGGATCCGAAGAAGACAGCAAAGAAGTAAAGGAAGAAGACAGTAAAGAAACCGATGCTAGTCAAGAATCAGCAGATGATGATGATGATGACAAGTCTGCTGAAGCCGCAGATGCGTCCGACGAAAATAATGACGATGATGACAAGACAAAAGAAGATGACGATGGATCTCAAGAAAAGGCTGATGAATCTCAAGAAGACACAGACAGTAAACAAGATGACTCTAAAGAAGGTAAAGATGACGAATCCGAAGAAGGAAAAGCTGATCATGAGTCTGGAGAACAAGAATCATCGGAAGAGGACAAAGATGAATCTAAAGAAGAAAAAGACGAAACAGCCGAAGACAAAGATGATTCAGGAGAAGTAAAAGAAGAGTCTGGAGAAGAGAAAGCCGATTCTGGAGAAGAAACAGAAGAAACAGCGGATGACAAAGAATCAGTAGAAGAGAAAGGTGAATCTGCGGAAAAAGAAGAAGCGTCTGTCGAGGAAGCTGAAGGAGGGGTAGAAGAGCAGTCTCAAGAGGAGTCTGTTGCAGATAGCAAGGAGGAAGGAGACGGGGACAAGTCCGAGGAGGCCTCTGAGGCTGGCGAGGAGGAAACTGAGGCTACTGATGAAGAAGCTTCGGAGGAAGAAGAAGCGCCCGAGGAAGATTTATTAATTGTAAGTAAACAAGAAAAAGAAAGACAAAATTGTTTTTTGGTATTACAACAAAAAACACCTTAAAACTATTTTAAACAAACAATGTTCTACATGATTGCTGTTACTCACATGCAGGATTTTAGAGATTAATCCATAATTTCATTCCAAACTCAATATGGGTCTGTAATAGAAAATTCAATGGGATTAACAAAAAGTTAACCATCGAATAATGTATCGCATTTTTTTTGGATGATGTTTTGTTTTACAGATGTTTTATATTATAATATTAGATTTGAATAACACAAGCACTTTCCTCATTTCAGACCATTGATATTCCCGAAAACTTAAGATCACGTGACCATATCACCAAAATCCTAAGACTCGATGAAGACACGAGTGAAGATGAGTTAACCGTTGAAAAATCTGCCGATATTGTACTCAGAGATTTGAAGAGGTTATACGAGGGCTCCATAAAACCATTAGAAGGTCTTTACAAGTACAGGGATCTAAGTAACAGACATTTCGGCGACCCTGAGATCTTCTCCAAGCCTTTGGTACTCTTTATGGGTCCCTGGAGCGGTGGAAAATCTAGCATCTTGAACTACTTGACTGGGCTTGAATTTACTGAATGGTCTCTTAGAACTGGTAAAATATTTGAATTTAATAAATAACTTACAGAATATTCACGAAAATATCGTTTTTATTAACTTTTCTTTTTGTATTCTAGGGGCGGAACCATCACCTGCGTATTTCAACATTCTTATGCACGGTAAAGAACCACAAGTGTTAGATGGCACTCAGTTGGCAGCTGACTGGACTTTCTCGGGACTTCAGAAATTCGGTCAAGGTCTGGAAGAGCGTCTAAGGGGCTTGAAATATCCCAGCAAAATATTGGAAAAGGTACGTATATTTTGAAGAAGAAATTGTAAATAAACAAAGAAAAAATGTAAAAGCGGCTTGGTAACTTTTAGGAGTTACCTAGCCGAAATTGTAAAGAACACAACGCAACGCAATGAATGAAGATATTGAGATATTGCGGCTAAGAAAAGGGAATCGGATTAAATACATGTTTAATATCTATTTCCAGGTTAACATCGTAGAAATTCCCGGAATACTGGAAGTAAGGAAGCAGGTGTCTCGAGTGTTCCCCTTCAACGACGCTTGCCAGTGGTTCATCGACCGCGCCGACATCATCTTCCTAGTGTACGATCCTTCCAAACTGGACGTGGGTCCCGAGACAGAAGCTATACTCGACCAACTCAAAGGCAGAGAGTCTCAGGTAAATATCAAATCTAGTATTATAGCAAGAAAAGATGACTACAAGCTCAACACTGACCTTGGAATTGTGATACATGTAGAACGGATTTGTGGACACGTAGAAACAACCAAAGAAGAACGTAATGTCTATTCTAAATCTAGTGCCATGCCAATAGGCAGAGGAAGTGCGTCTGCATGCCAGCATTCGTCCCATAGTTTCGAGTAAGAGAGAGGACTTTATTGTCATCAGTTGATACCAGGTATATTTTGATCGATAAAGGAATGAATTGTTGGGATGCGTCAGATCGTGTAAGTAACGTTTATAAATAGGTGCAATTATTTGATAAGATATAATTATAACTTACTAAATTAAAGTAATTTATGTACTTTTCCATAACAAAATACGGCGGCATCTGCACAATCTAAATTTTCTGTTACATTTTTACTCTTGGGTTCAAACTCAAGACTTAGTTGTTTTATGTGTTTTCTAATTCCTAAATCAAATAATCTGTTTTTTCTTTGAAATTTTCTATACTTTAAATTCTAACTTATGTACAGAATGGCAGGGACATCGACGCACAACTTGGTACCATAGATTCAGTACATGGTTCTGAATCACCCTGCTCAGAAATTTGTCGACGGCTATTAAAAAAAAAAAATACTATGTGATACATTTTGACCGCGTAGGTATTGCAGTTTTTTATGAACCAGTTGATTGTTTTTGGTAGCCAACGAAAAATTTCTACGCTAGGGGGTCTAGAATCATGTTCTGAATGCATGATTTCAGTTTGCGCGTCGATGTCCTTGCCAGCCTGTATAAATAAAGAACTTCGTTACTTGATGATGATGATGACGGGTCGAGATTTCCACCAAAGGTGGGATGAAATGTTGGTACAGTCGCCAGCACATCAAGTTACCACAAACTGTTATATTTTCTCATTAGATTTTGAACTTAACCTTCAACATTTTAAGGAATAAAATCGTTTGGAGGAATTTGACAGTTTCGTGTTGTTTGACCTGCTGGCGACTGTACATGATTACTTTTAAAGCACTATAATTAATCACGCTCTATTTCCAATCTTCCTTTAGACACGTATCCTGCTGAACAAAGGAGACACGGTGAAGCCAGAGGAGTTAATGCGCGTGCAATCCGCGTTGATCTGGAACATCTCGCCGCTGATGAGCTCTGCACAGCCACCAGTCATGTACACGGCGTCGCTGTGGTCGATGCCGTATGAGGCCGGCGCGCCCGTGCGACTGCTAGCAGCCCAGGAGAGGGAGCTCCTGAGGGACTTACGGCACGCCATTGACAAGCGCATTGAGAACAAGATTGCAAGCGCTCGGAGATTCGCTGTAAGTAGACATGTTTGTAAATCGCGTTAATGTATAAAGAAGAAAGGTTTAAATTTAGTCACGATTGAAGGTGGTGTGGGATTTGAAAGATAGGCACTTAAAATAGTAGCTACCAACAGACGCTGATGTTGATAGGATTCTATTTTTGTTGTAGCTATTTATTATTGAGACATTAAGGACATTTACCGCCTTATGCATGTAGCAGAAGATAGTATGAAATAGAAAAAATAGGCTTGATTATCTTTAAAACGTGTCCTGGACTTTCTTTTCTCATGGTTGCACTGGTAACAGGTACGCGTGAGGAACCACGCGAAGATGGTTGACTGCTACCTGACAACGTATTACAACCACAAGACGATATTCGGCAATAGGAAGATCATCGCCGACGCCATCATTGAAAACCCTCAGAACTACCATATCTATGAGGGTCTCAGCACACTCACGAATATTTCCAGGTATGTATTGGCTAGTCCTTAACAGAGCAAATCTAGTTGGTGAGTTTTTGTTATATTGTCCGGTGCTCTATTGTTTGTGATAGTCTTCAAGTGCAAGTGGCTAGCCTGAGGCATCTTAAGCTCCTTATTCTTCTCAATTATTTTTCTTACTTATTATTTTATAGATGAACTAGCTTCTGCCCGCGACTTCGTCCGCGTGGAATAGTGGGCTAACGCTAACTTTAACCCGCGACTTCGTTTACGTAGAGGGTGGAAATATTTTAAAATAATACGTACGTTAAGGAGCTGTTTTAGATACCTACATCACGCTTTTATCAGTACACGGAGAAATAATTTCATAAAATATTTCTTTCTGGGGAGTTTATGAATTTTTACTGGGGCTTTGCAGTAACGCGGGACCATAATATGTGCAAACCCAAGAAAATTTACCGGGTTACCCAATACAAATTCTAGGACAATTTTTTTTAAAGGTTTTTGAAATTTTACTGGGTTACCGATTCAATTTTTACTGGGGTACTGAACGTCATTTTTGGTATCTCGCAGAGATAACTGGGGCCACCGCCCTTCCCCGTCATGAACACCCGCCGCCGGCCTTGCACCATTATTTTGCTGCGATGTTATTTTAATACTGCGATATCTCCTAAGATATTCATTGAAATCAAATGATGTAAAGGGCAATTTTGTTTTAAATGAAATACTTGGATAAGGATTAATATCATGTTTATAAAAACACCTTCGCAAATAATGCATTATTTTAGAACAAATTTGGTTAGCATAAAAAAGTTCATAGTGAGCCAACCTTAAAAGATAGACAGAAGCTGTCGCAGACTTTTTTTTAGAACTTTTAAAGGCGAACAACTCTGTAATACATGATTTTTGTGAAACTTTAACCGTTTACGCAGCGCACGCAGCGGAAGCTCTCAAAAGGAAAAAGCAACCTACGATTTTGAAACATTGCTCATTGGTGCTCCGTCCCTATTGGTTTTAGCGTGATGATATATAGCCTATAGCCTTCCTCGATAAATGAGCTATCTAACACTGAAATAATTTTTCAAATCGGACCAGCAGTTCTTGAGATTAGCGCGTTCAAGCAAACAAACAAACAAACAAACAAACTCTTCAGCTTTATTATTAGTACCTATATATATATATAGATTAGTATAGATTGCGATTATTATCAATATAATAACAAACCAATGGGCACCAATGCGCCTGACAAATAACTATTGTCTATTTACGCGACTCACTTTGAAACTGCTTTTCAGCAGGGGATCATAAAGAGTAACTTTTTTAATAGTAACATTATGGATTCATATAACGCACGTGTTTTCAGGTACGACCTGCCCGACCCCGAGACGTACCGGGACTTCTTCCGGTTGAATCCCCTGTTCGAGTTCCAGCAGCTGTCGGCGACGTGCACGTACTTCCGGGGCTGCCCGATCACGCGGCTCGACGTCGCCATCGCTTACGACCTGCCCGATCTCGTCGGCAAGTACAAGAAGATGGTGGAGACCGCCACGCCCCAGGGCATGCCCAAGAGTTGATGCCTCCGCGAACGAACGAACCCCACACCACACTATACACCCGCTTATTAATTTTAGCCAATTGGATTGGACATTTATTTTGGGCACATTTTGCATTTCTTCATCTAATCGGGCATCAATTCACAAGTTATTTTTCGTTACATCGCATTTCTGTATTTATCTGTAATTTATTTTGCTTAATACTCGCTTGTTCCTGTTTTTGAGATGAATGATGTCGTATCGTATGTTTTATTGTGATTTTCTTCGTGCGTTTATTAGTGGTGATGATAGAAAACGCAAGACAACTTCCAATCCTAATTATCAAGGTGTTTTTTATACATGTCTCAAAAATGCAATAAATTACCTACTATACTAGTCATTATTGATGAAGTTTGTTAGTTATTCTTGTATCTATTCTAAGGTATGTAAATGTAGGTATTCCTACGACTAGGTCTATATAATAAATCCCGTATTTGAACGGTGTTTGCCGTTATTATTTCTTTGTTAGTTTTTAATGAGACACAATGTGACTATGTATTTAAGTAAAACATAAATAAAAATTATCGGTGTTTGATTTCAGTAATGTAGTTGTTGTAATGTGTTTAGTAAACATTCCTAAGTACACTTAGAAGTTTCTAGTAAAATTAATAATGATAAAAAAAAACAAGAATAACGTGCGTAATTCTCAGTTAGGTTTATTTTGAGAATTCATACGGAGTGGCTTTGTCGAGTTATTCAGAAAAGTTTGAGAATCACGAGAAAGTAGGATGGCAGAGCGAGCCAAGCGTGCTCGATTTTAGCATCCCATGATCGCGCCTAGAAAATATTAGGTTTTCTTTTGAACATTCATGCATGATTATGAGTTACTTTGTCGACTTAACAAGAAAAGTTTACCGATTAAGACAATGTTGACAAGAGCGAGTGAAGCCAGCTGGAAAATTTAAGCACCCTGCGTCTTAGGATTAACTGAGGTTTTTCTGACCGTTCGTACAGAAATAGGAGTTACTTTGCCGATTTATTTATGCACAAAGGTTTGAGGAACAAGATAATGTAAGAGCGATTAAAGCGAGCCCAAAAGATTCTGCAATAACTGCTTCTTACAAAACATTTAGACCTTTTTTTGGGTTTGATTGTAAAGTACTTCTCTAGTTTTGGGAGCCCCCCAGAATCGAGAGCCCGGGACGGACCGCTAGTGTTTGCTAGTATCTTTGGCCCATTGGACCATCAATAGTTTGATGCATTCGACTACGTTTTTTTTTTCATTTGGCAACACATTGTCCTCTTTTTAATCTCTGGTTAATGGGGATAAAATCTGTCACTTGAGGGGGGGGGGGGGGGGGGGAAATGGCGGGAATAACATGAAGGAAACTAAAACAAAAATAAAAAATAATTGTAAATAATGGAAATCGTTGTCAAGAAATATGAAAAATAAGTACCTAGCTAAGTATTCTTTGTTCTTTGTATCAAGTTTGTACCTGGAAAAGTGGAAACCAAAATTATCAAGCCCAAACCAAAGATTGATTTTAGCGAGTGATTTAAGTGAATTGTGTAGTGAAAGTGTTGTGCTAAATAATACCTCCCGCCGCTTGACAGAATTATTAATAAATAAGACTTGTTATCGAGCAATATATAATTAATATATTAAAAACACTTTCGAAGAAATTGAGTGAAGGAAATTAAATAAACTAAAGACTTGGCTAAAAGGTCTTAGCAACCAGGCCATAAAAATATTTATAAAAAAAAAAAAAAAAAATCTGTCACTTGAGGAGTTCAGAACATAAGAGAATGGCGGGAATAACAAGAAGGAAACGAAAACCAAAGTAAAAAATAATTGACAATCATGGAAATCGTTGTCAAGAAATATGAAAATAAGTACCTAAATATTCTTTGTTCTTTGTATCAAGTTTGTACCTGGAAAAGTGGAAACCTAAATTATCAAGCCCAAACCAAAGCGAGTGAATTGTGTAGTGAAAGTGTTGTGCTAAATAATACCTCCCGCCGCTTGACAGAATTATTAAAAATAAGACTTGTTATCGAGCAATATATAAATATATTAAAAACACTTTCGACGAAATTTAGTGAAGGAAATTAAATAAACTAAAGACTTGGCTAAAAGGTCTTAGCAACCAGGCCATAAAAATATTTATAAAAAAAATACCTACAAAAATCTGTCACTTGCTCTCCCTATATGTTCTGAGCTCACTTTTGATGTCGCTTCTAAGTGTACGGCCTGAGTGCCCGCTTACATCGAGCGTCCAGCGGGGCGGGGCGTGCAGCGTTCGTGTCAAACAGATGCATTAACACGTAGGTGTCCTGAGTGGCGACCGAGCGGAGCGGGGGCAGCGGCGTTCTTGTTTGCGTCGAGCGGGGCGTCGCGTGCAAGTTCAAACCAGTTTGTGTTTGCAGCGGTGACGAGAGCGTGCGCGCCATATCGTTTGAAGATATTATGACAGAAATTGAACTTAATCCAGAATTATGGTCAACAATTCATGCCCTATATAAAAATAGAATAATTAAACAGAATGTGTGGAAGGAATTAGCAGTAAAACTAGCACAACACACACAACACAGCCTTCTTTCTTAATTATCTCACTTGGACCTTGTCTCGAGTTATACAAATATTTTAACCACACATTTTCTTCTAAATACATATCAATAATATCGTACGACCCCGACGCGACGCCATGATGAAAAATGTGACCAGCTCACTCGAACGCTAAGCGTGCGCTAAATCCACTGGGCGAACGCTCCTTCGCCGTTTGCACGCAACGCTGAACGCTCCGCTGGATGCTTTTTCACTCAGTCCGTACACTTACCCTTGTCTAAGAATTTGGCAGCTAGCTGTCACTATCCATAGTATCCATACATTTTTGTAAACTAGCGACTTTTACGCATAATAATTAATATGCCCCGTTGCGCAGCTGTTGACTACAAATTACGGGACCCATGTATTTGCCCAAGATGATAAAAGATGAAAACTGTGGGAGAAAGCTCTTTGAAAAAAAAATTGGAGTCCCGATATTTCGTCGAGATTATGTGGTATCCTTTTTAAACCTTATGTGAAAAATTGGTAGGTATACAGGTGATGCCTCCAAGAGAACTAAGCCTGTTTTCATTACTTACAGGCACTTGTGATGTTGTGCTGATTATAGTAAAGAAGGGTGTGTATTTATATTATCATCTTAGATCAGTGCTAGAATTAACATCTATGAAGTTTTTCAGTCAGGAAGATCATCCTCGAGTTAATTTTCAACTCCGATCAGATTATTCCCGTCGCACACCTCCCAGTCTTCAACAAAAAATGAAATTAAAATTAACAAACACAAAATAACCAATAAACTATAAAATGTTAATATTTTATTTACTTTTCCATTAAATCTGCTTTTCTATCAGTGGTAGAGGCTTCCCTTTTCCTTAGCCAATCTAATAGTGCTACATTCAAAGTCACATACCTACATACTTATTTAGTTTTTGTTTAATTTGTGATCGACACAAAAGTAAACATAAACAAAACAAAGGTGGTTTGTACACGCACAACTGTACTGCTAGCTATGACGAGCTTTCAGCTCACACAACATATTATGCTCTTTCAGCTTTTAACCCCATTACGATGTCAAGCCTAAAGAATATAACACTGGCGAAGGTAGCGCATTAGTGCAGTATTCGGAACAAAAAAGTTTGTAATTTTTCGCATTGGACGCAGCAGCTACTACAAATAAAAAACTGCTCGCCCGATAATTAATAGGAGTCCGTACCATCAATTTTTTTATCGATATCAATGTTCAATAGGTTCTTTTTTATCCATAAAATAAAACAGCTGATGGTAATTTTAATAAAAAGAAAATATAACGAGATACAATTAATAAAAAGTAACAAAATTGTTTTGTTGTTTATATCCATTAGATTGGAAATAGAAAACATTAATAATTTAAAAAAAAAAGAACAAAATAATATTTATTGATATTTCAGTTTTGGTTTCAAACATGACCTCAACACTACTGTTGTCTGGTTAAGCATTTTTGCTAAAGGACTTTGCATGTTAATTTTGCTGATTTGACGTATATTTTCGTAATGCAAAAGACAAACATTTGGAACTTACGAGATAAAAACAAGCTGTAGCGAGACTACTAGTGTCGTCACGAAACCAATGTGTGGTATATATAACTCAAATCATGCCTTGTTTTATGTTGAATCGAATGAAAAATCCAATAGAAATTATGAGGTTAGGATTTTGAATTTCAATAAAAAAAGGACCAAATAATATATTTAAAACACGTGTGTAGTCGGGGGACCCCCGTCAGGAACTAAGTTTCTTATGCGATACTCGCAGGCACTCGGAGAGAGGGAGAGTAACATGGAGTGGACATATCTATCGTTTTCCTTACGTGACGATTTCTACCAGTCAACTCCTACTGCAAGCCGCGTTAAGAAACTTCATTCCAAAAATACCTAAATATGGAAAGTGATTCCGTCTGTATGTGGGTTTGACGTATTTGGATGCTTTTTACAGTATACCTACAATTTCCCGGAGCTCAGCGTGCCTTGGAAACGATTTACAATGTGCGCAAGAATCGATTTGAAAGTAGTTTTTATGAACGTACTAGTACTTTTGTTATTGTACTTTTACAGAGGGGTAAGTGGCTTGTTTTGTTCAGTGTTATATTCTATAAGCCCTAGATGTCAAGTCAAAATGAATTAGTATGTACTCAATAGTACGTACTAATTCCATGCATCTAATGTGTAGTTGTACAACGTTAATCATCAAAATGTCAAAAGTCAAGTTCATGAATGTCAAAAAATTGTCTATCGAAATCTGTTGAACGCTGCTAATACTGCTCTTGTTGGGACGTTTTAAAATAAACATTTATGAAAACCTATCGGTTGCGTTGACAAATACATAATTCCCATATAGTCATCTGAACAAATAGTTATGCACACAGACTTGGCACCCCATTTACATACGGATGAATGTAATGTTTTCATACGAAAGTTGATGGACTGTCACACCGAGGTAGGTAAGAAGTAAAAACTTTATTGCATAACAAATTAAAGATTATATGTAGCAATAGACACATTTGCCGCAATTATGTGTTGATTATGTTATATAACTCGGGGATGCTGATAACTGATAATTATAATAACCTAATTTATACGAAGCACGCCGATTGTTTTTTATTTTTGCAAACACTCCCATAAATAGTTTTAAGTGATTTCGTATTTAATGATTAATCTAGTCTTAGAAAGTCCATTTTATCTAGAATGTTGTTTTTGTTCCAGCATCCATTTAGAAAGTTTATGGGATATTGCAATGATTATGACCGGGATATGAGAAAGTGTTTGAAAGCAGAGCGGATTGCACGACAGACTGCTAATTTGGAAGAATCCCGTAAACGCCACGCGGAAATCCGGGCGCGAATACTAGCACAAGACCGAGCTAACCAAGCGAGTTGAAATAGACAAAACTCTGCACTTAAAACATAGCATTTATTTTTATTACAATGGAGGCAAACATACTAGATTCAATACCAGATTTAAACAACCTAAAGACATTCACAGAGAGATATTTTAGTAAGAGATATATTACAGATATTGATGGAATAAAGAACAATGACATTATGATAATGTTCCACTCTAACAGGATTGCTCTCTTGAGCCTGGCACCGAGTCATTTCTTTTTCAGTAAGAATGAAGAGTACAAAGTGAATTATACTGTAGGAAAAGTAGACAGGTTGAAAAATTCTGTCAGGGGCAAGAGTAAGAAGGGTGGACAGCAATTAGGCCCGAAGTCCGTCATTTGTAAAATAGAGTTTAAAGATGGAACAGCTTTTGAGATACCTTGCTGCATGAAAGGGACATTAGTTGAAGTAAATGAAGAGTTAGTTAATCAGCCCAAGCTCCTGAAGGAATTGCCCGATGCTGATGGTTATATTGCTGTTATTTTATCAAGTATTGCTATTTCTGAAGCTACTAAGAGTGAATTGTTAACTCATGAAGAGTATTTAAAAGTATTGGATAGTTGTGAAATAAATGATTAGAATAGAGTTTTTAATGTAATGCTGATGTTTTATTTCTGTTTTTTCATTTAGCTAGTCAGGCCCGAGGTGGCCTGCTAGAGGGCCAAAACAATAGATAATCAATTGTGTCTCATTAACAATGCTTGATGAGTTAAGCTGATTGTAAACCAAAATGTTGCTCTGCCCACACTGGACATAGCATTGTGGGAAGAGCTACATTTTGGTTTCAGGTTTGTTGTCAGCAACTACTATCTCACTTACAATGGAAATAAATTTATAAAAAAATAAGTACACACTTTACAAATTAACAATTTCTGCTTCATTCATCAAATCCAATCTTAAGAGAAAGGAGCAAGTAGTTAGCATTTGCAATAAAATTGGGGTAGGATAGGCACTTTCCGAATTATGCTGGCAGAGCCAAGATTAAGGGGCCATGGTCACCTATTGTAGGCTCATAGCCTCACAGTAACTAGCGGTTTAAGACAGTAAGGGCCGATACACACAGCACACTATTGACCCTTTACTTGTCTAGAAGCAAAGAAACAAATGCGCTTTCCAAGGAAAGCACGCGTGTCTGTGAGCCGCCAACGTATTTTGGTATGCTATATGTATAAAAGTTTTAAGGTTCGTGTCTATTCCCCTTGACTCTGCGTGAGTATGAATCGACCCTAATAGCCCTTTATCGTCCGCTGGCCTCTGGTTTCTTTCTATGACGATTTATCGGCACGAGATTAGCCTACAGGTTCATCGCATCAGTCGAAGCATACTGCTCATTACAAAAAGCAAAACTTAAAGGTTCGTAATGACACAAACGTATAATGGAGCAAAATCTGTTATCAATATCATTAACTCGCTATTTACTTTTCGATAGCGTCAAATATTCCCGATAAACACTTACCCCCACTACCGACGGAATGTAACATAATTACTTATCAGGACTTTACCGATTGACCGCTGACCTTTTCTTATAACCATTATAGATATTGTTTGGCCAGATGTTGTAATCATATTGGAAGAGTTTGGACTGTGAAAATGTGTTCAATAGCACTTAGCCGAGTTCTGTTCGTTCCAAGAGTTGTAGTTCCTAAGCAAATAGCCGGGACGGTACCCTCGCGGTGGTATAGTGATGAATCTAAAGCAACGAAGACGCCACTATACAATTTACACACGAAATATGGAGGTAAAGTGGTTGATTTCGCCGGATTTCTCCTGCCAGTGCAATATTCAGACCTGAGTCTATCTGAATCACACTTGTTCACAAGGAAAAGTGCTTCAATTTTCGATGTCTCTCACATGCTACAAACAAACGTGCGTGGCAAGGACTGTTTGCCTTGGTTCGAGTCAATATGTCCAGTTGATTTGAAAGGAATGAAGGATGGCTCTAGTTCCCTTACCGTGTTTTTGAACGACAAAGGTGGAATTATAGACGACTTGATTGTAACAAAAGTGAATGCAGAGACTTTGTACGTAGTCTCCAACGCCGGGCGATTGGAAGTAGATATGCAACACATGAAAGAAACCTCGGAAATATTTCGGAAAAAAGGCAATGATGTGAATGTCGAGTTTTTAGAGACTAGCCAGAGAGCCCTGATTGCGTTACAAGGTCCTAAAGCAGCGTCAGCTTTACAGAATCTGACGGATATATCGGTGACGGATTTAATGTTCATGACATCCAAATTGGGCAAAGTTGCAGGAATTGATTGCCGAATAACTCGATGCGGATATACTGGTGAAGATGGCGTAGAGATATCAATACCCGCGGCCAAAGCGGAAGATGTTACGGAGGCTTTACTGCAGCCCAGTGACGTAAAACTTGCAGGTCTCGGTGCAAGAGACTCGTTGCGTCTAGAAGCTGGACTATGCCTTTACGGCAACGACATTGACGAAAGTGTTACTCCCGTTGAAGCGAACTTAACATGGTTGATAGCTAAACGAAGGCGCACCGATGATAACTTCCCGGGTTCATCGATAATTCTGCGTCAAATAAAAGAGGGCGTTGCTAAGAGGAGAGTAGGTGTCAGATTGGAAACCGGACCACCGGCAAGGAAGGGCGCAGTTTTGAAGGACGCGAAAACTTCAGAAACCGTGGGTACTGTCACTAGCGGTTGTCCAGCTCCATCACTTGGCGGCAATGTTGCCATGGGTTATGTCATCGAAGCAATGAAGAAGGCAGGCACTGAACTGTTCGTTAACATAAGAGGCAAAGATGTCCCCTGTGTCGTCGCTAAAATGCCTTTTGTCCCTTCAAAATACTACACAAAAAAATAAAAAAATAATTTACAAAATTATACTTTTATTTACAAAACTTTTTACATAACAGATATAATGCTCCATACTATAGAATATAATTCCGTTACTCATCCTACTTTCAAGAGCTTTAACGAAAACAATTCAAATTAATATTAGATAGGTACTATTTAACACAATAATAATTGGAAATTAACATTAAATTCATTTTAACAAGTCTTTTTCATAGTAAAAGGCCATAGATAAGAACAGGTTCACACGACGTCACACATCAAGATTAACATTTCCAGTATACGCTCACGCCGCGTCGTATCGTGTAGGATGTGAGCGGCCGTTCGCAGGCGCTGTTCTGGACGATATTTTACAGTAATTTAGGGTCACACGTCAACATTCCAAGCTCCCATATTATTATTATACTCTTTGATTCCAAGGTTCAACACAAATCACTAAACTACCTTAATTTTAATAATCGTCCTGTCTCTGTCATCTTCAAACGATAGACAGAAACGGAACGTTGTTTTGAAACACGCGCGCGCCAAACGCGTTTTTAATAATTTGTGGTGTAAGTGGGCCTAAATGTATAGCTTGATGTGTCGTCGTGCACACACCTACCTACTTACCTGAAGTATTCTCATAAACATACAAGTAAAACTGGACATATCACAAGGAATGTGAGATATTTTTGCACTTTATCGTGTAATACTGTTTCTCTTTTCATTATTCTACAATGTACTTAACTATCACAGGAACAATTCACTATATGGTTAATGGAATGATCTGGTTATCTAAATTTAATTTATTGAAAAAAATATTCAATTAAATTATTCTATGTGGGGCTTGAGCGATTGTTTGTCATAGTTTAAACGCAGTCTTAACGTTACTTATTAGGTCTCCTTGAGAGATATGCCTTGCATTACCCTTTTTAAAACTTTTTAATAATACTTTTACAATTGTTTACATATATTCTACATTAAGTACAAACATTGGGGCCTTCGAATGTTTTACTTTTAACCAGTTGTTTAGTTGTGACGGTTACTTGCAGCCACCGCGGTGCAGTCCGCCATCACTTGTAATCTTTCAAATAATCTCGAAAGTTGGACTGCGTCAATCGTGTCCAATCATCGTTGAGCTTATTTATTCTATCTGTATACTGAAAATAAAAGAATACTTTGATTATTAACGAGACTAAGGCGATTATCACACTGCCACGCATCACGCTGCATGTTGCGTGTCAACGCACCTACGCGCGTACGGGAGTGCAGATCTGCATCATCGTGCGGGTTTTTTACGCACTCACGCGCGTAGTTGCGTTTTGTGGATTCATGGCGCCTGACTCATTTCGTCAGTTCCATTTTAATACACACGTCAAGCCCATCCAAAGGCCCTTCGCACACTGCACTGCATCACGCAGCGGGGGGCGGGAAACGGAGACAAATTCCCCGCGTGGAAGCGCGTTTTTATTGAATTTGTATGAAAAATATCACGCGCGGGGGCGCGTTATCTGCGCCCCGCTGCGTGGTGCGTGGCAGTGTGTTAATCGCCAAAATCAAGCACGGCACAGCGAGATTCGGTGTGCCATACCTTGCGTCTCGCCCCGCACCCACGCGCGTGTGCGCATGTTTCTCCGCTTGTGGGCGCGTGATCTGAATGAACGCGCGTGGATGCATTTTCTGTGTGTTGGACTGTGCGTGTTTTCTATACAAACAGATACTTAGGCGATTATCACACTGCCACGCACCACGCAGCGGGGCGCAGATAACGTGCCCCCGCGCGTGATATTTTTCATACAAATTCAATAAAAACGCGCTTCCACGCGGGGAATTTGTCTCCGTTTCCCGCGCCCCGCTGCGTGATGCGGTGCAGTGTGCGAAGGGCCTCATAGTTAAAATGCGTTAGTTAAACTAACAATTTGTTAAAAATGACAGAAGTGTGTTATATGACAAATAGTTAAAGTTAAGGTAAGGTACAGTTAAAAAAATTGACAATTTGCTATAAAAGTTAACCATGCGTAGACAGAGTAGTTAAACTTTAACTATTGTCAAGTGACTAATGGTAATTTTTAACAATTTATCAAACAACGGGCCCTGCCAATAAGTTCTTACCTCAATCACAGGTTGTTTAGTTTCGGTACACATCTTTAAAAAAAAAAACCATTTTCGCATTTAGGCCTTCGTTTTACTCACCATCTACGAAACCCAAACTTTTCATCAGACTGCGATATGTGTTTGTGTGGATGTATTTTTTTTTATTATTTATCTCACACGTCAAGTATAAAGGCTCTGCTTGTTTCGTAAGAAATCTCTTCTAGCGGACATGCGATAGGAGAGTAAAAAAAAAGGCCAAGAGCGAGTCGAACCCACGCACTATGGGTTCTGTACCACGAAAAGTACTAAAGTTTACCTTTTTAATTATTTGCCATGAGGTCATAGTAACACGTATTTTGTGAAAATTCTATCTAGCTACCAATCGCGGTTAAAAAGACAGACAGATATCGTAGGCTTAGTAAAAGGTTTCCATTGACACGTTACCCTAAAAAACGAAGTTTTGAAATAATATAGAGTCAAAAGTTTGGTGTAAGCTTTCTAAAACACATTTTGATGTAACTTACATCGGTTTGCTGCGAGCTCTGGGGCTGCACTCGTTTTCCTTTCCTTTCGTCCTCCAGCCTAAGATTGATGTAATAAGACAACTGATTCTGCAACTTCACGAATATCTTCCTGTACTCGTCTTGTATTCTATTCATTTCGTTGTTCATATGACAATCTTTTTTCGATACGTAATCCTGAAAAATAAATCATTGTTTTACATAATTATCTGTACTATGTTTCGCACTCGCGCGCGTACCATAACACCAGCCTATTATAGTCGCACTTTTTTTTTGGGTTGGAAATCATCAAATGACCTCTCCCGCTCTGGGCGGAGCGGGAGGGCGTGTCAGACTTTACTGACTAAAACCCACCCATGTTCCTTCAGTTGCCTGTGCGCCAGGGCCATGGTAACTCTTTCGAACAATCCGCGACCCCGGCAGATTATTGTCCCACTGCAGGTCAGAGAGCAGCGGTGGCCCAAGAGAGCAACTGTGGTGGCCCAGTGGTAACTGCCGCGATTTACACGAGTTGTAGGTCGAAGGTTCGAACCCAGACATGTGCAGGTAAAGACTTTGTGAAAATTATTTCATCATCACAGCTCTCAAAACGGTGAAGGAAACCGGCATGTCTAAGAACCAAAAATTGGTAGACATGTGGCATCTACAACCCCGCACTGGGCCCGCGTGTTGGATTACGGCCCACTCCCACACACGAGAGGAGGCCTGTGTCCCAGCACTGTGAACATTATAGGCTGATTATGCTTATGCAAGGCAAAGGCCTCTTCTCATACATTTAGGTGAAAAAAAAAGCCGATATTTTTATAAACGAAATTGTGTACCTTATAAGTTAAAATTGTCTTCTTAGCGTTCTTGTACTTGTCTTGAATTATCTTATGTTCCGAATGTAACTTCTCATACTTCTGTTCCAGTTCAAACAGTTTAGTTTGCAGTTCTGCTGCCTTCGCTTTCATCACCATACATTCTTTAGTGGTTGAACTGCTTTTTTGTTTAAATCTTTCTCTTTCGTAGTTCAAAACTTCCTCTAACGTCTCAGCTTGCAATGCTTTTTCTTTGTACTTCTCGGCTTTTTCTTTCCACTCCAATATTGTTTTGGACTGGTCTGAAAGCGTGTTGTACTGGTCCTTAGCTTTCTGACATTCTTCTCGTAACACATTATGTTCTTTAATAAGTTCTGATATTTCATTCTCTTTTGCTTCAAGTATTTGCGTTACTTTTGACCTCTCGTCGAGTATGAAATTTTTTAAAGCATCAACTTCCTTTGCTTTTCTTTCGAGGAGTTCTTTTATTTTTGTGATAGTTTCCATTTGTTCGTTCTCAATCTCTTTGATTTTTCTTGCACAGTTCATTTCAACGGTTTTCATTTCTAACGTGAACTTTTCGGCTATCTGGTCCCTAATGGCTTTCTCTTTCACCATTAGAGCAGTCTGTAAAAAAATATTAATCGATAAATATATACATATTTACATTTCAAAACACGTTCTTCGAATACAAATAGTTGTAAACTTTCAATAACAGCTGTCTATTCCGCGCATTAGAAAGTCAACGTACAAGAAAAAATAGAATAGAACGTGTTTTTTTTCTGAATATTTTATTAAATATGGCACCAAATTGAATAATTTCTCTAAGAAAAAGTTTTTTTTCTGTAAGAATTAAATTTCCCTAAGTTATGGCTGACACTGGACAGAAAACGAGGGGCCTAGCTGATCGATGCTGGACTGTTCCGAGCTTGGCGAGTAGTCCGTTCCGTTGGCTCCTCCGTGTTGGTTCCAATGCTGCATTGTTCAACAACAGTTACAAACCTTAGCGGCGAGCGCGTCATCACAGTTCTGTACGAGCTGCTCGATGCTGGACTGTTCCGAGCTCGGCGTGTGAGTCCGTTCCAGTTGCTCCTCTGTGTTGGTTCCAATGCTGCGTTGTTCGCGTAGTTTGTTGAAACGGTCTATAATGTATTGTTGGAAGAACTCCGCTTTGGTTTTCAGCTCTTTCATTAAAGTTTCGTTGCTTTCTTGTGACGCTGGTCGGACAAAACAAGAACATTATTTAGGCAAACATTTTAAATACACCCTATTTATCTCCAGGTTTTCTCTATATTAGGCGGTTATCATAACTAATAACTTAACTAATATTATAAAGTAAGTTTGTTTGTTACCTTTTCACGCCTAAACCAGTGAACTGATCATCATCAAATTTTGCATATACGTTGTCAGGGGTACAGAAACGGACATAGGGTACCTTTATACCGAAAAAAAGTACTGTTCCCGAGAAAAACAACAATAACATTCTTATGATACTAGATGGCGCCACATGTCTTTCGAATAATGATTGAATTATGTTATAATAGAAACTTTAGTAGTGTGTTAAGAGTTTTTTATTTTTTATTTAAGTACCTATTATATTTTGTGAGTCTAGAGTGTCGATGGACCGGTTTTTCATCCTCCTAACTATAATTCTCCGAACAACCTGAATTGATTGTCATATTCTAAATTAACGCGAGCGAAGCCGCGAGCTAAAGCTAGTGCATAACATAAATGGAGAACACTCACCTAACTTAATAGTGCATTTGCTAAGTTGATCGTCCAAGTATTTTATATGTTTTATATTCTTTTCACATTGTGCACACGGCTCTCTCTCTTTTCGCATCGCGGACTTTTCATCTGTCAAACAAAAATAAAAAATGTTGTACACAATAAAACAAAAGAATATTGAATCTATATTCTATACAGGCTGTAAAAAGACCCATAACATAGCACGTCAAATACGCGTTCTGTACATCAAATTAAGTAACAGCACAAACATAATTGCTGCGAAACGAATTTTATTTTTGGTGTGAAAAATCGCTGTTTACGGTAATGTGCAATGATTGTGCTTATGGGTGCATGCAACGGTACAGGGGTCGGGGGGGAGTATTTAAAGGTTGTGTTATAGCATTAAAAACTTGTTTTGGTAAAAAAATGTCAATAAAAGTTGGAATTTTGACCTTCAATATCTCCGTAACCAGAAGGTTCCCAGGTATGGCCCAGTACAAAAAAAAAATACAGTGACGAGACGTACAGGTAACTCTCGGCTTCATTAAGTGTCTTTTTACACCAGTTATATAATTATATAGTTTAAAACAAAGTAGCTTTTAGTGTCTGTCTGTTTGTTTGTTTAATGCAATTTTACTACACAATGGATTTTGATGCCACTTATATGTATGTATAACACATACATATTTAACTTAGACATAGCAAGGAAATCTCGGTGTTTTGACAAGTCGCCACATAAGTAGATTGCACCCGTGTGAAGCAGGTCGGGTCGGTAGTTTTTTACGAAAACAAAAACGTATGAGACATACCTTGTAAGTACTTATCGAGTTTTTCAGTGAACTCCCTCTGCTTATCAGTAAACTCTCTTTGCAACTCCGATATTCTCTTGTTAGCTCTTTCTAACTCATCTTTCGAATTATTGAACTCTGACGTCAATTTCTCTATCTGCTGCTTTTGCTTTGACAATCTCTCTACATAGTCTTTTTCTTGTGATTTGTAAAGTTCCTTTTCTTTTTGTATTTTTGATTGCAAGTCTTTTAGTTCCCTTGATACAGTGTCTCGAGAGCAGCATGCCTGTAAATAAAGTACTATTTACCAGCAGCAAGTGGCTGTGCCAACAGACACAGTATTATGGATTTGCTAATAGACAGAACAAAAAAACTTTTTTACAAAAAAACAACCGACTTCCAAAAAAATAAAACACTAAAAAACGTGTAAATAACTTTAATTCGGGAAGTAGGTGTCTTTGGTTGTGTATTTTCGGTTTTGGCCACCGACTTCCGAAATTAAAGTTATTTACACGTTTTTTAGTGTTTTTTTTTGATGTCGGTTGTTTATTTGTAAAAAAGTTTTTATTTTTCACCTTTTAGTTGTGGTACCTTACTACCCCACATATATACGTATACAGCTACTTGATATGTAAATAACCGTGACAGGAAATTATTATAACATCATCAATATAAACCAAGTGCAAAAATACGCATTATTAGGGATAACTCAAAAACTACTGGCCAGTACTTGATCAAATTTAAATGGGACCACATGTGAAGCATCAGCTTTCAAATAAAAAAAGAATCATCTAAATCGGTTCACCCAGAAAAAAGTTCTGAGCTAACAAACTTAAAAAAAAAAAAAAAAATACAGTCGAATTGAGAACCTCCTCCTTTTTTTGAAGTCGGTTAAAAAGAAAGGTAGCTCGACTGCTGAGCGTGAGGTCTTAGGTTCGATTCCTAGGTCGGGCAAAGTGTTACAGAGTTTTCTATTAGGAATTTCGCAGTAGCAGCCGGATTCTAGACTGTGCCCGGATGATGGCAATAGGCTCGCCCCTTTAAACATGGAAATAAAAAAAAATTACTGGCGACATGTGAAATGCCTGCAAATACCACTGGAAATTAGATAAAAGGGCGAAGTTTGCGAGTAACATGTTCAAAATGGTTGAGCTAAATGGTGCTGATCCATACGTCATGTTCGTGAACTGGCGTCCCGTCAGTAGGGACTGGTTATCTCTTAGCTGCCACGGCTTGTTTTAATTTAATTTAATATTTGTATTGTTTTTGTCTCTTTATTACGGACGCTTTTAACGTTCTGCATCGTGCTCACATGCATAATTTCAACATGAATGATGTAACCAAAATTTTGTAACCATATTTTGATTTAAAAGAGTGTCCATGGAGTTTCTTGCCCGTTCTTCTCAATAGGTACCTACTACGCTTTGGAATGGGCAACTAGCTTCATCTTTCTGACTGACCGACCTCTTGACAATTCAAAAGTGCCTGTAATTGGTTTATTTGAAATAAATGCTTTGAGTTTGAGTTTGATAAGTATCAACTCTCATGTTATTACATGAGAGTTGATACTTATCAAACTCAAGTCTGGATTGGTGCCAGGCAATAGGATCGCATACTATTGTATGCGATCCTGTTGCCTGGCACCAATCCAGACTTCGGGCTGCTACTGTTAATTTACTTGGCTTTAACCAACACGAATTTGCCCAATGCGTAGATCGAACCCCGACCTTCATAATCGGGTTTCCTACTAATAGAGTAAGGCACCATCTCCTAGAGCGAGTATATATTAAATAAAATAAAAATCTCAAAATATCTCAAACAATCAACCAATCAATCTTCGTATGGATCAAGTCGTCTGAATTAAATGAATTTTATTTTTTTAAATCCATTTGAAAGTATATACGAGATTACACCAAAAATAAAAAAAACAATTGTTACATTTGTTGTTTGTTCCGGCTACTCTCCGAAACGGTTGGACCGATTTTGTCAGGACTTTCACTGGCAGATAGCTGATGTTATAAGGAGTAACATAATTATGCTACATTTTGTCTCGGTAGCACATTCTCGTGGGATAATTTCTTACATCCACGCGGGCGAAGGCGCGGGCAGCAGCTAGTTTTTAATTAAACTTTATGACATGACGTAACTATCGTCGCATTACCCCGTTGCGATGGCGCCTAACAAACTATTTGCGAGAAAATCTAGATAATCCTACATACCTGCAGATACAAGGTCTTGAGCTCCCCATTCTCCTTGAGGGTGTCTTTGAGCTGTCCGCTGTAACGTTCCAGTTCACGCAACAAGTCCGCGTTCGCTTCCTGTACGATGGACGCGCGGCTGCCCTTTTCAGACTTTAGCTTGTCGTAGTCTAACTCTAGTTGTGTGTGTTTGAGATCCAACTGGAGAAAAGAAAATATATAAGGAAAATTCATGTACGTAGTTACTGAGGAGTGATAAGATTACATGTCATAAATCATTTTATTCCATCATTACGTCATTATTATAGTCATTTATTACCAAACGATATCACATGAGTAAGGTTTTAAAATACGGGACCGAATCAAAATTATTACCGATCGATTGACACTGGCCAACCACTGCTTACCAAACTGCTAGAGTGCAGTTTGGTAAGCAGTGGTTGGCCAGTGTCAATCGATGACTATAGAGTCAATGTTTCAACTTATACTTAAAAATACGCGTCTTGAACGTGGAGTTGAAGACATCAGCCCGATAAACAATAGAACTTATACTATACTTACACATGTGACATAGTGTTATATATAATAAATACAAATTTAAGTTCACTTTTGGACTCAAGTGTTTTCTCTTAAGAGTTAAAAACTACCCGATCCTCCAAATATAATAAAACACGTTTGTATCGAGTTATAAGCCGTGCGATTACAGGTGCCTTTTTCCAGCGGTTGACGACTATATGCTGATAACCATGAGTGACTTTACCCGAAAATATAAAAAACACTTGCAACTTTGTTACTAACATTTTTCAGTTCACTCCTGACTTCCTCAAGCTCCGCTTGCAGAGCCTCGTTCTGTTGTTTATAGCTCTCCAACAGCTCACTGTCAGAGTTACTGCCCAGAAGTTCCAGCTTGTTCTGTAGTACTGCCATGCGGGAGTTTAACTGCATCTCCAGGCCTTTCTGCTCTTCTAGTTTTGATCGAAGGTCTAGCTCTTGTTTGCGATGCTGTTCTATTTTCTTATCTCTAAAATTAATAAAATAAGGATTCATTACATTGAAAATTAAGTTTAACGCTTTAAAGAAACGTAAGGTAGGACACCCTCAGGCTAAGTGGAGCGACGGTCTTCGGAGGGTGGCTGGTAGCAGTTAAATGAGAGTAGCCGATCATCGAAGCCGAGTCTAATGCAGACGATGTCGATATTAAACAAAGAAGCTTTCATTGCCTTTCTATTAAAGTTTTCAAGTAGGATTGTATATTATTACCTTTTACTAATTTCTTCCTGCAATGACGATAATTTTTGCATCTGTATTTTGTATCGACTTAAAACTTCTTTGAGTGTTGACAATTTCCCTGGCGAAGGAGGTTCACCTAGAGAGGATTTTAAATAATTATAATATTTATAGACAGTCGGTGCCGATTCTCTTGTACCCCAAATTAAACTAACTAAACTATCATTAAAATTCCTTACTTTTGGCTATGAGAAACATAAAGCTATTCTGCAAAAAGAAAAATCTCTGAATTTAAAAATAATTTGGAACAACTAAAATTGAATTTTACAATCGTGACTCCGCGTGGTACTTGTTTGCCCTACCCCGTGAATTTTTTTAGAGACGGAGGCGAGGGAGGCTGCAGCCTCGACGTGTTCTGTATGGAAAATATGAAAAATGATTACCTAAATGTTGAGTTTTAGGGGTTTATGGGGATTATAAAGGAGGTCGAAATTTTCATATTTTTTGCGATAGGACACACCATTTTCGAGATATAAGCATAATAAAAGAAAAAAAGATATAGTAAGTACTGTTTTTGCACCTGAAGTTGAGGTGTTGGCGTGAATTTTAGTTCATGACAACTAACTTTATTCGACACCTTTTCAATCGCGATTAAAACAATCAAAATTTTTGGTGAAAAACGTCAAATTCAGAATAGCAAAATTGCCATGTTCACTAAATTAATAACTCAGTGCCGTCTTAGTGCTGTCAAACTAAAATATAGTTAAGTTGTGTCACTTTAGTCTATTTCAGAATGCGAAATCGTCGTATGACAGGGATAAACTAAATGTTGGTGATTTTTAGTCTAGTTTAGGGGCATTTGTGACAAGAGAATCGGCACCAATGGCCATTATCCCCCGTTTTAAATTAATTATGTAAGCAGTACTTTAATAAATAAAGCATCTTTGAATAATGATTTAACGAACTTACCAAGATACGTATTCTCTGGTAAAGACTCCATTAAAATCTGATGTAGTGTTGTTCTCCAATGTTCATATTCCTTCTGAGTTCCAGCCAATTTGTTTCTGAATAGAACTAATTCGTGTGCAGTCAATTCTAGCTTGGACTGAAATAAAAAACATCTTAAATTACTTTTATGACAATTGACGCGACCTTCTTTCTACAGCATGGAAGTCATTTTTAATTTACATGCAGACGATTTGCATGAACTAAATTGTGCTATTAATTATAAATAATTTTTGCAAGAAAATGGATTATAATACTAAAGCTTGTAATTTGCATGCCTCAAGGTGTAATATGGTTGGACTGTGCAATATTTTCAATAACTTTATGTAATTACCCATATTGGCAAATAAATGATTATTATTATTATTATTTAGAAGCAGAATACCTCAAGGCTTTAGAATGAAGGCACTATAGAAAACCCTAGAAAGACTATGTAAAATTGTCGTAAATATCATATGAAAATCTATTGAGCAACTCTCTTTTCTTTGTAATTTCTCTAATTCTTGACTTTCAGTGATTTAATTAGAATATTATGACTTTGAGGTTTGCTAGATTAGTCTGCCTAACAGACAAACATATGACACAATAGAACCTTAAAGTATTTTCTTAACAACTGATCAACTTACGCCCAGCTCCTTCACTTGTTCTCTCGCCGCATTTCTCTCTGTGGTCAGTTGAGACACCTTTTCTTTGAGCCGTGAAGTCTCTCCATTGACGAGCCTACTCTGTGCTGCCTCTAATTCGCTAGCTAACCTGTTGATAGTAGCCCCTTTTTCTATCAAAATATCTTCTTTCTCTCTGTCCTTTTCCATGCACCGTCGTTCTAATGTCTTTATTTCGTTGTCCTGTGGTTTTGAAACTTTTAAATAAAGGAGTTTTGATTAAAGACATGAATATAGGAATAAGGTCAAAAGGTACGTACTTTGTCGTCTAGTCTATTTTTCGCTTTGGTCAAATCGTTTTGTAATCTTTCCACTTCGTCGCGATGCCTGAAAATGAGACAGCTTCTTTATAACACGTACTCTGTTCTGAATTGTAATTTATGTGTGAAGCAGGCATTAATAAAAAAAAGCTAAGTTAATTTTTTTGAAAAAACCCCACTCCGGATGTTAAAACGTAAACGAAAAAGGTTTAAATAACGTTTTTGATGGTCCCCCGACTAGAGGCAGATATGAAAGGGCAGATTAAACAAAAAATGTTGATCTGTTTCAATTTCTGCCATACAAACAACAAATTATGAATCTTCTTAGTTTTTCTACCATTACGTACTTACTTATTGGTTTCTCGTAGGGATATACACAGCAATAATATCAAATATTGGTACTAAATATTATACTCATGTACCTATTAATATAATTTATAAATCAAAGAAAACCCTCCTGGGGCTGCCATTGCCCTGTCTGTTCCTTTCAGTTAAAATGTATAGCAATTTATACTAACAACCTCATAGCATGTGAGATGGACTTATTCTGTTGTTCTCTGAGTGAATTCGCTAGAAATGCATTGTATATAATTGGTTATAGATGTTAGTTTATATTAAGTTAGTTTAAGCGCATTTATCGCATTGGGGTTAACCTGTAATGGTAGATGTAAGTAGAAATAAATAAATAAATATTGAGTAGTCCAAAATTCCATTAATTCTTACTAAATGAGTTAAACTCGTAAAGCTGCATATATTCAATTTATTGCAAAGCAGAGAAGCTAACCACCTCCGTTCTGTCGTGGGGAAAAACTATATCCAATTATATAAACATACCTATCTTGCTGTTCTCTAAATATGGCATCAGTGTCATGTGTGTGTGCAACCTGCAAGTAACATATAATTCATTTTTAAAACCACAAATCTGTTTGTAATCAAAATAACAGCTTTTTACTAAATGTATATAAAAGTATATATACGGTACTTATATAACAAAAAATCGGCTAATCTCCGAAACGGCTGGACCGATTTTGACGGGACTTTCACTAGCAGCTAGCCGATGTTATAAGGAGTAAGATTTTGCCCCGGTAGCACGTTCCCATGGGATAATTTCCGACATCCACGCGGGCGAAGTCGCGGGCAGAAGCTAGTCATAAAATATTGTACAGGATTTATTAAGTAGATTAAAATATAGCTGGCTAATTCTATTGACTGGTAGAAAAAGCCATAGGAGTTAGGTCCGCCTTTGTACCTCATTTTGCATAAAGTTTTTTTATATAAATAAATATTTTCTAAAGCTATATTTTACCTGTAGAGTATGAAGTCTTTGCTGTACATCCTGCAAGCTAATATTAGCAGAGCGCAATTCCATTTTGAGCTGCTCCTTTTCCTGGTCACTCTCTACCAACTTATCAGTCAGATTCGATACTTGCTGCTCCAGCTCTATCAACTTATGCTTGCTTGATGCTGGAAACAAATTATTTTTCAATTATATCATAACATAACATCATACGTGTATTCCTTGAAGGGTTAGGCAGAGGACTGAAGAGGGAGAAAGATAAATTATTACTTGTCAAAATACATCTATAAAAAAACTGCTTGCAGCGGTTGAAGCAAACGTTCTGGCAGGTACTGCTATAATCACAATTAAGATTGGAGTTTGATTTTATCTATACACAGATTTTCCATCATCACAAAAGTAGTAGTGTAGAAAAAGATTCTGTTTGAAAGTGCATTGTTTTCTTTGTCATGTTAAAACAATAGGTATATTTATGCTGCAGAGAAAAAGGTTGTTATTGTATTGGCTGGTTACCAAGCAAGTGATGAGCTTCCTGCAGAGACAATTCTGCTTTATCCCTGTCATTGATAGCAGCGGCAAGGCGAGCGCGAAGACTGTCTATTTCTGTGTCTAGCTTCTGCATCTGACCAGCTAATTGCTGACATTCTTTGACACGGATCTGTTCAACAAATTAAACTATAATCGGCATTTACTGTGTAATGTAAGTAGTGATTAATGGCAACAACAGTAAGAATTATTCTTTGACCACCACAATTACAAATGAAGGAATAAGGAAAGTTTTGAATATGAATGTGGCTGGCTATAAGAGTAGGGGAAGACGCAAAGAAACGATGGATGGACTGTGTGAAAGACGATATGGCAAAAAATGGGGTGACTACTGGGATAAATAGTAAAGTGTGGAAAATAAAGAAATGTTGCGCCAACCCCAAATAAATTTGGATAACAGAATGATGCTGATAATTTATAAATAGAAGAAAAGCCAAATTGTGTCCAGCACTCCATGGGCATAACTGAAAGGCAGATACAGTTGTATGCTGGACACAACATGGCTATTTTTTTTCGGCTGTCTTATGTTTGACAGTGGTTTTAAGAAGGTTCTTATAAAGTATGTACTTACGTCATACATAACTTTGAGTTGCTCATTGTTCATAAATTCTTGTCTGTCACAGTTATTGATCCCATTCATGTGACCTGAAAATAACAAACAAATTATAGTTATTCAAATCCATTACTACATGTCCACACTAAGTACTAGTGTATTATTTGCAGTTTAGGGCTTCCACAAAAAACTGCGAATTCGCATTGCATTGCAAAAATCTGCGAGCTTGCAGGATGCAGCTCCGGGACGATTCCTATGATGCAGCGTAGTATCGCATCGCATCGTTTAGTTTTGTGTGGGAGCCCTTACAGCTATAAGGAAACAGTAGTTGTTATTACATTCATTTTTAATACATCTTATGTTTATTTATATAGATAACTATAAATGTTCATGTAAGAGAAGAGCCGTGTCAGTCGCTGTCATAATATTTCACCATAAAAACTAGTTTCAATATCTGATAGCCAGACCAACTTATGAAAGTTATTAATTTACAAATCCATTAAAGGAATGGAACTGGCGAAATTTGGCTGTACTACAGTTACACTTCCGCCTAATCCACTGTGTCACTTTATTTCTTTAAAATGTATTTTTTTTTTGTATTTTGGCAGCTTATATTTTCTTTATATACATTTAATTTGTTATCATTTTCTTGTGATTTTGTGTTTTGTGCTATTTCTTTTTGTGTGCACTAAATAAATTATTTATCTATCTATCTATCCCATTATGGAATACAAGCTTGACATTATGTGCTTGTTAAAAGGATAACTCCTGTACCTCTATAATCCTGTTGAAAATAATGATTCTGTCCATCACCAGCACCATAAGGATTGAACTGTGCCTTCAAGGCCTCCTCTTGGTGTTTCATGTGCCCCATATGATTCTTAGGAGTCTCACAGTAAAGCTTGGGGGACTCGGTGCCATGTTGGTTCTCTTTCAAGTGATTGAGAGACTCCACATACGTTGGGGGCAAGCCTGTCCTTCCTTGTTGGACTATGGAATTAGAGAATACATGCAAAGAAGGGAATCAGTAAATTTTTGTAATTACTAGTAAAAAAACCTTAATTTAAGTAATTTAATTAGGATGTGTAAAAGGTAATTCAATTTTATGGAGGTGTTCAAGTGGGTAATTGGGCAAAACATCCTCGAAATGACGAATACAACAGAAAGATGTAGTAAAAAGATGAAAGATGTAGATGATGATGTAGTAGTAACAAAACATAAGTAAGATAAACAAAGTTTCTTACCTCCATTACTCTGACCTGGGTCTAATGTATAGTTGCCACTGCTGTTGACTGAGCTTCCTTCGTCATCATCCAACAGGTCGTCAAACGCATTAGCGAGCTTATGCTTCAACTACAACAAGAAACATTGAAGTTTGTTACAGAGAATGTAATGTTTTTTTATCAAAACTTACCTCTTACATTGTAAACAGTTTTCTTCTTGTCTTTTGTATACAAGTTATTAAGTTCCGAGTTTCATATTTACCTCCTCATTCCGACGTTTCTGGTCCTCAAGTTCTTCCTGTTCTTCTAGCCTGTCTTGAGCACTATTGTTTATGTGGATACTCGCGGCGCCTTGAAACAAACTCATTCCGGGACCATCCATATCGGATATTTAACGCCCCACAATACGAGACAGTGTACAATGTTCACTAAAACACATAAAACTACAGTTTATTGCTTTATGATCAACAACAGTAGCAATACACTCCTTTACAGCGTGTGTTACGTAGATTTTTTGTAGATTATTATAACCAAACCAAAACAAGTTTTTGAAAATCGTTCACCAATGTTACCAGCTATGAATGCGTAGGGTAGAATCCTTCATAAATTGACAGATTTTTTCTACTATGTATGTACTTCGACGATGTACACACGACTACATAACAAGCTATGCATTTCTAGTTTAAGCTGACCTCTCATTGTACGGAAATCCTATACAATGAGAGATCAGCTTATACTGGAAATTTTTAGGTTGATATGTAGCCGTGTGTAGGTACAATCAAAACTATGTGCTTTATCTAATGTGCTTGGATCATTTGGCGTCTAAATGACATTCACTTGACGGGATTGTTCAGGTTCAGGCGCGGTTGTTGATTATTGGGCCGAATAAAAAATATTTGAACAATATTTGCCATTGACACGCTAAGAAGAAGAAAATAATTATAGTAAATCATACAGACAGACTCCTGTCAGGTTGAATTATTTCAGAGGGGCGGGCGGGAGGCGACATGACCCCCGTAAGTCTTTTGTGAAATCTTTATGGATTTGTACCACTCAATATTATTCTACTATCTTGGCAACATTCTCTGACAATTCACAGTTTGACACGTAACCAACTGGGTTGCCAATACGTATATTAATTTGTTTTCAAGCAGCAATTTGTTTCTTTTTACTAAACACTAAATTCTATTCAAGTTGACAGTATATTTCATTATTATTTTGAGGTTACTGCATTTTGTGTAATTTCCTTGTATATGGTAAATAGATAGTTATTTGTCAGTGAGCAAACTAGACAGTTAGTCTGTATTTCTGTATCTTGGGGCTTGGTATTCGATTTCCGGAGTGGAGACTAGTAAGGTGATTTCGGATTAGGAATGTATTTGTGGTGTGTGTGTGTTTGTTTCCATTATGTTTTGTTTAATTCGCTGTCAGGTCTTTAGATTAGTTGTTCCGAATCATTACAATTACTACAGAATCATTACAGTTCGGTTTTAGGCCTGGGCTGTCAACTGAGAGTGCAATCTTGTGCGTCAAGCAGACTGTTCAATACTACACAGACAGGAAGACTCCCATTTTTGCTTGTTTTCTGGATCTGTCAACGGCATTCGATCTCGTATGACGTTTTGTGGCGTAAACTAGAATGTGACACTACGTTACCACCTGAAAAAGTATCAATGTTTAAGTACTGGTATAGTAGTCAAAGCAATAGCGTGAAGTGGGTAGGCTCGCACTCGGACGTGTATCGGTTGGAGTGTGGGGTGAGGCAGGGGGGGCTCAGCTCACCCCGGCTCTTCAACCTATACATGAACCAGCTGATCCTTGAGCTCAGCAGCACCAATGTCGGATGTCATATTGACGGTGTATGCAATAACAATATTAGTTATGCTGATGATATGGTGTTGCTGAGCCCTTCGATCGTTGCTCTGAGGCGACTTATCGCTATATGTGAATATTATGCGGTGAATCACGGGCTCAAATATAATGTCACTAAGAGCGAGCTCATGGTTTTTAAAGCAGGCAGTGTGACATACCCATATATTCCACATGTCGCACTTTGTGGAGAACCATTGAGGAGGGTGGACAAGTTTAAATATCTGGGCCACTGGGTTTCTGAAGATCTAAGAGATAATTGTGACATTGAAAGGGAACGTAGGTCGCTGGCTGTCCGTTGTAACATGCTGGCCCGCAGGTTCGCACGATGTACGAGACCAGTTAAAGTAACGCTTTTCAAAGCTTACTGTCAGTCCTTCTACACGTGCAGCCTGTGGGTCAACTTCACTCAGCGGGCATATAGCGACCTACGTGTTCAATATAATAATGCACTGAGAGTGCTGCTACGGCTGCCGTGGCGTTGTAGTGCGTCAGGGATGTTTGCGGATAATAATATTAATGGTTTTGCCGCCATTATTAGGAATAGATGTGCATCCCTGATGACACGTGTTCGCGGCAGCACCAACAGTATTCTCAGTGTATTCGCAGATCGGTGGGATTCCACGATGTTGCGGAGGTGGATGCAGCTCCACGCAAATTTTTAGTTGTAGTATGTTCATTTGTGTCTGTAACCTACTAACATTAGGAGTTAAGTAAAATTGTTACTAACCCTATGGACTCATGTCCGAAATAAAAGTATTCTATTCTATTCTATTACTAATGTTTTGTAACACTTTCTTTATTTTTTTGCAGATAGGTAATGAAGTATTTTAAACACATAGTTTGCAGACTTTATTGTACGAGTACGTATTAATGAGAGCAGGCCGGGAACGTCGAGCTAGCATTGAGGTGCTGTTCGAATTCTAAAGATTATTATGATTATGATTGATGTGTAGATAACATTGCATTGTATTTATCGTGAAATAATTAAGCTTATATTAACGCTTATATGGAAAGAACATTTATTAATATTTTGTCTAATCATGACTGAGGTATAATAATTAGGGAGTTATTATTCAGATACTTGACAACACTGAATTGTGTCTGTCATTCTGTCAATCTGAATCTATCTTGTTGACTTGTGTTTATTTTGCTTAATTTTTTTAGGTTATAAAAATATAAATAATCACTAAATTAAACGAAATTGAAATAATATTGTGCGTGCTCGTGCTATTAAGAATAACAAATTCCGTTGTATTTAAAATGGCGTTTCGTCCAGTGACACACGTCCTTTTCGATATGGATGGTTTGATATTGAGTAAGTTGTTTTGTAGTATTTACTTGCAATTCCTAACCCCAATGTCCTCAATATTTACGCACTTTAACCAACTTTAGGTCCTTGTACTTTGCAATAAAAAGTTGTTTAATTGATATCCGTTACCAATATTCTTACAGATTAAGCTCTAAGAATAAAATCATTTATACTGAATAACCACGACATTGACTTGCTTAATTGCTTACGGATGCCGGTTTCATTCCCGAAAGTTCTCAATATCTGTGTGGCTTAAAGACACATAATTTAAAAAAAACAATACAAACACACAAACATTGCTTTGTCAATCCAGGATCTGGATTGACAAAGCAATGTTTGTGTTGTGGCCATGCATACAATGCATATACAAATGAATTCATTTGCGGGGTAGACAAAACTATCATACTTTTATTACATTTATAGATACAGAAGAGTTATACACAGTGGCATTTCAAAACATAGTGTCACAATTTGGAAAAAATTATAATTTTGACTTAAAACTCAAACTAATGGGGCTGCAATCACATGAGACAGCCATAAGGGTGATATCTGCACTTGAGTTACCAATGAGTGTTGAAACTTTTCTTGAGGAAAGTAAAAAACAATTTGAAATGTTATTTCCTGATACAGAACTAATGCCAGGTAAATTGATTGATAATGAAAAGTAACAATAAGAGATTTCTGTTAGCTGCCACTTAACACAGTCATTAATTTATAGGTGCAAAGCGGCTGATAGAACATTTTCACAATAATAATGTTCCAATCGGACTTGCAACAAGTTCAAGCAAAGAAAGTTATGATTTGAAAGTAGACAAACATCACAAACAGTTGTTCACCCTATTTCCATACAAGACATTTGGCTCATCAGATCCTGAAGTAAAGAATGGGAAACCTCATCCAGATATATTTTTGGTTTCTGCTAAAAGATTCCCAAATAAACCAAAGCCAGAACAGGTAAAAATTTACTATAGTAATAGTTGAAAATAACATACCTAGTTTTGAAAGAAGAAGTCATCAAAATATCACGCCTGTTTTCCTAAAAGGGCAAAGGTGGGATACCACAAGGAGAACTATGGATACTAAAAGAAGTATGGAATCAAATTGTTTCCAAGTAAAGTGGACTCTTTATCATAATAATAAGGACAAAACAGAGAATATATTAAAGACATATTTTATGCTTGAATAATTCATATAAAATTCAATCTCATGAATATTTTTTAGTGTCTCGTCTTTGAGGATGCAGTAAATGGAGTGTTGGCAGCCAAAGCTGCAGGCATGCAAGTTGTGATGGTACCAGACCCAAGAACACCTCAGAATTTGAGGGCTGATGCTACACTTGTGATCGATACTTTGCTTGACTTTAAACCTGAGCTCTTTGGTTTACCACCATTCAAGTCGTAGAAATATTGTGATATTTAAATATTATACATTCATAATAATTAATTTTGGTTTTTGTCTACCTCATAAATGAGATTTTTATTTAGGATCAGGGTGCTTTAATAATTTTATTATTATTTTTATTCTTTTTAATATTATATAAAATAATTACTGAACGAATGATGTACAAAGAAATATTTTTGTTAGTTTATAATAATCCTATTTCCACTTAACAAATATACAACAGGCTGTTACAGGTTGCAGTAATACATAAATTATCTTCCATGCAATTTGCAATCACATTATTATGTGTGTGTGAAATGTATTTGCACAGTGGAAATAAAGTGCCTATTGTAAGCCTGTAGATTAAAGTTGCACTTGCATAGAATTTAACATACAAGTGTTTAGGTATATTACATAAAAAGTTGGTACAAACACCTACTGTTGCTATCTACATCATCTGTATATTAATAATATCAGAAACTACACAATGCTGTAACTGTGATTTTAATTACCTACGCATTAGTTATATAAAGTCTCGGACAGACTTTGAAGATAAGATATAAATTGAAATAACAACATCTCCCACTCATAGGGCATTACTAAGGAAGCCATAAAGTGTATAATAGTATATTGTAATAAAATAAAACGAGATTTATATTCATTATTCTACAATTGTTGTGATTTTATTATATCAACAAAGCATAATATTAAAATAAAATGTTTAAACCAGTGACACATGTTTTGTTTGATATGGATGGTTTATTACTAAGTAAGTTAATATTATTTTAAATCTTACAGCCATTCGGGAAGATGTACAGGTATTTCATTAACAATATTGCTATTTTCAGATACGGAAGACCTGTATACAGTAGGATTTCAGCAAGTGGCGTCCCGGTTCGGCAAAGAGTTTACATTTGCGCTAAAGAGCAAGATAATGGGTCAGCAAAGTAAGGAGTTTGCGGGGACCATAATCAATGACCTTGATTTACCACTCAGCATTGAAGAGTTTTTGAGTGAAACACGTGCAATCTTCGATGAAATATTTCCGCAATGCAAGATTATGCCTGGTAAGTGTTACTTAAGTACCTACTTATATTTTCTTATCGTACGATAAATCTTTTTGACGACTTCACAAGCATTCTAGAGCATACCTACCTACTTCAACATAAGGCGACCCTTCATGGGCGTACCCAGCTTTTGGCCCACGGGGGCAAACCAGATTTTTTTTAAGCCGGGTCCTCCGTAAATTTTTTACCTAACACGCTACACCAAAGATAAGGTACCTACTTTGGTGTACCTATAATGTGTAGGGAAAACACCAGCAGGAAATCCTGTTTTATAAGTAGTAAAATAAGTAAACATAAATATAAGGACGTATGAATTTATTTAATTTGAATTGTTTAACTAGACATCTACAGTCTTATTTATAAACGTCTCTTAAATTTTAATCAATTGCTAAGCAACTGATTAGCAAAATTCTTATTTATAAACGCTATTTAGCGCTAAGAGGTCGCTAAGCAATTGATTAGTAGCTGTCAAAATTAAACACCACCGGTGCACTGTTAAGAGGATGCTAAGAGGCAAGATGGCGGATTTTATATGAATCAGCTGATGGATTTATTACGATTATTATGGTCTTTTAGGTTATTTTGTTCCTAATATCGAGTTGCGCCTTAGCAAATATGGAATTCGACAATTTTTTACGGGATTTTTAGAACGACTCAAAGAATTAAATAATTTTGAGACGCCGCCGGCGGGAGGCAAACGGAGGAATATTTACAAACTTCGTTTCAATCCACTACGAGAATGATTACCTATTACATATTCTTCATTCGAAGTACACATAATGAAAGAATTTATAGGGAAAGCTCAGTCAGGAGGAGGCTCAGTAGGTTTGAAGAGAATGAGTTCGTGAGGAAGCTCATGGGAGATTGTGATTATCCAATGTGTTATCCCATGTGCGCCTCATCTTATGACGCCAGTTTTAATGCCCAGAACTAAAGAAAAGCCACGTTGTGGCAGTCACACACAAAAACAAGAGACAATTTGTAGAAACCATTTATTTTGATACATAATAAAGCTACATTTTTGTTATAAATTCATTATTTTTGATTTCCAATATTCGTCGTCCAAAGACATGGACCGTGCCATTCTTTCTTATGCCACTCTCATTCCTCATTTTTTTTACGTAGCATGTTTTTATCCATCGCCGTCTATGCGAATAGTTAAATAGTATTAGTGCTAGGTGCGAGTGACTTTCATAGCAGCAGTCAAACTTGTTCCTGTAAATTACCATAATAATTGTTGTTAAAAGACACTGAAACCTCGGTTCAAAAGCAATAGGAAGTAATATAATATAGACACAAGTACCTACATACACTTCTAAAAGAGTATATTCGTGTTAAAAGGCTTATAGGACATGAAAATACATAGCTATTATCGGCTATTGCTGGGCTATTGCTTTAACATTCATTTGGTCAGTTTACATTAGCAAGTAGACATAAATTCAGAGATTTTTTCAGAGAACCTTTACCTGTTTACTCCAATTTTTTGGAGCTTATTATTTTTATTGCTACCATCGCGAAGATATTGAAATAAACCTTATAAATCATTTTATTCCTGTTCAAATTTTCCGATAATTTTTTTGACTTTTGTCTGTCAACGTCACGAGTTGTCACGACAGATACAAAAATCGTGGGTTTGACAAATTTATTCTTAAAATTCTGTTTTTGAGTCGACTATTCTGAATATAATCTGTGCCAAACGCATACTTTCACCTCTATTTCGTTTCGTAACTAATCACCTGCTAACTAGCGTTTATAAATAAAGAAAAGTTAATCATTGATTAAGAGCTAACCAATTAGTTAGCTAGTCAGTGGCTAATCAGTCATTAGCGAGATTTTTATAAATAAGGCTGCTATTTTAAAAGTAATTTTCTCGGATCTTCAGCAAAACGCTATTAGACGTCTTCCGTGAACGAATCGCCCATGCTGTTGACAATTCTCATGTAGGTACACTGAGCACATAATACAAAGCCTATCAAAAAAGAACTGAGCAAATTGTACATAATTAGATGCGTGATTTTTAATAATAGTTTGATATGGACATTTGCAGTCTTATTTATAAACATCTCTTAAGTTTTAATCAATTGCTAAGCAACTGATTAGCAAAATTCTTATTTATAAACGCTATTTAGTGCTAAGAGGTCGCTAAGCAATTGATTAGTAGCTGTCAAAATTAGACACCACCGGTGCACTGTTAAGAGGATGCTAAGAGGCAAGATGGCGGATTTTATATGAATCAGCTGATGGATTTAATACGATTATTGTGGGCTTCTAGGTTATTTTGTTCCTAATATCGACTAGTGCCTTAGTAAATATGGAATTCGACAATCTGTTACGGGATTTCAGAACAACGCAAATAATTAAATATTTTTGAGACGCCGCGCCCGGCGGGAAGTAGACGGAAGAATACCTACAAACTTCGTTTAAATCCACTACAAGAATGATTACCTATTACATATTCTTCATTCGAAGTAGGTACACATGATAAAAGGATTTATAGGGAAAGCTCAGTCAGGAAGAGGGTCAGTAAGTGCCCAGGAGGCTTGAAGAGAATGAGTTTGTGAGGAAGCTCATGGGAGATTGTGATTATCCAATGTGTTATCCCATGTGCCCCTCATCTTATGACGCCAGTTTTAAGGCTCAGAACGAAAGAAAAGCCACGTTGTGGCAGTCACACACAAAAACAAGAGACATTTTGTAGAAATAATTTATTTTGATACATAATGAAGCTACAATTTTGTTATAAATTCATTATTTTTGATTTCAAATATTCTTCCCCCAAAGACATGGACCGTGCCATTCTTTCTCATGCCACTCTCATTCCTCATCTTGTTCACGTAGCATGTTCTCGTCCATCTCCGTGTATGCGAATAGTTGAATAGTATTGGTGCTAGGTGCGAGTGGCTTTCATAGTAGTAGTCAAACTTATACCTGTAAACAACCATAATAATAATTATTAAAAGATACTGAAACCCCGTTGCAAAAGCAATGGGAAGTAATAACCAATAGACACAAGTACTTTCATACATTTCTTAAACAGTATATTCGTGTTAAAAGGCTTATAGAACATGAAAATACATAGCTATTATCGGCTATTGCTTTAACATTCATTTGGTCAGTTTACATTAGTAAGTAGATATAAATTTACAGATAAAAAATTGGAGTAAACAGGTAAAGGTATTTACCTTTACCTGTTTACTCCAATTTTTTGGAGCTTATTATTTTTATTGCTGCCATCGCGAACACAGTGAAATAAACCTAATAAGTAAATCATTTTATTCCAGTTCAAATTTTCCGGTTTTTTTTTTGACTTTTGTCTGTCAACGTCACGAGTAGTCATGACAGATACAAAAATCGTGGGTTTGACAAATTTATTCTTGAAATTCTGTTTTTGAGTCGACTATTTTGAATATAATCTGTGCCGAACGCATTATTTCACCTCTATTTCGTTTCGCAACTAATCACCTGCTAACTAGCGTTTATAAATAAAGAAAAGTTAATCATTGATTAAGAGCTAACTAATTAGTTAGCTAGTCAGTGGCTAATCAGTCATTAGCGAGGTTTTTATAAATAAGGCTGTAAATGAATATTTTTCTTCGTCTATGTTTAGCTCTTTCAAAACATGTCAAATAAACGCAATTATGCATAATATATTGTAATTATAAAGTAAGTCATAAGACGCACACGGGTCCAATAGCGCCACTCCTTTAAAAAATATTAGCTCGTGACTGAGAAGGAATTTTGGAAAACGGCTCAATCAGCACCCTCGGTAAGTGTGCCTAGAATTTTCTAATACCTTTTATATACTTTCATATTGAGACACGAAGCAACAAAATACGATCTAGAGGAATGTGGCCGCTTTTCTTTAGATCGAATTTTGTTGCTTCGTATCTCAATATGAAACTTTATAAAAGGTATTAGAAAATTCTAGACACACTTACCGAGGGCGTTATTGAGTCGTTATTCAAAATTTCTTCTCAGTCTCAAGATTTTTTTTTTTTTTTAAGTAGTGGCGTTAGTGGACCGGTGTGCACCCTCTTAACGTGACTCTTAACAGAACTTTTATCGACAACAATATGTAGTTACTTAGGCATACAAAATACAGGGGTGGGCAGCTGACCTTCCCCCTAGGGACGCTCATGCGACCATTTATTTGCTTTCGCGACATTCATTATGTCTACGATACTACTTTTTTCCTTTCCGTTAGCTAAGGCTGTTAGCTAAGTAAGCAACAGCTAGGCAAAAACCTCCCATTCCTCTATGTTCTTTTACATCTATTTATGACATAATATTTTAATTTACAGGAGTTGAAAAACTGATTCGTCATCTCCACGACAACCATGTTAGCATAGGATTAGCGACAAGCAGTAGCAGGGAGTCATACGATCTGAAGACTGTCAATCATGATGAGCTGTTTGACCTGTTCCCGTGCAAAACTTGGGGCACTTCGGATCCTGACGTGAAGAAAGGCAAACCATTCCCAGACATATTCTTTGTTGCAGCCAACAAGTTTCCTGATAAACCAGCGCCTGAGAAGGTACCTACTTACCTACTTTATTTTTCCATTACAAATCGGCAACGCTCTTCTCGGAAACCGTAGCTTACGGTCTGCATGACCGCTTTTATTTCGTAGCAGTAAGGGCGGTATTCGTAGGTACTTCAAGTGTTACTTTTGACGAGCGGCTAACCATATATCATGAGTAAAATTTACCTACATAAAATGATTGTTTCTCAAACATGCTTGGAAATTCGAGCATTATTTGAACAACCTTCTTCGAGATAAATCGCAAATGTTGTACTTACTGGTCACTTATATGCGAGCAGCGGCCAGCAATGTTAGTATGAAAATCCATATCTGTCGTGTCTAGCGGCCGGCAATGTTAATGTGAAAATCCAAATCTGTCGTGTTTAGCGGCCAAATAAAATACTATGAAAAAACTGTCGTGTAATTTAAAAATGGAACGAACTTTTTACTTCGACCCATGGCAACCAAGGAGGTAACTTATCAAAGATTTTATTTAAATATCGTACTGGCTTAGCAAATAGAGCTGTTTATAATGAAAAAGAAACAAATGGACATATTGGCGCGAGAAAAGTTTTGTTTTCCGTCATTGATTCTGAAATTATAATTAATTTACTTAGTTTGAATTTCCGCGCATTATTGTAGAAAAGTGGGTACTAGACAAGCCTCAGGCATTGATGGACTCACGTATGTGTGCCTCGGCACACATTTACACGTTCGTCCATCAATGCCTCTGTTGTCGACCGCTGCAGTAATGTACTATTTACTCAAAATATTTAGATTAAAAAAAAGCCAAACGATTAGCTATGATTATAAGAAAATATAGAAAAATAATTTGATATTCGTTTTTAGATTTTGCACTTTATTCATAAAGACACAGGGTAACTTAATGAAAGAAAATGTTTCGTTTTACAATAACATGAAACTTTTTTCTAGTGTTTGGTGTTCGAGGATTCTATCAACGGCGTGAGGGCTGCGCGTGCGGCCGGTATGCAGGTCGTCATGGTACCGGACCCCCGCCTGGATCGCTCACGTACCACAGAAGCCACACTCGTACTGGATTCTGTTGAAGATTTCAGGCCAGAACTGTTCGGATTACCACCTTACAATAAAAATGATTAGAAGAAATAGCCAATACAAAATTAATTCAATTTTGTTCGTGATTTTAGTAGTGAGTGTATAAAAACAAATTAATGGTTATGTACTTTACTTTAGTAATGAATGATGTCTTTCTCGTCATTGAAGTACAATGATTATTAAATTTATATTAGTTCACTTTAAAACTTGATGTATAAGTCTTTAGATAAATCAAGTGCTAAGGCGATGTTATAAATAAGTCTTATGCAAATTGTAAAAAGTGCACATTCTTACTGTAATTAGTAATAAAACAACATAATGGTGCTGTGAAGTTTTGTATTTTTATTTAAATATGACTAGACATAAGAGGTCAATGTTTAACACATTCAGGTACTGTAGAGGTGTAATACTGCCTGTATAATTATAGTGTAAGTCTCATTCAGATCATTTGAAAAACATTAAATGTTTATCAAACAGTTTTGCTTAACACCAAAAACAAATAACATAAATACTACTTAAGTAGTGGATACTAAAATAATAAGTACTGATCATGTGATGATTGACAATACTATAAATACAAGCACCAGCAAATACTTATAATAACCGTTTGCCTAACTATCATAAGCTGGAAGACCAAATAATTCAGGTTTGAAATCCTCTAAGGACTTCAGGACTAGTGTAGCAGTCTGCAATTGATCAGACTCGATGCGTGGATCAGGCACTGCTACTACTTGCATGTTGGCTGCATTCGCTGCTTTTATACCATTCACAGCATCTTCAAAAACAAGGCACTGAAAAAGAGTTGCAATTAAATTACTACACAAGTTGCCTTCATTACTTAACATTTCATCTGTATTCCCTGAAGGTTGGAAGTGTCAGATCCCATGTAATCAGTTATGTAATAGTGGAATGCTATTGCTATAAAATATTCATTATAGAACAAAATTAATTTCTATAAATATTATAAAGATTCTGGTGGCTGCCACAAAGTTACACATTGGTTTCTTTTATCAAAATGCAACTATTAACAACCTGACCTCTTAGGTCATGGATATAAAAAAATAACATGTTATCTATGATCTACTCACATCTTCTGGTTTTGGCCTGTCAGGAAAACGAGAAGCACAGACAAGGAATATGGCTGGGTCAGGCTTGCCCTTTGTGACTTCTGGGTCAGTTGACCCCATGGTTTGATGATGGAATAGACTTAAGAACTCTTGGTGGTTCTGCATCTTCATGTCCACACTGTCTTTGCTCGAGCTTGTAGCAAGAGCAATTGGTACTCCTTTTTTGTGCAAGTGCTCCACTAGCTTTTGCGCGCCTGTAATTGTTTTTATTTTTAATTAAAAGAGGTTCAGTATTGGTTTTAAGAAAAACCAAATATTCCAGTTTTTAAGGAGGTCCAGGGTATAAAAATGGTTTAATGGTAGCTTTGGTGCAAAGTAGAAGCAACATGGAATTAGTACGTACTAAATAGAGAAGCATCTAAATGGCTAATCACAGAGCATCATATAATAAATTATGTCAATGTGGCTAGTATTATCATTGTGCTGTAGGATGGCTTGCATGAAAATGTCTTATTCCCATTTTCATAAACTGTTGGTTAACAGTAGAATGAATAACATTCTACTGTTAACCATGAGTTTGTAAAAGTTTAGTCACTGTTGCTTATATTATATTTAGCTGAAAAAGAGCATTTCTAAGAGATTCAGCGTGTTAATGTAAATGATGTACTTTATTTTAACATTTAAAACATTGCTTAAAGATTATAAATACTCAGAATACACACTTATCATGCAGTTCAATAACATTTTGATAACCAAAATTAATTTTACCTGGCATAAGCTGCACTTTAGGGAACAGTACCTCATAATATTCGAAACTCTCCTTCATAAAATCCTCCTTGGAAATCGGTAATTCCAACGATTTAATTATTTTTTCTGCACATTCGTGACCTTGGAATCCCAAAAGGCTGGCTTTGATTTCCCAGGTAAAAGTTTTCCCATATTTTGCGCATACAGCAGTAAAGGCTTCGGTATATAAGATTTCAGAGTCTGAAACAAATTATGATAACATGTAACCGGAGTTTTCATCACTCTTTCTTCCCAATCTCACGCAATACCACGAAGAACTTACCCAGAAGTAATCCATCTAAATCGAACAACACGTGAGTTACGTTTTTGAATTGCATATTTAAAAAAATCTCAAAAATATATGTGTATTATAAGAATATTAATTAGTCTTATCCTTTTCACTTATTTTAATTTTATAACATTCGTCGCTCTCGTACAGTAGTTTCGTGTTAGATTTTGACAGTGATAGCCTTTGGCCTCGGCTGGCTTTCAGATCGTTGAATTAGCAATCATGGTCATGAAAATTATTTTTTAGACGTTTTTCAACTTTGTTCCCTTATACCGATTCTGTCAATTATTGTTGTGTCAATGATTGTGGCTAAAATTATTATCGCACGACGATTTCTTGCTAACTTTACGTTTCATTCCAATGGCAAAATTTTACCGTTTTCTTTTGTAAATAAGTATCAAAATCAATATTTTATTAAAGTAATTAAAATTAGATTGAATAAACTGTCAGTATACAACATGAACCGATAGTCTTACCAATCTATGAATTTGAAAACATGGTTGCTGCGTTATAAGAACCGCAAGACAAATTTAGAGTGTGGTTTTACTACTATACATTTTTATAAATTCTTGCTTAAAAATCTTCAAAAACAAGTAATTTTCAGCTTCAACACACCGTTTGATGAAACTCATTATACATACCTAATTGTTATTTTATTTGGTTTCTGTCATTGAGAAGACATCGAATGATCGAACGCTAAATAGTGAAACATACCCTTATTGGCGGTAAGTTTAAAAGTTGCGTACGAAATTATGAATTGGAAAAAAATATTATCTGGAAATTGATCAAGATAAACCAAAGCCTAACATAAAACTTGTGTTGTTTTAGTTTTTTATGAGCAAATTTTTTTCTTGGTACCTAGAAACCTAGTGCCTAGGTTTTTTATAAAGACTATGATTATTTTATGAATAAATAAAATAGGTACCTACTTAAGTCGGTCAGGAAATAATGCGGAAAAGATGAAGGTATCTAATGGTAGGTACTTAGGACTTCATAATTATATCTAAAGAGTTTTGGCGGTGGACTCATAGCCAGAAAAGTGAATCGAAAAGACTCTTTTTGAAACTGTCCTAGTCTATTATCCTGGGTAAGCACCTGAGTGAGCTCGTAAAACGAGATTTACCTAGCCCTAGCCTGACACCTTCAGGTCTTCGGTCTATTTAATTCGAGGGGTCCTATTCAATTACCTATCAACGCTGTGCGGCGTTGCGAGCTGTGTAACAATTTTGGTGTTCTTACAATAAAGTATAATTATTCTGCTTTCTATCTGTCTATCTATCCATATATCCATATAATATAAGATAGCATCACGCCTGTAGCCCTGTAATCTCTGAAAGGATAGGCAGAGGGGTCCCTATAGTATACCCATATTTCGCCAATTGTGTTTAAGTCCCATGTAACAGGGCGCGAGCCTATTGCCAGTGGCAATTGGTGGCAATTTGCCACCAATCGGGCACGAATCTAGACTCCGGGCTGCTTCTGAGAAATATATAATGGAAAAATCCAATAACACTGGCCGACCTGGGAATCGAACCCAGGTCCTCATTCCCAGCAGTAGGGCTTGCGACCACCCCCAACAAGGCAGTCTTTGATCTATCCTATCCGATCCTACTAATATTATAAATGTGAAAGTTTGTAAGGACGGATGGATGGATGGATGTTTGTTACTCTCCCCGCAAAAACGGCTGAACGGATTTGGATGGAATTTGGAACACAGATAGTTTATAACCCTTTTGATCCCGGTAGTCCGTTCCCGTGGGATAATTTCCGACATCCACGCGGGCAAAGCCGCGGGCAAAAGCTAGTAGGTAGGTAGGTACATAATGTGAAAAACGTACCTTGAATTTCTAAAATCAATCGTATTTATTCCATTCAGAATTAGGTCATAGCTGCCATGTATGAATGGATTTTGGCGATAGTCGTTCCTCGGGATGGATATTGAATATCATGAAACAGCTTCTCAAGTGTCGAACATAATAATTATACTTCTATTCCCATATAGCTAGCTGCTTATCCCAATTCATTCGTAGGGATTATAATTATATTCCTAAAATCCTTTCCTCTTTGCAGTTAACCATAAAACGAAAACAGGAACAATGGGGAACTTCTTCTATACGCGGTCTTTGGGGATTTGCGACTCTTCTGCCTACGTTTTAAAAAAAAATGCTTTCGTAACGCGGCCCCTTTTCAATGCCAGCCCCTAGCTTTGGTATTAAGGCTCATTCACACAGGCGCGCCCCGCGACGCGAATCGCACGCGACATAAAGGCACCGGATTCGCGGCTTGTGTCGCGCCTGTATGTAGGAGTCTTTAGGAAAACGATTCAAATAAGAATTATGACAGGAAAAGCTGGATTTTACTGGAGGAGGCCTATATCCTTATTCCTTATATTATTAATTAATGGTTCAGTAGAATTAAGAACATTATTTTTCTGTAATTAAGGAATAAAGGCTATTTTATTTATTTACGTATTTTATAAGTCGTAGAGGTGTGAGAGGAGTCATCTTATAGCCGATCCAGACACAGTGGGCCAAAATTGACCGAAACAATGCAATTTAAATGTATGAAACCAAGTAAAGGCTCCTTCAAACAGGCGCGACACGCCAGTCGCGACGCGAATCGCACGCGACACTAAGGCACCGCCTGTCTCGCGACGAGCGGTGCCTTTGTGACGCACGCGATTCGCGTCGCGTGTTGCGCCTGTTTGTAGGAGCCTTAAGAAATCTGCTCTCATGTTGTTAATTTATAAATATTTTTACAAAAAGTTGAAAGACACGTAAAAAAGAAGTTGCATGGGGTTAATTCATGGCAGCTGTAGGTTGTAGGTACCTACTATAGGCCACCTACCCGGGCGTCCTTCATACTTTTGTCGGGAGCTGGATACAAGGTGACCTCAGTATATTTGGCAAGGTCTAATTTCGTCTTCTTTTTGTTTTGCTTTGCCTTATCCTGGGTTTAGCCTCATTTCTTATTGATTTGTTTGCTCACACGAAATAAATACGTTGATAGAAAGTCTTACGGATTAACAATTGTATAACAAAAACAATGTTGATATCAGTTACAAGTTTCGCTGATATTGCACAGAGAAATGAGTAATGACCTTGTATTAAACCTTTGGGACGTTCACCCTTCAGGTGGTAAAATCTTTTTATTCAATATTTGCACTGTTATTTAACTTCATAAAGTACTTGCTTAGTTGATTGTTTAAGAAGATTGTGTATAATACTTTTTTCTGATCCCTGCACAATGTTCATAAACGTACTGCGCGGTTATGGCCTATTCATGAAGTAATACAATAAGCCTTGAACTAATTTCCCTACTTTTTCACAATCATGCCCTTCCCGATAGATAAATTTATTAGGTCAATACAATTATTACAAGTATCTACTTTGAGGCCTGCAAGAAAGTCGATCAAGATGATTGTTAGTCATGTACACTATTCCTATGCAACGAACACTTGCTGTTCGATATCCACAATCCATAATTATTAATTCGTGGATATAGAGCGTGAAATAAAGCATTCAGGAAAACAAGAAGTAAGTAGGTATATAGGGGCGCAACGTGTTGGCGGATTCTCAGTCGTTAGTGACGAGGCTCGCGGGCAGCCGGGCGACTCCCGTGAGCGACCTCGTGTATGAGCTACCTATCGACACAGATAAAGGAATTCCTATGTGATGTTAGTAAACAAAAAGTGTATAAATAAAAAGCGCGGCGTGTTCCCTGTGTCAGTCAAGTTGTGAAGTTAAGCTGGCTACGATGTCTCTTCCGGGAGTTTTCCTTTTTTCACACTACGTAGAGAGCTTTTGGGTAAGTTTATTACCTATCATTGAAAATAAAATTTTATCGCCTTTACTCACGATTCCCTATTATATTTATGATCGTTATATGGTTTAATTTTTAATAAAACGTATGAACCAAGCGAGCAAGCACGTAAGTAATTATTTTTTTGCACTTAATTCATAGACTGCGTCTGAAATGGGTAACATGAGTGCATGATCTAGACTAGATTGAAAGTATTGTGCTTACCTATCATAATATGAATGAGTTTTTATTTAGCAATATAATATTTAAAAAAAAATGTTATTTATTTTTATGTGTCTAGTTTTCTCTGCTTTATCCCGGACACAAAGATCCAGCCGAGGCATAAAGTGTAAGAAGTTACGGCTGCAAGTAGAAAATATACATTATTCAGACATTTTTCTTGCGAATTATGAAGCGCTACGCCTAGCTTGCGTGTTTTGGAGAAGTTATGTTGCAAGTTAATTTTTAATAGATGTTTTTCTTCAGACGAATGACGCGAAAAAAGGTTTAAATTGTTGCATATAAAATTTGACCTATACGTTTTGAAAAGAATAAGGTAAGCCAAGGTGCTCGCTAAATGGACGCAGTTTGGTTTGTGAGGCGCAATTAATTTATAGAAAGTTTATAGAAAATTTGATTGGGTAAGCATTTTTTATGAAAAGTCTGAACTAAGTATGATACTAAGTAACAATGCTTGATCCACGTAATGCAGGACCTTCGGCTAACAATTAACTAAACTGGGTAGTTTATCCATAACGTTAACGTTAACAAAGTTACGGTTGAAATACTTTCGTAAAGTTCACAACTTCCTTCGTATGTTAGTAATTGGTTAATAGTTTCTGACCTTTACAGACACTATATCATTTAAATGCAAATAGCGACCTATATTTAGAGTTAGCCCACATTTTACTTCATTAATAAGAATTAAATACATGCAGAAGTTCTTTCTTAATGAATAGGGATTTCACAAAAGCTTTTGTATTCGATTGAATTCGAAATGGCAGACGGTTCTCGTTTCGCAGTCGAATTCTTGTTTTACTTTTTGCTATCAAGAAACTTGGATAGCTTAATCAGAGTGAGCGAAAACTGTGAGGACGATTTATGTGGACTGAAAATGAGTTTTTCTCTGAGTGTTGAGACGTAGCTTACCTAATATTGTTGTGGTATAGTGCGCTGCTGTCGCTTCCTACTGCCAAACAAGCATTCTCGGCAGCTTCAGGAGTGCGTGAGACTGCTTGACCGAGACGTTGAATATGCAGCATTTGTTCACTCATCGCTATATATTAATATTCAATCGGTCGCTTACTCCTGCCTCTGATTCAAGGTTAATTTTTTACCCGGTACTAATTAAGAATAATTGCGAACGTTGTTTTAAACGATATTAGTTCGTCGCACAAGATTGATTTGGAAAACAGCGATTGTATTTCGTAGTATTGTTAATATTAAACCAGCATTGGTTTAAATGATGTATTAATTACTTCTAGTTTTCGATAATAATCAAGTAACAGTAGTATTGAGGTAAAAAACGGGTAATATATTTGGTGGTATCACGTGCGACAGTTCGTTTTGGAACATGTGCTGAGAGCCGTGACCGGATGTTCATCAGCGTTATTACCCTGTCTCAAATATCTAGAGACTTTGATGGATACAATTAATTTATAGTATTACATCATAGATTGCCCTATTATTATTATTTCATTGCGAATTTAGCACCGAACATTGTGTTATGATAGTTTTAGTTTGAACGACTTTAAAGGCAACGAAAAAATGCTTCTTAATTTTAGATTTGTGTTGGAATTTTTATTTAGGTAGGTATTGGCTATATATCGTTTGTGACTTAAGCTAAATTGTAAATTAAGAAAACAAAGATATCATCATACCTAACTAATTAAATGAGCCAGCTAATTAATATATGCCCGTAATAAATCCATAGCTCCTTTTCGATCACCAATAAAACCACCTACATATGATCGCACTTTGTGATTTTGTTTTTTTGTTGCTTCACTTTTGCGGTATCGATGGCCTTCCACAACTGGTTAGTTGGCTAAAACTACCCTATTAGTATGATAATGGATTGCCGAGTCGGGTCGTAAACCATCGTCGGTACAAAATTTTGTATCGGCGATGACGCGGTTGCCATCGACCTACTGTTCGCCTTGAACCTCATACAAGGACAAGTTTTTTATTATTCAATTAAATGTATTGTAATGTTATTGTTTTTCGTGTTGATTAGATTAGAGACGTTGTTGGTTATATAAAAAACATGGTATCTAAATAACGGCGCTGTATTGTGGCTGTTTTACTAAGCCTATACGCAGTTGGGGTGCCTACCCACTTTTGGGAACCAAAAATAAGAACTGAATTGCTTTAGATATTCTCAATCAAAGTAAAAAAGCTGGTTTGTCAGCTTTGATTGACTCCTGCGAAGCTTATACGTCTTTATACGGTTCCTGTTCGTGTTCCTGCTTGCTTGCTTCCATCGACTATTTTAATCCAGTTAATCTTTTGTGTAGTTATGTAATATTTCAAAATATGGTGTCAACTGGTATCGTTCATAAGCAACTATTCACAAAAATAGTTTTGATGTTCGTTTGACCTTAAAGATTAATACTACATAATTATTTAATACCTACGTAATAATACAATCTTACATAGGTATTATTATACATAATATGCTATTAACACATGTTGCTTGCAAATAGAGTAATCAGTAGAGCGTATCACCAAATTAGCCCTCGTAGGCATGAGTTCGTACATATGCTATAGCCTTTGATAAGTGAGTTCTTTTATATATATTATTAGATACGCTATCAATCTAAAAAAAGATCTTTTTGCACCAAATTTTCGAAATGTGATAGGCAAGTTCAGGGTCACAGTCCACAGAATCTTTTTGTCTTAATATCGAGTCTCAGTGTGGAAGTCACACGAAGGGAAGCAGACGTATGTATAGTGTTATAGTGACACATATCCGATGCGGCGAGACGACCGGGACTGGTCGGCCTTCGGGGAGCAAAACGAATCGCGCGCCGCCCTCGGCCGCCCGCGCCATCGCGCTCTGCAGGGAAGCACACTGTCTATACCAGTCTACCTACAATTTCCAATTATATTTGATCTGAAAGTTCTTAACCTCATACTCGTCTTGATATTTCATAGAACTCATCAATGAATGTCATATCAAATGTCATTCACTGAACTCCATCCATGGTTCATCCCAACGCATTTCAATGACATAGGTATTCTTTTGGCTAAGCATTGACCTGTAGATCCTATAGAATCCTTTATATAACGTTGATATCTATGTTTTTTCCATATTAACATGAGAATGAGTCCTACAATTCGCTCCAAAACTCCAAAATGCGTTTTATGAGTTTAATTTGGTGAAATCCTTGAATTGAGGCTTAATATGTAAATTAATTGCAATGGCATTGATGTCGCTATCAAGGAGTTAATAAAATTCTTATTTTTGCGATTGTCGAAATTCTTAGTAGCAAATAAAAGACAGTCGCAGTGAAAGGTAGTGTCTACCAGCTGTGTATCCTATCGATCCGAGGGATCCTGAAGTCGGTTGAACGAGAAGGAAGCTATAATCACTATACCTATGTTTACTGTCTCGAAATTTAACCAGTCAGTGTCTGTACCTAAATTTGTAGAACCTCTACGCCAGAGATATTATGTAGCTGTACGTCAGTGTACGTCTGTCTAGCCTTGTTGTGCTCAGTTTTCAGTCTTAGGTACCCTGAAAATGGCGGGTAGTAGAATAATGTATTTTAGTACTTATAATGTAGTCTGAGTTACGTTATTTTCTTTTGATCATGAATTCAAAATCGTTATTTACTTATAAGTATACCACTGGCTAATTGACACTTTGATCTTTAAAATTAAAATAAGGCGATTGAAATGACTCGTTCATAAATAATGAGGAGAAAATACGCCAACTTGCCTGACAGAAGATCTATGATAAACGGATCTGGTTTCGGCAAATTGGACTGCTTTGTGAATACTTGAGTACTTTTATGTGGGTACTGTATCAACTATCAAATGTAGTCATGTATGGATCATTGGTTTGTGCGATGCCGGATGCCGATGATTGATTGGCAATGATGTTTGTACTTTTTCACTAATTATAAAATATTACTGGGTAAATGTTTTGGCATAACTTTAAGTAATGCATTTGAGACTCTACCTCTTTACTACGACAAACTTGCAAAAAACTGGACGAAACAGCGGTCTCTGTAGACAGCTTGTCAAACAGAAAAAGTTTAATATAAATCGGCGCCATACTTCACATAAACTGCCGCAGATAGGTCCAAAGTACTTCGCTCTGATGTCGATAAGTGATGAACATTAAGGATGCAAGTTAGTCTCGCAACAACGGGGAGTAAGGAGCGATGGAGTGCAATCAATTACAGCGACGATGAACCGCGTGAACCGGCCTCAATAAACGCGGAAGAGTCGATGCAGCTGACAAAGTGACGCGACGCCTCCCTTCGCGGCGTTATGTAAATTATGTGCAGGTTACAAGTGCACGCAGATACTATGACGTCAATGCTGAAATATTACAAAGAACAACATGGTTGATCTTTTGAGGAAATTTGAACTGTAATGAACTTCATTTGTGGTGGCAAGCTCCCTTTTTAGTTTAGTCATGTCCATCGGAACTGTCAACTGCTTGTTTAGTTTTTGAACGATTAAACTTTACGTATTTTACTCTAGCTGTTATAAGGTAATGTTTATTTCACCTAACCTAATCTAATCTAAACCACATTACCGGCAAAAAATAAGTATGTAGTACCTAATGTGGATACAAAATAAGTTAATATGATTTCATAATAATACCACAATACCTACTAAGTATTACATACATACATTAGTTACCCACGTTATGCCTACTCAGTTTACATAAGTTTTTTTATTATTTACTCTCATAATATTATCGTTTGTAGGTATGTGTATCATTCTTAATACATTGACCTTTCAACAGCGACTTTTCAATGAAGTCTAATTGTATGAAATTAATTTACATGCTTATATTAATAGGCATGTAAATAAGATAATCACTGTTTTTATTCGTGTTTTTACAATCATTGTTTAAAATAATAAAAAGCTGGTTAAAGAAAAACCAGTAGTTAATAGATTGTGACGACTGTGATAGAATTTGGAAATATAATTTGCCACCTACATAGAGCTTTCAGCATGTTTTATAAACAGCTTCCGAGGTCAGAATGTATAAGGTGTATCTATTCATACACGAAATATTTTAAGAGGTACACCTATAGATGGTACAGAAGTCATAGAAACAATTAAAAAAAAATCTTTTTGGTATGTTATTAAAAAAGAAACAAAAAATATTACTTGACTCATATAATAAATACTGGCTCCTTCGTATTTTATAACATCCATTACGGCGGAGAGTATCGACTCCCCGATTATTATAAGTTTTGTGAGAAGGACAATCACTGATCATTAATTTGGCGATGTCCTTTATTCTGTCTTCTTCTCTATTGTATTTTAACTACTAACACTAGTAATAAGTTATAATGTTTACTACCACGCTGGATCATTGTTGTCCGAAAATAAAGAATATAATAATAATAATATATGATGACAAACAACTACCGGAGATTTATTATGAAAGACGGCACGGTTGACATTTGTCGGGCATGCCACCGTCCGGGTGAATCAATCAGACACATTATCTCCGGATGTTCTAGTCTAGCTAACGAAGAATACTTGCATAGACACAACCTTGTAGCCAGGATTATCCATCAGCAACTTGCTCTCAAATACAGCCTTGTAGAATCGGAAGTGCCGTACTACAGGTATGTGCCCGACCCAGTTCTCGAAAATGGAAATATCACATTTTACTGGGATCGATCCATCATCACTGACAGGACTATTGTTGCCAATAAGAATGATATAGTGGTGGTGGATCGATTAGAGCGGCGCGCAGTGATTGTTGACATAACGGTCCCACATGACGGGAACCTCGTGAAAGCCGAGAAAGATAAACAAATCAAATATCTTGACTTGGCTCGCGACGTTGTCGACATGTGGGATGTGGACTCAGCGATCATTGTACCGATATTCGTGACAGCCAACGGATTAATAGCCAAGAGCCTCGACCAACACCTGAGGAGGCTCTCGTTGGGCAGCTGGGTCAAGGGCTTGATTCAGAAGGCGGTATTTCTGGACACGGCCCGCATTGTTAGGAGGTTTCTCTCTCTGGAGCCCTGACCGCCGGTAGCTTGGACCCTGTTCCCGATACCGGTGGGCCACTATTTTTTATATTTTTAAATGTTTTTATATTTTGTATATTCTAATATTTAAAAATATAATTTATATGTATATTTGTGTGAAATAAAGGAGATAATAATAAAGCTGCTTGAACCAGCCAAAAACGTCTCCGCCCAACGATTGTCGGATCAGGTGCGCGTCATTCGACACAATCATAGGTTGGATGACGTTACACTTGATCGGTTGCGCTTGGAAATGCAGAGTAGCTCTGCTAGTAACCCTTCCCCTTCCCAGAATTTCGTGCATGCGGCTGCCGAGGTTCCACTGTGGACAGACCAGCATGATGAGGAGGAGGACACTAGGGCTATGTCTGCAGATAACCTGTGCAACGTGGAATTAAGGAGCATTCTGGAGGATGCGATCCGTGAGTACCGGTTCTTATCACCTGATCTTAGACCACGGGTACCACGTTTGCCTATGAATAAAAAAAAGAGCACCGGTGAATGCCCTGGATCTGCTGTTACCAAATTTTATTGAAAACAGCGCAGGCCTTTGCGATACACACTCAATCTTGTATTGCACGGCTGTTGCGGCATGTCGTATAGCTCGTGTCAAATTTCCAAATAACGACCGAATTGGACGGCTGAAACCCGCCGCACCAGCATGGCAGTGCAGAATTGAGCGTTGTATTAATTAGGCCAGGGTACTCATCTGGAAGCTCATCTGCTTCAGGGAGGGCAATACACGCCCAAGGGTGATGCTATGCTATATTAGTCTTCGAGAATATGTATCCCGTATCACAGAGCGCATCGACTTCCCGAAGCAGAAAGTTTATGCATGGGCAAACCGTATCCGTCGGTATAGACGAAGAGTGGATCGGTACACTCAGAATCGCATGTTCCAGAGCGATGAAAGGTGGGTATACAGAGCTTGGGAGCGGCCCATTCCCACTCAAGGTGTAACTGACGTGCGGCCACCGGATAATGATGCCATGAGTGCTTTTTGGCGAAGCATTTGGTCGGTGCCCGTCGGTCACACTGAAGGTGATTGGATGCGTGTTATTTAGCAGGCGTGTGATTCAATACCAGACATGGAGGCTATTACCATTAGCCCTCTAGATGTGGCTCGTGCAGTTCGTCCATCGCCTAACTGGAAATCTCCAGGACCGGACGGACTGCACAATTTCTGGATTAATGGCTGCAAAGGTCACACGCCTGCTTAGCCTCGCAATTCTAGTCATCTTTAGAGATTGGGTCACTACCACTGTTCTTTACGACAGGAGTTACCCACTTGCTCCATAATACGGGTAGTACTACGGAACCTAAAACTATAGACCAATTACATGTTTACCGACGATCTATAAAGTTCTTACATCCATTCTTAGAGCAAAAATTGCGCAACATATTGGAAGTAACTCAATTATGTCTGTGTCTCAGAACGGATGTAAGAATGGGTCCCGCGGTACTAAGGAGCTGCTCCTTATAGACATGGCCATAAGCCAACAGGTTCGTAGATCCCGGAAGGATTTGTCGACATGTTGGATAGATTATAAGAAGGCCTATGACTCGGCGCCACATACATGGCTCATTAGGGTGCTGGAGTTGTACAAAATAGACGCAACTCTACGCACCTTCTTGATATCATGTATAGGGCAGTGGAGGACGATCCTTCTCCGCCCAGGATGTCAACAGATCCGGAGGACCGATGAACCGATCAGGATTGAGCGAGGAATATTCCAGGGCGATAGTTTGAGCCCGCTATGGTTTTGCTTAGCCTTGAATCCTATAAGCACACTGCTGGAGGATTCAGGTCTAGGATTTTACACATCCTTTACATGGATGATTTGAAACTCTTTGCCCCCAACAATTTGCCACTGATGGAGCTACTGAAGGTAACGGAAACATTCAGTAGTGCCATCAGGATGGAATTTGGTGTGGATAAATGTGCAGTCATGCATGTAAAGCGAGGGGGGATTATGGAATCCGTGGGAAGGGAACCCAACTTACGGATTCTATCCACCTTAGTTCCCTGTCTTCAACCGAAACCTACAAGTATTTGGGTATGTCGGCAGCATTAGGCGTCAATGCTGTTGACATGAAACAATCGTTGAGAGAGCGCTTCTTTGGCCGCCTGAATTAAGTGTTAAATAGTCTTTTATCAGGCGGAAACAAGGAGATTGCCTTTAACGGTTGGGTCATGCCGGTTTTGATGTATACTTTCGGCATACTCAAATGGACTCAGACGAAACTTGATGCTCTGGATAGGAAAGTCCGTACATTGCTGACGGCATATCGGATGCATCACCCACGGTCATCAGTGATGAAACTGTACATCCCGCGAAAGTGTGGGGGTCAAGGTTTCTTAAATACTAAAACCCTCCACAACCGCGAGATTTGCAGTCTCAGGGAATATTTCCTTCAAACTGACGTGGGGATGCACCGAGATGTGGTCGCAGTGGACAACGGCCTCACCCCGCTCTCCTTGGCAAAAGAGAACTGGCCCAAACCTGCAGTACTAGATACTAACGCCCGTAAGGAAGTATGGCAAAGCTTCACGGACGCTTTTTCCGGGCCCTCCATGGACCTGATGTAGACTTTTTGGCGTCTGTATCCAGGCTGTGTTTCGGCGACCACTTCGGGGAACCTAAGGTTTTGTCTGTGCGATTATGGATGAAGTTATCTTGACGAATAATTATCGGAAATACATTGTCAAGGACGGTACGGTTGACATCTGTCGGGCATGCCACCGTCCCGGTGAATCAATCTGACATACAGTTTCCGGTTGTTCTCGTTTTTCTAACGGTGAGTACTTGCACAGACACAATCTAGTGGCTAGGATTATCCACCAGCAACTTGCCTTGCAGTACAACCTTGTGAAATCCGAAGTACCATACTACAGGCACGTGCCCGACCCAGTTCTCGGAAATGGTCACACCACATTGTACTGGGATCGATCTATCATCACTGACAGGACAACTGCAGCCAATAAGCCTGATATTATGGTGATAGATCGACGAGAGCGCCGTGCAATGATTGTTGATATCGCTATCCCTCATCACGAGAATCTCGTGAAAGCTGGAAAAGATAAAAAAATCAAGTATCTTGACTTAGCACACGATGTTGTCGACATGTGGGACGTGGACTCTGCTATCATTGTACCGATAATCGTTACAGTAAATGGCCTAATAGCGGAGAGCCTCGACCAACCCTCAGGAGGCTCTCATTGCGCAGCTGGGTCAAGGGCTTGATTCAGAGAGCAGTACTTCTGGACACGATACGCATAGTGAGGAGGTTCCTCTTTCTATAGCCCTGACCACCGGCACCTTGGACCCTGTTTCTGATGCCGATAGGCCACTATTTTTATATTTTTAAATGTTTTTGTACGTTTTTTTTTTAAATATTTCAAAATGTATTTAATATGTATTAAGATAAATAAACGAAATAATAATAATAATTACGCTAGTTTCTACGTTATATTTACTGTCACTGAAGCGGGCGACGGAATAAAACGGCGCGCGGTTTTTATGAATGATCAAAGAGTAGAACGCAAACGCGTCTCTCTACCCCGCGCCTCTTCGGTCCCGCACAATCTGTGTGTTGTACTGCACGCGCCTTTGTTAACACGCGTCGGGCTTCGGTTAACAAACGCAATAATGCCAAACTATAAACTCAAAGCATTTATTTCAAATAAATCAATTACAGGCACTTTTGAATTGTCAAGGGGTCGGTCAGTCAGAAAGATGGAGCTAGATGCCCATTCCAAAGCGTAGTACGTAGTAATGGAGAAGAACGGGCAAAATACTCCACGGACACTCTTTTAAATCATAATATTGTTACAAAAATTGGTTACATCATTCATGTTGAAATGATACATGACAGAACGATATGTAGAAAGACGTGCACGTTAGAAGCGTACGTAATAAAAAAGATAGAAACAAAAAGAAAAAGAGACTATTCAGAAATTAAAATAAGCCGTGGCAGCTATAAGTATACCAACCAAGAGTACCAGCACCCTTATTGCATAACCCACCGTCAGTCACAATCTGAATCATTTTAAAGCCTAACCCATTGCTTCTTATGTTCGAAAAATTTGTCTGCTCAACAACGTAAATAACGCAATTAATGTTGTTGAACTGTCAAAATGTAAGCAATTCCTACTGTAAGTGTGTTACGCAATTACCCCGCAGAACATGGTGGTGTGCTACAATATCAAGTATCATAGGGAGGCACGATCGTACCTTGCGAGTGCCGATCGTGATGTGATTCCTCCGATTCGGTGGGGCAGTTTCCTGTAGGTATGGAAATTCTCAAAAACAGCGTGTACCTACAATAGTAGGTATGTCCACGACTACCTACCTATGTCTGGTAAGATTTCTGATTTTTGAATCAGCTGACGGATATGAATACCACCACCACCACCAGGACCATTTATGTAATACATATGGAATGCAATAAAGAATTGAGTATTGAACCTCACGAGGTCACTAACTTATGCGATTTCGAGTTGCACCTATCAGCTGTTTATTAGTATTTACCTAGTTTACAGATGTGTAGGTACTATAGATTAGGATTAAAATGCCTTTTAAACGCACCTAGGTTCATTTTCGTAAAACTTTAAGGAGGGAATTTAATAATGTACCTACTAAGGTTTAGGGGGTTAACAATTTAATTGAATTTATTATTATTGTAAACGATAAGCTATTAAAATAAGACTAGATCGAGTTACGAAGTCTACCTACGTTGGTTTATTTAAAACATCTTCACGCCTGCATTCCCCGTAGAGATAGAGAAAGGTGTATTTTCGTACGTGCATTACAGTTCACCCGTGTTATTGTTAGGTCCCATGTAATAGGAGGTGAGGGCAGGTGTTTGCGTACGGCAGCACACGTACTGTGGAGTGCGGTAACCGTCAGGACGCGAAAAGACTACCATGCTTCCGCGGTCGCGCGGAGACATGCATGCGAACACCACCTTACCAACACGCTGTTCGACACAGAATAGACGTGACGACACGACGGCGTCGCGTCGCCGCGTCGGGCGGGTCATTCATAGAATAGGGAGAAAAGGATTTATTCAACATGTTTCAAGAAGTTTTATAATTATAATAATTACGTAAAATAAAAAATAAAAACACTTAAGATACATTTTTCTTTCTTGTCTATAGGTTCTGTACCAGCTATAAGTGTATCTCTTAAAATATTTCGTGTATGAATTGATACACAGTATATGTTTTAATTTTCCAATAATACCTTGGTTTGTGTATTCCACTTGCGCGTCCTTATTGGCGAACCAAGTTTCAACCTAATTATGGAAGGGATTTAACCTAAAGTCAAAGTTATTAGATAAAACGTATGGGGCAGATAAGCAAATAGTTGTAAGCGCAACATTTTGCACCCAAAAAAAAAATGGCGATTAGAATGTCCTTCAAACCTGTGCGCATTTTCCCAAATTTTCTTGTGTTAAACTGACTGAACCTTAGCTTGTCCATGTAACTACGTAATGGTTCCTATGGAAACCTACTCCATATTGATGCGTCATCAAAACCAACAACACAGTTCATTTTAGAATGCTTTTGTGTTTGAAAACATTTACTTGCAATTTGGATTTATCTGTAGTTTTATCAAGTGGTAGATTGGTGGTAACCTACCTGTTTAATTTTTTCCATTAAATGTGTTTGGGATTTCTAATTTATTAAATGACAAAAATAATGATGAAACTTTTAATAGGTAGGCTTAGACTTAAAACGGGAAAGTTACGTGACTTGATCACAGCGTGCGGTCCTACTTAACTAAGTCCAATGGACGCAGTGACACTAACACGCGGACCATCGTCTAAACAGCGCACGTCGATACAGCTCAATAATTTTAATTTTAGTATATAAATACGCATCAAAAAGCCTTCTTGTGTACTTAATAAGTGTTCTAATCACTAAAGAAAGAAAAACAAGACACACGGGATTACTTATCACGCGTTAGTACAGGCAAAAATTTTATTTTGTTGAAAATTATAATTTTATTTATTGTTTGCTTCGCCATTTTTGTGAGAGTGAGATAGATAATACAAAACAGGCGTGAGAGACACGATGTCACGCGCGACTAACGCTACGCTACCTCAATGTCATTTATAATCGTAAACGTTCGGCGGCTAACGCGATTGCGCTCGCACGACTGTGTCGGGACATATCTTTATCCTTGTCTATCGGTAGTGAGTGAGTGTGAGTTTCGTTGCATGTAGTAGTGCGCCGAGCCTAGGTTTAGTGATTGCGACGTTAGAGCGTAACGTATCTTCCCCTTTTAAGTAGATAGATATCAAAGTAACTTTTTTTTTTTGGGTGGGATATCATTTAATAACTTCTTCCGCTCTGCGTGAAGCGGGAGGGCGTGTCAGACTTTTACTGACTAAAACCCTGAACAACTGAAGGAACACGGGTGTGTTCCTTCAGTTGCCTGTGTGCCAGGGCCACGGTAACTCTTTCGAACAATCCGCAGCCCCGGCAAGCATCGGTCCTATCGGACCCCGTCAATTGTGCTGACATCTCTTTGAGGCGCGCGTGGAACACGACGCGCCGTCGACCCGGGCCTGGTCCTTACCGGACGGCTTCTGCCCATTGCTCGCCGTCCGCAAGCCCGCACCTACGGTCGCCGGGAATCGGCTATCGACTCCCGACGCTCAGGGTGTCTCCTCCTGCGGCGACTAGGGGCGTAAGGGCGCAACGATTGCCTCTCCCTCAGGCGCTCCGCCTCCTCCTTCGAAAGCATTACTGCTTCGCAGAAAGGGGTGATGGCTACCCATTCCCTCTCACTCCGTACCATGGCCTGGACCAGGGCCGGACGCGAGAGATCGCCGCCACGAGGACACGGCGGTGCTCCGCCCAAGCCGGGCACACCACCGTATGCTCCACCGTGTCCTCCGGTCGATCCACACAATGGTAACACCCGGGGGCGTTTCCTCCCGCCTTATCCGAAACGAAATGATATCTAAGTAACTAAGCTATATTTTTATTTTTATTTACATTGTAGGTACCCATGTCATATTTTTTCTTAAATTACGGGCTTTAAAGTGAGATCATTCATTTTTAGCCTGTCTTTTAACAACACAGGATAACCTTTTGACTCCGATTTAACTTATTTAAAACATTTAAGACAGGGTTCTTAGTTACGAGAGATAGCGTTATCTAAGAATGCTAATAATTCAGCGTAGGTATGGAATATGGATCTATTTGTTATTGTGTTATAAGTAGGTACACAAATTTCGTCACCTAGGTAAGTACGTAAGTAGACAGTGAGGACATCTAGAAATTGTGTCTTATCCAATGTCAAGTGTTTGCTTGTAGGCACCTACATATTTGTTATCGTTTCAATAAATATTGAATAAGTGCAAGCTATGATAAAATTATGATATCGCAGCATTACACATCGATAGAATGGCGATCAATGTACGCATACATTCTTATTAATTAAATGCTGTTTAAATCTCCAAAAACTGTTTGATTGATGTTTTCAACTTGGCTTAGTTTTTCAGCTGACTAGCAGTTTAGTTACTAACTAATCTTTAAAAAAAACTCTTATAGTTGATTAAAAGTTGGTAAAACCGCAAAAACATTTGGTTACGAAATTGACATTGAAATTGTGGATAAATCGTATAGACACAGTAGCGAATTCAACGAGGTTTTTGACCCAGGTAACTTCTTGTTGAAAAAAGAAACGATATAGATAACATAACCATAAAGATACATTATCAATTCGCTCTTTGGAGATAACCTTGGCTAAAGAAATATTTGGAGGAGAGACGTTAGGAAAACTGAAATATTTTGAATTTTTTTGTTTTGTTATGTGCCTAATTGACAATCAAGTGTTCGAACTAAGCATAGCTATGCCAACTTCATTGAGTTAATTTGTTATTTATAAGCAAATGGTTGGGTTTCAGACACGCAGATAAAATGGAAGGATGAGTTCATGTTATCTGTTTACAAAGTACTCCATTTCCTCCACACCCGTACGGGTTATGTAGCAAGCGACGAGGAATTTGCCAAAATATTTTGTAAAAATACAAGGAAGTTTGTAATGTTTACCCATCGGATATGTTTACACAAAGATAACACAAGGGAACAAAATTAGACTTTTTTTTTGTTGCGCAGAATTTTATGGCTGTTGTTAACTAATTCGAGGTCGCTGATTTCAAAACTACCCTCAATTTATCTCTTACAGCTCTAGTTTTTGAGATACCTACAGCTATTGGCCATATTTTTGTACTAGTTACACTTATCTTTCATAAAACCGAGCTGTTTGTAAGTCTTTTTTTACAATGTCCACCACTAGTGTCTAGGGATCGCATAATACTGCCACCTTTGCATATCAAACTAGGGCTCATGAAACAATTTGTCAAAGCTCTGAACAAGGATGGTGATTGTTTTAGAAACATTTCTAAAATAATCCATAATTTGAGTACAAAGAAACTGACAGCCGGAATTTTTGATGGTCCACAAATAAGAAGGTTGAAAAAGGATGAAAAGTTTAATAGTTATATGACTGATATTGAAAAAAAAATGCCTGGAATGATTTCGTTTGGATTGCACAAAATTTTCTGGGAAACAAAAAGGATAAAAGCTATGCGGAGCACATTGAAGAGATGTTGTCGCACTTCTAGCAGCTTTGCTTCAAGCGGTTCAAGCGCACTTCAAGCGGTTGTAATATGAGCATCAAGGCACACTTCCTCCACAGCCATTTGGACTGTTTCCCTGAAAATCTTGGTAATCTGAGTGAAGAACAAGGGGAACGGTTCCATCAACATATTCGATCTATGGAGAAGCGGTACCAGGGTCACGGGAATGCCCACATGATGGCGCGCTTCTGTTGGAGCATTAAAAACAGCCCTCTTGAACCAAATCAAGCAAGAAAATCTTATAAAATATATTTTTTTTTTAAGTAGTGGTTGTTTTTGAACTGACACAAAAAAACTGACTTCAGAATTAAAATCAGCACCCTGAAAATGTATAATATTAATCATAATATTTCATGCAACATCAATGCTGTTCCCTTGTGTAATCGTTACGGGAAATATTTTAAAACTATTTCTATATTTTGTAGCTTAGGAAAGAAAACCGACAAAACAACGAAGTCAGGCGAAAACAAAAACATATTTAATGTTATGACCACCGTTTAAAATATGAGTAAGTGATCATAACAGTATCCTATTGGAATTTGTCTAAGCGTAATAATTATAGTTTTCTCGAAAATGATACTAGGTGTCATCTCTATGTTGGCTAGAGTCATTATCATTAAGCTCTCGTAGGCCCAGTCAATCAGAATGCATTCAGAAATAAATGACACGTTGAAACGAAACTTAATGATGACTTTGTTTCTGTTGATTCAATGAACATGTAATTGTTATACAATACCTGTTTCAGACAATCACCGGCGAGTCATTTACATTACCGGTATAATCACAATTATTTTGACTAAGGACAAGTAGTATCAGGGATTGAACCGAACGTTTCAGAAATTGCAAGACTGGAAGCTGCGCAATTGTCTCCGATATTGTTTCGAGTGACGAAGTGGTTGGGTGCCCTTGAGAGATCGGTTACGAATTTAGAGCACGTTGAGATGCAGAGATAGTAGAAACAGGGAATACACTGTTTATTTATTTGATTACTAACCGTTTTATCTTATCTCTTTCCCCATACGACGTGTAATTAAAGGTGCGCTGGCGTCTTTGTTGAAACTGAACTGTCCTTCAACTTATATTAAGTTCATTCCACATCACTTTGCACCTGAGCGAACTGATTCGTATTATTCACATAAACAACTTATTAAATTTGCAATTCAAATGCTATTTAGTGTATGCTCCAGTAAATCGATTAAGAATCACTAGGTAATACGATTAAAAACAGTCACTGTCTGGGGTTGTGTCTGTTTGTTACTCATTACTTTAATCACTTTTATTACTTTTTAGAGTGTATTTGTAGGGAAAGTGACGTACAAGGTACCAGAGAAGCAAGCAGGGTATACTTTTTTCTATTCAAATAAAAGGTTGAGTTATGATATGGTTAGCGATTCCGTAGGCATGTCCTAAGCAGCCTACGAGTATATATGCAGTGTACCTGATATATCTAATGCAATGGAGCAAAGGAGCACTAGATCGTTAAACACAAGGTACAATTGCAAATATAATTAGACACCTTGAGAAAACCATGTGATTCTCTTAATTCTTTTGTACACAAGATTTAGAACGATTAGTCTTGGCGTGAGTAATAAAAAGGTATCCAAATAAATGCTATTGACACGGGAAACGTCAAAGAAATTTTTCAGCCTTGGTAATTAGTTTGAAGTGCGGTGGTAATTGTTTTTTAGACAACTACACAACAACCAAGTACCTATACCTACAATCTTGTTTGGGCTGCTTTTAAGACTAGTTACTAACCAACTTTATAGTATGAGGTTGTTAGCCTAAGGCGTAAGGAATGCTAAGAAACATTCACCGGCTGAAGCAAGGCAATTGAAGACTATGAAGCAACCATGCGAAAAACTGGCCAATCGATATACACTTACTAACATTGTAAGCATTTTCTTGTATGTGGGCCACGTTAGCAGGCCCAGTGGTTCTATGTACGACGCAAGGTATAATTAGCATTAAGTAGCGCTCGCTATGAAAAACATCCCCACGTCGACGCCGATGTTCAATTACAGACGATTTTGTATTATCAAGGCTTGTGATTTTTTTCTCATACCGATGATAGAGGTCTGCCATATACTATAAGACTAATGGCGTGCATCAGTAGTCCTGAAAAGTTTCGGTTAACGAGCACGGATGGGCAAAGTCAGCTTAGAACCGTAGAAGGCGTCCGGCGGTAGGAGCTAGAATGCTAGATCGACTGAATTAGATTGATCGAATAGATGATGTAAAGAAGTTAGCTAAATTGCACTGGGTGGAAGTGCTCCTATAGGACAACTTTCGAGACCTAAATATATGAGCAGAACACTGCCATAAATTAAATTAATCGAATTTCTGGTGTAATTTAATCATGTAAGGCTAGAAAAGGTTAAACAACTCATTATTTTTACCGAACTATCGAGCTTTAATTAAGAAACTGTCAACAACGTCCTATCTATCTTATTTGTTGAGTCTTCGGTTCAAATTAGTAAATATCTTAATTTATCTGTTAACCATGAACTCAACAAACCTTTTATTAATTACTGCACTTAATACCTACAAAGGATAAGAGTGATTTTCAACAAGAGCGTAAACTGCACTTTAATATATTATGTATTTATTTATGTTTGTATCTGTACTATAGCGGACTAGTTATGCAGGAACATACAACAGCCGTGCATGCACCTCATGTATGTGAACGGTAATAAATATTACTTTGTAGTGAAAGGAAAAATATTAAAGAAGTTGTTTATTAAATTTTATTCGACTCTCATATTTTATGACGGTAAAAAAAAAACAAGTAGGTAAATCTCGTATTTGCAACTCTATACCAAACGTGTTGCTACTAACTTGCTACTGATACAAATTGATGTATGGCCGCTGCATGTCGGCCGCGGTCTCCACATTGAGCAGAATTGGATTGCGTTCGATAGACACCAATTGTCGTAACTAATGCCTTTTAAGTATTGCTCTGCAGTATTACAAAGTCATTGACAATTCGCAACAGGTTTGCGAAAGTTGAACTCCCGTTAAATTCCAGTACCAGTTAAGAATTCCTGTGAAATGCGGGATCCGTTAAAATTGCAATAAAAACTTGTGCTACCAGCATCGCTCGATACTTAGAGAGATAATTTCTCACATATTAAGCTGTCACTAAGTGCAGTTAGGTAGTGAGCTGTGAGATGGTCGGCCGTTGACGCCGTGTCCGGTGCCTGCGGCCGCGTAATGTTACGTAACGAGAGACAGTTACGCAAAGCCAATGTCAAGAACGCCGCGTCAACGTTGTACCATCGGCGCGAGCGTCAGGTCCGCACACCCGCCGCACGCGCCACCCAGCACGGCCGCACGCGGAGTCAATGACCACGATACCAAACAAAATCTTAAAGCCAAAACTTGAACTTGAACAAAGATTTGAGAAGCTGATATTGGCAAAACGATTAAAAAGAATCGATGTAGGTACACACGCCTACATATCAAGCTATAAGTTTCCAATATAAGCTGAACGCTCATTGTACGGAAATCCTATACAATGCGAGATCAGCTTATACTGGAAATGTATAGCTTGATATGTAACCGTGTGTACACAAATATTCGAGTGCGGTCAATAAACTTATGTGGACTGTTATTTTAGGTAGGTAGTACCTTTCGTGTGATTTATGGCAATTAATAGCAAAGATTAGGAATTTGACATTTAGGATAACATCAACGTACCCATAGTAGCATCCTAACGTCCACATGACTGATCTAGTCACCTAGGTGTTATTTTTTACGATAAACTGAATTTCTAACAAGGTTGCTGATTAGGGCAACATCACTGGAGAGACCAGAGATCTATTCACTGATTTTCATATTGTATTATCCTTACTTACATGGTATTTTCTTCTGGTTGCAGAGCACGCCGCCGCCTCTGGTAGACTGGTCGTATGTGCCAACGCTGGTGCTGGCAGTGATCCTGGTATTAGTGGCGGCGACGGCGCTGGCTGCGCGCGCGGCAGATGGCAAGCAGTCCACGCGCCTGCCTGGACCGCAGGCGCTACCTTTCCTGGGCACTCGATGGCTGTTTTGGAGTAGATATAAGATGAATAAGCTACATGAAGCTTATGAAGGTGAGATTTTTATTGCAGTGATGATTTTTGACTCTACCATAGCAAATTTATAGCTCTGAAAGCAGTAAGCTGTTTTTTTTTATCAAGCGGAGCTCAAGCAAGCTAGATTTAATTTAGCAAGCATTTGCTGTACCTACACAATTAGGTAACAAGTGTTATTTAACAGCGATTTTTTTGCTAGAGCACAATTCAGTATGCCAATCTATTTCTAATTAAAATCAAGTAACAACACATAAGCAACTACAAGCATTTTATATTGGGAAGCATTAGCTGCTGCAGCTGTAAAAAGGATTAATTAATTAAATAAAAGCACAAGTTATTTATATTTCTAGGCCTCTACGGTATAGATTTTCCGCTAATATTCCTGCAGCAGTGCCTTGAGATAGACGGAGAGCAGAACTGCGGGGTAAATGCGTAACATACATTAAATGGGAAACGATCGCAATGCATTTCAATTTGACAGTTCAGCCACGTTCATTGCATAATTAACGTTGTTGAGCAGACGAATTTTTCAAATCTATGAAGCAATGGATTATAATATCCTTCAAAATGAGTCAGATTGTGTTGAAAGTGTGTTACGCAATTAGGGTGCAGGTTGATCTACGAATGAAGATGTCCCCCGAGATAACTGTCTATACCAATTCATGATGAATCTTTTCTAGACTTCGTAATCTAGAATTCTATATCATGTAACAAACATAATTAAGTTCCGAGACTACTAAGTAATTCCGAAGTCAGCTATAAATAACTCGATCTAGTTATGAAGATTTATTTATACTTCACTGTTTGTGAAATTTCGATAACATTCTAACAAACATAATTCCGGATGAGGAACAAAATAGCATAGAGATCTCAAAACAAATAACAAAAGTACCTAATTTTGTATTTAAGTATCCCATTCAACACTTTTTGGATAAATCAAAAGATTAACTATTTTTAATTAGTGTTTTATAATTATGTAAAAGCTAGTTTACGGTCACAATGAGAGATTTGCACACAGACATGTTCAGGCGTTACGGGCCGGTATTCGTGGAGACGACGCCAGGGGGTGCATCTGTGGTGTCCATCGCAGAGCGAGCCGCCTTAGAAGCCGTGCTTCGGGCGCCGGCCAAGCGGCCCTACCGCCCCCCTACTGAGATCGTACAGGTCTACAGAAGGAGCAGACCTGACAGATATGCCTCCACTGGAATTGTCAATGAGTAAGTAAGACCTCTCGTTCAATTAAGTTGGATAGAAGCTGGACAGAATTAGTAGGGGCCTTTGGAAGAGCTTTTGGATTGAAACGGCTTGAAACTGCTCAACTTTTACTATGGGGTGGGTTCATGGGAATCCTTAGGCGAAGGCTTAAGTGGTCCTCTTAGGCTAAAGTTGGCAGATGCGTTCCGACCGCCTCTAATCTCTTTAGTCACCCGGGATATTTATCCAAAAGCAATCCATTAATATTAATGTGATTACCTACAGACCATAAGCGTGGCTAGGAGCTTTTCTGTGGGCAATCATAACATTATGTTCGCATGATGACCACATCAACACGTGCCAGCGTCTGTTTTAGTTTAAAATACCTTTTATCTCGAGGTTTGTACTATACAGTGCCTTATTTAGATATCCGAGAAGGTTATAAATAAGTTGACGGCCCGATCATTTGTAGATAACGCCAATCATCTCGTATTTCAAGTCGAGAGTAATTGACATAGATACCTAGTTAGACTAGGTTATCTTTTAAGTAAGCATTCATTCACAGCGGGTGGCTTGACCTCGAGTCGGGGCTAAACAAGTACCACTGTGTGATCGTGATATTTTGGCAACTCTTTGTACTTCTAGTCACGTAGACTTTAAATATAAGTGCGCAGTAACATTGGCACTATAGTTGAACGAAGTTGCAATGTTGTTATTTCCTGTAAAAGAATTATATGTCGATAATACCGACAGTTTGATCATGATGTCCAACAATGCTTCATCAGTTCCGATTACAATCTAATTTGTTATTCCTTTAACTTTCAGTACTTAGTATCAATAAATGATAGGATCTACATCGTTTATAACACATGCTAGATCGTAAATCACATTTAGAATAATCTTACATACTAATAATGATCTATTAGGATACTAACATAGTCAAAGCTCAAATTTACTAAGCAAATGTGTGCTTGTCAAAAGGAGATTAACATTCGAAGAAGGTTACAGTTTGAAAAAAGGAAATAACCAAGTGTGCCTAACTTGCCTAAATCACTAGCGTGCAATTTGTAAAACGATCACGTTTATTCGACAGGTAGAGCTTTCAAGGCCCAAGTGAAGTTATACATACATAGGTAGCTACAGTTAAAGATCTGGCTAAGTTTAACGTAGCTAAATGGTAGATAATAATCCAAAGACGTTGCACGGTGAAGGTTGCAACTTTATGAGATTCCGTGAGTTTCGTAATAGGCATACATAATGAAGGCAGGCAGACGTCAACAATCCGAGATTTGATTATGATTTCCTTTTTGAATACATGCGGAAGTTCTCAAAAATACCATCCGTCTAGCCTGAGAACGATGTATTTTAACGGACTCTACCAACTGAAACTCTGGTATGTAGTAGGCATTGTTAAGGATTATTACCACAGAGAGTAAATTATTAACGATGAGGTTTATCGTATTAGACACAACACACAACAACAAACAAACAAAGTAAACAACACTTTCAAATTACGGCACACCACTGAATTCTCTATTCCTTGGCTAATCCAAAATTGCAGTTGCTCTTACTGTAGCTTAATTTCTCAATTCTTTTCCAGACAAGGCGAGAAATGGCATCATCTTCGTCGCCACTTGACCGCGGAACTGACAAGTCCCAACACAATGCAGGGCTTCCTTCCCGAGCTGAACAACATTTGTGATGACTTCATCGTCCTTCTAGACTCTTGTCGCCGTAGCGATGGCACCGTCGCTGGTTTTGACCAACTCACTAACAGGATGGGACTGGAGTGTAAGTCTTAAGTATTTTTTTTATAGTTCTTTAGACTTTTGAGTGTCTTCTCTCGGTATTGCTTCCTAATTGTTTTAATGATGAGATGTCATCATATAGCACAGGAACTACCGTGAGAGCTATTTGATACAGCAGGAAGCAACTGACAGACAAATGAACACTTTCAAAGCAAACGACGCGGACATTGGTGTAATCGAGATGCTCTACTATTCAATTTTAAGTTGTGTTGAGAAAGAATCATAGTACATTGGTATTGACCCTTCTAGATAATTTGATCGTCTGTCGTCTAATGTGTAGATATTGAGCAAGCATGAGTCAGACATGCGTTCGAGTTTAAGATAAAAGTTGCGTTAGTGGCAACTGACAACGTTAACCATTGCTAGCACTTAGATGACCAATAATTCTTAACTTTACTTTGTTATGGAAGGTTTAAGAGAAATAATATGTTTATATCGTAAGCATTCTACTGTATGGCCGGTTTCGGACTGGACAAACTTAAAGGGGTGGTAGTTTGCTCTATTCTATCAATAAAATTATTCTACATGGTGGGGTCGGAACCCAATTCCCCCTGAATGGCAGCCATTTTTGTGTTTTCATCGCCTTTTATGAAGCGTGCATACTAAAAGTACTGTAACTTTGGAATTTAAAGCCCAATTATCGAAAATAACTTTTTGCATCTGAAAAGTATTAACAATGGGTTAAATAACTCAAATAATAACAATAAATGCTGCATCATATTGAAAAAAATGCTAAAATATCAATTTTACCCCGAAATGTGTATTTTGTCCCTTTCTCACTTCAATAATACCCAGTAAACTATTTTTCTACCTGCTCACCCATGGAAAGCGGCACTCATTCATATCTTACGTACGAAAGGGCTGCTTTCAAGCAACAATATCTCTTAAAACAATTGTCATAGAATCGACTTTTTGGTATCATTATTTAGGTAAACTTAACATCTGTTAGACGAGTAGATAAAAAAGGTAGTCACCTGGGGTGAATTTTGTAATAACCTCGCTTACCTAAAAAAACGATGTTAATTTTAACGTAAAATTGATCTTTTAGCATTTATTTCAACATGATGCTGCATTTATTCTTATTATTTGAGTTATTTAACCCATTGTTAATACTTTTCAGTTGCTAAAAGTTTTTTTTTCGAATAATTGGGCATTAAATTCCAAAGTTACAGTACTTTAGTATGCACGCTTAATAAAAAGTGATGCAAACACAAAAATGGCTGCCAGTCAGGGGGTTCGGGTTCCGATCCCACAAGTAGAATTTTTTTATTGATAGAATAGAGCAAACTATTGATCCTTTCAGTTTGTACATTCCGAAACCGGACATATAAAGAGGCCACTGTCCAGTAGAGTAAGTTAGGTTAGGACGTCTTTTGGCTGAGAAGATGATGATCGTAAGCAATTGCAGGCAGCAAATAGTCCGTTATCATGGCGCGATATTTGCCAAATACCACTCGCAATGCTCGGAAGCGTCATGGAAAATTGGAACTTCAGAATGAACCATGCTAACCGCAGTTACGGCTAACATTTGAAAGACAAAATAATATCTTTAAAAAATAAATATAATTAATGTTTTTTTTTGTATAATAATAAAGATAACCCGATAAAATATATATCTTTATTTTTTATTTGTTTAAAAAAAAGTACCTGTAAATGAATCACCCGCTATAATGTGTCATGACATACATGACAAGCATTGATTTCGAGAAGAAATATAAGAAAGGCTGACCCTTTTATCTTCACTATATGGGTGTAATAGTCGTCAAGACTGAATTTCGGGCATGGCAGCCAATCTCAATGGCGACTAGCCATCTACGCGGGAGATATTATAGTGCACGAGTGTGTGCGCTGACACAGGTGCACTCACGCTCTCCTCACTCTCATAGTCCGATGGACGGCAATCCGGCACGACCGGAGAGAGATCAGGCGCAGGACCAACGGCTTAAAGTGCTTTCCAAGGCACGGGGTATCACACCGACAACTTCCAAACTCCGGGCTGTTACTGAGAAATTCCTAATGGAAAAACCCAATAACACCTTGCCCGACCTGGGAATCGAAACCAGGATCGCGCTCAGCAGTCGCGCTTGCGACCTTGAGACCAACGGGGCAGTTGTCTGCGCACACACTCGTGTACTATATTATCTCCCGCGTAGATGACTAGTCTCCGTTGAGATTGACTGTCCTGGCCGAAATTCGGTCTGGAGGACCATTATGGGTGTAACAATTTAGAAGCGATAGAATAATGCAGTTGAGTAGTATTACAAAAGTTCCCTTATTTAAATTATTTAGGTGTTTCCAGCCTTGTACTTTGAAATGTGTTAATCAAACAAATGCATCTAATAAATTAATATCGTGTGCTGTCGGGTGGAGTTCAAATGCTAAAGTCAGTGGGTCTTAAATAGATTCAGACAGAGAGTTGCGATAATAGTGACAAGAAAATTACGGCCGGCGAGATAAGAATGTGGGTCATATGTGGAAGAAAATAGCGTTAGACGGCCAACATTCTCGCGTGCGTGCGTCGCGAGGAATGCAACAATCAACATTAGAAATGCATTATGAAATTGTGCAACTACACCGGATTACATAGAACCATTCTCTGTTGAGTTCAATGTTATCACTTATCAGCTATCGACAGGAAGCTGTCGTGTATCCCACTGTTTTTTGTGGTCACATTATTCCTTGGTATCGGGATTCATAGTTAGCAATGTATTTTTTCGAACTTTGTCTGTTCGAATTCTACAAAGATTACAAGAGTTAAAATGCATTTCCAAAGTAAAATTTTTAAATGCGAGAGGGATGAATTACATAATTTTTGTGGTACAGACGAATATGTGATTTTTGTGTTTCAAACTTTATGCGAACGGAGTACCTACCTAGAGTGATTAATTCTAATAGTATGCAAGAAGTTTCGTTGTTGTCTGTATGTTTAAAAAAACTCAGACGTCTTATTGAGATTATCAACTTTCTTTTTGTCTGACCAGTGTCTAGTTTCTGAAGTTTTTCCGTAATTAAGTAGCATCACGTTTTGAATGCATGTGTTGGAGAATCTTGGTAACAGTCTGCGGTAAACACCCCTTCCGCACGGGCAGGATCATCCCGTATCGGGAACATTCGCCAAAAATACTATTGTAGCGTGTGAAGGGATAACGTCGACCGTCACCGTACTCAAACTTATCAAGAATTTCGGAAGTGACGTGTAACCGTACTGTTACAGCGGTATGCGGCCTAATGCTGGGCTCGAGATTGGGCTTCTTGGAGCGTTGGATGTCGGGTCGCGCAGCTACCCTCGCAGCAGCCGTGAAGGCTCACTTTAGGGCTCAACGAGACTCTTACTACGGTGCACCACTATGGAAGTTCGCACCCACCACACTCTACAGAACATTCGTCAAGAGCGAGGAAACCATTCATACGTGAGTTAGTTTCCCTATCTTAAAAATGAAGACATGCGTAAATATAGTAGTTACGACTTACGTTATTGACTTGGTGATGGACGGGCTATTACTCACAATGCGTAGTGTTTTTATAAGATACAGGACTGTTATACATTGTGACATTGGACGATGTGTACCTACAGATAAGTATAATGTACAGTACCTTATTGTTTGTCAAACGTTCAAGTTCAAACTAAAGAATAGGTATCATTAGTGAGCACGTTTCATAGTTATGGCTTTACGCAGCCAAGCTTTTGCGTCCTCTTTTAGATTAATCATCCCTTTGAATAAATTGAACATGACGCATGAGTTTGGATACCTTCATATATTGTATCCTTGAACTCGACTGAGCGTTAACTAGGTGATTCATGATTAATAAAAAAAGTTAGGTTCTTCCTTAATCGAGCCTCTTAGCCTTGACCGATTTTTTGTTCAGTAAATAGACGAAGGTTAGGAAACTTTTTGTGGCTGTTACGCTGGCCAGACAGTACTGCCGCAGTGCGATTATGATGAATAAGCAACAAAAGCGCAACAACAAAACACAAAAAAGCTTTTAACCTTGGCGTCTAGTTTTAGATTAGTCTGGGTCTAGTCTACACAAAACCTTTGTTGAGGAATTTTTATAAGTTCAATAAAAGAAAATAACACAAAGAAAAAAACGGAACTTGTAAAAAATCCTCAGGTTACGATTCGAATGGGAATTTCGATTGCATAGACCCAGATTTTGCTCTTATTCGGAAAACCGCATAATTACAAATACAGTCAAGCAATAATAAAACCAAATTGTTGGCAGGATAGTATCGGAGCTGATGGAAGAAGCGAGGAACAGGAGACAAGGCACTGCCGACGATGACGCCATGCAGGAGATCTTCCTGAGGATTCTGGAGAACCCCGCACTTGATATGAGGGACAAGAAAGCCGCAGTCATTGACTTTATTACAGCTGGCATTGAGACGGTACGCTTACTAATATTTTGGGGAGATTAAGATTTCCGAACGCAGATGGTCATCTACAAAACTGTGGTCAACTGTTTTTATTTCCATCGAATTTTTAGGTATTCGGATAAATATTCCTGGGAATTATCGCACTGGCTTCAAAGCTTTATTCCTCGTCTCGCAATAAACAAGACAGGTACGTCCGCTGCAGTTCATACCGAAAAAGTAATTTACTTTATTTTCTTCGAGTTAAGGGGCTCGGGAGTAGTGATCAAATCTTACAATGTGGCGATATCCAGCTCAAATTTAAAAAGACATTGAGAATGGACACAGCATTTCAAACGTGAAAATACAGCACCCAGAATCTGTGACGCTTGACGCTTCCTAATTTGAGCTGGAATTTGATTCTCGGTGACGTGAGTAGTTGGCGAGCCAATTTAGGTACTGGCCCTTGTCACCCGGTGCACAAATTATCTGCACGTAAAATGCTTCCTCAAACTACATTTGCTATTTTTTTAACAGTTAGCAAACAGCCTCGTATTCTTGTTATACTTGCTGAGTGGGCGGCCTGACTGGCAGCGCACTATTCGCTCCGAGTTGCCTTCATGCAGTTCCCTGACTGCCGAGGACCTTGCAGCCGCCCCGTCAGTTCGGGCTGCTATCTATGAAGCATTCCGGCTGCTACCTACTGCACCGTTCTTGGCGAGGCTTCTGGATGCGCCTATGACTATTGCTGGACATAAATTGCCTGCTGGGGTAAGTTGATATTTTTCTTCACTGTCCGCATTTTGTAATTATGGTCGCAGTTCCGGACGTTTTAGTTTCAGATTGAAAACTATGCAAACGGTTCTTCTTAAACCTCGATTATTAAACTATCGTAAAAATTACGATTCCTAGGAAAAACAAAGATCGCGTCTTTACCGCGTCCCCACTTCACTGTATCTGCCTAATTAGTTCGGTCAGTGTTCCACGCGCTGTCATTGTGGTCGGTCGTCAAATGTGTATTGAGTTATAGCAAGCAATTTGTGCAGTGAGCCTGTCAAGTCAAGAAAAATGACAACAAGCTAGCATGAAATGCAAAAGATTATATGATTGTATGTGTAATTAGTAGTATTGACTGATAACTTGTATGTGTGGTGCAAACTGTAAATATAAGTTGGTTATTAATAAATACATTAAAAAAGAGCCATATGTACCTAGGTAGGGTGCACAATATGAATGTGTTCGAATTGTGTAGAGTAAAAATATATATAGGTACTACATATTTTCATTATTATATTATCTCTTAAACCCAAAGAATGTAATCTCAAATAACTTAAGTATATGATTCTTCAATTTATTCTGTTTTATTTCCATGTCGTATTTTTTACGAATGTTTTTATTAGTTAGCAGGATAGTTTAGTAATCTATTATAGGGTTAGTAATCACAATAGTCAGTCGATTGGCCTCGTTATTTCAGTTACTGTTAGTCAGGGCTCAACAAAATCGAGCTTATAATTTTAGCATATTGTGATTTTCTTTGTTTGGCCTTAGCCCGTCACATACTCAGATGCGAGGCTTATTCGGTACCTCTTTAAGAAATACTCAATTTCTATTTTGGCAGACGTTTATTCTGGCGCACACGGGAGCGGCGTGCCGTCGCGAGGAGAACTTCTGGCGTGCTCGCGAGTTCATCCCAGAGCGTTGGGTCAAGCCAACAGCGCCCCATGCTGCAAGTCTAGTCGCTCCATTCGGAAGAGGACGGCGTATGTGCCCCGGGAAACGCTTTGTGGACCTTGAGTTACATTTGCTGCTTGCTAAGGTATGAAAATCAACATTCTGGTAGCAGACCGGTGGCTGAAACTAGGGGTGTCACGGAGGTCATCTTAGGGATGGTAAAGGCGGAAAAAATAAAGAAAATTTGGTAAGCAAAATTTAGAAGGCTCAAATTATATTTAATGGAAAACAGTTTGGCGGCTTTGTTGCCTTTTATGCGTTTGCTTAGAGTTTCATAAATGAAACCGGTTTCTCAAAACAATTGCTCACTTGGTACTGAACCTAGCGGTGGCCGTGACAGGGTAGCAAAAACATAAAACTTCCAAGTTATTTCTCCACTACATTAAACTAACTACTTGCGGAAGTTCTTCACTTGCGAAGGCGGAGCCGAGGTTCCGTTACAAACCTAGTTGAAAGCAACCGCAACACCTCCTGCTACGTTGGTTACTCCTTACAGAAGAGAAACTTGCGCGGGTGCCGGTAAACGCTAGGTCTTAGTAGACCTTGCTTATTTCCTTCCTAAGGTGCTCAATCAATCCGGCCCGTCACAAAATACTTAGAAGTGCGAAGACCGTAGTTTTGCAATTCTTCCTGGCTGAAACCCTAGGATGTTTTGGGAACAGCCGTTTGTGATTTTTGACGATCAAAAAGTTCTGCTTCTCGGCATATATGAATCAATGATTTTTGAGATGCATATCCTGAATCTCTTCCTTTCTCTATGGACCTCTTAACCTCGTTAATCGTTTTGACTGCCTATGTATGACTTTTTAGGTCTGATGACTTTTTCTTTCTTAAGGTACGGTACTCATTTTAATATTATTTTTGTTCACAGATAATGCAAAGATGGCGCGTGGAGTTTGATGGCGAGTTGGATATTCAGTTCGACTTCTTGCTGGCGCCCAAGTCACCGGTGTCGCTGCGATTAGTCGAGTGGTAGTCGCACGCTCATTGTTGCTACAGTTGTTCTATCTCACGAAGGCGGGTTGGTCTTAGTTGTGTGTATAGATGCACATGCACATTGTTTCTGTGTGTATAACCTCGACTCGGAAGCGCTCAGTATCGCCCTAGCTGCCGGTCGGGCTGCTAGTGCTAACTGTTTCGTGCCAAAATTTTGCGTGGCGTACCGTTATCATGGAAAATAAACGGAGAAAAGTTGTTCACATTGAAGTGAGTAAATAATGTTTGAATATTAATTGTTAGTTTAATTGTAACATGTAATAAGTGATTCTAATTACGCATTGGCTGTTTTACGGTCATCAAATGCTATAGAGAACATATGGGGGTTCTTAAAAAATATGTTGCTTTAAGAAACGTTGAACAAAATATGACAAATACAGAAAAGCTTATTCACGAAAGTTTTGAAAATATAACTGTCGAAACCTGGCGTAATAATGCAATAGTGTGATTAAGAAAGAAGCTGAATATATGAAATACTTTGATACCGAATTTGAATTTATCTTTATTTAATTAGTAAATACTGATGTATGTTAATAATTATTGAAGAAGAAAAACCTTCTTTCATCACTAAACGAAAAACAAAGGTAGTATTTTGTTCAATAACGATGAACTTGCTAACGCTACCTGCAGTTACGCACACAAGAGCGCGTGTCTATACACATTACAACTACAAGTATTGCTAACCCGCCTTCGTGAGATAAAACAACTGTACTTTGTTACTATCGTTTGTACTTCTGCTTCTTAGATCAAAGTTGTCATTGGATAGATTATACTGATGTAATGAGAACTTACTATGCGCCTTTGTTCAAAGATGGCATATTTAAGACCTGTGTTAATGCGACTAAGCATTATTTGGCGGGGCCGTTTATTTCCTCGTCTTCTCTGAATTTTGCCATTGTATAATCAAAGCTTTATATAGACTAAAGATCGTCATTTACTTTAATATTTGCTATTTAATTTTATATGACTGTAATGAACTCCGTCTTATATCTTGCTATTTAATGTTAAGCGAGTGCTCATGCCTTCCACTTGCTCAGTTAAGATTATTGACATTCGTCTAAGTATATGCTTCTTTTTAAGTAAAAATGTAAGTATGTCTAATGTTTTGATCCACTTAATTTTCTTTTCCTCAGTTTGTAACTCAGTTGCCATGACAGCTCAGTGTAGGGTGCGTTACAGGGTATTGGCAAAATCTGCTCAAATCGCACACTTCTTTCTAATTTTGAAAGAACTGTTCACAAATTATTGTATAAGAACGTAATATACGTGTAATATTTACGTAGAATACTGATCTAGTTTATAGCTACACAATATTATAAAAATATGGCTGTGTTAATATCAAAAACATATTTATATAAAATGTTATAACCGCAAATACCTCTTGTTATAAGACTGTGTACGCCAGCACATGCATTTGTCAGGATTTTAATGCAATTTTAATCTAAGTGTAAACATTTAAGTTTAGCATTACAATCATTCCATTTTAAAATAAGTTTTTGGTAATACCCAGCTTCGATATTTATAATAAAATCAAAAATAAATTAGAAGTGGCCATTTCCTATGATTATTTTATAATGTAATATTTTTTTATGTTGACGTTTTGGTTATATAGCAAAACGTGGATGGTTCCATCCTTGTTAGCTTATAATAAAACGGAATACTTTGTTTATCATTATATAGGAAACATACATACACGATGATATTGTTATAAAATATATTATTTTGAGATAATAAACTGAACCTAAATATTATAATAAATAGAATATTAGTAAAGAGATTACAATGTAACCGAGTTTTACTTATTACCTCCTGAGTTTGTGGGCTCATTCTGTTTCTCAGAGTTATCCTTATTGGTTAATTTCATATTAGTCACGTGCCCAGTTAAAACTAAAGCGTCAGGATAGCCCTCGAAATCCAAAGCTTACGTTTTTTTGCAATTAGAAGGTCAGTACCAGGTTGCATTTTGATCAAAATATGGTTCGCGACCGTAACAAATATGAATTAACAGAATTTTAATCATAAGAATCATCAATACAAATCTGTCAGTTAAGGGCACGCCACAATTGCGGCGGTAAGTCCCCTCTTTGAGGAGTGGCTTGAGAGGCGCCACGGCGTCCTCACCTTCCGCCTGACGCAGGTCCTCACCGGACATGGCTGTTTCGGATAAGGCGGGAGGAAACGCCCGGGTGTTATCATTGTGTGGATCGACCGGAGGACACGGTGGAGCATACGGTGGAGGTCTGCCGGCTTGGGCGGAGCACCGCCGTGTCCTCGTAGAGGCGATCGGCGGCGGCGACCTCTCACGTCCGGCCCTGGTTCAGGCCATGGTACGGAGCGAGAGGAAATGGGAAGCCGTCACCTCCTTCTGCGAAGCAGTAATGCTCGCGAAGGAGGAGGCAGAGCGTGACAGGGAGAGGCAATCACTGCGCCCTCGCGCCCCTAGTCGCCGCAGGAAGAGACACCCTGGGCGTCGGGAGTCAATTGTCGACTCCCGGCCACCGTAGGCACGGGCTTGCGGACGGCGAGCAATGGGCAGCTCGCCGTCCGGTAAGGACCAGGCCCGGGTCGACGGCGCGTCGTGTTCCACGCGCGCCTCAAAGAGATGTCAGCACAATTGACGGGGTCCGATAGGACCGATGCCTGCCGGGGCTGCGGATTGTTCGAAAGAGTTACCATGGCCCTGGCGCACAGGCAACTGAAGGAACACGGGTGGGTTTTAGTCAGTAAGAGTCTGACACGCCCTTCCGCTCCGCCCAGAGCGGCAGAGGTCATTTGATGATTTCCCACACAAAAAAAAAGTCTGTCGGTTAGAATTGGCCTCAAAAGTGATGATTACTATAAGGTAATTCTAACCGAGAGAGTTGTATTGATAATATTATTCTAATGATTATAATTCTGTAAATAGGTACATATTTTTTAATGTCGGGAATCATATTCTGATCAGAATCCTGATCTGACCTGCAAATTGCAAAAAAAACTTAAGAAAATTTGAATTTCGAGGGTTACCTTAGAGCTTCCCCCTTAAAGGCTCCTAAAAGTTGGAGTGGGCTGTCCAGTGTCTATGACTGTCAAAAGCACTGATAGGTTTTAAAGAGCAAGCTGATCCGTGAGGAAAGATTGCTAATCGAAAATTATAAAGACGGAGCTAAGCGAAGATGAAGCAAAGTGGATCGAAGATTCTAGTGGTTCGCCGAAGTTGGAAGAAAGGCACCGCTCATCGCGTGACACGTGGTGCCTTTGTGTCGGGTACGATTCGCGTCGCGTGTCGCGCCTGTTTGTAGGAGCCTTAAATCGCAAAATCTATTCTTCCAACTTCAGCGAACCACTAGGAACGTCGATCCACCTTGCTTCATCTTCGCTTGGCTCCGTCTTTATAATTTTCGATTAGCAATGTTTCCTCACGGATCAGCTTGCTCTTTAAAAGCTATCATTGCTTATGACAGTTATGGTCACTGGGCAGCCCACTACAACTTGGCTTCTTAGTCAGTTATCATAGGTTTTCTAAAGCCAAAGCTCGTTGAGTTATGACTGGATTTTCTGGGCCTGCACAACTATGTGACTATACAATATGTTCCTTCCCGGCTTTGTAAGCTATGACCACTCTATATTTTGCAAAAAGTAGCCCAACGGAAATAAATTATCTGTGGGTTTTTTTATTTATTGTATCAACAACGCTCAATGGACAAACAATATTGAACGCCGTGTTCAAGTCTAATAGCTTCTGCCCGCGAATTCGTCCGTGTGAAATTTGTTCGCCCGACCCACCGCGTCGCGTAGCATCGCCCGCCCGCGCTATTTCTTCGTTTTCGCTTAGCGTTCTTTCAGACTTTTTTTTTACTCGGCGTTCAATTATACAAACTCTTCAGCTTTATAATTATTAGGTATATATAGATATACCTATATATAATATAGAATATAATATATGCCGTACGCAAAATACTCGCTTGGACGTGGAGTTGCGGACACCAGCCCGTTATACTACTACTACTACTACTACTATGACATTAAGTATTTTTCCTGCGGAGCACCTCAGTAAGAAACTGACCCATGATGACATCAAAATGTCGGTCGAATTGAGATAATAGATACCAATAATAACTATCTGGTAGATCAGATTTGGTGGGGCTGAAACGGTTCTGTGGTTACTTCTGACTGGTGGAACTTGGAAAGTATCATAACCTCCTAACGCGTCCAGAATCGTGGTGCCAACAGCTTCAGTGCATATGATACGCCTGTCTCGCTTCGTTCCTAATAAACGGAGTTCTTACTATTTCTGACAGACACTTCACGTCCTCTTGGACAGTCTTAATCTTAATATACAACTTGTAATTGTAAAAAAACTGACAAAGTAGGTTAAAGTTTTGAGGTCCCCAAATATTTTATTGCGGTTTGTTTCGAACTTTACGATTTCCTGCCGATAAATATATCTACTTATACAAACAACAGATAACAAACTGAGGTTTTGCACCAGCTTGCGGTGAGATAGGTTATCACTTATCAGTCTATTTGTATAAAATGGTCCTCTTAAATAAAACAATAACTAAACGCACATTATTAATTACGTTAGCTAGCTGAATAGCTGTGCTTCAGGCAACATCTAATGATCTAACCTCTAAGTTGTTTTGAAAGATGAAGTTCTGTGCAAACTTGTCTTTTATGTTTACGGAGGCGTCTTCGATGCTAGAGAGATATGCTTTGGCCAAAGACGCTGGATTCAAGGCTGTAGAAACTGGGTTCCCTTTTGGTTTGACGGAGGAACAAGTGAAGGACGCTAAGGAAAAAGCCGGCATTGAACAAGTGTTGATCAATTTGAAGACAGGTTTGTAAACAAGAACTGCTAAATATTACTTACTACCTTTTTACCGAATAGTTGACTGTACTTGTGATTGAAAGTAATCCTTGCAGATTTATTGTTTTGAAAATAACTTGTTTTCAGGAGATGTAACAAAGGGAGAGCTAGGAGTAACAGCAGTGCCAGGAAAAGAAAATGAATTCAAAGAAAACTTTGCTACCACTGTCAATTATGCCAAGGCCCTAAATGCCAGGAAAATACACATAATGGCAGGCAAACTACAGAATGCCACATCACAAAACTGGGAAACTTATGAGAATAATTTAAAGTATGCAGCTGACATACTCAAGAATGAAAACCTCCTCGGAGTGATTGAACCTATAAATCAGTATTCCGTGCCTAATTACTTTTTGAGTGATTTCAACAAAGGTATTAAACTTCTTTTTAATCTAATGCAATTTAGGGAAGAATTATACACAAAATTGATTATTATGTAGTAGAACAAATTATAATTGACTTTACCCTAGATATTTTTCTATCTTGATTGCAAAGAGTTATTTAGTTTAGTAAGTCTGTTGTTATATCTAGTTAATTATTTAATGTAGTGTACTTATTTATGTTTTAGCATTGGACATCATCAAACGCATAAACAGTCCTAACTTGAAGCTGATGCTGGATGTGTTCCATTTACAACAAATATGTGGTGATATATCTCATAGTATCACCAACTTCATGCCCTATGTTGGACATGTGCAGGTAATATACAAAAAAATACTAAAAGAATAATAGACTATAAAAACAACATAGTAATTTGTGTCTACTACACACAATACATATGATAGCTGATACAGCCCGATGCAAATTTTATGGCAGTTCTGTACACGAGGCGAATAATAACCAATTCATATGACCGCAGGGCTGAGGGGTGGGGAATTGGGGTACTGCGCAGCGAGTAGCCAACTTCTGAACCGCCATAAAGTTTGAAGCTTACTGTACATTATTTTCTGAAAATAAAGAGAGTATAGTCTCTTTAGCAATGATTTTGAGACTTTTAAAATCAAATCAATGTAATGTAATGGCATTACTTGTTGCATGTTGAATTCTGGATCATAAACTATCTTGTTAGAAAACAAGTCAAAACTGGTCCAAGCTTGAACCTTTTACCCAGTTTTAATATTTCGTATATTTCTGACTGAGGTAAAGTTGGTTTAAAATCAACTTTTGTATTAAGAACTTCAACTTACTCAGAATAAAGTTCGAAATTAATAAATGGCTTGATGGATTAAACACTAATTCTAAAGATAAGATAAATGTTGTTTTTTTAATAAGGCTGAAAATGTCTACTATGTACTTAAAGCTACCTACTTGCAATTAATTGTGTTTGACATGTTACCCTGAACAGTCCCAACTTTCTATAGTTCTGTTAGCAAATATGAGTTAAATCTATAGTGAAGTGTTGTATTGTATTGTGTGTACGTCCTAACAAGTGTTTTGGTTGCAGATAGCTCAAGTGCCTAACCGCAATGAACCAGACACTGAAGGAGAGATAAACTACAAGTATGTTCTCAACCAGTTGGAAAGCAACGGCTACTCTGATTGGATTGGTCTTGAGTACAAACCACTGAAGAATTCCAAGGATGGACTCACATGGGTCAAGAATTATGGCTATAGTCTGTGATATGTGCAAAATGGTGCTAAGTACTTTGTGTAAATATATTTATGTCATAGATTTATGTAACTAGGGAACTTTCATCTAAGATAACTGAACTGATTGTACACAATACTCAAAGCGAATGAACCAATTTTGGTAAATAGAAGAGCTAAGAAGTAAGTTCCTTGGCAAAGCTCAAATAAAATTGAATTATGTATGTTAAAATAAATAAAATGTTGTTCTTGAAATATAAACCGTTTATTACTATGACTAAAATAATAATTAATTAATTAATACTAACTTAACAACTTCTATGTGAATACTATGCACCATTAGTCTGGAACTGTTGCACCCAGTAATGTTTTTTCACAGCATCCAGTGATAACCTCTCTTTGCTTGAATGTTTTAGGAGCTGCAAGAAACGAATAAGCATAATATATTAATGAATAAACATAAGTACTCCATTTATGAAGCTTATTTAGAATAGGTGGGCTGGGCGAGCTGACTTTTACTAATATTTCATGTAAAATTGAAGCTATCAATGAATTTAATACAAGTACTGTTCTAGTTATAAATTCTCTGGTAGATAGTGGTTATCTGGACAATAACAGACTCTTATTTATATTTGCCTAATATGTATTTGTATTGTCAACATTTTAACTAGTCAGGCCCGAGGTGGCCCACTAGCGGGCCAAAACAATAGATAATCAATTGTCTCTCATTAACGATGCTTGGTGAGTTAATTATGTTTTATCCATATAACACCACACCATATAGCCCTTACCTTCAGGTGTCTGAACAGTACCAACCTTTGATATGAGATCTTTAGCTCCTTCAGGTACATAACTAGGATACGCCATATCCAAAGCAAGGATCCTGGCATAAGTCTTGTCTTGTCCCTCACTCTCAAATGGAGGCTTGCCTACAAGGAACTCGTAAAGCAGCACTCCGATGCACCAGTGGTCAACGGACACATCATAGACTTCACGCTTGATCATCTCAGGGGGCAGATAGTCTAATGTACCACACATGGTTTTACGCCTATAACAAGGAGAGAACAAATGTAGTCTTTATAATTACAAAGTAACATGATGAAATGTGTAACTTAGACGAATTTCATTAGTAACTTAGTCACCCACAAAATATTATGCAGCCACACCACAATACAGGGTGGCAGGGACATGTTTTTGTTGTTGTTACCATGGATTTAGTACATGATTCTGAATCCCCATGCGTAGGAATTATTAGTCAGTTATTTTAAAAAAAATATTGCTGTGCCATACATTTTGATCGAAGAGGTATTGCACTTTTCTATGAAACTGCAGATTTTTTTTTTAAATAAACAATCGAAAATTTCTATGCAGGGGGGTTCAGAATCGTGTACTGAACCCATGATAACAGTTTGTGCATCATGTCCTTGCCGCTCTGTATAGCAAACCATGTGTTAATATGTCAATTAAATGCTGTAACAAGGTCTGCTGGTGGATAATGAACATAGGCATTGTATTTGGTTCCAATCTTTAACAAAAAGGTTCTATAATCAAGCTCACCTCTCAGAAGGGGCATGGACAGACCAGCCAAAGTCAGCAAGTTTGAGATCTCCACTGAATGCTACCAGTATGTTCTCAGGTTTGATGTCCCTGTGTATCACATGGTGCTGGTGGCAGTACTCCACAGCGTCTGCAACCTGGAACAAGAGACATTATCATGCCACTAATAAAACAAACAACAATAGTGATACAATGAGATAACGAGATGAGAATATCAATTACACTGGCAAACCAGGGAAGTTTCATGTATAGAAGTGATATTCTGAGTAATGGTAACATAGGCCTGTATTACAGAACCTCATTCAAGACTCAAGCATTACTTAAAACTAATTTAAAGCCATTTGATTGGTTGAAACTTGTTTTAAGTAATGCTTGAGTCGTGAGTGAGGTTCTGTAATACTGGCCTTAGTGACTAACTGGATAAGTAATCATTAAAACTTAAACAAACAGAGAATGTTATATACAGTATTACAAGAGCTGTAGAAATTGAGGACCAGATAGAGCTTTTAGTTTTAAACTTTCAGTTGTGTTTATTATGGTATCTATAAACTTCAATATTTACAAGTAAACTAGGAATTTATTTGATATTAAGACCTAAAGATTGTTACCTGGTAAATGTATCTAGCAGCTTTGGGTTCAGGGAAACGTCCTTTAGGAGAGTTAGTCAGATGTTTATACAACTCTCCACCAGCTGCAAACTCAACCACTAAGTATATACGACGTTCATCGTGGAACCAGGTCAGCAGGCGTAATATGTTTGGATGTCTGAAGAGCAACAAGCGTTATAAAATATTGGTCTCAAATAAGTTTAAAAAACAACTAGTTGCGTAGCAAACTCAGGTCATAGAATAAGTTAATGGGCTAACAAGTAACTAAACTTATTACTTACTTCAAATGCGACTGAATTTCAATCTCTCGCATCACTTGTCGTTCACATTTCGACCTCACAATCTGAGATTTGAAAAGTGTTTTGATTGCTACTAAATAGCCAGTTTTCTTTTCTCTGGCGACATGGACATGACCAAATTTGCCTTGGCCAAGGGCTGAACCCAGCTCGAAGTCTCTGGGAGCCCATTTATACCTGAAATACGTGAAGGATTATGTAAACAAAATTCTAATTTCATAAAACTGTTACTATTTGTAAGATTCACTTACGAAGTTCCGTATGCTTCGTGGTTAATTATTTTAGTCTCTAATTCTAACACGTCACTCTTCATTGTCATAAATATCTGTTAATCTTCACAATCAAAAATGAATTTGAACAATAGTAAACAAAGCAACGTTCGACCGTGGTCCGTTAAAATACGTTTTCAAATATTTGACAGATAGAAAAATACGCTCACAGAGCACCGAAATCTTGTATTGTACACAACAAAATTATAATGTTGCCACTCTAAATAGCCTGTAGATATTTATTTTGTTTGAAGAAAATTATGATGATTTCGAAATAAAGAAAGAGTTTTTATTATAAAAATACATTTTTCATCAAAATATACGATCAGATGTATTAAAAAAAATCCAAATATATATATATATATATATAATATAAATATCGATCTAAACAAGATCGATATTCAATCCAGTGGGATAAGTAGGTACATACACACGGCTACATAATATCAAGCTATACATTTCTAGTTTTAGCTGACTCCGCATTGTATAGGCTTTTCGTACAATGAGAAGTTAGCTGATACTGGAAACGTATAGCTTGATATGTAGTCGTGCGTACTCCCTTTGTTGGAAGATAGATATTTGATGTGAAACATCTATAGCCGCGGGTAAAACCGATTGTTGGCGTGGCGACGCATGCCGTGGCGACGCGTCGCCGCGCTATATTTTCTATACAAAATAGTTTCGATGTTTCACACTGCCAGGCGTTCAGGGACGGCTCAATTTAAAAAAAATATATTATATGTAGATAAATAATTCAGTTACAATAATATTATTAGTAGTTATTATTAGTTTGTTATTAACTTATACCATGTAACTTAACTTGTACCTATTGCAGCATGAGCTCTGCGGTTTCAACCTATTAATTATTTTTTCTAGTAATTGTATAAAGAACTTGCGATGCTAAAAAATAGGAATTAAATCCAGTAGATAGATTTTTATTAATTTTCGACTTTTAATTTTAAATTGAGTCAAGTAAATTTTATTGACCATACTTCACCTTAATTCATAATTAAGTTTCAAGTTATTATGTTCTGTTATCTGCAGTCAACCAAGTTATGTTGTTGAGTTCTGCACAAATGGTGTAAGTTATTCTTCTTTGGTATGTACAATACCTTATTGGCTCTCTCAGCGGAAGTTTTAGCCTTTTCATTGGTGTTTCCCTATTTTATTTGTCGTAGGTGTAGAACCAGTTAAAATGGCTGCTTACTGACTATTCACCACGCATTCGAGGGTGGCTTCTTCCAACTGCATAGAATCCTTGGAGTTTGAGAGCGGCAAGTCCGTTTTAGCCTGCGACACACGATCGTCGTATTACCTGCGGTTCTGTTGAGGCGTGCTACGCTTTGAGGTTGGGGTTCGTCAGGATCGACTTGTTATTTTAAGCTATCACTTTTATCTATTATTTATTAGTACTTTCAGGGTACTTTCCTTTTAATACTTCTTGATCTTTAACCAGGACTGTTTATATCGGGATAACTTAGGTTTATCTTTATAAGATATAGGTAATATTCATTTGAAAGTTTACGTAATTTATTGATCATGAACTTATAACCGATTGCAATCGATTCCCTAGTTCGGAAACCTAATGCGTAACAAAGATTTACCATCCGATGTACCTTAGGTTTTCTCGTAATCTCTTTTCATAGCCAACGTATAACTACCTGTTTCGCAACTGTTTTAATGATATTAAATTTTAGCTTATTGTATTTTTATGATGCGATCCTTTTTTAAATATATAAAAAATATATTTTATGTGTTAAAGTGGTTAATTTTCATTTTTCTTTCGCTACATTATGCAGTTTTTACTTTGTACACTAATATCTATGGTAAAAACATGTAGACCATGGTATAATATACTTATAATATACTTCTTGTTTTAGACCATGATGTAGACCATCATTTAAAACTTAACGTCTTACCTTACAAATTCCAGTTTGTACTGTAGGTATACTCACGTTTTTTAAAATAAATTATCTTTGACATAATAATTTCGTGGAAATAAGTAATTTTTTTATGCAGCCTCTCAAGCAAGTTTTGAAATGGAGTACTTTATGCTGACATACATTGTGGCACAGTTAGTTGGTTTCATTAATAATAAGTAAATTTATCTACATAATAATTTATAGTAGTTTATGAGACTGTTACCTAAAATACACACACATAACATAACATAACATCACGCCTGTATTCCCCGAAGGGTTAGGCAGAGGTGCACCTATAGTACCAAAAGTGCAAGTGCATAAAATACCTACTTCTTAGAGTTACGTGCAGTTTCATACACTAACTTATCTACTATCATACATTGGGATTGAACTGGATTGAACCTAGTAAATAATAGATCAAAGTTTCCCACGAAGTTCAGTACAACAAAACGTATGAATGGCGCCAAAACCTAGCACATCACCGCGCATGCGCTGAAGCGGGCGGGCGCTGCCACAGACTAGTAAGAATTGCTGCGGATTGTTCGAAAGAGTTACCGTGGCCCTGGCGCACAGGCAACTGAAGGAACACGGGTGGGTTTTAGTCAGTAAGAGTCGAGAGAGACACGCCCTTCCGCTCCGACCAGAGCGGGAGAAGTCATTTGATGATTTCCCACCCAAAAAAAAAGAAGACTAGTAAGAATTGGAATACAAAACTTTTTGTAATGCTATAAAAATGGCGCGCCCTGCTTATGCGTTCCATTAGATTAGAAAAAAAATATTGGTGGAAACTCCTTGGTGATATTAATTTCTTGGATTTGCCGTGTATCGTATTGGTAAAAAAATTGTTTTATATAATTATTTTGTTACAGAAAAAGCGTTTTAATAGGATTCTATTTTTAAATTTCGGTATTGTGTTTATAAAGTATGTCAATATAAACTCGTTTTGAAGTTTATACCTAGTTAGAATTTTACGATATGAGAGTAGATAAAACATCTTTAGTAAACGATGTCATTTATTAATATTTGTTTAGTAGTAATTCGTTGAAATAAAATGCTCTAAGGTGGCCTGTAAAAATTTCTAACGTTTTTTTGCAGTTTGTAGCTCAATGTCAGGATGTACGTTGATCTTCTTCTTCTTTTCGTTTCTTTTTTTTTTAATGGCAGCTCGTAGTTGTGACCTCTGAGATCCTGGCTACTTAACCGAACTATCCTGTGAGTGCCTTAAGATTATCTCAAAGCCTCCAGGCAGGGGCTTCAATGGTAAATACATCGATTTTGCATTATATACTGTTTGGGCCCAGTAGGTGGCCAAGTTTATTGCACCGTCAGAGGCGTTGTTCAGATGGTCAAGGGTGCAGGTGAACGGGCATTTAGGACACTCTAGGATAGTCTGTGTCACACTCGCACTGCATGTTGGATGAATCGATAATGCTCCATTTTGCGATATTATGTTTGCAGCGGCTTATTTGGGTACGCAGTCGATTCAGAGCTTTCTAAATGAAGCACAGCAGTTCGCGACCTGGAGGTAGGTGTTTTTGGGGCTTTACGAAGTCTTGAGGTGGTGTATACTTTTCTTCCCACAATTTACTTCACTCTTTATGCGGCCTGTTTTGGATCGCCTGTGTGGACCGTAAGAAACTCCCGCTGCTCCGGTGATAAAAATGCAACATGAAATGTAACACACCTCCAGGGCATATTTAAGTCAATCAAAGACATATTACCCGGTAGATAGTACCTCTATAGTACATAGTACTCACACCTGTCGTATGCAATTATATTTAAGTAGGTAATACAAATTATATTGAGTTCATACAATGCAAAGATAGTCTTACAATCTTCAGCAGCTTTAACAGTATTTTCAAATGTTAATCAATATTAGTTGTGGTTGTGGAGCAGTACCAGCATTGAAAAAACTGAAATTCCCGCTTCTTATAAGAGTTCTTTAAGGTGTCATACAACGATTTTGGGATTGATTTTGCACTAGCGCACTGATAAATGATAAATGATTTTATTTCTATTAGTAGGTTTGTACAAACAGTTTTACACGTCAATCATATTTTTTAAACTAGACGAGGTCGGCGTTTCCTCTACTCTGAGAAGAAAGGCCGAAACAAACTCAAAGTCGCAGTCTCTTTTAAAGTCCAGACATAATAATCTTGGTCAGATCATGTAAAGACCATGTGGACTGGTATCTGAAATGGTTTTTTGAGGAAAGAGCAACACAGATTGAGTGGACCTGTCCAATCAGTGCACGCATTTATCAGTAGTCGTGCAGCTCGACTCAGGAAGTCAGGACTTAAGGAGCTCAACGATTCGACGAACAATACCAAAGAAAGGACGTTTGGGTAGGCCACATAAACTACTCAAACTGCCAGATCATGATTAGAACTAACTGTGAGAAAAAAAATGCAATGATTCACACTATTTGTAAACTATCAAGAAAAGTTGTAACTCAAGGACGTAAAAAATAAAAAAGAGTGAGTGACAGAGTTCTAAAGTCTTTTTTTTAAGACTGATTTAAGAACGAATCCTACAACAATAATGTTTTTAAGTTCCTCATGTTGACACACAACCTTTGTTTTTTCTTCTATGGTTAATTTTCCCCTCGAAGCCATTATTTCTTCAGAATAAAGTCAAAAGCCCTGGCAATAACTAAATCTAATTTCAAAAATATTGGTAGGTATATATTTTACAAAAAAAAAAAAAAACAATTATCATTACATCCCTTTAAATATTGTAAATCCACAGAAATTATAAACTTCAACTGACTTTTGGCTCCCAGTCCGATGAGGCCTTAGCCCGCGCCGTAGCTGAGCCTGTAGCTTTAAATTCCCCGTTTAATAATCATGATACTATAAACCCTTTGATCCAGCCCGTCCCCAATATCGCGCTGCCCCCTCCCGATGACGCCCTAAGCCGAGGTCCGTACCCCACAGGGGGTGCCCTTAGCGTGCGGTCATCTATCATTTAAGTTTTAGTTTTAAATTTTTCCGCTCCTGGCTGGAGGCCTTTTAGAGTAAAATCCGAAAGGCAACCACAGGACAGACCGGTTAAGCAGCCACGACCCCCAGTGGTCAAAACTGCGAGTTGCCCTTCCAAAAAAAAAAAAAAATTACTTTTGGCGACTGGAATTAAAGTAGGTATTTGACAATTAAAAACCGGTATTTAAAATAAAAAAAACACGTAAGCCTCCTCAGGTATATAGATAGTTGAATTAGTCAATAAAACCGTTATAGTGTACAGTTTAAACATTTGAAACTATGTTTTTAAATCATGATGTGACTTTACAGCCGAAGTGGAAAACTTTATCTAACTTTTGGAGGGCGCTGTAGATAGTAGGTACATTATTTACGTTTGCGAACATTTTCTACGCGTAGGTACGTAACTACCTATAACGCGCTAATCTCTGGAACTACCGTCAGATTTGAAAAATTCTTTTTGCATTTGAAAGCCCATTTTTTACGGAAGTTTACAGGCTACTTAATATCAAAAAGAAAAAATGGTCAAAAAGAATGCTAAGCGAAAACGTAGTAGGTAGGTAATAGCGCGAGTGGGCGATGCGTCTAAATAAATAATTAAGATTATAATCATAATTTGAATTTTATAGGATTAGGAAGGGGTGTTGGAGATTGTAGTAGTTTGTTTTTAATTTTTATTTGGGATGGGGTTGCTTTGTAGTCTTGACTCTAGTCTAGGTCAGATGTGACAGAGACAAAGTCGACGATGGAGTGAGCTTACCCTGAAGAAGACTTACTTAAACTTACTCTCACTTTGAAGAGATTTGGGTTGTATGCGTTCGGAAACACATTTACGGTACTCGCAGAGACTGTGGAGCTCATTGGTGGAGCTTGTTAATTTCAAGACGTGTCTGATCGGCGTGGAAACCTTATCAACCCATCTCCCGCGATATAACCGAAACGTTTATAGGGGGCGCATTTGTATCATGATCGTAAATGCTTTGCTTCGTAAATTGCCAACATGGGTAGGTACTCCTGGCTCATTTGCTTTTAATACTTAGATATACAATAATGGTGCTGATTCTCTTATACACCAAACTAAACTAACTAAACTATCACTAAAATTCCTTTAGTCTATGAGAATCTTAAAGCTATTCTGCAAAAAAAAATATCTCTAAATTTAAAAATAATTTTGACGCAACTAAAACTTAATTTGACAATCGCGACACCACGTGGTACTTGTTTGCCCTACCCCATGAATTTTATTTTTAGAGCCGGAGGCGCTCATATTGGGCAGCCTCGTCGTGTTTTATATGGATTTTTTTACTTTTTGTATGGATAATATGAAAAATACCTACGTGTAGAGTTTTAAAGGTGCCACAAAAGGAGTCCAAATTTTGATTATTTTTGCGATAGGACACACCATTTTCGAGATATTAGCATAATAAAATAAAAAATAGATACAATACTGTTTTTGCACCTGAAGTCGAGGTGTTGTGGTGAATTTTAATTCATGACAACTAATTTTATTCCACACCTTTTTAATCGCGATTAAAAATAGCCAGATTTAGCTAGACAACCAAAATTTTAGGTAAAAAACGTCAAATTCAGAATAGCAAAATTGCCATTTTCACTAAACTAATAACTCAGTGCAATCTTAGTGCTGTCAAACTAAAATATAGTAAAGTTGTGTCACTTAGTCTATTTCAGAATGAGAAATCGTCGTTTAACAGGAATAAACTAAATTTTAGTGATTTTTAGTCTAGTTTAGAGAATTTTGTGACAAGAGAATCGGCACCATTAGCTGACTTGAAGTTTTCCCACCTCATTTGCCAGTTGAGATTTTATCAGACATTTTCTTTCGCAAACTGTCGGGACTTTTACATTAGGTCTAGCTTCAGTGTGTGTTGGATTAAATAAGTAGATACCTATTCGTCTATTTACTTGTTCCTATACCTAACTCATTTTGGAATATCCTGTTTCAGACTAGGTTTCAAGATCCGCGGCAGCGGGTCAAACAGCATTGAAATGAAATGTTACAGCTATTGAGCGATATTCAAGTCAATTTTGCAATAAAATAAGTCCTCATCAAAACTAACGATCACTTTGAAATAAAAATAAAAACCAACCACTGAAAAAGCTCGACGCTGTAATTATGATGCTCAAGTGAAGTTAAAGGATGTACTTAGTTGCCAAGAGGAGGTTAGTGCAGCGTGGGTGTGTTGTTGTGAAAACACTCGTTGTTGGCAGGGGAACAGCGGGGCTCGCGGGGTTAGCGGGGGCAGGGAGTGCGGGGTGCGGGCGCTCCCTAACCCACCCCAACGTTAACGAGCTCAACCCCCATTACTATATCTGTTTATTTCCAGAGGCAACGATGCCTTCCACATCAACAGATAGCAAATGTAGATTTAAGTTTTCATAACATTAGTATAAGACACACTGTATTTTGTAGTCTTACTGACGCAGACGTGGTCGAAAACAAACTACCTATTTTTTAAGTGTGATCTCGAAAACAACCAGCTGCGATTTTATTTATTTTCAGGTATTTGAGTAGGTAGATACCTAGTTACTTTTTGAAGGGTTAGTTTATTATTTACTAGCTGTTGCCCGCGACTTTGTCTGCGATCCAGGATGTAAAGTAGTTTATGTTCTTGCCCGGGCCATGGTCTATCTGTGTGCCAAATTTCATCCAAATCCGTTAAGCCGTTTTAGCGTGAAAGCGTAACAAACAAATAAAGAAACTTACTTTCGCATTTGTATTATCAGTTAGGATTAGGATTAAATCAATGTTTGTCTACCTTTTATCCATTCATGAGGTGCTCAATTTAAGTGCAGTTATATCTACATAATACAATTTCAGGGTGGTTTATCTTGAGGTGGAGTTCTTTGCAGTACTTACATATCTACAAAATATCTGGAAGTCTCCTGAAATTGTGGCAGGATTTTATTGAAATTGATTCACCGACTCGCTAGATTGACAGAATTAAGTATTAACATGTAAAAGTAATTTAATATCCGAGACACTTGCTACGTAGGTGCTTGCTACTTAATAAGCAATTCGTTTCTTTTACTTATTTTACCAAAAAATGAAGTTTGTAAAATTAATTCGTTCTGCAAGTAGGTATGTAATAAATACCCAATTTCCTCATGAAAACACGATACAAAAAGACTTTCAAAATGCATTCGTTGTACAATACGATGTCTGTATGATACGCAATACATGTAACAAGATCAGATGATATAAAACAAAGTGCGCAGTAGGTACATCGCGCGGCGAGAGTTTTCAAACCACCCCGGTACAGCCGGTGGCGGGAAAGCGTGGAAAACGCGCGCATGGGGTGGCGGGCCGGGCTCATTCCGTGGTGAGGCGCCGCTCAATCGATACACCGCTTTAGTACGACAAAATCAACAATTTTCACCTCTAAAATATCATAAATTCACCCAAACAGTTCCTTATGATTTAGATGTTATGATTGTTAGATGTCTCATTTGTTGTGCTAGTGATTTTGTGAGTTTTCCACGATGTGTTCAGAACCATAAACAACTACGACGCAGAACCGCTTCAGTCTAGGTAAGTAATAATTATTGGCACGTTCAGATGACCTAGTTATCGCCATCGTGTAGGACCTATGCCTGTGTCGTATTTTCGTGTAAGTAGTGGTCAGTTTTTAGAATAAGAATTAAGTGAGCTTTTGATTTCTACGCAATACTCATCGGCATGTAGAAAAATGCCTTCAAATATAAATATTTTATTAAATTATTATCAGTGACTAAATTTAATTTAAATATGCATAACTGACATAAGAATTTGCACAAATCCGAAACGTTTTGCTTTTCGTGAAAACTACTATACGAGCTTTTACACAACTTACGATTTGTTTTGGTGTCGCGCAATTTTCACGAGTCATCAAAATATTTCCGCAGTTTGGGTTGGGTACCAAAAAATATTATTAGAATGAAAGCAATTCCTAGCAATACCTCTAGTTACCCTCCTTCAAATATTCTAATTAGATAAGTTGAATAAAAGTTTATGGAAATCGTAATTCCGTATCGTCCAATCAGCCGTACCCTATGTCCACCCCCTCGAAATAGGTTCTGAAATCGTGAGTGTCATTGACCGTGAGTCTGTGGCACGGTGCCACTGCCACCCTCGTCGTCTCGATGCGCGCCAAATCCGTCACCTCCGACTTTTAGGGGATAGGGGCGCGCTGCCAAACGATTGCAGTTTGGGGATTTACAATTGTCTCAAGATATTGCGTCGTTTCCTCGGCGAATGATTCTTGAAAATTGCAAGATTTGCTGTACATCTACGATAGGAAATCCCAATCTAAACATTCGGTGTATCCGTAGCTGCACACTAGTTTTCACTAGATGAGTGTTCACTTAGTGGTTTCAAAGTGCTTTCCGGAATATTACAAAGTTTCTGCAAGCTCTTTTGTAGCGTCTCATGAAAATTATTCAATATTAATTAGTAGTACAGCAAGTAATGATGTAGATACGCCAAAAGATTTCGCAGCATTTCTCAATTTCATAACATCGAAGTTCAGCGAGTTACTTACGATCTGAAACAGCTTACTGATTAAGCGCTTACATTTTTGCTTTCACTCTTGATAATTGTTCGTTTATTTTAACATATGGGACTGGTTGTACCTCACGAATGGTCGAAAGTCTGCGGCCCTTCGCGAGGAAAGCTGTTTACCGACGGACGACGGTAAGTCGGCAACCAGTCAAACATCGATAGACTCAAGTGTGACGACCACGAGAGAAAAGCTTGGATAGGGTGACCAATAACCATTCGTATTACTAACGGATGAGTGAAAGGTTGGAAAACAGATTCATTATATAGGCAGCTGTCAAGCGTTTTAATGGGCTGTAAAAGACAGTTTTATAACTACTGCGTAGATTTAAATGCTGTCATCATAAAATATGGGTTTCCAAATGACGTTTACGATTAGATAAATGGGTTGAGATACTAATAGAACCAATGGAGCATCAGTGTAGATCTATGATGAGAATTTTATGAAGTTATACATGTTTTTAATTAGGTCAGTAGCTAATTAAGCATTTCTATAACTTCATAAAAGGTGGCATATTTTCAAACGTAAAGAAGTTTTTAAAGTACCAGTGTTTTTAAAGAAGTTTGAGTGTGATAATATGTCGCCATCTTGGAGAGATTTTTAAGGGGTCATCTGCTATAAATTTTATGTCAAGTAGTCTCATAGTAAAATTCGTATAGTTGTGTAAGTTTGTAGGATAGGTATACCGTTATACCTGGATTCTGTATCAATATTTTAAAGCGAATGCATGTCTATCGAAACCTTGCAGCCATAAATCATGGGAGTCTCTGCAAGAACCTAAAGGTGGTCCCTTCAACCTTAAGGTACTTAACTAAAGTACCGCTAACCGTTCGGTAGGGACACTTTCACTGTCTGACTGCACGCCCCGAGCCCCGATCATCTGATAACTGTCAGTTCTGACACAAATACAATACGTACAGTGTGTTTTTCTTTGCTTGTCTTATTTTGTAAATAAATATCACGTTCTGAAATAAGAAAATCGATGTTTCTAAATGTTTCATTCGATGCAGTTTTTGATGTTGTTGAGTTCAGTAGTTCACGCCTATCTTAAATTGAGTGATTGATGCAATACCCGTGATTTTTGCGTGTTTGTTTACCAAATATGACAAGTAAGAAAAAATACACTGTAGTTACTGCTTACGTTCCGCGTGTAATCGGCGTTACTTATCGGTCGAACGTGTTAATCCTATAATGAACGATACTCACAAATCTTGAGAGGTTTAGGAGAAGTGGTTGTCGAGCATAATGATGTAAATATGTTATAGGAATATTAATATTTCAGTTAACCTGTAGGCCTGTTTCTCAATGTACGGAATCCGAATAGAATGGGCACTATAGATAATGCTCTGTCTTTCAGATGAAATAAAAGTGGAATAAGATTTTATGAAATTATCGATTATACCTACTTACATTTTTACCAGAATTTATGAGGAGGTGGTGTAAATAAACAAGATTGCATAAATTGCGATGTTTGATTAAATAGGACATCATAAAGTATCACTGTATTGAAGTTTTTTTTACTCTCCCCTATTTTTTCATGAATACTGATAATGTAGATAGATACAACTACATATTTCATAAAACACTTGCCTGAGGCGATGGTCCTCCCTTTCCGTTTGCATCTGAATTCGCAAATTTTCCAAAGGGCGATCCCCTCCGAACAGATAAGGGTGCACTTTATTGGATACGGTTTACTTGTTATGGGGGACATTTCCATTTTATGGTGTGGCGTGGTGATTGTAATTGAAATTCCCAGCGCTTCTTCTTTCCGAGTGGGGTTTGGAAAGTCTCGGCAGTCTCAAAGTCTCGGGACACGAGACAACCCACGATCAAAGTCCCGGGACGTCCTGGGACTTCGAGAATTCTCAGAATAAAATTAAAATCGAGTTAATTATGGGCCAGATGTATCAATATAAAAAGCAATTTTAGTAAGTATTTTTTATTGTGTTTAAAAAGCTTTGTAAAGCAGTTCCAATTTGCAGTTCGTTTTCGGTTTCTTCAAATAAGTGGAAATCCTTTTTTAATATTACTCTTGCCTTTTTTCAAGAATTTTGGGTACATTTTCTTCGATATTTTATTGCCTGTTCCAATTGACTTTGAATATCAAGTAATTATTCGTTAAGCTAATAGATGGCGCATTCAATGACAGAATGCGGGAAGCTAATAAAGTTTATTATGACCTTTTGAAAATAAAAATATTACCTACAATACAATTTTGAGAATCGTGTCTCGAGTCTCGAACCTAGACAACTAAATTTAAAAGACCCACACAAACCCTAATTCCGAGTCGATAGACAAACCAATTTTTTTCCGACCAGTACCTAAGTAGCAAACTTGACACCCTGTTATTTCAATCCCTTAATTCCTGGAAGGTGCAGGTAGTTGTGCATGAAGGGCAGGATGGGTCAATTATGCCCTATTTGGCCAAAAAGGATCTATAGCGGCCTTGAGCCCGCAATCGGTTAGCAGATTTCCAAGAGCTGCAGTAACGGAAAAAACAGCAAAAGCTTTTGCTTAAAGTTCACAGATTGTAAAGTCCCATTCGCTAACAAAGCGAGGTGTCACATAAAGTAAAACACCACCATAAATTGTTAGATTTCAAGATTCCAATAACCTCTAAATACTTGCTGCCCACCTGTATTAAGTATGTCATAGTAACCAGTTTCATAGTTTCCCTGCTACAATGTTTACGTGGGATGACAAGCTTATGCACAGTTTAACTATTTTTTCAGACCGGACTGAAATTATGTTCGAGCTGACAGTTAGAGGTCAAACGTATTGTGTTCTTAGCTATGTCTATATACTTTTTTTGGAAACAATATCCATCGTTTACTAGCCCTTCTACCGAGGAACAAATAATCTGCTGCTCCATATATTTATGATCCCACTAGCTTCTGGCCGCGACTTCGTCAGCGTGAAATGTCTGGTTCCCTCGACCCACCCCGTCGCATCGCATCGCCTGCCCCTATTACTTCGTTTTCGCTTAGCGTTCTTTCTGACTTTTTTTCTTTTTGATCGGCTTCTAACCTAGCGTGATGTTAAATAACTTATAGCCTTCCTCAAGAATTGGGCTAAGACATGCAAAAATATTTTTTGAAATCTGACCTGTAGTTCCAGAGATTACCCCCTACATACAAACTTACAAACAAATTTTACTTCTTTTTATTTTAATATTATTATTTTTAGTATTAGGACATATTATATACTATAGAATAGAATAGAATACTCTTTATTATGTACACCATAAAAATTACAGATATGAATGTAGACATTTTACCCACATTTTTTTTTCTATATACTATGGGGTTTATTCATAAACGTTGCTTAAAGTTAAGTAATGATTAGCGACTGTTTAACCATACATTTTTGACGTTTAAACGTCATTTAACTTTAAGGAACGTTTATTAATAAACCCCTATATGTAATATATAATATAGTAGAAGTAGTGGAGTGTAGTGGTGGTGGTGGTGGTGTTGTAGTAGTGTAGTGTAGTAGTAATAACTCGACAAAATCTAGGGAACAGACGATATTGACTTTTTCCCGCGATTTCAGGGTTGATCCCATATTCAAAGTTGTTCATAATGATGAGTACCCCCCTTAAGAGATTTTCAGTTATTTCAATTTCACCTTATATGCAGCGTTCACGAAAATGGTTGCATATTTGCAAGACATCCAAAAGTTTGAACGTCCACCGCTTGTCTATTCTTTGTCTACGGAGGTGCTAAACTTGCAGGGTTTGTTCATGAATTTTTGATCAAGGATTTTTACTCCTTAATCATTTAGAATGATACCGTGTCTAAGGTAGTGCAACGTTGATAGCGGTCTATGATTGTAATAGAGCAGATCGCGTCGGTCGGCGACCGCTACACAGCCCATTGTGAATTATTAAGTGTCCCACTATCTCCGGGCTTGTCTATGGTACATGTTGTACCGCAGCATAGGTTACATTGACTACGTGTACGGTAATAGTGTATTTTGGAAATGATAGCATGTTATTACAGAGGCTCTTTCAGGTAAGACCATTATTTAAAGTGGTCATTATTAAATGTAAAAGTCTCATTGGTATTCGGATTTGTGTTATTTTGTTCGAACAATGACGTTGTTTTCTTTGAGAAGCGCTGTTTCTTCCGTTGTCAACAACAGTCTATGAGACTTAAAGCAGTATTTCTGGCGATGGCTCCCTAAATTGATGGACGCTACGGCAGCGCTTGCACGACTGTTGCTTAGTTAAGGTGGTCCCAATGTCTTCTGCAGGAGCTTGTACTATACAGCACCGTACCATAGATGTGTGCGGGAAGATCCGAATCTTAATGCATTTTCATGTTGTGCAAGCTGACAATTACCAGAATACTATTAATTCAAATGTCGTTAATAGTTTAAATGTAATTAATACTTATACGAATATTTAGCCAGTTAGAAACGTGTTTATGTGCACGAATGAATATTAACGACTACTGCAGAATTTAATTTCTTTGAAGCAAGTTTAGTTCGGGCTATTAACTCTGACCCAAATGCCGCCATTGCAGGTAATGCACTTTTCTATAAAAGCTGCAACTATCGGGTATAAAGTACATTATGAATGAATAATAAAATACCGTTATTTTGCCACAAATACCTGTTCGTTTCTGAGGTATTCTTGCGGTTGATCAAAATGTAGGAGCTTCCTGATGGAATGATGTCCATCTACCTATAGATAACACTACTTGCGTTCTAGGTTTAGACTTAGTATTGCTCAAACGGATCGTGATTCCCAACTACTTAACTAGAAATAATTAACGTTGGTGCAAAAAACTGAATCCCCGGACTAACTTTTCGTCATGTTTTCTGTAGGTAATGGTACGGCATTTGAAACATTTTAGCCAGTTATTTATTTAAAGCCTTGTTAAATTAAGTGGCCAGTTAAATTACATACAATTACCTACTTTCGTTTAACTCAACACTTTGATAAACAGTTGTAATCAAATATTATTATTCTAATTGGCGCACTTATTGGATACTATTATTCTATTACAGGGCATGGGCTTTATTATCTATTCAATGAATACCTGTAATTTAAGTATTTATTTCGGTAATTTGCGCGTAAATTGTCTATCTTGTACTTACATACAACTGTAAATAATAAATCATTTTAAAATGTAACGGTTGAATACTCAAAAGAAACTGAATTTTACAGATGTCATCAGGCTCAACACTTTAGGGTCTATTGCAAACAGAGTTTTAATTAGCGTCTCAAAATTAACTATCATTTGATTAAGTATTTGGGACTTTAAATATCAAATGAAATTCAAAAGTACTGTCACTACCAAAACACCTTACCGCCACACCGCCTATAATTTCACTTTCATCTCATTTCATCACAATGTTCACGACCTTATCAAGTCTAATTGGCACTTTTCTCTTTCCAGAGATTACCTTCACAAAATTGCTAGGCGTCGCCACCGTCGGATTGTTTCGGTACTGACTTGTATGCAAGTGAAATTATAAATGAGAGGGTAGTTGGAGATTAGTGCTGAATTCAAGATGGCGACCGCGGCCCCGGCAGCGTCGTGCATGAGCACAGAACATGGCTGCGTCATGTTCGACTGTCTCGTGCATCTATGGGAATGGTGAGTGTTAATTTTAATGCTGTTTTGTTATTGTTTTTCTCATGTTATATTATTTATACATATAGGAGTGAAGCTGTATACCTGAGTCGAAAACAAAATGGATTTCGGAGAATGATCAGTTTTGTAAACTACTGGGGGCCTACTCTCTCAGTCCGGCAACGGGCTACGGGCAATATAATAATTTTATAATTTTCATACTAATTCATACGGGCCCGTCCAAAAATAGCTCGGTACTTCGGAATGAACACTACTCCCGATTTATTAACTATTTCGAACGGGCAAAAACACGTCGGAAGCAAGGACAACTGTCAAATCGTGTTGTCATTCATTCTTAGTGCGTGCTCCAAATAAATCTTATGTTCCTAGGTGATACGGAGTAGGAAACACCCGTAACTTGGCCGAAACTACGGATTTCGTGGTTAGGGATTAGACCCCCAGATTAAGAAAGCATTTACAAAGGTATAGGTTCCTATAAATTCTACCTGTATTACTACGAAGAGTGCTATTTGAATTTCAGAAATATCGTATTGCTAAGTACTTAGATTCACCTACCTAGACAAAATAAAACTGGTTGCTAATTTAATTGTATAATTTATGACTACTTTAACTCACACACAAAATAATTACTTGAAAATTTTGGAAAAATCATCTACTTTTCAATATTTACAAATATGTGAGCACCATGTATCTATCACATAATTAATTTACCTGTCATTGCATTATATTTAATTCTTTTTACCTTTAGTGGTATAGTAATTTTATTCTAGTTGCATCGTCTTCACATATAATTATATAATCAATGTATACCTATATTGTATAACATTTTAAAAGAGTAATGGTGGAGTTTCTTTCCCATTCTTCTCCATACGAAACTACCTTTTGGAAGGGGCAACTAGAATCAATTCTATTTTTTTGTTAATTTGACGTTCAAAAGTGCCTTTTATGTGCCTATTTGAAATAAATGATTTGACTTTGACTTCACGTGGCTATAGTATTGGACTAGGAAGTAACTAACCCTAACGTTATTGAAAGAAGGCCTTGATGTTCCAAATATTTATGGAAATCAGCCCACAAATCGTTATTGAATATTATGCTTAACTCATTTATAAACAAAGATGAAATTATCATAACACTATTGTCATTAAGTACATAGAATTGTGTCGTCTAAAGGCTCCTACAAACAGGCGCGACACGCGGCGCGACAAATAGGTACCGCCAGACGCGCGACGAGCGGTACCTTTGTGTCGCGTGCGATTCGCGTCGTGTGTCGCGCCTGTTTCTAGGAGCCTCTAAATGATTATTTCTATTAAATTTTTTGTGAAAATCATAATGTTTCTGCCTGACTCCATGATACCGTGATTGCCGAGAAATGTCGTGATAATAAGTAGGTACTGTTAAACCAAATAGTGTTGTGTGTGTATTAGTCATTTTGTATCATTAGGAAATTGATTAAATCTCCTAATTGAAATTTAATAGTTCTTTACGCACAGTAATAATTATAGTTTTGTTTATTACCTGCAAGGCACAACAAAAGTTTCCGCCTCTGCCGCAGTATTTGGAGGCGTCACAAATTATAAATTCCCCAGTAGAAGCCAAGTTTTTAATACATGCTATTAGTTATTTTACAAAAATGGCTCCGAAATGGCTTTTCCTAGTTTAAACGTAGATATTGTATCATTAAAGAGTTGCATCCGGTCGGTTTATGGCAGAAATGGCTTTTAAAGACGATGAACACTGCTTGTAAATGATGTGGTTTCTATGAAAAACGTTATAGAAGTTTCCTATTTGATATCTCTATTACGTGGTACATTGCAAACATGATATGCCGAAAGCACATAAAGAAAGTTAAAGGTCTCGCGCATGTAAATATTTCATAAGCTTTTCCGTTACTTTCTATTTACATATTTCTTGTGTGGATATTTCCATATCGACGAAGACTGCTAAAATAAGTGCTATCAGGAAGCGTATTGTATTTCACAGTTTCTCGTTTTCGAAAGCATAAAACGCTCAGACGTAAATATCGATCGTTGTCTCAGTGAGTTATTTTCCAGCCAATGGAAAACAAAGTGACCGCCGTTGTTTCTTCGCCGTATGAAATATTAAAGTTGTTCCGGTTTCGTTCTCTGTGGCTGTGAACTAGCAGTCGGTGACAGCTCTCTAGTGTACCCACTACTTGTGCTACGGAAACTGTCGCCTGTCGCGCGCTTCATCCACCACAAAGCCACGGCTCTCAGAACTGCGCAGTAAATAGAACTTCACATATCACAATACGTTTGTTTGGTTAGTTACATGTTAGCTTCATCTTAGGTTGTGCTAATTAATTTCTGTTTGTTGAGTAAACTTCAATAATTGTGTTTAATGGTAGAACGCTTGATTGCTTAATGAACATATTGCTAATGTTTAGTTCAAACCCAAAATGACCAACCTTAAAAGCTTCTATAGCTAATTTCTTAACTTAGCTCCGGTACTCAGTCATTACTAACGTAACGTACTATGCGATAGTAATCTGGAACTGTGGAAGCTTGTCACTATTTTAGTGCAACGTAAGAAAAAGTTTACATCGCCCATTTTCGAAGGTTTCCTAAAATAAAACGTCCATTTCCGGTGTAATATTTCAGCATTTCCATTGTTCGGCCGTTAGCTTCAGTTCCATGGTGTCGCGACGTCTAGCATCAGAGCTACCGCTAATGAAAGTCTAGACGTATTGTTAGAAAATAGCAGACTTTGCGTAGGCAGTGAATTTGTGTGCTGTAACGCCAAGTCTATATTTGTACCGGATGGCGCATATTAAAAGAAATGGCTTTTCGGTTTTATTAATAGATTTTAACTATGAAGGTATGAAAGTATATAGGTAAAATGGTATATATTTAGGTGTAGGTATAGGTACTGAAAGAAAGGTTAGGACAAAATAAATCATTAATAAACATTTTGAATACTCTATCTAATATCCCACTTTGGTGAATCCATTTTCATTTTGCAATAAAAACGGAATCGAGTAAAATGTTGATTTGAGTTTAGTGAATCAGTTCTGAAAATAGAAATAACGTCATTGTGAGTTTGTTTGTATACATATTTTTACCTCTGCGTTTGGTTCCTTAAGTTGCATGGAAAAATCATGCTGTATGTGTCATGTTCATTCTTTTTGCATTTAGTGTTTGGTCTATGAAACCTCCTAACTCATACTAAATGCATTTTATTTCAATCATTATTTAACTGCGTCTGCATACAACAAGTTTATTCAATCCAAGTCATAAAATAACAAGTTATTAAAATATGTCGTTCATTGCGCAAACCCATTTAAGCTGATTCGTTTATTTCCATAGTTAATTGTGCGAAACAGGTCTATTTCTACGTTAACAGTTTCTTTTAATCTTTTAATAGGCACCGCAGTTACACTGCAACCATCTACGTCGTTCATCTTATCGCAGATCAAACGTTGTTTTTGGCAGGGAAGTAAATTATGGTTTGAAATCGATTCGGTCTTACAACTCGATCGTCGTTTACCAGAATCCGTTTCCTATCAAAATGGAGGCTGGCGAAATCGAAATTTCATGTTCAATTTTAATTTTCATCTTTTTGAGATGCTATCCATCTGTAATGTTATGCTACGCTGCAATGAGCTACATATTTTCACGTTTTTTGTCCCTTAAATGTAATTTCAACATGGCTGTGAGTAAATAGCATGAGTAACAAAAACTTGTAAAGATCTCTCAGATGTAATGTCTTCTTTTCCTTTATTCTCTCCAGTACAAGTCCTGAGTGCTCCCATATGCCCAAAGGTCAAATACAATTTTCCAAGACTGTCCTACTTTGATATCAAAGGCTTTTTACATGTTGGCTTTTTACTAAGAAAAATCCTTTTAAGCTAAATCACTGGCACGAACTCCATCAATATATCATTAGTTTACATTGTATTGTGTTGATTTGATGTAGTCCCATTATATATAAAACCGTACTGGGTACATTGTCTCACACGATCAATACTACCATCTATTATTTATACAAGTATTTTTGGAAGGCTGCTTTTCGGCTCTTGTCAGCGCTTTAAACACATAAGCACGTAGTTGGAAAATGTGAACACGACGCTAGCCGCAAACGGCAGCATACACGAGTCTCAATTAGGAGATTGGATCACGGCAAGCTAGTTAGACCCTTCATTACACGCATATCTTGTCCTTAAGATACATGTACACCTTATAAGAGACTCATTACTTGATAAAAACGTATTATAAGTAAAGCGCACAGAAAAGACGGCAAAGAATTCCGGTTTTAAGGTCAAAGGCTGTTGAAAATGGTAAATGAATTGAGAGCTCCTCAGCCTTCATCGACGAAACCTCTTGTGCAACCGACGCTTTTGATCTAATTCATTATAAATTGGCTATATAGGTTAATCAATTTAGGAGATAAAGAAGAATGAGCACCTACATTGTGAATCTGTGAAGACCAATCAAATCTACTTAAGCAGATAGAACCTTTATAATACAAAGTTCGAAGGTTAATTAAAATGTCAATATGTTGTTGCTTAGCTGATAATAGCTATCGACTGGCTTAGAAAAAGAAGTAAACTGATTCATAATGAGGTCATCTTAACAGTATCCATGGTTTGGAATGATGTGATTAGAAGTGTCTTCATCATGATTTGCTTGAAGATACCTCGTAAGAACCACGCATATTATTTGATACCATCGATATTAAACTTGGACACGTTTATGACGAATCTGGTGGCACGCCGCAACCCAAAAAAGCTGGCTCTGATGCATATATAATCGATATGTTGGCATGAGGCGCACCGTGAACAATCCAAGTAGGGTCATTACTATTCATCAAGAGAAAGGGGTCAGTCGTCGGTTCGATTTCCATTGGCTCATAGCTCTTAAGCTATGCTGATCACGCAGTGACATCTGGCGAAAATTGGTACCCCGAAGTTGACATACTCCCTTCACTTGAGTCATATCCGTCATTAGCTGTGGAGCCACGCTCAATGTGACAGTGCTCGAGGTCAATAGAATAAGATCGGAATACATTTGCCATATAGGTTTCTTATATCTAGGTGAGCACAATAACATAATTTGATCAACATTGAAAAGTGTTCACCGAGACTTTAGACAAGGCGTCGTCCCATTTTACATTGGACCTTTAATAGTGATATCGTCGTCTCCTACAAAAACTATAGACGTAACTGTTAAACTGATTATTTTAAACCCCGCTTCTTTCTAATCTTCTATTTGACCAAAGAAACAAACCTTGTAACAAGGAATTTAATGCACGTCCAAATAATTTACGTTAGGACTGTTTTTCTTCAAGGTAATTTGTCTTGATTCATGTAAAAAGATATAGAAATCGGAAAGTGATTTACTTTCTCTTTTCTCAATTTATGACTTTAGTATAAACAGAGCATTTTTTCTTGGATTTTAAGGTCTAAAAAGAAACGCAACAGTACTTAGTAGATACATGCCATACACAAGAAAATAATACTGATGGAGGTGAAAATTAGACAGCATTCCCAGAGAAGGCAAGTTTTTCAATCAATCAACACTACATTTATGTAGGTACCTATTACCACCAACTTACAAGGCAGCTAATTAATGTTAAGGCGATAATAATAACATAGAGAGGCGAGAACTAGAAGGGACCATTAGAAACAATGAAAGCTTACGGAATACGGATACAACGCACCTGATGGCACACTTCTTGCTACTTATAGTTCAAAGTTTCCATTTGATTTGCATTTCGGAATTATAAATACAGCATCTTAGAATCAAAAGCGTTATTTTAAAATTAAAGTTTTGAAGCTATAGAGAAACCTTGACCTGAAAGATTAAACGATGCCAAATTCTAGAATAACTGGATAAAAAACTTAAATATTTAAAAATAAAACTATATTTTTTACAATGCTGAGTGTCTTTTCAATCAATCTTTATCGAGCCATGAGCGAAACTAAAGATGTTAAGACCAATGTTACAATAAAAACTTCTGCCTACGAGTAATTTTTTGCATATTATTTTATGTTTTCACACCGTTATTTTTAGTTTTTATCTAAAACATTTCGTTTGTATTAGTAATTAGGGTTTTAAAAGAACAATAATAGGAAGACAGTACAAAAATGGCGTTACACAATGGAAATTCGTAGCAGGTGTAACGAAAGTGTGTCGATATCGAGTAGATTTTCACTTGTTTTGGGAAACAAAGCCACGTCTGTCGACCGCTCATGCGTCGCCGAGCTAATTGGTAAAAGTGAAGCTTTTCTTTGTGCAATAGTAAGAAAGGCAAATAGAAGAGTAACCGCGTTCTTGTATCTTGAATCATACAAAGCACAACCGTTGCGTTGTCCTACGGTTTGCACAATGAATTGGTGCTTATTGACTTACCCCGTAACGCGATTATTGAATTAACGGATTTAGCGCTTATTTTGTTTCTATTTATGTACTTGTGGTTAGAAAGTGCTCGCACCCCATTGTTATCCAGTGAGAAAAATTTTAAAGACCAAATTAAGAATCGATGATAACTAAACAAGGTTTAACCAGTTTGTTATTATCACTAGACGGTATTTAAATTTCTTGTATCGCTCTGCAACTCGTTGTGACCGTTAACGAACCCAGTATTCAAATTTAATTTATTAACATTTTCTTTCGAACTGTAACCCTTTACGACTTATATGTATAGAGCCTTCGACACAAATCTCCGTCTTTTTCACTCTACTGGAATTCAAATTACCTTATTGGCACGCCGTCGGACACAGGTAAAACCGGTATTATACGGTAAAAATGGAGACCCACGACTTTGTGAGTTATTTAATTTGTTTGCAGGACAGTTTTCGTTAGTTGCTTTATAGATGTGCCAGTGATGACGTATCTAGTCGTCTCCCTCTAATACATGCGTGGTCCATAGCACTGTCTCATGGTCCTCCTCCCACTCAATGTGGTGGTTGCCGCGACGCTAGTACGTTACTACTCCAACAGTCGACGGCGGACGGCCGCGAGCGTTCTCCGATATAATCACTAATCGAAAATAATTTAATTGTAAATGCGGTAATATACAACAATAAAAGTGATAATCATAAATGAAAACTAGTCGACAAGTATGAGGAAGTTGTAACTGAAGAAACAGGAAACGAGTGAACTGCAGTAGACGGAATAATCAATTAGATTAAAAAGTTTTGTGTTTAGTGTAAAGTGTCCGTAGTGTTTCTATTCTATAACTTAGTGTTATTTAAAAGATTACAGTAAATGAAACAATATCCTCCTAAGCAGAAGACTGTTTGATGCCGCCAGCGAATAAGGTACGGCAAACCGGATATTGTACTAGTTACTAGACAGTCGTTTGACTAGTTTAGTTTATTAATTATAGTCGGTATAAGAGGCTTTAGAAAAGGATTTTGAACTTTTTATCTTTGTTAAGTCGTTAAGGAATTTTCACCGAGGCGGCTCGAATGCATCTCAAGTTCAGTCACGCGACGTTTAAATATTTGTAGATGAGATAAACATTGGTGGTCGAGTGCACGCCACTGCACCCCCGTGTGTGCCCGCGCCAGGTGTGGTGTCAACAGGTGGACTCGGTTTACTTAGACTTTTGTTTTTATCATTACACCTCAACGTAAAGGACTGGAAAGATTCTTCACAAACCACATGACCGCAGGTCGCAACGTTATCTGTTTGTTTCTTAATTTAACTTACAGCCGACACGCACTTCAACAAAACTTTGTGTAACTGATACGTTTTGAGTATGACCCAGTTTTGAGTTAACTCAATATCAAATGTTATCAACTTATTTTGTTTTCAAGAAAAGTATTAGGGGCACAACAAGTTTGGACATGATCGCAACAGAAACGGAAATCTGATGGAAGCAATAGAATTAACATCCAAAATAATAAGATAAGTCGTAATGGGAATTCATTTCTATAATCACCCTAAACTATGGAAGTGGACAATAATTCGCGAACAAATGGTTAATTGGATATAGAATCAGTTTTTGCCGCGAATTTCATGGTTCAGACTTTTTGTGTTGCCGGACGCACGTGAGGCTTCATTACCCGTATTCAAAAGAGATTCTTTATTTCGCTGATGAGTCATTCTATGTGACAATTCAGCTGCTATCATTGTAGGTGAAATAATTTGCAAACATTTGGGTACATCATCATCAAATATGGTGGGGCCAGGGCGATGTGTCATCGATTGCAAAGTGCGGTATTCATCACTTCTGATATTCAACCTCTGAGGGGCCTGAAGTCGAATTGTCTTTGATGCAGGTAGTTAAACGGACCTTTCGCAGCAAAGAGTTTTTTGTCTTTAAAAAATTCTTTCTTTTCTTTTTTTACTTTTGTTCGGTAGTGTGGTGTTGAATGGCAGAGGGATAACGCCATAAGACTTGTTTGAGAAGCACTTGTTACTCCGAAACCTTAAAATTTGCATTCATGACGTTATGGCTATTTCTGAGAAATAGTTAAAGACAATGTCATTGGCGCTCTCAAATTAATATTCACGAAGTTTTGCACTTTTGCAAGCCCTGACCCATTGGATTTATACTTTGGAAGTGAAAGATTTGTAGTTAGGCAATATTATGAAACTACTTTTCATTCTTTAAGATTGAGCGAGCACAAGATAAGAACTCGTGTTAAAGGTTGCAAAATTGTGCAACTCTTTATATAGGATTGAACAAGGTGCTCACAAAATGCATCAGACACCCATGAGAATGGAACAGAGACTGTTAAAAAAACATCACCGATAAAATCTGTTAAAGAAATAACATGGAGTGATTTGTTTGGCGTAGTAATAACTCCGCTTGAAAACAGGCGCCAAAAAAATTAAATAACTACAGAAAGGGTGGATGATAAAAGATAAACATTGTTGGAGTATAACTAATTGTATTTAGGGTATCTGAAACCTACCATTCAAAGAGAAAAAGTAGAATCTTTGATAAAACAACACGAAATCTGAAACGATGAAATTTTTGAAGCTTTTTACGAAATTGCAATCCCATAGAAATAACCCAGTACATCCAGATTTTTTTTTTTATGAAAGATCGTTTGGAGTAGAATTTCACTACAACCCTGTAACGGATGAATCTGATAAAGGATTTATCAAAGACAGGCAATAGGAGGCACTTCCGTGGTACACAGCTGAGGCAAGGTATGGGTTGTAGTTTCCCTCGCCCCTCATGTCCTACCCCGCAGGGTGAGTGGCCTGCGCGCGCGCCCGCACACCGTCCTCCACAACGATCAACTCAACAAAAAACTTTCTTTCCTTTTCCAGTTTTGTTGCGTTTGTTCCAATAGTCATTTAAATATCTCCAGGAAACCAATTTGGTTAATGATTTAAATTAGTTTTTGGTACAAATTGATTTGCCCTTGTCCGTTTGAAATCCTCATCATTTTTGATGTTGAGTTCTCTTTTTGGTGTTGTTGCAGTAAAGGTTGTTTTTTTTTCTTGACACGTATTGTGAATCACGATGTTTGGTTATGCATATTTTGAGTGAAATTAATCATCAAGGATCAAGGTAGTTGCTGAAGACAGTTCACATTCATACATATTTATATGCACGACTATACTGTATCAACTGTATGTATACTGCCATCTTGACAATTTATTGATTCGTTCTTAGTGCGGATATTGAAAAAAGTTGCAGCGGTTGCTCGACTAGGGAGTATGCCTACTTCTTTATACTGCAAGTGGTTTTTAATAAGCTGGATGTTATTTGCAGTCACAGCAAATATTCCGTTCCCTTATTGGCTGAGTCTGTGAGGTCGAGAGCAATCTGTTCTTCGACATTTAACCGATGGCACATTGCGCGGATTATTGCGAAGCACTTCTAAGCGTGAAAGGACTGTTGGAATGCAGCGGACGTCACCCTTCTATAGAACCTTTATATCTTTTAACGGAATCTCTGCTGTTTCAGTTATATCTTCGATCTTATAAGTATTGAACTTTAATAGTGTTGTTGTAAACTTTATATGGAATGTTTTTATATCTGACATATTGTTTGGAAGTCATCCTATATCCATAGTATACAAACGTATTGTTTAAGTTGTAATTGTTGTTTATTTTATAGAAGAATCTTTGTTTATTTATTGGAACTTGGAAGCCATTAAAGAGTTTTTGGTTCTGATTAATTTCCCATTTCCAAGGACTTTCTTTTGGGGTATCTAAAAGAAAAGGCTTCGCTGTTATTATTTTGTTCGGGAGCATTTACAAGAAACAATGAAGGTCTGGGCAAAGTTTATCATTCCACAGCATGACAGTGGTTATTGTAAGAAATGTTTATGTATAAGCTTTTGCTCGGAAAACCGTCACTTGACTTGTTTCCTAGTAAAAGTTCAATATTTGAGGTCAACTGGTATCAGATATTTCCTACTTCTCAGCCGCAGGAGATTAGCTTCCTGCTTCAACGTTGGATTAAACACTTTATTTCAGAACGAAATGTGATCTCGACCCTTTTAAAGCGTTTCGCTTGGCGAGGCAATAAACTGATAGAAGATCTACACACATACGTTGTATATTTGTATAGAACCATACAAATCTATTGTTAGTGCCCATAACATACAAAATAGTTTTACAGCACTGTTTACTCGTAGTACTACAGGTTTATATCTAAATTAAACATCGTCTACGACATTCTCCATAACGGTCGTTTAATATTTTCTAGGAAAAGCGAGGAAATAGCCAGCAAATCGAATGTTCCTAGAATAATTCTCGAGGACGAGTAAGGACGTAAAAGAGATCTGAGTGCACTTTAACTTTCAGAGCTTTTAGGGCTTTGTGTGGTTTAATGGCGCTGTTATCTGTAAAATGCTTGGTTTAATTTAATCACCGTTGATGTAAGATGCTTGGATATTTATATATGCGTTTAGACTAACGATAATCAAATTCTAAACTTTAATTGGAAAGATAATGCAGATCGAGACAAAACTACCAATCAAAACTCTCTAAAACATGACTGCCACATCTAAGAAGGCAGTACAGTTTTGCACACCACATCCAATCTAGCTTTATGACATGAAATATGAATGAAGACATGAATCCTTCAGTACATCACCGTAGTATGCAGTTAGGTGACCGGTCGATAGGTACTGCAGGCTGCGGTACTTACGTAACACCTGCGGCCGAGAGGGCACAAACGGTGAGCCGTTTATCTCGGCAGTACAGTTACCAAGTTTGCCTTACACCCACTACAGAAGGTTGTTTACATTACAAACTAGGCCCTAACATTAAACCTGCTAAAGTATACACGTGTGATAGACGGTGGACGATAAGGATTGTGTCAGAATGTTGGAGGGATTTTGAACTTGCCTGTGTTACAAAATTTCAGACGATAATAAACATTGGTTGAAGCGTTTAAGAAGTCGGTTAGTAAAGGCTCCCGCGACTAATTTCCATGAAGTTTTCATAGAAATTGTTTTACTACAGTCGCGTCGCGCTGTCGTATCGCGCCTGTTTTCCTTAATATAAGGGTTTATACCTGCACTCTGTAGTAACCGCAAATGACGTGTAGAAGGTATTTTTTGTATTATCAAGGATGTTGCTTTAAATAAACTGCATCAAGAGATGACGTGAGCTTGAAACGTATCTATTTACCTGTTTTGTTAAGCTATGAAAGAAATCGACAAGGATAACAAAAAGCAAAAAAAAAAAACAGTGCAAACTTAGTTTGCCCTGTTTTTTTTTGCTCCCTTCCGTTCCGCCCAGAGCGGGAGAGGACATTTGATGATTTCCCACACAAAAAAAAGTGCACACTACGTAAATAAAAGGGGCCTTTCACTTTAGCACTCAAATAAGCATTTAAACCATTTAATCCAGTTGCACCAAGGTTTTAGATGTGATTAAGGCCATACTTAGCACTGCAACCTCAGCGTTACCAAAGTTCCTTTGCCTTTTCTAGGCTGACTAATCTTTGCTAACTAACTGCAGTTTCAAAGCTAAATCGTAAAGGTTACTACTTATTGTGTTAAAGATTGGTACTTAGTAGTTAAATATTATTGCCTGAGTAATCCTGACCTGCAATCGCCCGTTTAGCTAAAGCCACTTAAGAATTCAGTGGTGTAGTATTTCGTGGAAGAACCAAAGGGTCGCGTTACTTATAATAATAAAGAGCACGTTATGTTACCTAACACTGTTCTAGATGTTTTGTTATGATAACGACACGAAATGCCGACGACGACGCTTAACTAGACGACGTACCTAAAGTTTATGAGTTATTAATATTAATTTGCATTGCATACCTTACGGCTTAGTGCTAATGTCGCAGTTCACACGGAGGCTAGAAATATCTCGCTAGTTTTTATGATCTATAACACTGCATTGCTAACAGCTAGTTTAATATTTAGTGCGGTACTGGTCTATAATTTGTAGTTGGATAGGTATCAAAAGATAGAATTTAAATTTCGTAAAATGTTTAAATTATGATCATAACTCAGGTTTTCGGAGTGTTATGATAACCATAAAATTGTTTACACTAAGTGTTGATTTAGTTAGTTAAGTCTACCTGTAATAAAATTAGATCAAAAACACTGGTTACTAAACCATCCTCATAAAAGGAAATTATTTGCCCCAACAATGAAGAGAACACGACAATTCCAAAATACGTTTTCGCCAAAGAATTTTTGTAATCAGTACCACAGAGTACAAAATCCAGAAGGCTCATGAACAGAGTTAAGAAATGTTGATAAAGCACATAATTTTTCTACCTATTGCTATTATTACTTGGTGTACTGTGTGTGACAATGACTTTCATCTCTCACGATTCTGTGTCACTTCGCTCGGCTGACATGATGATCTTATCTATGGAGGCACGTAGGCTACCGGCTATAAAAATTTAATTCTAATATTTAATGTTGGGTTTCACTATGATATTCATATTGATACAAAACTAAAACAAAAAGTATATAAAGTTGATTACATTTTTTAATATTTTTCGTACACGTAATTAAAAGATTTTTTAGGTGAAATAATAGTAGTAGTGGTTAGTATAATTTTAAATGAACTAGAAATGATCAGCTTAATCGTATTTTTCAATTTTATTACGTAAGTAACTAAAAACTAAAATAAAGGTGAAGTTGATTCGAATTTTACGATTTTTGGAGCTCGATAACTGAAAACTAAAATAAAAGGTGAAGTTGATTCAAATTTTATTATTTTTGCAGCTCGAGGTCGTACGTAATTTAAAAGGTTTGTGGGTGAAAGAATTGATGGTTAGTACCTATAATATTAAATGAAGTACAAATAGGTAGCACATTTGTTTTCTTTTAATTTGTTACGTAATAAACTAAACGCTATTGTTCCACCTTTGTAACAGCTTTTGGTAACAGTAAATCCTTTCAGCTCAGTAAAAGTTAATTCATTTTTTACTTTATTTATACCGGTCTTACACAAGTTTATCAAATATTACGCCACTCCTGATTACGTAAGGTTCCCGCTACATAATTACCTGCTTACATGAATTGTAATGAAGTCAGTCGGTCTCAGCTGTGTCAGCCAGACTATAACTTTCTTCTCTCACGACTTTTGTCTCAATTCGCGGCATGCGTGTTGCTTACATTAAATACACAATTACACATGCCTGCACGTAAAATAAATAACCTTAACTAACGTATTACAACTGTAATTCTGATAGGATAATTCTAGAACCAAATTACCTTTATATCCATTAAAAAGTTTGATAGTTTAGCTGTGCATGGTCACTCAGAGGGCTTCAGAAAAAAATGTTGTAATGCCAACATATTTTTAAAAATTGCAACGTTTCGTAATTCCTGGGACCTCCTATCGTGATAACAGGAATATTCCCCGAATGCTTACTAGTTGTTGATTATTCACGCCTAGGTACATACAATAGGTACATACAAATCCAATGGCTTGGCATCTGTAACTGAGCTTTCTCAATCCCTACTGTACTGTGGATGGAATACATTACAAATACGTGATTCTAAGTCTAACAGATGATGTGAATTGTATTACGTATAAAATACTTACTCTATTCGTGTCCCTAATGTGATATTAAGTGGAGTGATAGTAGCATTTCCTCGTTGTAATAAAAATGGCAGTTAAGGTAATGTCTTCGGCACTTGAAGGTTTCAATTTGAGGAGGTAGAGTCTGCAGCATAAGTCGACTCTGTGCATTGTTTTTTAAAGAAAACGTATAAATCATTGTATTTATTTGCATAAATTACTTACGATGAAGTCTAGAATACTTGTATAGGCCAATGCAGCGGGGTAATTACGTAACACACAAACAGTAGGAATGAGTGTCATTTTGACAGTTCAACAACATTCATTGCGTTATTTACGTTGTTGAACAGACACATTTTTCGAACATATGAAGCAATGGATTAGCAATAGGGTTCAAAAAGATTCAGATTGTGATAGATAGTGTATTACGTAATTAGGGTGCTGGTTAGAGGTTAGACTTTATGAGGATAATTCTCGAAAATGGCCTCTATCCTTTCAAATAGTAAAATATTCTTTGCCATATGATGCTAGCCATACCTCCAGCCATTTTAAATTGACAACGACGACGTTTTGTTCAAATTCACAATAACAACAATAGCTGTATACTTAGTACATAGTTAGAATTGTCTTGAAAAATGAGGTAAAACTACTTTATTACTTCGGAATGTCGGTTTTGTCACTCAACATTAGATTAGCGAGTTTCTTCAAGTGCTTTTGAGTCAAGAGGCCTCAAAGTCGATAATCTTCAGGTCTTGAGTACCACCTATTCAATTATTACGAAACGCTGCTTAGTCTCAACGTGACCCGAATACACATTACTGTTCTTATCTCTGTTTCCGTCAATTGAAGCCTTTGTTATTACCAACTCAGTTGTACCATCCATTCAGTATACATTTATTTACCTGTGCAATATAATGATTAGGTATTATTAGTGTGTATGGAATAGTCGACTGTTAAACAAGTAGGTTTTGTACATAGTCACGTTTTCGCAATTTATGACGACCGTGTTCGATGTTGAAGTCTATAGTTTAAGTTCCGAAAATAATGTTTTATTGCTGCACCTCAAGTGCTAATAAAATGTTTGAATTTATTAACACTATTGATATTATACAGGCCACGGATGGAGAAGGCACAATGTGAAAAATACTGTAAAATTTTCTTTTATTTTTCTTGTTCTGTTATATTTATCTGCATAAGTATATAAATCTGCTTGCTTGTAAACATTTTATTTCAATTTTTTTATTAATAATAATAATAATACCAGCCTATTATTGTCCTACTGCCGCGTAAATGCCTCTTCTCATACAGAAAAGGCACGAGCATGGATCACCACGCTTGCTCAAGACAGGTTGGCATTAATGTCTTATATTTTTCAACATTTACTTTTAATTCTGTCTTGTGAAAGTTGAAAAAAGGTTCACCATCTATGGTATAGGCATTTATGTTACAAGTTGCATTGCTAGTAAGACAAAGCCTGTTTACAAAGTTTCAAAGATTATGTGCCCTAAAATTTTTATGATCTAACGTAGCGCACAAAACGGTCATACATTATTAACTTATTAATAGTGTGTGGCCTGAAAATCTCCTCCAGTCTTGAAAGTACTGCTGCAAATCAAACCACGATTAGAACTCACGCGCTTGCCAAGTGGGTCATAACTGCATTTTGTCACAATGTAGGCTCAAACTGTTATATTTATTAACCGCATGCTATTTGGCTGCAAAATGTAAACATGAACTGCATATTGTTAATTTATATTATATTGTTGCAGGATATAATAGATCTTTTTGTTATTGCTGTGATGAGATCATACATATAACCTTCTGAGTACTTGATGGAGTTATGTTGGTGTTAGTAGGTTCCTACTGTTTATTTGATATGTACCTAGTATGTACATGTCTACTTTGAGAACAAGGTGAGCTTCTATTTGGAATGATGGGGAAACTTCAGTGGGGTTCACATTGGTGGAGAAAACTTAAAAGTTAATTCTTTAAGGGGACTACAGGACCTAAATGCAATTTTTTTAATGCCTAAAAGTATATGATCCACTGTAGTAAACTAAATCAGAAAAATATATGATCTTCTTGAGGATATATACCAGTTAGATAGTGTGTTGAAAACTTAATACAACTAATTTGATACGATAGAAACAAATCATGAACATGCCTCTAAAAATGTCTTTTAACGTTTAAAAACCATACTAATATACATGCAATCATTCCGATTTTTTGTCAGATTATTCTACAAGCAACATATTAACGTAATAGTGTTTTATTTTTTTAGTCCAATCAATAGTCTTTTTGTAAATAGATAATTGCTTCATATTTTGCAATAAATTAACAGCGTTTTGTGTCATCGCGTTTCTCTTTCTTTTCTATGCAGTCCGACAGTGACGCGCTTTGGCTGTTGTCAGCCTCTTAAATGTAGAAAATGGTCACATACCTATCCGGTGAAAAAAGGGCTACGTGAGCGCATTGCAAAACTCTCAAATTCATAAACAAAACACGCCTTGTTTTCACGAAGAGTTGCGCAGAGATTTTCTTGTAGTACCTACACCCTCATTTCGCCAGTTATGTTTAAGTCCCATGATACGGGGCGAGCCTATTGCCAATCCAATAATAATTTTCCCGATCTGGGAATCCAACCCAGGACCTCATGCTCAGAAGCAACTTTTGCGACTACTTGACCGACGATGCGCTCATATTCAAAGCTAGTAAAACGATCCGCTACGTTTAAACTTTCCATCATCCGCTTCCGCTTTCCACCGAAAACGCATTCTTAGGCATCAGATGGGGTGCGCTATACTTAGCCGGGGACTGCAAGTCAAATTCATTAGTAATTTAAACCCCGTGTCCAGCTGTGGACTGTGACAGGCCAAATTGATTGATTGATTGATTGAAACGTTACACGATAATAATAGACTACTTTACCAACAACCGATAGCTATTGGTAAAGTTCCGTTTAGGTAAGTACTTGGTACTTAAATCAATCATTGTTGTTAAAAAGCACGCACCGGTAGGCACGTGTCAGAGCATTTCGTAATGAATTATGTATCACAGAGCATGGCTAAACTTGTCCTTGCATACCAGTCGCTAACATTTGTTTAAGTAGGCGAGATTAATAGTAAAATGTACATTAATTTTCACTCCTCTTGCTCAAAAAGTCCGTCATTGTAGCGTACCAGAGCGAGGATAAAATAGCATATTTTCCTCTAGGAGAAAAAGTTTTTTTTTGTCAGTTACCAAAGAGTCTACAAAAACGTTACAAATCGGTATCTATTTACTCCCTCGCTAAAGCTCAGGAGTAAAACTACCTCGTATATAATGGGCCATTTTAGCCCCTTGTATAACAATCTACTATTGTGCTGCTGCGTTATTATAATGAAGTGCGTTGATGTAGATCTTAACGTAGGTACCTGTGTTATAGATTTTATCTGGCTATGTTGTGTTAACATTGAACTTAGTAACACAAATAACACTCTGTACCTAAGTATGTGTGTAGAGATTCATAGTGAATCCGTGATAACATGAATCACATACGAGACTTTTTTGTGTCTAAAGCTTTTTAGCGTATCGAATTCTTTAACTTTACGATCGTGCAACACCGTTTTATATCCCCTATTCGTCGGATACCATTGTTGATCTATTTAACTCGATACTTCGAAACGTTTGGGCCCTACTATACTCGTGACTGGCTCATTGCCACCTCAAGTGGTCCCTCGACTGACCAGTGTTTGTACTACAAATAAACAATAAATTTTATAATTAGCAATTTTTTAACAGAGTGTACTGTGGCATGTTTACGTCTGTGTCCTAATGTATTGCATGTGCATATTATATGTTGGGAGATGTGTGTCATGTTTCCGTGTCAAATTAAGATAAGATGTATAAGTAACACGATGTTTTTGGAAAATGGATGATATGATACTGAACTAATATTCCATTCTAAAGCTCTGGTTTCCTAAGAGAGCGGTGATCGTTCACACATTAAAGGCTGTCCAAATACAGAGCGTTTTTTGTCACCTTCTGGTGAAATCGTTAGATTCTCATGATGGCCGTTATAATATTACGGAACTGTTTCTTATAAAACTAAGCTTAAGAAGCCCGATGTGTGAGTGGATGGGTAGCAACTGACAGGCATTCACTTTTATTGAATTGTTTAATTGTAGTGTGACTAGTGAGTATATTGAGTAATTTTAAGGCCCGGGATATGATCCAGGGCCTTAAGTTACCCAATATACTCACTATGGCCTATGGGCCAATAGCTACTAAGCAGAGTACGGGCTACAGTTATCTAATGTACAATTACATAAATATGTATACACATATTAATCGCACTGTCAATCTTGATTATACACCAGCATGGTTTCTATATGATCGGTAAATGTTAATACACTTTAAGATTTTCGAAATACAGATAGTATTTTTAGCCACCTAGGATACCTATATATTTTATTGAAAGACTCGAATGCAACATCTAACAATAGTTTCTTATTCACAAAAGTAACAGGTGTGTTCTATTTAATCTATTCGTGTCGTAAAGAGGTTCGTGCCTTTTATTATTCAATGCCCTAACCACGTTCAGAAATAAATATCTTCGATTCGATTATCATAGTGTGGATATCCGTGAAATATTTTATCGCAAAACTGCTGACCTCCACTGTCATATCTTTACAACAAATTAATTGAATTCTAGCAACTTTCAAATGTATTAAAATGTTGGCATATCTATAACTATGTTCATCGATTGTTGAATCAATCATGTTCGTTGACACCGAGGTGTGACATCATACAGGTGGGGTTGGTATGTGCTTGCATCGTGAACATAAAAACGCTGATCCCACGCAGGTCTATTTAAATAAGATCCGTCATATACCAACATGCCAATAATGTTTTACTATAGAGTTCACGGATCTGTCTAGATTTGATCACTTTAATAAAAAATCATATCACGACATAACATCACGTCTGTAACCAATAAAGGGTTAAGCAGACGTGTGCTTATAGTACACCCACACTTCGCCAGTTATGTTCTAATCCCATGTAATAGGGGGCGAAGCTTATATACTAAAAGCAGACTCCGGGCTGCTACTGAGAAACTCCTGATGGAATAACCAAAAATAACACTTTGACCGACCTGGTTATATAACCCAAGACTTCATGCTTAACAGGAGCGCTTGCAACCACTTGACCAATGAGGTAAAAAAAACAAAGGTTAAGTCCTATATACAGCCTACAGGCGGATATTTTTTTTAATTCAAAAATAATACTTAAGTCCTATATACAGCCTATAAACGGATCCTTTTTTAATTAAAAAATTAAAGTTAAGTCCTATATACAGTCTACAGGCGGATCTTTTTTATCATCTGCCAGATTGAACGTAATGAAGAGTTATCGATTCCGTTTATACCCGTATCAAAATGTATGAGTGTTCTAACGACCAAGAAATATAAGTCAAGGCGGATACTTGAACCTTATTGGTGTCGTAAACCTTTTTGATATTGTGTATCCTTTTAGAGATTGATACGGTGCGAAATGTGTTTCATTTACGAAATGACACGATGTTGGCCCAATAATGTTTTTATATGAACAAAAAATGGCTGAACTGTCTCAGGGCATTTTGTGTTATTTTATTTATTCGGAAGAACAAACTATTACACATTATATATTACAAATAAATAGAACTTAAGGAGTTATACAAATGTGCAACCAACAACGTTCTCCGCAGATACACAAAAAGACAAAGACAATGTTGATAAAGTAAAAGTCAGACAGAATAGATAAGTACACACGGCGACATATCAAGCTATACATTTCCAGTTTTAGCTGACCTCGCATTGTACAGGCTTTTCGCACAATGAGAAGTCAGCTCATACTGGAAATGTATAACTTGATAATGTCATCGTGCGTACATGAAATAAAATAGGTGTACATAAATTACATCTACTGCTAAGAAAGAAACACTAGAGCGATTTAATATAATTCACATTTTTTGATTGTGTCTAGCAACATGGTTCAAAATTGTCCAACGAATTAAGGATAACAAAAGATGTATAATTTTAGCATAATATATTTTCTCTTTTATCTAGTTTAGTCCTGGCTTAATGTGTGTTATATGTATAGCTATATGCACTTGCTGTAATTTATGATTCTGTTACTATTGAGAGAAATTTGTTTTTTTTGTGTGTCGCCCAGAAAAGATTTTTCTTCATTGCATTCATATGACAACTTTTATTACAGCCAAGCGAAAACAGTTTCATAAAAAAACGTATTATGTTATGAGAAAGCTAAAATAAAAAAGTCACTATAATATTTTACTGTTCTACGGAGTTGAAGAACATACGACTAAAGTCTTGTGAACCAGTTTACCAAACGTAGCGAGTTTGGTATGTTAATGGGATTGATAAAACCCACATCTACGTCAATGCATCTGTATTGATAGCGCTATGAAAGTTTTGAGACAGGCAACATAAGACAGTATGGTATTGATTCGGGAATTATAATGTAGGTAAAACAAACATGAACACATGCCGTCTTATTACAAAACACGATCTAACTTTAGCCCGAGCCTAAACCTTCAAACCAGTTTTTGTATTTCGAACTTTATGCCGTCTTTAGTAAAGTTCTTAATACAAAATTCACAACCTAAGACCGGACTAAGGTGTCAGTTTCGTAAAAGGAACTGTATTTCGATTTCTGTTACGTTCTTATCTCAAAATCAGGATCGATGGTGCTTTAAATTAAACCATGTCTAAAGAAAAACCTAGTTTTGTAATAAGACCGATGGGCGTTTCCCCTGTAAAGGATGATTTCCACCAAACAGCTCGCATCGTGTCGGATCGGAAAGGGTACGAACGGATGCGGCGACAGCCGATCGCGTCCGGCAGGATGTCGACGCATACGATCGGCTCCGTTCTGTCGCTTGCGAACGTATTAATTTCTGCGCCTAGTCAAATAATTTCATTCCTACCGTGTTGACGTGTTCTAATTCGGATGAATGTGTGATCGAATACGATGACAGGCGAGCGGAGAAGATCGCAAGTCGCAGCATACTTTCGGCTACGATCGCGGGTCGCGGAAAACGCCCGCGGTCAAGCTGCTGTGCGCGGCTTGGTAATATAGACTTTAAATACTGTGTACCTGATTTAATATCGTTTAAAGATTGTAAAATCCGTTCCGATTTGATGCGATGAGAGCCGTTTGGTGGAAATCATCCTTAAGGCAAACGTAGCATGTATTTTAATTATTCTTATTTTAATAAATATGGTAAATCTACTTGTTTCCACATACCCATTGCGATTATGACAATATCCCTTCATGACTGGTCATGCCGGCGGCTTTTGTAAAGGTCCGTAGATTACAAATAACACTTAAGTACTGGGTTTGTGGAAGCAGACAATTCGTTGATCTTTTAACGGCATAGGAATGAGAAGAAATAAATCCTAACATTCTAATATGCACTAGAAATCGTTTTACAAAAAGTTAAATTTTATGAATGGCGATTTATTTTATTTGTGTCAGAACACTATCGTGATTTTCCAATCGTTTCAGTATGCTTGAATGGTTTACTTAAACATTATTTTATGGAAAACGTCTAAGTAACTATGTAATCGACTAATATACATATAGGTAAGTAGTCATTGCTGCTCAAAGCGCAAGAAATATTATGAATGCCAATTCTTGTTCATATAAAGTAGGGTTGTATAATTATTATGATAAAAACACTTCCTCTCTCCTTAAACATCATCATTACATTTAGTTTCCTTGCTCTTGTTTCATGTTTATTATTGTATATATTATATTTAGATAAGTATATGTTTTATGTATGTATTTATTTGTGTATATGTAAATGGTACACCACAGACTACCTGCATTATTGTCTCTACTTGTCCCTTGAATCCATCCAAAGGTTGTCTGTAAAATATCGCTTTTAGCGATAAGACCGCCCATTGTGTCACCCTATGTAAAATGTCTACATTTATATCTGTAATTTTTATGGTGTACATAATAAAGAGTATTCTATTCTATTCTATTCTATGACAAGGTCAGTTATACGGGTTCATTCCAAAGTCTTGCAATGTGCCTGACGTTAAATAAGCTCAAGGCGGACTTGCATCTAATTAAACTGATTGAATGGTAGAATAGTAAGGAACTGATTATAAGAAATATTACGAGTTATGACAGTTGTGAAACGATCTTGGTTTCTTAGGCAATTAGTCAATTACGTTTACTTAAAATAGCTTATAGATTATGCCCATATTTTTACTGCCCAGAAGCTATAAGACCTATATACACTTATTCAAAATTATTCTAAGTATTTAATGCTTTTCTTTTACAACAGACGGCTCATAAAATGAAATGTATCAATAATGGTACAGTATTATGAAAGCGTATCATTTTAAATTACATAATTTGTTAATGGTTAAGTAATAAACTTGCATCTGAACCGTATCTCGACATTGTAATACGTCATTAACCTGGAATACAGTTAGCCTCATTAAGTCGGTAATAAAGTTTCAATACCAAAAAGGGTAAACAATGATTGAGATGAAAGTTAATATTGGTCAATTACAAGGAAATGTAACTTGTAACTTTCTTTTGTTTCATCCTTAAAACAAATATTTACCGTTAATTTCTGGCTTGTCCCATTGTTTTTGGTTTAGTGAACTCGGTGGAGACAGCCGTGGCTTTTTTGTTTGAAGCTCCGACCTGTAACGCGGTAACCCTACGCTGGCGGCCAACGGGCGGCAGGCCGCTGGAGTACAATCGCAACAACAAAAACAGAACTTATTGTGGGCACTCTCTTTGTCAAGTTTTTATGCTCTGCCGGTCGCTACAATGTTCACAAATGTTAACTCTTTAACGACTCAGAAACGACGATGCTTAGTTGGGAAATTGGTTAATTAGGTAACACTTAAGTTACGATGATGATTACTTACTTGAGCGACATCGTCTCGTGAATTTCACGGGGAATCCTAACAGGCATCTTCTCGTGTAACAGGGCGGGCGGAAACGCTTTCTTCAAATAGTTTACATTATGTTGTTGAGGAAAACTTTACTTTTACGTTCAAAACATGAAAATTTATAACTACATAAAACAGCCAGCTTTGAAAAAAATATTTACAAAATGTTGCTATTAATTTTAGAATATTGCGAATAGCACAGGTTTCACGATGAGTTTTATTTTTACTTAAAATATTTAAAGAATGGCTGACTTTTTCCACGCTGCCTGAATTCTCAATAGAAAGTGGTTGGTGTGCCGTGAATATTAGCATAAAATTGTAATTGTTTAATCCGTTAAATTGCTTGTTTTAATAGACTGATTTATTGTTTCGCATTTTTTTGATTATTCTTTAATTACAACGTCATTTGTATATTTTAATGACTGTAATGGTTATTTGTGAATTTGGTAGAAAGTTGTGCTGACATGCTGTGTATACATAATTTTGAACTCGTTAAGAATGGTCAAAGGTTTGAGAAACTTCAAATTCTTGGAAAATATTTTAATATAAGATACTTTGTAGCCAGTAGCCATATTTGGGGATAAACTAATACAAAAACAATATTTAATTTTAAGGGAGTCCCAAATATGAAGGTGAAAGTTACATTCTGTAAACCATTTAATTTTTTGTAATAAATGACATTTCTGTTTTAATACTTTACGTTTCTGCGAAATTCCACGGATATTGTTTCGTCTATGTGAGAAAATCTCGCACACCGCTCGGTTGTACGCACAAAGACATCTCGTCTATGGTCACGGTACTCAGGTTACAGTTTACCACCGACATGTGAATTATCTAACCACGCTGGTCCAGCGGCTGAGTAGGGTTGGCACTGCTTAGTTGGCAGTTGACGCATGTGGTCAACAAATGTCTAGTTTTTTTTGGCGATAGCGACTTTTTTTAATTCTTAAAGTGGATTATGCAGTATGTGAAACACTGTAGGTAGGAACATAATTCATTTTTAATTTACTGACACACCGTGTGTCTGTACTGAAATATAATTTTGCTAACGTTTGATGCACCTAATCAAAAGATATCAAAGATAAACTAAAAATATCAAGTAATAATAAATAAGTCATCTCTTCTCTATGATTGAAACAGTTTCCGTTACCACGATAAGTTGAGCGCGTTCACATATCTACAGTAATTACCGTCGTTAATTGGAAGGCGCAGAACCGGGCCCTATCCAGCGTCCAGTTCCAACGGAAATGTGGCAACCCTCGGTACGGGTTGATGGAGGCTGTGTAGAAAGGAGCACGCGGCTCCAAGGACGACGACGTGCGCGGCGGTTGTTCACCTCGGCGGCAAGAATGCGCGGGAACGCCGCGGGAACTCAACGCGGTGCGGGACCGGCTCAGCCAATCGACACTGCCTTAGCATTCCACTGCGGTGAATCGTACACCTTAATATCTCACATACTCCAAGTGTCAATGGAATTTTGCTGGTACTACTCAACTGTCGGTCGTTGTCATCAGTTGGAAACGGATGCGCAAGCGCCTCGGTGACAGCTTTGATCTTCCCCACACCTTTTTTCTCGTTAGTCTTTTTCTGTTTGGGTGTGTTGTTTGTATCAAATACTGTATTCATGGGATGGAGTCATTCATAGAGTTTTATTTGTTTTGGTTTACTAGCGTTGAAAGGCAGCGCAAGCCAAGTGCAACTCGCGATTATGAATGAATACATAAGTGGGTGCCTACCAGTTTCATAGAACTTGAACTAGTCATTTCATTTGAAGCATTTTATGATTTACGGTTAGTTATTTACCTACCGGTTATATGATTTCAAAGAAATCTGATATGATTGCTTTTTCTTTCACATGACATAGGAAGTGTAATTTGCGGGCCAGTCAGCAAATATTTCAATGATATCATTTTTTTAGAGCTCTGACATTTTATTTTATGATACCCTTGGCAAGCATATCTAATTAAGAGGCTTACAACAGCTAAAGCGCGGTCACTGTCGGACTGCATAGAAAATAAAGAGAAGCGCGATGACACAACGCTGGTAATTTATTGCAAAATATGAAGCAATTATCTATTTACAAAAAATCTGTTAACTATTGAATGGATTATAAAATTAAAACACTATTACGTTAGTATGTTGCTTGTAGAATAATCTGACAAAAAATCAGAATGATTTAATGCATAGTTATATGGTTTTTAATCGTTAAAAGAATTTTTTAGAGGTATCTTCGTGATTTTTTTCTATCGTATGAAATTAGTTGTATTATGTTTTCAACACACTATCTAATTAGCAAACATCCTGAAGAATAACTTATATTTTTCTGATTTTGATTAGTGCAGTGGATCATATACTTTTAGGCATTATACAACTTACGTTTAGGTCCTGTAGTCCCCTTAATACCTTTGATTATATAATGTCACCTAATACCTACTACTGTATGCACTTTTATATGTTGGTAGGTATATCGTATCGTATCTCGTCAGACGAGATAAGTTGATTGTAACTTATCTCGGGTTGCTGAGATATTAATTTCATGCCGTGCATATTCTAAACCTATGGATCGTGACATGAACTGCTGTTTGAATTCCAAGAACAATTTGTATGTAATTTGTATACCTTTATCCTGTGCGAAAACTGAAAATCAAAATGGCGCATCCGGTATTTGACATTTCCAATGTCATTAGGTCATCGCCCTTTACGAACTTTAGTAAGCATCAAAACACAGTAAATAATTTTCCATACCTATATCAGAATATATTAATTATAAATTGATAATGTAAATCGTCATTGACTTAAATAAAATGTAAGTAACTAAACGTTTTCACAAGTATTATAACTTTTATAAATGCTTCCGAAACAACAAAAATGTCACATTCAGCGGGTTGTCAAACTACAGCTGAGTGAAACAAGTGTTCTTCTTCTTCTTCTTCACTTTACACAATAAGGGTTTGAAAACAAGTGTTCTTCTGGGGCGCTCACTTTACACAATAACCCAATAACTCTTGTAGCCAGTTTTTTTAACTACGCTGTTTGACTTGTTCACAATTCAACCAAATTGCAGATGATCGATGTACCTAATGCACTAGCTACTGGTAACCTACTGCCTGATAATGACTTCCTCTTGTAATTTCCATGAATTTCGGGAAGCTTTTTATAGGCTAGTTACTGAAGAATTTATGTAAAAAAATCAAGTTTAGCTCACTTTTTAATGACTGTTACGATTAGTATATTATCTACCAACACGGGCGCCTATTCTACGGTATGTACTTATAGCAAATAAACTAGTAATAACGAACGTGTCTTGATAGCTAACAGTCAATTTTGTCTATACATAGACGTTATTTACATGCTAAGACACCGTTTAATTGCACTTGAATAAGTTCCCGACCACAAGTCTCCAGGATGCGGTTAATTTTAACTCTAAGGTTCTAGCTACTAGCAATGGAAATACCACATTATATGCTCCAACTAACCAGGGGAAATGATTGCCCAGTTAATTATTTCCTTTCAGGCGATAACCGTTGCATACGGGGGGCATCGTTCCGTTTATCTGAGCTTAGGTGACGACTGACGATTGCCTTATAAAACAATATGGCTTCATCAGTGATGTCATTCGATACTGTTTTAGACACAGAATCAATTTGATTTGCTGGCATTTAGATTAAAGTAGGTCATTTGAAGGTTTTGTGTTTCTTGTCTCATAATTTCCAATTTATTCTGCTATCTGATCAGACATCGAGGTGTCTCATTGGAAAATTGGCAGTTAAATGTTGAAACCCGGATATTAGATGTAAAGTGAGTAAGACTAAGAACTGAGTCAGAGATTTCTAAACTTTCAATCGACTGTGCGTTGTGAATGAAAATGGCGGCAGTGTTAAACAAATAAACAAATGAACATGTTATTTGAAAATCGTGTTCCGAATGTGTTATTGGTCTTGCGGTACCATGAGTAGATACTTTCTGTGTTTGTGGTTTCATTTACATTACGTGCTCAATAACTTACTAAGGCAATGTATAGAATTCCAATAACAGAAAACTTCTTAGAAACTTCAACACTACTTATTATCCCTATTTCTTGGAAAGTTCTGAGTTAGGATGTGCGTTTGTAAGCTTTGAGTAACTTAGGAACAGGTTGAGCGTGGATTACTAAGCATTTTATAACAACTATTAAAGTAGCATTAACATTTCAAGAATAGTGCTGTCATTACGCATACTTTGTCTAGTTTTGTTGCGAAAGACAGTAATGAGGCAATCGACGAGGAGACGCTCAGAGTCAATAGCACGTTTGGTGCTAAATATCCAATCAACAGTTACGTGTGAAGTACCTCCTATTGATGTCTACTATAATAGGGGAAATTAAGAAGATTTTCTCAATATTAATCTCGTAAACATTTACAATAGGTGTGGCTTAGTTAGATACTCTCTACTTTACCTACGACGAATCATTTCTCTTAGCAAATTTATATTTTGGGCGCAGTGTAATTAATATTTAGTTATGGTAATGCGTGCACAATTAAAATTAACGCTTACGTAAGCAATGTAAACAACGAATTAAGTACTTAATTACATTAAAATTTCACTGCCTAATTCAGGATTTATTTATTGTTAATTGTTGTATGTTGGATAATCATCAACATTACATAAATTACGTTAAATAAATGATGTAGGTAACACGTTGAGTGTAAGTCAGTGACTGACAATTTGAACAGGACTGACAATTTGAACAGCCAGCTGCCACTCGTGTCTGTCTTGTCGGCGGAGTGATGGAGCTTGAAGCTGTAAAGCTTTCGTAGACATTTTGACAGACAAGATGATGCGCTTGATTTTGATTGTGCATAAGAGTTAGCTATTAACGCCTTACTTATATAATAATTGTAATATTGTAGGATGTGAGGCGTTAACAGACGATGTTATGAGAACGTGTAAAGAAAACTATATAGACAAGTTATAATAAAGTCTGATCATTTACGTACTATTCCTTAAGACAGCACACGATATCAGAATCGCGTCTCAAAATATCACCTTTGATCTATCTAAGAATCAGAGCATCGTACAGCGAATGTAGGACAACCATAGGTAGGATTGACATTGAACGGCAGATTAATCGCGTGTCGTCTCGTGGTGTAAACGGGCCCGCCGCATTGTTGGCCCGAAGCCAACTGGACCAGCGCTCGACCGACCCGCAGCAAACAATATCACCCATAACTACACTATTTATGACCTAGCATTTAGCGCCGTGGCTACCAGACTAATTCCTCGATATTAACACTTCGGAAACGACAAAAACTGAACGCATCACTCAATTTAAATATTTGGAACGTCTGGGTTATTTTCAGTGCGTGCGAAATTTGATGATTTGCCAAAGTTTATTTAATGTTTGTCTCGGTCAGTCCTGGTATTTAGATCGCGTGACGTCTTAATTTGGTATCATCGATAACATATATCGCTGGAAAGTAAGAAGCTATTCATTTTTGTACCCCAAATATGGCAATATATATCGTGCCCGAGCAGAGGAAATCATTTTTCTAAGAGATAGTTATTTTTATGAGCAGACAACATTTTATAGATATAATAAAATCTTCATAATACTTAGTAATAGGTCGGTTCTCACTCACTCTATGGCGTAGCTATCTATCATTAAGGCCGTAACAGATTCCAAAGTGCTTAATCAGACTTATGTATGACACATATAACAATAAAAAGAATGAAAAATATTTTATTTGGGACACGCACTGGAAATACAAACACAAAAATAAAAAAAAAAACAACAAAACAACAACAACAACATAAGGGGGTAAGGTTTAGGCTGTGCACCAATAGTACACTCGCATTTCCCCAGTTATGTTTGTGTCCCATGCCAGCCTATTGCCATTACCCGGGCACAAATCCAGACTCCAGGCTGCTACTGAGAAATTCCAGATAGAAAATCCAATAACATTTTACCCGATCCGGGAATCGAACCTAGGATCTCATGCTCAGTAGTAGCGTTTGCGACAACAAGATCTATGAGGCAGTTCAGACTTATTAAGCCTTCATAATAATCCCGTTGCACGTTGGCACGATAAACTACGTGTTATTTACAGTCTTAGCAAAAGTATATTTGGGTCACTTGCGTCATTCATTACTTATTTAAGACCTGACTAATTAGCCGGAAATTAAAGAGCTTTGAAGTATGTGCAGAAAATCTGCATAGAATATAATTAGTGACATCTCATACATACATAATACGTGGAACGGTCGTTAGAATGTAGATACAACAGATTAGTAAGCAATACACTACGGATATTACTTCAACTGTCACCAATCGGAAATATTTCAAATGTCTAGACGGTGACGATATTCTAGTTTACTTTTTATTATATCTTTTATTAGCTTCAGTAGTAACTTTCTCTGTAAAAAATATAAATCAACAATGCTTTTCCAAAGATGACTTTTTTCCGTGTTTACTTTGATTAATGAGATCCGGTGGTGCAATATGCATGTATTTAAATGCAAGTACTTCAACATAAATACTCCTTTAGTACACTATCTTCATTGCAGTCATCTTTCATCAGGAAATTATTCGATACTAAATAGGGCAATTTATCATTTTGTGACATAAAGGAGAATGTCTCCACTCTCTCTCTTAAAACATGCGTATGAGCACTTCATTTACGGGCTTTACGATCAAAAGTCAATGATTGACATGACTCATTATCGTTACGTGGAGGAAGCGGTCTCACACAAGCAGACGAACACAACGACTGCCGACTTAGATGTTCGCGCATCTTCCGGTCATTAGAGAACACTAGTGGTCGCTTTCATGCCGGATGCTGCGCGTGAGTCGAATGATGGAACGAAGCTCATTATTGGTTGAGGATGAGAGTTGATCGAAGATGAATAGGTATGTGTAGCAAGTTATGAAACTAATGTAGCAGAGGGAAAATATTGTTATGTGTTGTATAATGTATAATAATCGTGAATAGATGGTTTAATTAATTCTTTGTTTAAGAATAATTTTGATGGTTAATTATTAATTGATATTGGAACGGTTTCACAATTTTTTTTTTTAAAGCAGGTAAGATACTTTATAAGTTCCTATTGTGGTGAAATAGATAGAAAGAAACACACGCGCCACTTGTAATACGTATAAGTCCGACAAAAAATACGCCGAAATTACAAATATATAAAAAGTAAAAAAGACAATCAAAATTTAAAGAATCAAATCATAATCGAAAAGAATTGCAGATAGGGTTGTTGATGTCTTTTTTTTATAAAAAAGGAATTACACAAGAAAAACATCATACGCACGAGATCGTTAATACCTTTTAGTCTTTTTTTTGCTATACGTCCTAAAGAGCTCGATTGCAATCGGTATTTGAAGGACGCACACGTTAAATATAAGGTCTCTAGGAAATATTATATTGTTTGAGAGACGGGTACGTTCTACGATCGACAATTATTATTATAGTTCACTCGAGGAGTTTTGGCTTATATCTCTAATCAAATCATGATCTACCCAAACCCGTTTAAAAAAAATCTGCAATGACATCTCTTTTAGGAAAATCTAGCATGTCAAAAGCAAAAGTTATAATTAAAAAAAAAACAAAAACAAGGGCAATATTAATTGTTGGTCAAGTAAAGCTTAAAACTGGTTGAATATGTTTAAAAGAAGGAAGAAAAAAAAAAATAATGCAGGTATTTATTACTGCACTATGCAGAACTCGTTTCAGTGGAATTTATTAAAATTGATAATGTAGCAAAAATGGGTTCCCAACAGAATATAATCTCCACCGTTGTATAAATACTTAGGTACATATGCATTATATGAAAGTAATAAAAACAACCGTAAGACAATATTGTCGTAGATACTTGTTAAACCGTCCAACAATGTTGATAATCAGTTGCATAATCATAATAATCAAAGACAATTTAATTAGGTCGATGACACTTCAAAATGGTTTCTTTACCTTTATTTTACACATTGCGTGTTTGCCAATACCTACTCTATTAGGCACTTATCTACTTGATAGTTAAATAAACAACAACGTATTTCCAAGTGTGGCTTACGGACACTAATTCGTAATTCTGTCCAGTGCCATATAAATCGGGACTGTTTTCAAATAGCCTAGAACGTGCATTAATGGATGGAGTAATTCTTCTTCTTCTACGCAAGAAGAAGAATTACTCCACCCCAAAGAAGATTAAGCACAAGAAGAAGAAAGTCAAGCTAGCGGTACTTAGGTTCTACAAGGATGACGAGAACGGCAAAATCCACCGTCTCCGTCGCGAGTACACGGACGAGCAGTGCCGCGCGGGGGTGTTCATGGCAGTCATGGAGGACCGCCATTATTGCGGCATGTGCCACAGCACGATGTTGTTCAAGGACGATGAAAGACAATAGATCATAATTGTGTACAGTTTCAATTTTTTTGTTTAAAAAGCCGGTTTATTCTGTAAAAATCTCACTGTGAAAACTTAGGTAAAGTGAGCTTGAAGTGAGCTCTCATTCGGCCTCAGGATCGCTAGGGATTGACACCACGGACAGCTCACTTAACCTTACTTTTCACGGATATATTTACATACAATATATCGCAAGATCTGTTCTGCTGTGCTATTCTCTAAGGAAGCGCGCCCTTGTGCGCAGCGCTGCCACAGCGGCGAAACAGCAGCGTAACAAGTTGTTTCGTCGCTGCGGAACCGCTGCGCGCAAGGCTGAATCCTTAGAGAATAGCACTGCTGTTCGATCCACTTGTTTTGGCTTAGAAACTGCCCATAACTTACCTAGCGTCGTCACAAGGAATAGTGTTCCTGCACCCTAACTGCATAACACATTATCAATCACAATATGAATCATTTTGAAGGATATTGCTAATCCATTGCTTCATTTGTTCGAAAAATTTGTCTGCTTAACAACGTAAATAACGTAATGAATGTTGTTGAACTGTCAAAATGAAAGCCATTCTTACTGTTACGTAATTACCGCGCTGATGAGAAACAATATTATTATCTTTTCACTCGACGGCCTGGAAGGGATCTTGCAAAAATATTTATAAAGTGCAAGATGACGATATAGATTGACAATTCCGGACCGGATGGCCAGTTGAGAAATAACCTATCTATTATATTATTATGTCTGCTTCATTTCTTGGGAACTCATGTACATTCGACGAGTAATAGTAAAAAGTTGTTTATAAGGTTGTCATAAGAAACTAGAATATTAATAAATTCACACACAGGCAAGTTTTTCAGTGTGCCTTATATTTGCGTGGGAAGTGACTATAAAATACATAGCTTTATTTTGCGTGCTAACACTCCCATGAAAATAGGCTTTTTACGTGTTTAACAATAAGGGTTACATGATAACACCATAACACGCAGACAGATACATAGATAGATTACGTGGTATAGGATTTTTATTTGTTATACGTGTAACACTAACCACCAATTTGTCTGTCTAATTGTAAATGAATGTGGAACTTACTAAAGAAACCATAATTTTATACATTAGGTACATCGTATCAAGTGTAACTTGCTATGATTACGAAATATTTCCACGTATTAAAATTCCAATGTATAAGAAATACATCATAAAAGTATTGGAGTCAGAATGCTTGGTAGTTATTGTGTGGCATTCGGCCCAGGCGGCGCGGCGCTACAAAGCGCTACGTGATTGAAAGCAATGTGCTTCTTTAACCTAAACAATATTCTTCAAACGCACGTTATCAAAGCTACGATGATAACATTTCGATTAAGCGACTCAAATTGAAGCGTTCCGGTTCATGTTATCGAGCACGCGATCACATTCTACATACCATTTTATTGTGCCATACATGTCAACGGTGAATAATCCTTACACAATAATAATAACTTAATTTACGTTTCTTTTTGTTTCAGGCTTGATCCACCCGCATCACAGAGCCAATACCAAATGGAGAACAAAAAGATAGCGCCGGCGACGCAGCAGCCGCTCACCCAGCAACATATCATGGCTCATCATGTCCACCCCGAGCAGATCTACTCGCAGCAGCACCCACAACTAACCCACCTAAGTTCTTCACAAACAGGCCAAATACAACCAAATGGCGTCATGCACCAATTATTGCAGAGTCAGTATCACTCGAACATGAATGCACGATCTCCGCTCCTTGAAAACAGGCACGATTTATATGGCACTGGACACAATCACGATTACGCCAGGCATTACGGAGCAAATGATAATTATAATTATCCGCAGTCACCTCCGAGGCACGAAAGGACAGAAGTGCACACAGATCAAAATGTAAATCATGAGCTACTCCACAATATCCCTAAGGGATACAATGCGGAAGTCTATCAAGATTATTTAAAACGCAACCCACCGAAAGATACCAACCAAATATACCAAAATCATCAACCTATGTATAGGCCTAATGTTAACCCTAATCAGTACGGATCAAAGCCATATCTACCATATTCCAATAGGACAGGACCACAGAGCAACACTGAGTTATTACGAAGACAGTACAGTGAAATTCAGCAAATGAAACTGCAACAGCAACTTCATTATCAAAATCAGGCACAGATGCATCAACAGCAGAAGTTTGCTGAACGGCAATTGTTACTTCAACAAATTCATGGAGTTCAACCACCACCCAATTTACAAAACAGTATATACTCTGATGGTTCGTATAGAGACTTAGATCGATACAGTAGTAAAAATGACTTCAAAGAATATAGTAGCCCTGATATACAAAAAGACATCGACACTTATGCTAAAAACAATGAGTATAAGGAATATGAGAAACAAAACAGGCAATATGAAACTCAATGGAATCAAAATCAGCAAGCAGAATACAGAGAGCAAGAACAACAATACAGAAGACAAATAGAAGCTGATAAAGGGAAAAGCCAGTCTCCTCCATCGGATTATAATAACCAAAGCCAAAAGAATAATATGAGTGTCGCATCGCCAATGAAGTCTAGCGAATCAAGCAGTCCTAGCGTGAAATCTCCGTCGTCTGATAGTAGAAGAAGTAGCGGTGGCAATCAAGCGCTGCGGTCACCTATAGCGCAACGAATACCATCAGCTCCAGTTACTATGTCTGGCATACTTTACAAACAAGGTTCAGATGGATTGAAAGTCTGGAGAAAACGATGGTTCGTGCTGTCGGAGTATTGCTTGTTCTACTATAAAAGTAAGGATAAAAAAACAACAATAAACGTCGATAAATACACAATGCCATATTGTTACTACGGGAGTTTATTCACTTGATGAAACACAGTAAAAAGTTTGTTGTTTTTATGCGGTTTCTATTAATGTACGTTTTTACGTTACAGGTCAAGACGAGGAGAAACTACTTGGATCAGTACTCCTGCCGTCTTATAGAGTATCTGGCTGCACTTCGGAAGACAAAGTACTTAGGAAGTATGCTTTTAAACTGGAGCATGCAAACATGAGAACTTACATCCTTGCGGCGCCCGAGCAGGAGGCCATGATGAAATGGGTGAAGGCATTGACCATGGCCGCACTAATGCAAAGCCCCAAGTAAGATTGCCTTCGAGATCTGATTAGTAGATAGTTACGCCTTGTTGATACCTGTTACAGATTAATGTTTACTTGATGATTGAGCTATTACCTTTTTGATAGTAGAATGTTTGAACAGTTGTTTTAAGTTCAAATCTGTTGATTCTAAAATCCATTAACTTCTATTTTCAGTGAACGGCCGCAAAAACAGAGTGATCGGACAGCTGCGAAGACAGAGGTGGGTAGTATTGTAAGCACGTATTTTGTACCGGTGCAGGTGATCGGCAATTAGTTTGCCAGAGCGGAACCAAGGACAGCCATTACATGGTCGTTATAACTGCAGATAATAGTGTGGACGACGACGCCGTAAATTGATTCTAACATTAACGACAAGTTCAGAATGCAATTAATAAATGTATCACAATTGATGTTTAGGTGTCAATTGGCACAATCGTGTTTTATGAAATTATGATGGTAAAAAACTTACTTTAAATTGCTTCAGGATGGCGATGAAATACCAACCTACGCTAACGCACCACCTAAGCCAAGACGCTCTAATGAAGGCTACAATTCACCAAGCCCTGACATGTAAGAATATATATTTTTTATCCAATTGTGTCCCATTACAGATAAAATAAAACAAACTTATACTATTCCATTTCCATGTATTACAGGTACGATCCAAATTATGACTTACTCAAAAAACCAGCATCACACTACAGTCAAGGCACTAGTCACGCACGATATCAAGACCACGCAAATTATCCAGCCAGTCCAAACCAAGAGCCCACATACACTCGCAGTCCGCAATCTCCACAGCCAGTACAACAGCAACCACAGTATCAAACAAAACGACTACCTTATGATACGCAACATCTCTCTTTGCCATTAACAAACACAGTCACCGACAAACTTGAGAACAATCAACCCAGTACATCATCCATGTATAAGTCTAATGCTCAATCGCCTTACTTTGATAGGAATCGAAGTCAGCAGCAAATGGGACAAGAGAACAGAGAACAAATATACGAAAGGCAATCGCAGCGCAATCCTTTCCTTCAAGATATCACCCCTCAGGATGTTTCCTCTAAAGATGAACGAAACGAAATGCAGAATAAGAAAACTCGATCTAATACTAAGGAGGAAAGAGCTGAAATGATTCACAATGAGATTAATGCTGAAAGTAGAAATAATGCCAAATCTAATCTTGATTTGAACGCTTATAACAGGGATGTGTATGGGGAGCTGAGTTCACGGCCTGGGAGAGCGGGAAGTGCTATCAACGAACGCTTGTTAGCCGAGAGACGAACACCGGATGCATATGGTAGATCTACAACCATTGCTGCTAAAGGAAAGATTGGTGACTATGAGGATGTATATTCACAATATGCCACCGAAAATGAATATGGCAAAACTTACGCCAAGTCTCCAAATCCATCTCAAGATCGCGATGGTGTTAGCATTTCTAGTCATCAACAACAGCAACACCAACAACAACAACAAAGAAACACGGGAAATTATGTAAGTATAACATCAATTGGTACTTTTAAATCCTTTGATATTAATGTAAAAACCTACTTTTTAAATTTGGTCTCTGAATCTTTGCAGCCCCAGGAGAAAACATTCAGTGGACCGTCAGTATTAAGAAGAAAGAAAATGCAATCAAGTGGAGTCCAACCACCAATGCCAAGACCACATAGCGCTGATTTTCTTGAATACGAATCTAAAGCTGAAATGTTGAATAAAACTGTTCCCACTCGCTCAGCTTATGATTCATACAAGGAGCCGCCACAACGACCTAAGTCTAGTCTAGATATCAACTCATATTACGATCCTAGTTCAGACAGGTATTATTCCGAAGAAAGTTATGCAGAAAAAATGCGGCAATCCGCACAGTACTTAACACAGGGGCTGGTTCCGAGTGTGGCTCCTAGAAATATGGAGATTCCTTTAGCAAAGTATGCTAGCGGTTTAGCAAAGAAACAACTCAGCACTGCATATTCTCAGATGTCAAATAATAATTATGAAGCAGAGTTTACCACGGCTCGGGATAATGTCAGTTATAATTCAAAATATGGTGATATAGAGGCTTTGAATTCTAATTGGACATTGAAGGAGAAGGAGATACAAAAAGAATATTTAAACAGAAGTGGCAGTGTGATGAGCGATGGGTCTAATGTTAGTGGGTATGTAAAGGAGGCAGCTAAATATGATACTAATGCTGATGGTTTCATAAGATCTGCAAGTGCGAGGTTGCCTTCGACAGCCCCAGAAAAGGAGGGCGAAAAGAAAGTGCAGCAGGTAAATAAAATAAGATACTGAGTATCGTTGTGTTTGTTAAATAGTGCTGTTGGCAAGGTTTACATTGGTCTTGTTGGTTTATTATAACTCATATAAAACCAGGTTATGAAAATACAAATGGGTGCATTTCATTTTACAGCGTGAAGAATCAATGAAACGATTGTTGGAATGGAAGCAAAGGATGTTGCAATCACCTCTAACAAGAAAAAGTACTCCTGCAACAATATCTCTGGCAAGGTCTCTGAACCATAGTCGTCAGTCTTTGAGATCTGATCAATATAAGCCCAAGACATATACGAATGCTTCCTACAATAGCTATTCTTCTGATGATGAAGGTATGTGATAGCAATTGTTTTTAAAATATTATTTTCCTATGTATATGCCTATGATGTGTTCGTAGGTAGATATTTTGTAGCATGGTTAAAAAAAATGAAGATTAGAACGGTGAAAAATATTGGTTTCCCAAGCAAGTGTGAAAGGAGCATGAATCTGTTTATTTTATGATTTAGTTTTTTATAATATTTTGCATGAACAGAAACAGCGAAAACTCGTTTTATATATTTAAACAGCTAGGGATTGAAAAAAAAATGTCTTTTAAAAGAATATTGCATAGAATTAACATACTATTAAAAACATTATTTTACGCAAACAACCATCATGCCTTAATTTACAAAATTCTAATAAAATTCTAAGATCATTCATCTTTAATCATTTTTACAAATAATTTGGGCGCGTACAGTACTGTTTTCCCTTATAAATCCTATTATTTAAAATAATGAAAATGCCATTTAATAAGAAAAGATGTATTCATTATTTTTATGTGTATTATATTATCATATACATGGAACACCTGCAGTAGCATTATGATGACTTCGCTTTGCGGAGAGGTACCTTCCTGCCTGCGGGGTCATTGTGCCACTAACATAATTTTACTGGTCTATTATTCGGTGGTGGGTTACGAATCTTAGTTCTTGTTGGTTATATTTTGAGTAGTTTGTATCACTCTAACACCCAAAGCCAAATATACTAACATTGTGGTGACCATAAGCAACACTTTGAGCCATTATTATGTATTGAATAATTACTATTGGTATAGTAATTATCGGTTTCACTTTTGCACCTCAGAGGGAACATCGGGCACTGATCTGCAAAAACCCAGAGAAATGCAGGCAGGAAGGTCTCAAAAAGTGAACCTAACAACTCCTATCATTATGCGACCTATAACCCCGCACTCGCCCTCAATTGCACAAATTGATCCAGTGGAAACCTCTTCTAACGAAGATATGAAAATTATGGATAACACTGAAAATACCTACCAAAATATTCTTTGTACAATATCTATTCCTCAAGTAAACTTGGAAGATAACTGCAATGATTACGAAAAAACGGCATTTGGATTGGAACAAGAAGAAGTACAAGAAAATCCTCCACCAACCATGTCTGAAGATGGATACGAATCAGAAGACAGTGAAGCTGAGTCTGAAACGCAAATGGAATATACTGATAATGATTTAGATGAAGTATTGTTAGACTCTGAAGAAGAAAATCCAAGTGGGCACCAAAATAGCGACGAAAAAGAAAATACAAAAGAAAACAATGACGCGGTTCATGAAGATACTGAAGCTAGATCAGAAACACCTCCAGTTGGTGTTTCTGGAGAAAATCATTATTTGCCTATGAGTCCCAGAAAAATGTCAGTAAACGAACCCCCTCATAAAGCTATATTTGAAAGTTTTAGTGTATTTGATCAGTCTATGCCGCAAGGATATGAAGACAACCCCTACGTAGAAATGAATTTAGGAAACGAAGACGATGATACTCAGACATATGAAGTAGTTTGTGTTAACAACGGAAAAGTAGAACCTGTTTATATGGAACTTAATAATTTATCCTCTAATGAAACTAGATCGCAAGAGGAAACTGCAAGTACTAAATTATTGGATACTGCATCGAATTTTGCTGACTCAAAAAATCACACTTTAAAAAGAGCTGCTAAAACTGATAAGAGCTTTAAAGATAAATCTGAAAGCTCTGATGTTGACGACGAAACAAATAAAGATGCTTCTCTGGATTCACCCTTCAGTAGATTTAGTATATCAGATACCTTTCGTCCAGCTTCATATTATTTAAGCAGTAGCAAAAGTACTTTAGATGTTCATGATAGTTCTGACAGTGAGATTGCTTCACCTCCACCAGTTCCAAGTTCATCTCCTCCTTGTGATGATTTATCGGATGATGCTCTTTCCAAATATATCTTAGAGAAATTAGACAAATCAGATATGTCATACGATAATTCCATTTTGAAAATGCTAACAAGTGAAAATCAGAAGATGAATACCGTTAAACGAAAAACTACATCGTTAATGATTTATGGAAGTCGAACCTCTATTCATGACACTCTTTCGAGAGGAGAGAAAATTCGAAATAGTAGAGCAAGCCTTACTAACGACATTAATAAAATGAATGAAAGTTCTAGTAACTTACTTAGTAGTACTTTACTTGACCACTATAATCATTCAAGCAGCATTGAAACAGATTCATTGAGAAGTTATAGTGCAGATAGAGGTTCGTCTCGATTATCACTAGAATCAGATGTTAGTAGTAAGTTTGATTTAGTGCCATCAAATATATCTTCCGAGGTTACTAGTTTAAATGAAAGCGAATCAGCTATAGATTATAGACATCCTATTGGATATCGAGATTTGGAAATGATGATAAAAAGAAGACCTCTTTCTGATGAATCATTATTTGAATTGGTAAAGGCCGAATTGCCATTTAATAATAATGTTCCTACTTACGTAGATTTAGATAGATATCTAGATAATTTACAAGCTGGTACAAGTGAAGCGCAAAATGTGAGTAGTCTAGGTAATTCTCATTTGAATAGTTCAGCTCCAGAAACATCTAATTGTAAAGATAATGTAATACAAGCTGCTCTACAAACTGCAACACACACTCGTTCGTCAAGTACTCCCATAAATCATAATAATAGATTAAATAGCTTTGGGAGTAGGAATTCAATCGGACAACAATTCCGACATATAAGTGAACAAACATCTAGCTACACAGGTTCACAAAGCTCCTGCAGTTCGTCTGGAATACCTAAGTCACCAATGTCCTATTATTGCAAAAACATGGATGAAGAAAAACTTTTAAGTAAAAACTTAAACAATGAAGATTTCTCTGATAAGGTAAAAGAATTTGAAAACGAAAAGATATCACTTCGCGCAGGGAATGAAACAAATGCCTCTTCAACCTCCACAGGATTTCATAGCAGAGAAAGCTCTACGGAACACAGTGCTCCTTATTACTACTCTGATCTTTCTTCACAAGAGCATATTAATGTTTTACCTACTTCTCATTACCTGAAAAATACTAACCTTCATCGGAAATTGAATAACCAACGGCGAAGGGGACCATTACATAAGAAAAATGATATCTCACATATTCATAACCCCATTCGAAATAATCAACTTATATTATCTGAACCATCTTTTGAATTAGCTGCTACAGCTAGAAGTGTGTCTGTTGAGTTTCTGAGCGCAGCTGATAAGGATCCTGAGATTGATATGAAGAATATTTACGAGTCTACTGGTGGCAGAAATTCTAAAATCCCAGAATCAATGAATTTGTCAGGTCTTGGATGTAAAAGGAATTCGAGTAGCCACAGTAATCATGAAAACTCTTCGCCGGATTCAAATGCAAATTCTTTAATAAAACTGTCTAGCACAAGTATGTCATCCCACTGTAGCGGAAATTCATCAAATACCGTGTATTATGATGCCGAAGCAGACGCTGGTGCCTATGAAAATGTTGTTTGCCAAGGAGATAAACACTGGGACGAGGATACCCTGTGGAGAGATAATTTAAGACGTGTATCTCATAGGCATGCTCGATCCATGGATGATTTAGATTCGATGCCTGCGGGAACATCACTATCTGCTAAGATAAATGAAGCTTGCGGTATGAGTAGCATCAAAAGAGTAAAGAAAGATGGTACAAACAAAATATGTAGAAATGTCACTTATGTAAATTGTGATATTCAAGGCCGAGTTTTAAGAAATAGGGAAAGTAAATCTGGTTTTCTTTGCAACTTTTTAGAAGAAGAACAAAAATTGGACGAAAATGACGTGTACGTTAGCCTCGCTGAAAGTGCGGAAATGTCATTAAAACAATCAGATGAAGGTGTCTATGAACAATTAGCAGTCGGACCAAATAATCCAATCGTTCTCACAAATAAACGGAGATCTTGTGAAGCTGAAGAAAGGAATAAGAAAAAGTTTGAAATTGATAGAGAGAAGCTTAGGCAGTGGGATTTGATGTCAAGTGGTTTAATGAAAGGCAGGGTAGGACGCGTGCGGGGCTCAGGCGCTAGTGGGGGCGGGGGAGACGCTGCCTGTAGTACGGACACTGGAACTGATAGTGCAAGCAATGAAGGTATCCTCTAACATTCTATGGTCCTGTAAGGTACACTATGTAAGTTATATTTCTGTTACAATATTAAAGCAAAGCAAAGTCATTGTTTCTAATAATGATTGGAAATGTAAATAATTTGGCATTTTTATGTTTTTCATATCAATTTAATTTAAAATTATATTTGGTTCGAAGGAAGGGTTGAAACACGATAAGGTGTAAAGAAAAACCAAGCATGCGACTTTAACATTATTGTTTTTTTGTAAATAGTAATCAATATTTCTACTAATACGCGCACGGATACACACTTTATCATGTTTACTTCTCGAATTTTAAATGAAACAAATGGGATTTATCCATAAAAGTATGTATTATGTAACTCCAATCTCACAAAAGTAATTCTTGCAGCTTCTATGACAATGTCAGGCGCGCATACGGAATCTGGTACAAACAATAACACGACAAATCAGCAAGCATTGTCAAAGAAAGCTTTTCTCGGAAGTAACACGTCCATTGGGAGGAACAGCCGGGACGCCAACATACCGGTACGTGCAGTGAGCCCGAGGGTCAGATGGGTAGAAGATAAACAATCTAATGATCATTACGGCTCACAACAAATGTCAACGTCTCAGCAAAATGTAAGATCGTTTAGAAATTCATCATACCCTATAACATCATTCAACATTTTCATTTACCAACCAAAAAGAGGTAATCTTTGAGACTTTATTAAATAATAATTAGATAATTTACTTTACAGTTACATGCATTGAGTACAACAGAGGACTCTTGGGCTTCAGCTAGATCTCCATCAAGAGCTTCTCAGCAACCTATCAGGGCTGTAAGCCCGAGAGTTCGAAGGAACACTGAAACTGACGATATGGTATGTGGTCATAGGCACTTAGCCATTAATGTTTTAGTAGTTGCGTTTATTATTGATGTGTTATCATTTTTTGTGTTGTTTGTTAGTTAGCTTTCACATTATGTATTTATTTTATTATTTGTGCATTTTGCTTTATCATTTGTGTTACGTTTTGTATTATCATATTAGCAACGAGGGCAGCAGCAGCCGAACCAAAATGAACAGTTAGGTGAGGTTCCTACTGCTGGAGAACTTCTTGGTCGAACTCACGAAGAATTGGTGTTACTCTTGATTCAATTACGACGACGCCATGCGGCGACCCATCGGGCCATCGAGCAGTGCTGCGCACAAATCAGTAGCATTGAGGTGTTTGTTAATGCTTTTATTATTCTTTGTTTAGTTGCATTATTTTTTGTTTGGCTGTTTTTAAAATAGTTACGTAGTATGTACTTTGTGTGGTCAATTTAATTTTGAAAATAAAGTTAGTAGCCATCTACTATTCTCACACTTACACCTAATGTTATTTCTTTATAGGATTGCCTTAGTTCTCTAAAAGCAATGGAACGCGAAGAAAGTCTTCAACGGCTCGAATATCTCAAAAATCAATTAATGGAATTGGAACATCAGTACGAAAAGAGCAAACCTCTAGTACACTTAGTGGATAATATGGTTAAGTTGGGATCTCTTTACAATAGACCTGGTTCTACCATCGAAAGGCTGGAAAGAAACCAGAGGCTACGACAGAAAGTTTTGGCTGAACATGCTCTTGAGCAGCAAAGGTATGACCATCCTCTCCGTGGTTCTCTATTTGTTTGTATTGTTATTCTTTTTTTATGATTCTTTGGAAAAAATGGACTGTTGGCGAAACTTCACAGACGAGACGGGGGTCGCGTTTGTGAAGTTTCACCAGTTAATTTGTTCCTATTCATATCAAAGGTAAGGTTAGGTAAGTTACAATTTTCTGTAAGCAGAACTGATGTTCTGATGTAAATTTACAGATGGCTAGAAAGTGTTGCTGCAGGAAAATCTTTGGAAACAGAAGCATCTAGAGCTAGAGTTGCTGAACTATGGGCATTAGAGCAAGAACTCTCTGATGAAGCTGCTATTCTGCAAGGATTGAAAACTGATAAAGATGCTATAGAGAACATACTTTCTGGTAAGATATATCCTATAAAAAAAAATATAAACGACTTACGTGAACTGTATAATAAGATATGATACGGTTTATTTTTCTAGGTGTCCGCGGAAAGTTGGACAGTGTCCACAAAGGAGAACTAAATCTTGATGGCAACCCTGCCCCAACTAGAAGGTCAGCTCCCACAAATAACCCTGGAGGAGGAGGTGGTCTTGAGGAGGAACTGGCTCGCGTGCAACATATGTTGGCGCACAATTCTAAGGTTTATAAGGTTTTCGTCTATATCATGCACTTTTATTTTTTGTTTATTTATACGTATATTCTCCTACTTACACGAGTAATTTTTGATAATTTTTATATTGCACTAGTTCATTTAGACTTCTTTAAGGAATATATTGATAGCGACATTGATGAGAACCATGTCATAACTTTGTGTGTGTTAACTTGTTGCAAATATTTATGTATATTTCAATATGTACATGAAGTTGCATGTTTTACTATAGTGAATTTTGTTATTATGTCTTTTGTAACACATGAGAACGAGAACGAAAAAGTGAATAAAAAGCAAAACCTGTACATAAAACATCATTTTAACAGAAATTAGAGCAGACCGTGGCAGATAACGCTCATCTAGAGCACGAGCTGCAGCAGCTGCGACGCGCGCTGCAGGCGAGGCGAGCTGCCGGACATCAGCATCACGCTGCCAACCCCACGGCCATGCTTGAGGACGGTCAGTATAACATTATACACAAACAAATAAAGTGGAGTGGAGGAGAAAAAGACGAAGAGAAACTAACTACCACTGTGTGGGAGAGAGACTGGTGGAGAAAGCTCATAATATAGACAGTTCCCGGGCGGTTTAGAAAGAGAGTGCCACATTGTTATGAGAACCTGGGACGACGTTCCACAAAGCCGAACTGTTTCCTACAACTTTTATGCCATATTTACGGCCAACTACTGTTGTAAAGCGCACTTTGAGCGAATTATATAACAGTTAAACGATCTTGAACAGTTTTAACAAAATTGATGGTCCAAATCCTGTACTAATTAGTCAATGGTTGATTACAGAAGTGTCTCGAGTACAGCAGTTGGTGACAGCATTGCAGCGTCAGCGACAAGAGCTGAGCCGCGCCGTCAGGCACCTGACTCAACAGTCGCATGCATTGCAGAATACCCACGATGCTATGCCTGGTCAGTGATGTTATCTATGTGACCTTTCTACTTTTAGCCCAAGCCGTTAAAATTCACTATGGCTACTTGTTTTGGAAGACAGACCATGCGTAGCAATCCATTAGAATAGCTCCATCTGTTACTTTTGGCCCCGAACTAAAAATAGACCTGTAATGAGATATTACGTCTGTCAGTAACAGAAATGCTGGCCAAGTGCAGTATTTCCAAGTATTTCTGTTACTAATAAATGTAATAATTCAGTCTTCAAGACATAAAACCATTTTGTAATTATTTTTCTAGGTAAGCGTCGCCCCATGTCATCCTGGCAAGAAACTAACCTGGATACAGGTCATACTATCGACCACGGTCACTCCGATTACGACTATGACGTAGGACCGCTGATGCCGCCAGGTCATTACGAGCCCTCCAACGTTGAGACGCCCTTGTATGTGGATACTAGAGGACCTGGTGCTGACGTCACTTCTCCACTCAACAGCGAGGACTTACAGCATGCTGGATTTAGTGAGTAGACTTTTATTACGGTAATAATATAACGCGTGTAAAAAAACGCAAAACGAAGCCGAGAGTCATTTGTTTTTCCGTCATTGTGATAATTTTTTGTCTTGAACCATACCTGGGAACCTTCTGGTTACGGAAATATTGAAGGTCAAAATTCCAACCTTTTTTTACGGTTTTTTGTGCACTACCGTCACCAGTGAATTTTCACATAAAAACTAAAAGTAGTTTCCCAGAAATTATTTTTGCACTAAGTAACCTAAAATGCGTAGATGACGGCTCCGTGATGGGTCTTTTTACACCCTATATAGTCCGTGTAATGTCTTTCAGTGCACTGACTGCCCTTTTGTTGCATAAACGGAGGTAATCTTCATCTTTTTAGAAGCCTAAATAAAATGAAAAAATTACGAAGTTCTTAGTCAAGATGTTTAGATTATTAAACTGTTTTTGTTTTGCAGGTAATCTCACAAATGTAGAAAAGCAAGAAATCAAAACTGTTCGCATAGTCAAGCGCGAGAGTGAACGACGCCAGAGAGATCGGGAACGTTCTCTCCAACCAATGTCCGACTGGCCTACAAACAACATCACTGCTAACTTAGATCAATTCCTAGAGGAGGAACTCGTACAATCCCTCAATTACTCTCGGTCAACGTCATTACCCCGAAACGAGCAATACGAACAAGTATACGGCATAAGACGTGATAATAATTACTTACAACCAAACATGGATCTCAGCCCCAAATATGTATCGAGTCCATCTCTCTCTAATTACGATTACTCTCAAAACATGTCTTCTCTTAGCAGTAGTTATAATAAAAGCTATGATAGGTCTGGATACGATCGTAACATGTCCTTGTCAACACAGTACTTGAATAGCCCCACGGATAGTTCAAGGACTTTGACGAATGATCCTTTGTCAAAAACTAGCAGTGTCGTCAGCCTGACGAGGTCGCATATGGAGTTATCACCGATATTCAAGAGTGAGGCTGCTAAACAGATCATAACGGAGATGTCTGGCGATGCTCCGAAGAACAGCTCTTTGCACAGACGGCAGGTGCCGAAAGAGAAGAGGAGGCATTACACGGCACCACACCATCTCAGTGCCAAGACGCTAAATGAAATGCCTAAAGACGCGTACAATCAAGATGTAAGTATTAGTTGTATACACATATTTTTACAAATCATATTTTTCCAAACAGACTTAAGCTACCTGAAAGGTCAGTGCTTAAAATAGATTCCATAATATCTATCAACTCATAGAACACTATTGCATCGCTATGATGTCAAAATAGTAGAGCAGAGAAATTAAACATCGGTTAATTCCCCAAAGCATTTAATATCCTAAAACTTTATATGCCTTCAATATAAAGTTTGCGGATATTATTAAATGCTTTGGGATCTAGGCCCAAACTATCTTGTATCTTCATTACCGAAACCGACATTAAAATGTACATTTTGTCCAGAAGATGGGTCGTTCAGTGGACGACGCAGACATGGAGCGTGCTTTACGTGGCGCAGCACCAGATGTGGTGCGGTCTGCGCTACCACCACATGCACTCAGACTGGCTGATAACACAATCGATCAGCTGCTAGCTGCGCCACAGAAAATTCTGATTCCTGAGCGATATATACCGGAGAAGGTACGTTCCACAATAAACGTAGTAAATAATAAATGTGTCAGCAATTTTATTAAGATTCAATGCATATAATTTTGCCTGTTCGAAATGCATATTACTTGGTGCTCTCGTGTGTATAATTATTTGATGCATTGTATCGACAGTTAATCGGTTCAATGAAGCACGATTGTGTAATACACTTTCCAATACATGTTTTTATTTTGGATTAGAAAAAAATAGAGTGATTGTATTGTTCCGGTATTAAATATTCCGGAACCAACGCTAGCATTGTGTAACTACATCCAAGTTATTAATTGGAGTTTACTAATGAATTAAATTTACACAAAATAATTTAATTAACCATCTTAGTTTAGCAGAAAAATCAAGCAGATCTACCTACCTACATACTCACAGTACAGCTATCATATAAAATATCAATAAAAATGGATATAAGATTATAATAAAAGACAAGGAGAACCATCATCAAGGTGACAAACTTATCGGATATTGTTTTCTCACAGCCTCCAGAATTGTCTCCAGAGGAGCAACAAAAGAGACAAGAGAAAGTGGAGTCGATAAAGAAAATGTTGACAGGCACATCGGCTGACCCCACCAAGGTATGCATAATACACCTGTTATATCACTTCCAACTCACTTCCGAAGTAGATTTACGTTACGATGCGTAACTTCCTGAAGTTTTATGAATAACGAGGAATACATTCTATGAATGTATGAATTATTACTATTTCCGATTACTACTTGGACTGGTCTTACTTTAATGAGCTGAACTGATGCATAGACCATGTGTATTTGTTATACACGACAGTTTTTCAATTTTTATTCCAAATTGAGCAACGCTTCTTCATCACTCTCCGTTGGAAATAGTTCATCATTCACATAGTTATCTATTTCATATAGTTGATACTGTACATTCTGTACATCTAATGCATTCAGTCCTCATTAACTTTCACTATATTAAACAATGCACCTTAAATTCGCTCGCTCTGCTTTCATTGTTGTTGGAATGAACTTTTTTATTTATACTTTTTGCATGTTCATTCTACTCTTGACTGATTATCCTAGATCCTAGATCTAAAACCTGAAAATAATGTATAGACTATAAATAGTTTGGTGTTTGCAAATGGAATATAGTTAAATTTTCGATATGGTTGCTCATCATATTGATAAAAATGATCCATGTGTCCACTTTGAGGTCTAATTTTGTTCGATTGAAAACTTTTTCTGCTTTCTGTTAAAAGACAAACAAAATATTGTATTGATCAAAAGCATAATATGTTAATATTAAATTCTGTCTGAAAACACCGCAAGAGCTTGTATAGCCGCTTAGAATGTTGGCTGTAAATATGTAAACCGGCACAGTCCTACATGTGTGTGCTTGTATGATGACCGTTAGAGTCCGGACGCTGGCGAGAAGCGGCAACGGGAGCACTTGCTACAAATGAACCAGATACTCGCCAAGCAAGTCACTGAGATGAGCAAAATCATCGCCGGTAAGGACGTTGCTTCATATTAGTTTTGCCTCCCACGGTTCTTCTTGTACTTACATTAATTTACTTTTACAGTAATTTTTGTGAAGTTTGTTTACATGTGCAAATGTTTTTATAAATCTGTTTCATCATTTCACGATTCTTTTAGCATAATTAAGTTTCTTCTCAGTATGTATACATGGATAAATATAATAAATCACAAGCTAAATGTAGGAATTATGGATTTATGGAACAGTTTTTCGTTGCACTAAATTGTCATATTACGTTTTAATGATTCACTAATTGTATGTATATTTTTCCACCACCACACATTTAACAAATGTTTTAGGCAATCTAGTGTACACGCTTAAAATATTTGTACTTGTAACTGCAATTATATGTCTAATATCACCTTTTGCAATAGTATGCTACATGTCCATGTAGAATCCGAACATTGTATGAATGTCTCACATTTTGATTTGTTCTTAATTTTCTCAAAGAATTGTCATTTTGACGTATTTTTTCTTCTATTCAAAGTAGCAATTATTGTGTGTTTGATGTGACTAACCCAAACACGTGTGTGTCACGCCTGTAACCGTTTGCTTGATGTTGTTTGTCCCATTTGTGCAGGAACCAACACTGAGCAAGGACCGTCCGCATCCAACCCCTGATAGCCAGACACTTACATTTACACCTGCACATTTCACGTCTCCTCCACTTATTCCACTCCCATTAAATCAACCTCGGGTACAGTAGCATCTTTCTGCAAAAATACATCCACAAATGAAAATAGCTGTATAGTGATGAATGTTGCTAGATAATGCTCTGTGCCCACTTCTATTAATAAAGAAATTGCTTCAATTCCCTCAAAATATGTCATGTAAGTAAATTGGCTGTCTCGGACGGTTCTTCGAAGATACCCACTACCCAGTGTTGCGGCATGGTTTCGTTTTTTTGCATTTTGTTGTGAGTAGCTTACTTATATTTATTTTTAGTTGAATTTCATTAATAGTTGCATTGTTTTTGTTTGCATTTGATGTGTGTTTTGAATGGTGATTTGAATTAACAGATACTTTTTTGTGAATTGTACCTAATAGTTTTCTTTTATTTTATCAGTTAAAGCGTTAGAAGAACTACCTCATAATGGTAATGCTGACGACTTGGACGATCGGTCACCAGACGTAGAGCTGCCCATCTACCAACAAAGAGACAATTTCTTTACTTAGATCTACGGAACAACTCGAAAAATCTATGATGAAATAATAACCATCACCTTTCACAGAACCTAGCTGAATTGTATCTTATATGGTTCTTTGATACATAAGATCACTTTAAAATAAAGAATCAACACTATTGATTATACTGGTATTTGGCTGTCTTTGTCTTAGTAAATCTTTGGAAAATAAAATGATACGTAGGTAATTAACACCTTTACTAAAACTTGAAACATTTATCCAAGCCGGGCTTTAATAAAATATAAGCGGTCAATGTAGAATGTTCAATTAATAGAAATTAAACTATTATTGTAATCGTTTCTTCGTATATTTATACTAAAGGTGATTATAAATCAAATATTAAAAATCCTTTATAGAAACATAGTGGTATATAAATTGAATCTACTTTTTATAATTAGTGAAATTATGTGGTGTTTAGTCATATGCTTCATACATAAATATTTTAGTAACTTATTACTGTGAAAATGAGAAAGGCTATCATTTGACTGCTTACAAAAATGTATCATAATATTACAATGAAAGAAAGATGTTTAGTATGTACCAGAACTGTTCGATATTTTGTGGATCTTCAACTTTTTATGTGTAGGAACTATATATTTTAATGTATTTTGTTGGAATAAATTTGACTTGCATTGTCCGTTCCACATATCTATCAGAATATCATTAATATGAATTTGTAATTAACTGCTAGGAGATAATTATAGGAATTGGTATATTTTGTAGCACTTGCTCAATCTTGTGGACATTCCTTAGCAATGTTTGTTTTATAGAAATACAAATGAGTTTGTAAACGATACTTAATTAAAATGTTATTTTGGCCAGTTAGTATTGGCATACTGTTAAACTTAATATTTTGGATGGCAACCCTTCCTGACACATCTAGTTAAAACTACTGCGTATCAGTTCAGATGTTCAAACAGATTCTCCCTATAGTCCTTCGATGTATTGAATTTATCGGTATGCGGTTATTAATTATTATTTTTGGTATATAATACAAGTCTTCTATGTAAAAGGCCTTGAATTGTTACTTTAGAGTTAAGATAAATAGCGAAATGTACCTAGATGACATTATGATGTATACAGTTGCCATGTTTATTGAATAGAAAGTGCACATTTATATGAATTAATATAACTTTAGATAACGAATGACAATGCGTTTTAGTATTATTTCGTTTAATTTTTTCTGTACTTTAATGTAAATATTAACCATACATTAAGTTTTAATTATTTAACTTTTGTGTACTTACGTCTTCATTTAGTTTATTGTAGGTATGCACATTATGTAGCTCGTCAATTACTTTTGTATCTAGTATTGTATGAACTGTGAATTTTAAAGTTTATGTATCATATATATATAACCCTGCTTCGTATTATTTGGTAGCTGAAGTAAAGAATCGTTTTGAGATTCAAATATACGCGATTATATAAAATTTGGATGAATGCTATAACTCATTCATAGGATTAATGTTTCATTAGAGGAAGATTTACGATAGGATCGTTATATTTATTCTTCGACTACATTTTGCAGACGTTATCGAACAAATTGAGAAATATAAGTCTAGCGTTAATGGCGACGGGTCACTTTGCAACAATTTCATTTCATAATTAATTGCAAGTTTATGGGCTACAATGTCGTCTTGTATTGATGAAAGTTTTGTAGGAAAAATTGAGGAGTATAATAGGTATTTACTGCAAAATGAAGTCATGCTGTGGGTAGGCAACCTTAGGTAGTAAATGTATCAATGTTCACAATGTCTTGAAAGCTTTAAATATTCCTGCCTACAATCGTTTCTCTAGCTACTTAGTTCCGTTCAAAGTTACAATTAGCTTTTACCATTTGAAGTACACCCGAAATTATTTCTACGTATTTAGGAGAACATACTTTCTTTTGTACAAAATAAATATTGTACTATTTAGTGCCATGGTTTCGTATTTCCATTTTTTTTAACGGATTTTTAGTAGTTCTTTAGACTGGCAGCAATCATTTGCCTATGACAATGTTTGTTAGAAAATATAACTCTTAAATTAAGGACTTATGGAGCTATACAAACTTGTGTAGGAGACCTTGCCATTTTTCCTGTTTTAAGTTTTTGACGATTAAAATATCACTTCCCTAATGCCTCAAAGACTGTATCATATCGACATCAAAATTGATTGGTTTTTTTACTGTCAATTATACCTTGAACCCTAGACAACTTGATTTTATGGTGAAACGTTATGAACTTTCAAAAATTTACTTACTAGTAGTTTTTCATTAATAACAATTTGATTTTAAAATACTGGAGTTTTCCGAATTATTGTATCTTAAGAGATATTTATTAGCATTGGTATGAAAAATATAGTTATTTCATCACTAACCTATATTTAAATTGTGAGGGAATATAGGTAACTCTTATATATTAAATTCCTGAATAAATAAATGTTATTTATTCCTAAAAAACCTATATTAAAATAAACTTTCTAGGCGCATGAAGCCATTTAATAACAAAATTAACATAAATAAAATTATAAAGGGAACATTTATTAGTATTTGCTATTCCCCAATATAATGATATATATTGCCTTATAATATGTAGACTGCCCGTGTTCGAGAATGTTTTCTATTCAATATATATTAGAGATAGGTGTTAGAACTGTAGCCCCTAATATTCAACGAATGATTCTGAGTATATTAACTTATAAATGTAGCTATATGCTAAAGCTTATTAATTGACTGTTGAAAATTTTAATAGATCCTATAGAAGCAAGTGGCGATACAATGAAAGTATATCTAACATCTTTTCACATACAGATTCTGTTTTTTAATCTAATGACAAAAATACAACTAGGTACAACTTTTGAAATTGTCCTTCTATGGATTGTCTTATTTTATATTGAATGTTTAATTTCTATTAATTATGTTTTTCATGGATTCATGAACAACTATAAGTAGATTTACTTATAATTGTTGGAAGTTTTTATTTTATTTTAAGTAAAGCTGCTTGCTTCGAACGTAGCCTAACAGAAGCCCCCATATTAGAAGTACTATTTTGACTGCCTTAAAAATGAGTTGTTGTGTAAATACCTACAGGGAATTGTGCATATTGTTTTATATTATTGACTCTTTCCAATTTTACATCAATCCTTGTAATTATAGCGCGTATGTTGTTCACATCTGAATATAAATAATATGCTGTATTACATGTTGGTTTTATTTTTCTTTTGAATTTCCCATCAAAATTGGTTTGCTGGCAATTGAAAACAGCTGGTCTAGCAGATTGATACTTGATAGACTGTCCATATATTTGGCTGTTGTTAAATATAACGAAGCTAGGTACGCCATATGATATTACTCTCATACCACTACCCGTAGGGTAGTGGTATGAGAGTAATATCATATGGCGTTCACTACCAAGCTATACTAGTGATAAATCTAAGAGCCCTTAAAATTTATCGTTAAATATCCGAACCTAATAGGTTCGCATCTAATAGGGGGCGAGCCTGTTGTTTTCAACCAGACAGAAATCGATACTACGTGTTGCTACTGAAAAATGGCCTCTGGAAATCCCTCTAAGCGAACACATGAACACAGTCTAGGAATATTTTAGTTACTCATATATTTCACAAGGTGCCGAGGAAACTATCCTTTCCATCAAAGACCAGCCTCATTATCGTGTTAGTACGCTGGAAGATCAACAGATGGCGCCAGGATCAATAACGGTATGTACCCAGGACGTAAGCAATAATTTTTTTAGTTGAAATCTTTCTCTGAAGGATCAACTGTTTGGTTATTGTTTGAGAAAATATCATATGGTGCCTTCAGGGAGAGAGAGAGAGAGAGAGAGAGAGAGAGAGAGAGAGAGTTACTAACTGAACAGAAATAAATAGGAAGGTACCTACTCCGCAGAGTGGTGTAAGTCAACACACCTATAATCTAATTACAAGTCTGAGAACAAAAACAATCGATACCTACTAGCTTTATCTAAAATCTGAAACTTTGGAGATGTCTTTGACCAGCAGTTGATTACGATAAGCGCAGTTTGACTGATGGATTGCAGTGACGAAATTGTTAATTAATGAAAGACTTTTCACTGAGCACAGTTTTATCTTCTTTTCAAGTCGATGAATAATTTTGAAATCTATTTGACTGTCAAATGTTTTTAAAGATAGCCTAAAACCCTAGAAGTAGGTGTGAATGACATGGTCAGTAGGGCGTAACAAAAGGAATCATGAAAATAGTTATTCGGAATTAGATTACAGTGCTCCTAACTATTGCGGGGTAATTACGTAACACACAAACAGTAGGAATAGCTTTCATTTTGACAGTTCAAAAACATTCATTGCGATATTTACGTTGTTGAGCAGACAATTTTTTCGAACTTAGGAAGCAATGGCATAGCAATAGGCTTCATAATGATTCAGATTGCGATAGATCGTGTATTACACAATTGAGGTGCTGGTCGGATGACAAGACTATTAAAAACAATGCAAAGAGATGCATCCTATAGAATTAAAATTAATTATACGTAGAAACTTTACGAAAGTGACTAATCTTGGGTTGTGGCGAAACGGTATGAACTGCGGTGAGCTGAACTGATTACAAGTACAAGCTTGATTATTTATCCAGTAAAGTAATGTAGGCAAAGTCAAGGAAATTGTTTTACAAAACTGTCATGGCTAGAACACGACCAATTGAGGTAGTGTGCCAATTAATAAACAATTTATTTGTCTGACTGTACCGAAGTATCAGTGTGTAAGTAATAACATAATGTTTTATGAAACATCAATGTTTAAGCTCGACTCATCATGAAAATTGATTAAAAAAAACTGTAATCTTTACGTAGTAGGCCACTAATGATCGTTAAGACGCCGTTAACACCGATTATTGAATGGTTCGCAAACGTGATTGATTGCACATCGCAGAATAACCCTCGTTCGTATACAGCTCTATATTTTTACTTACAATTACTTGCGAGATTTAAATCGTGCTATTAAAAAAAACAACTAAAAGATTTGTTTTCAATAAATCACAGTTCGGTTGTTTCTTAAAATATTTAAAAGTCTGCCAATACCACGTACACTTTCTTTTAACAACTGTCTATGAAATATTCATGATCCGTAAAAAGAAAGAAATATGATTTTGGCAGTTCATGAAAAATTGGTGGAGTTCAGTCTGAATATTGTTTTGTTTAAGATGTCTACAAATCGCGTTTATAATTTAGTTACAATTTTATTTTCATATTTATATCCAAGAGCGTAAAATTATTCGGTTATACCCGAGTCGCTTTAGCATGGCAATAGCGGTCATTGCCCTTTCCCTAATATTTCTCCGTAGGAACCCAAACAATAAACTATGTATGGTTTTTCGTTATTGGAACATATTGAAGATCACGATAGATATTGATTCAGGACGTTAACGGAATTTAATTCAGTTTTTTAAATAAAGAATGCTAGAAAATGTAGGTGGGACAATGACCGCTATTACCACGCTAAAGTGACTCGGGTATAGGCTGTTAGATAGATGGAGTAGGTACATACAGAGTGTAAAAAGACCCATCACATAGCACGTCAACTATGCATTCTGTACATCAAACTAAGAAAAAGCACGAAAATAATTGCTGGGAAACAAATTTTATTTTTGGTGTGAAAATTGGCTGTTTGGTGCGCAATGTAAAACACGCAAAACATTATGCTTATGGGTGCTTGCAACAGTACAGGGGTCGTTGGGGTGTTTAAAGCTGTGTTATAATATTAAAAACTAGTTTTCGTAAAAAAGCGTCAGTAAAAGTTGAAATTTTGACCTTCAATATGTTCGTAACCAGAAGGTTCTCAGGTATGGTACAGTACAAAAAAATGATTACAATGACGGGGAGTACAAGTGACTCCCGGCTTCGTTAAGTGTCTGTTTAAACCCGTTATAGGGCATTCTTTTTGGAATATTAGGCGTTTCGCGAACTTTCAAGGCAAGCGAAAAAGCATGTCATTTCATCGAAAACTCTTGATTACAATGAAAAAAAAAATCAAACCCAAGAATTTATTCTTCATATACCTACCCGCACTTGCGTTCGCTGGACCCAAGATTGTTTTTTAATGTTGCATACGTCTCATAAATTACTATGCAAAGTATTGTTATTTATATCCATACTTAAAGCATTGCTATTCTACAATCTAGTTTATGTAATCTCAATGTGTTCAATCAGATGTAAAACTGTAATAATTACTTCTTCCGATTGTAACCCTTCCCCCATTTACTGCACTTTACTGCACTTTACCGCACGCGAGCAGTTGCTTAGATTTTTTCGTCTAGTGCGAAAGTGCGTGAAGTTATGTAGTGACGTTGTCTTTTATATTAGCTTTAACTAATCATAAATTGTTCAAAATTATAATAAAATTCTTAACTTACTATTAAATTAAAATTAGAATGTCGAAACCTTAAATAATGTAAACAGAACGTTCTAACAGTGAATTTAAAATTAACCGCCATCTGCTACCGCGAAAAAGTTCAGTTATATTAAAATTTCTGCCGATTTCCTGATAATTCCTCGAGGTAAGTACCGAGTAACACTGGGACTTCAACTCTTTGTCTCCACCAAAGTGATTGTGATTCCCTGCGCGTACGCAGAGAGGCGCGCTACGTGGATGCAGTTCAATGCCGCGTGTCTTCCTTCCGTTATTTCTCGACTTCGAAGACAATCGGCGCGTGCGACGATTCATCTCAAATGTCAATAGACCAATAGAATGCAAATTCTATGTGTCGCATGAGCGATTGAGTATCGAAGCCTTCGCACTAAGTATCAAACGGTACTATGGTACAGTTTTTCAATTATTTAGGACACTATTAAATGACACAACGTTTATTTAAATAACATTAGGTACTCATTACTGCATAATTTTTTTCACATCATTGTGATGATACTGGTGATAGATTTGTTATGGATATTTCTAATGTTTTATTGATAAATACGTCACGATGTTTTTTTCTCTTCACATTCCTTTGACTAAGCGCTTTGAGAAAATGTAAACGGATGGATTAATTTATGTATTGATTTCACTGAAACCTGATTTATCGACTTTTGCACAATGTTAAAGCAGAAATATTATCAGAATACCAGCCTAGGTATTTATTATTTGTATGACCTACCCAGCCTGTCTAAGGAAAGTACAATAGCACCTTTATTTTGATGTTAATTAAGTCACTTATTAAATAAACAAACCAAAAATAGGAGAGTATCTAAGATCATTTTTTTTACCCTTGGAAAGATATGGCCACACTAATTAGAGTAAGTAGGTCAACAGCGCATTAGATTTTGTTTGAGTAACTGTTTATTTGTACAAACATTACTAGGTTGACATTCAAAATATAACCTTTAAAACTATGTTTAATAAGTAAATACAGGGTGGCAGGGACATCGACACACAACCTCATACCATGGATTCAGTACATGATTCTGAAACCCCCTCTGCGGTGAAATTTTCCGTAGGTTATTAAAAAAAAAAATGCTTTGTCATAAATTGTGACCGCGTAGGTATTACATTTTTCTATGAAACAGCCGATTTTTTTTGATAACCGACGGCAAATTTTCAACCCATGGGTCAGAATCATTTACTGAATTCATGGTTTCAATTTGCGCGGCGATGTCCCTGCCATCCTGTATAATTTCCATGCAAACTAAACAAACGTTCTCCATAGTTCCGCACTACCGGCTCGTTTTAAACAAATAAGGTTCGCACGCAAACTAAAGTAGCGACAACAGTCGTTATGAATTTAAATAACCCTTTGATAATACACCTAGTTGCCTACTAAGACCCGTCACCCACTAAACAGGGTTTCATTAAGCACAAATTAGGATAAGCTTACGAAAGTAATTATAATAATTCATATCCTAATTTTACGGGCGACGAGAGGCATTATAAGACCACATACGCACGGAAGTAAAAATATCGCGGCGGGATTTTATCGCGCACTGGATTTTCAATTCTTGGTGTTGGACCGAGCATTGAGAATCCAACAGAGTATATCCTAGCGCGTCGAAAAAACACACTGTGGGATTTTCAACTCTCAGCGTTAAGCAGTGCGTTGAAGATGGAGTGCGCGAAAAAATCCCACTGCGATATTTGTACGTCCGGGCGTCCGTGCGCACGTGGACATGATCTGAGAGAAGGCAAAAACATAATAAATGGGACTAATAGAATATCTCCAGCCACTAGGTAAGACTATATATAAGACTTGTTTTCCGCGTAAATATTTTCACTTTGAGACTACTTTGTGGATGCAAGCAGGCACAGTTAGCCGATATTAAGCTAAAAGGGAAAGCTTCTGCGAAGTTTTTAGTACTTTTGTGGAGTTAGGCATGTGTCGGTGAGTGGATGTTTTTCTAAGGTCCTGCCCTTAAGTAGCGCCAGTGAGTCAGTTTATAGCTTTATCTAGCGAGGTCTGCTGATGTGCTTCTGTTCGTTAACATTTATACTACGTAGTTTTGTGTTATATTTGAGGGTAAAAAACCTGTAAAGCCAGTACATTGAACTTACATGATTTTAACAACGTAAAAATAAATTTTTTGGTACCAAAAACCCATAAAAACCAAGCAAAATGGTAGTCATATGATTTCAATAACCGCTCTGTATCCAGTACCAAATCCGTGGTATTAATTCTGATTCGTTAGTGCTCTCGAGCCAAGGGACGATTATATTCGGGAGTGTAGAGTGAACGGGACATTTTTATCATTGGCATAAATTAAATGTAATAAGGTATTTAGAGCCTTTCCCTTGGAGACTGGTTTGGGGACCGTTGGTCGACCTGGGTACCCACCATTGATCTCATTGTTTGATACATTGCACTTTTGGGGAGCGTCGCTTGCGCACCATCATCGATCAACTACTATACAGGCTGTGGTTTACAGTGTTTGATCATATTGTTATGATTATCTTTTAATAGTTACACGGGTTGACCTCCGGGTTTATTAAGTAATACATAGGTGCTCTAAATATTATTTATTGAAATACCAATTTACTATTTGTGACACAATTACGAAGAAAACACACTGAAAAGAAAACTCAAACGGCACATTGAGGGCCGAAAAGAATGATAAATGTTTTGTAATAATAAACTACGCATCAAAGTCCTTAAAATATAAAGACGAGAGATGTCTCACAGTGTTGTTGTGAATCAAATATATCCAATACCTACCTAAGTACGTACATAGTGGCGTTTCTTTGTACTCCCCATCAAAAACAAAGCAGCTCAAGACCGTTAATACTAAATTCATTGCACATACCGCTCGTTTTATGATTTTTTCGCTGAAGTAAAAAATAAAAACGAAGGAGGAAAATATGAGCATTTGTTTACACCCTGTGGAGGAGGCGTGGAGTCGCGTGTGCGCATATAACCGAGGTGCAGCGGCGAACGACACACAATCACACGCCGGCCGCCCGCCGCAACACCGCAACTGTGAGTACTATTACTGCACACGCAAAAACACGCTGATTTTTTCAAAGATGACTACATATTTTTATAATTTTATGGGAGTTAGTCATCTCTGAAATTCCAGCGAAGTTAAGAACACTTTAGTTCTAAAATATCTAAAAATAACACGTAAGCTTAAGAAAAAATCAAAGCTATTGTCGAAACATAATAAAATAAAAACGAGTGTTTCTTAAATAATAAAAAAAAATCTGTGGTTATTCATAAAACAATTATTTGGAATGAAAATAGTTGAATATTAGCTTTGTCACCGACACGCAAGTTAACATGCGACTTTTACTAGTGGGTGGCGCCTGCGCAGGCATTTGGCCAACTTTTATTATGTTTGTTTATAAAATTAAGTGTATTATATTTGCAAATCACATAAAAATTCATAGTAGCATCAGTTTATTTTAATCATGACGCCTGTTTAGTGAAAGTGTTGAATATTATGATCACTTTATGATAATTTTATAGACTTTCGATAGTTCTTAAAAGATGTCACTAAATCCTTCTAAATTTAAACTTATTTTGTTTTGATGATCGTTTCACTAATTTTCTAAATTATAAACTACGATAAAAATAGATATCTGTAATAATAAATTTTGTATGGACAAAAAAAAAACCTAATAAATATCTGATATTTCAGAAAATAAACTTAATTAATATTGGATATGATGACTAAAATATTTGCATGCATAGTTGAAAAGCCGGTACAATAATATTGCGTGCAGTTATTAACTTATTAACAGTTCGGTAACAGTACAGCGTTACATGCTAAATTTTGTTTCCTTTTGTTTTCGGAAATGAAATTAAAAAATTTCTGTGAGATTTTATAGTTCCCGTTTTATAAGTTGTTTTACTTCTGTCTTTACTGTTTTCGGCTTTACCTTTGCCAATTGTTTTCTTTTTTATTTTCCGAAAAGGAAAATGACATTTTCTGACTATTTGGGTACCGATTCTCATTTTTGCAAAAATTATGAATTTTGTGTTTCATAGGCTTCTTTTTTGTGCACGATAAACGAAGCTGTTGTTTTGATACAATTTATGCTTAGTAGCACATCATATTAATTAAGTTTTTTGGCAAAAACTAAATCGCTTTATTAAATGGCTGAACTGAATTATGTTTACGTGAAAAATAATTTCAACCCGCGTCTTAACCAAAAGCGACCGTCGTCGCGTGAGTAAGCGATCGGCGCGATAGTTTGCATGAGTTTTGACGTACAAACGGAAATTGAGCACGACACACAGTGGATCGACTCCATACAAACCGGCGGACATAGGACTATGAAAATATAATTTTACGATTTTTTAAAAACTAATGATGCCAAAGTGCTTTCCTTAATAATCTAAATTGAAAGTTCTCTTATGGTTTTTTCGATTAAACCCAAATTTTAGGAGTAATGTGAGTAAAACTGATTGCAATGTATGGAAAAATGTAGTAAGAAAATGTTTTCCTGCGATTCCCGCACATTTTCCGGTTTTGACGCTTATAATATATTTTGGCATAATATTTAGGAGATTTCGTCCCAACATACTTATGTCCCCTAGTCTCCCCCCTTGGAGATATACGACGAATATATGATTTTTATTTTTTGTTCAATAACTCGTCTTGTTATATGAATTTAGTGCGAATGAGGCCTTTGTTTTGTACAAAATATAATAATAATATAATCACAATCGCACCATTACACAATGTGAGTATTCTTAGTAAATAATTATGAATATCAACGGCTGCTCGTAAGACAGTCATCACAATTAGTTAATTGGATATTATACCATCATTAGTTAACTTTCCATTACAAATCCTTCTTCCAATCCTTTGTCCATTAAGAATACTTAGATAATTACGCATTTCTTGTAATAGTAAGTGCGATATACGAGTATGAGGGTAATTATGTATTTAAAAAAATGAGGCTATAAAAGGTCTTGTAATGAATTAGTGTACTTAGTTAAAATTGGAATTTCCTCCCAGTAACATCATTATGGCCTTCCGTGGTTTTGTTACTAACTTAGACAGGCTTGCTGCTTGATGTAGTTAAACCTGGCAGCGGAACTACCAACGATAGCAACAGTGCTCGTCGATTTTTTGGAGACCCAGAGAAATCATCTGAAATTACTGGATTGGATGTGAATTTTGTGAGAAGATTAGGAGTGATACTACAGTGTGTATCAGCGGGCGAAAAAATCAAAATCTCAGAGTTCAAATGCTATTGCCTAGAAACATCAGAACTATATGTACACCTATATCCATGGTATAATATGCCTCCCAGTGTACATAAACTACTTATACACGGATCAGCAATTATTGAAAACCTCTTTGTAGTTCCCATAGGATGTCTTTCTGAGGAAGCATCAGAGTCAAGAAATAAAGATTTCCGTAGATACAGAGAACATAATTCCAGAAAAATTAATAGTGTCGCATGTAATGAAGATATTCTTCATTGTCTACTGATTTCTTCCGATCCATATCTGGCACAAATACGTCCACGAATGAGTCCTAAGAAAAAATGGACAATGCTTAAAGAAGCGTTAGATTTAATTATTCAAGAAGACTCAACTCAACTTGACGCGACCATTTTTAAGCGTTTTTTTTTAGCGTTGTAGAACATTTTTTTACTATATTTTTCCATACATTACAATCAGTTTTACTCATATTACTCCTAAAATTTGGGTTTAATCGAAAAAACCATAAGAGAACTTTCAATTTAGATTATTAAGGAAAGCACATTGGCATCATTAGTTTTTCAAAAATCGTGAAATTATATTTTCATAGTCCTATGTCCGCCGGTTTGTATGGAGTCGATCCACTGTGCGACATGGAAACGCGACTTGACGCGACGATCGCTTTTGGTTAGGACGCGGCGTTATTGTGCCGAAACAAAACATGCTCAATATAATCATTAATTAATATTGTTATAACAATAGCAATCATCTGATCTTATTTGCAATTTTATTACCGAGTTAATTTTTTTCTATTTCTTTGTTTAAGTCGCTAACTTTTTTCTGAAACAGTAAAATCTTTTAAATATTACTTAAAATATTGTATCTATGAATAATTTCACTAAGACCATAATTTCTAAAAATAATCTGGTAAATGACAAAGTTTTACAGAAAGATAGCAATAACGAATTGTGTAATAATTCATTTATTAATTAAAGTGCTTGACTCTAAAACCATTCATAAAAATTATAGTTTCAACTTCAGGCGTGAGATATAGCAGTCTTGTCTCACTATCGCTAATGACTGCTGAATTTATGATTTAATTTTCTTCTTTTTTTAAATTAACTGAACTGTGTAAATAAACGGCTTTTTAAAAATAAAACAGAGTTTCGCTTGTTAAAATTCTAGTTGTATCGATAGTCGTATGTTTTGATAAGTATCTACGTATAATCTTTCTACATTCATCATCGTTCAGATCACGATACCTAACTCATTCGCACTCAGTATTCACATGTAATATTTATTACGAAACGCGCCATAATTGTATCTTAGGACCCCTGTCACGGCACGGGTTTTGTCTTTTGATGGGAGCGAGGGAGCCATAGGCACCTGTCCCATCGCTAACGAGGAAGCGACTAGCTATCAACGATTTTCTCGCTCGGGAAACATACAAAATTTTGGCGCTGTCGTGTAAAAGAGATACATATAATAATAGTTGATCGCTGACTGTTCACATCGCCGCGCCGCCGGCGAGTACACGTTTATCGTAGAGACAAAAAAATAATAATATTACCTTCTGTTGTACAAAAACACTTTATCTAAACATTATGCAGCGTTACAACTAAGGGAAAGAGTGTTTTCGATTAACTCTGGCACCCAAAGTAAGATTTAACTTGTGTTTAGGGTGCCAATGACAAGGGGGCCTAGACAAAATCCCTTTTCTGTAAGCGTTAACGCCAACGGAAAAATCGAATTGTATGGAGTTGACATTTGCTTACCACGTGACATTACGTATCTTTTCCGCAGGTAATGTCATTGCCATACATTTTGACGTTAGCGTCTGGCGTTAACGCTATCAGATTTTTTTTTGTCTAGGCCTAAAGAACTATCAAAGAGAGTACTAGCTCAGCGACACTCGCTGGGCGAGCACAACACTCGCTGAGAGACTCACGCTTGGGTACATCGCATACGAGCGAGTAATCGCCCGTCGCCGTCGCGCACTCGCTGCTCGTTGCTCGCTTTTAGTTGCTAGCTCTACTCGCTTCTCGTCAGTCGCTGGCGGTGGGACGTGTGCCATAGATGGACAAAGGCTTTTCACTTTCGGCCGGTGACCTTAGCTGCAGGATAACGACACTAGTGAACTCATCAGGTCTTTAGTATTCAGGAAGGGTGCCAGCGGTATCAATACGCGTAGGTACTCTTCGGGTAGGTACACTTCGGTGATTCGTTGATGTGAAGTGACACACGGAATTGCCATCAATATAAAGTTGTTGCTATTGAAATTACTGACGAATTGTTTGCGGTAGACCGACCGGGAAAAAGGGCTTTTAAAATATGACTTAAATGTTTGATTTTACATTTTAAATGGAAATAAAATATTTGTAGTTTTATTTCAATGCGTTTGAAGCACATTGATTTAAGTAGGTTTTTTATGTGTATGAAATGGACATAAATGTAGGTTTTGTGCAAATATATATTTGCCTAAATACTTACTGTAATTAAACTACCTAACTTCCAGACACAAAGTACCTACCCAAACATTCGTGCAATAGTACTTTGAATTGTAATAACATGACTTTTGACAGGCCAATTATAATTATCTCAGGCTTTGGGCGATTACCACTATAATTAAATTAAATGAAGACTAATAAATTCCACAACAATGCAATAGGACCTATTGGAAGGGCTGAGACATTCCTGACATTTAGTACTTCAGCCTTTGGCGGTTTATTACTTCTAAGTACCAAATTGAGTGTGGGGCTTCGATGCGACTGCCAATTGAGTACCGTCAAAAAAACAGACAAGTGTGCAGTCAGATAACTTGAAAAAAAAAGCCTTGTTTCGTATCTGCTGATCTATTTCACTGACTCATTTATTTATTCAACTTTATGCAACAAAAAGTAGATAACTGTATGGACTACATGCTTTGGCATTCTCTGTCTGTCAGCTAAGGGTGGTTGAGAGAAAATATTGTAGATGCATTGGGTTAATTCGACTGTGTCCAACGTTTAAAAAGGTATTTCAAACTTGACCAACAATAAGTGTTGCCTTAATAATCCAACGGTGTTCATTTCTTGCCTACAAATCAAACTTTTTGCTGACTGTACTAACTTAGTGATTATAGACAAGGGAAGTGTGATGGTTCCTTTTATTGTTATGAGGAGTTTGTATTGTTGCGTGGTGAGAACAATGGCAGTCTAGAGAAAAGAACTCGTCAGGAATAAAAAAAAATATAAAATCCTCGTTAGGTTCAAGTGTAAATAAACTGAGACATTTTTAACGATTCACAAAATTTTCTTTAAAATTAGATCCGGACTCAAACATTCATGTTGTTCATAGTTTTAAATAATTTAACCTACTACTAAATCAAATACAAAAGTCTGTGTAAAAAATATATAATTTTTAACAAATGTTTATCAAGCAAGGATTTCGAATAAATACGAGTAGGTATCATAAACATTACTCTAGGGCCAAGTAAGTACACATAGGTAGCGTGTTATGTCAATGTTTTGGCAAGCATTTCCTTCTAGAACACAAACCGTGGGCTTTCCTGGATTTCATATAAATTATTCAAATATTCATTATCTGTTGGGAATTGCATGTTGTCGTGTTATATATATTTTTTTTTAAACAGTAATAAAAACGTCCTGAAATATAAATCTGAATCGTATTACGTGCAAAAAATATATTATTTTCGTATGTAAAACAGTGACATTAAAATGTAATCCAATAAGTACTGTAAAAATATTTAACTATAAAACAAATTATTCCTTTAGTTTTTATAAATCACTAGCTTTTGCCCGCGACCTCGTCCGCGTGAAATTTCTTGTTTTAACATAAAATAAATCCTTTAGCTGCGCCCCGCTACATCGTTTTCGCTTATCGTTACATCTGACTTTTATTCTTTTTGATCGGCTCCTAAGGGTCGGAGTATGTTAAATAACCTATAACCTTCCTTACGAATTGGGCTATCAAATGCAAAAAGATATCCCATTCGTGAAAAAAAAACAACAAATTCCTATACAACAGTAGACGGTCTATTGCGATGCATGTATGGTTTTTGTTTTACGATTGGGGTATGAGTTTCATAGCGAATGTTGTTTAGAATGACGTGTAGAATCACTCCCCTGTCGGATGCTGGTGACTAAATCGCCACCCTGTATAGATTAATTATAATCATATTGGTCATGTAGTATGAAATATTAACGGTCCCTCTTGTGGTCTTACTCACATTCTCATATCCCACACTTAGTCAAATCCGCCACCACCTTGCTGACTGGCTGATATACTAGCATCTGCCCGCGACTTCGCCCGCGTGAAACTATCCCCCGCCCGTGCTATTACTTCGTTTTAACTTACCGTTCTTTTTCTTTCTGAGTTTTTTTAATTTTTGCTCGGGTGCTAAGGGCCGTAGCGTGATGTTAAATAGCCTATAACCTTCCTCAAAAATTGGGCTATCAAATGAAAAAATATTTTTTCATATCCGACTGGCAGTTCCAGACATTCGAGCGTTCAAACAAAAAACACAAAAAACACAAACAAACTCTTCAGTATAAATAAATGCATGAGCAATTTGTATACAGTTTGAGTCGATAAGAGAGAAAGGAAGAATAACATAATTTAATGCTTTAATTTGGTGCTACCTAAGCATTAATCCTCTGAGTCAGGCCCTGATGCTCAATTTGCATTGCTGATGGACCACCAGATGTTAAACCGGTTTCTTATTGTTCCGAGAATTAGCACCGGTGCGGTGTTCGATGTCACCAAATTATAAATATTAATATGTGGTTTTACTGAATAAATATAATGTAAACAGTGGACTAAGATTTGAAATTTTAGCTGAACCTTTTAAAACAAGCTGTGAAAGTTAGTAAAATTTTAATAATAGAAACGAATATAAAATGCACGATTAATTCAAGATTATTTTGTTAGTAGCAGCCTTGAGTCTGGATTTGTGCCTGGTTGATGGCAAGAGGCTCGCCCCCATTACATGGGACTTAAACAGAACTGGCGAAATGGGTTGGTACACCTCTGCCCAACCCTACGGGCGTGATGTTGTGATGACTGTGTTAATACCTACATAATTCTTTTGAGGCTTTCCTGTTTTGAAAGTGTACCTTTGTCACAAGCTTCTGAATGCTTTATTGTAATATGCACGTTACCACATTAAAAAGCAGTAGTTTATGATTGTATGTTCATTGCTGTATTAGGTTTATCTTACTCTATAGGAGAATAGATGTCACGCATGTATGCACAACGGCTTTTAATGGCACCAGATGAGATTGTAATATTCTACTCAACAACTACGGGGATGCATTGAATACTAATTTCTCTACAATTATTTTAATCAAGATATGTTTATGAGAAGCTGTAGCTCCGACATCTATACTTGTATACTATTATAATATTATAAAGAGGTAAAATTTGTGAGTTTATATATAAGGGGTAATCTTCGGAAATACTTGGAGCTTACTCTCTAAGTCCGTCAACGAAGATACGGTCCCGTTCGAAAGTAGATCTGGGCCGAAATACTAAAATGTGAACCCTACTACCGATTAATTGACTTCGGACGGGCTAATACACATCGGGAATAAGGACAACTGTCAAATCGTTTTGTCATAAATTTTTTGTTCGGGCTCCGGACTAATGTTATGTCCGAAAGTGACAAGGAGTAGGATATATCCGTAACTTCGGCCAAAACTACGGAGATCGTGCTTAGGGTGTAGGCCCCCTGATCCGATTCCGTAAATTCTTTCCCTAATGGGACGCATTGTCGAGTGTCATAGGATAGGATATTTTATGTTAAAACAATTAATTTCACGCGGACGTAGTTGCGAGCAGAAGCTATGTAGTTGTTTATAAACATTTAACGGAAGAATGTAAAGGCTTCCGAAGACAGACGCGACGCGGCAGTGCGCCATGACTCTAGTAGAACAATTTCTATGTAAACTTCATGGAAATTGTTCACCCAGAATCGCGTCACACCGTCGAGTCGTGCCAGTCCGCGGGAGCCTTAATGCAACATTTTACATAGAATACCTAGGGCGAGGATCGAGAACGAGGATTCTCAAATAATATCAAGGCTGAAAGCCTTTTAGCTTATTGCACCATAGCAAACGATGTTAGTACTATTGTTAAGGAATTTTATGTTATACTAGATAAGTACTGAAGGATACACAAAATGCGATAAAACTTTTCAAAAAGTTAAACAAATTTCTTTAAACATTAATGCTAATTAATGTTTAAAGAAACGTTAAAATATAATCCTAGATGCGACAGAGTAATCAATTCAAATTAGTTTATTTCACATAAAGCTACATGGGCACTTATGAAATAATAATGGTGGTGGTTGATGCACGGTTCCAATTGGTAATTTCCTATGGAAAAGAGTCGGAAAGAAAGTCCTCAGTTACTCTTTCACAATAACAAACAAAATTTGGAGTCAATTTCAGTTCAGTACTATTTCTTATTCCTCATAAAGTGTTTTCAGAGCGCGTTCACTTTAGCCTAGGGCATAGGATCTCAACCTTATTTAGCCCACCGACCACGTTGAGTTTTTTTTCTAGAGCCCCCAATTTGAAACAGCTATTACCACGATTATATCTAAACGTGTAATATTATATAATCGTAAGATCCGCCCCCTAATTTTCTCTGGTTCTACTGCCTCCCTGAAAGTCTCAAACGCCCACGAAGAGGCGTTATCGTCCACGTTGAGAACCTAAGGCCTAGGGACACCATTTAAAGCTAGTATGAGAGTACCTAGGGAATTAAGTGGCGTTCGTTGGCTATTGTTACAAACGATCAAACAGATTTGAACTTAAGCGAGTGGGAAAAGCTATTTTCTGCCAAGCCATTAGGGGGTTTAGCTAGTCATTGTCTTACTTCTAATGGTTTGAAAGCTGTTTCAGAAAAGTGTTTTGTTTTAGATTAGTTTTAGTTTCTTGAGCTTTCGATTTCTGGTAGAGTAGGTACGGTTATTCTTAGTCTATCTATTTTTCTACTATCATTTGCTAAATTAAAATTTCCAATTGTGGATTCATTACCATTTCAAAATCATTTCTGAAATAGGAATGACAAAATAGTTCAGTATTTTGTGTACGGATTAAGCCTTAATTTTACACATACCTTTAGCTACACAGCAGTTCGTATCATACATAGTCTGTACTATGCCCTTGTTTTAGAAAATTACTATACATGAACATTTTATTAACTCAATTTAATTCACCCTTGAATCAGCTGTTTTTATAACACATCAGAATTCTATCATAGTTCATCATCAAAACAATTTTACAGCACAATTTACTGCTGCTCTAGATACAACTAGGTACTTTTACTTTTTTAGAGATGACAATACAGCGATAGTTCGTAGAAAAAGTAAGTAAGCTAAGTTCAGCTCGTTTTTCGATGACAATCTATTGTGAATGGTTTAGTAGGTATTAGAAGAAGCCTAGTTTATCACAATGAGAGGTTCGGGTCAGTGGGTGACGGTGACACATCTGGAGCGGCTGTCCCGTTACTGCGCCTGCGCTGGCACCGCAGTTCCGCGTACGCAGCTCGAGCAATAAGTAATAACGTTGTTTATTATTGGCACTTATTAGCGGGTTTGAATGTTCCTTTTTCTTGCAATAATTATATACAAGCATTCGAGTGTCTAGTCGAGTAGACGCAAGAGTAGGTATTCGACGTATTTTATATATTTTTTAAATTAATGGTTTTACATGGCAAGGACGTTCGCGTACGCGTATAGCTAGCAGCGCTAGCAGCTACGGACCGAGCTATGCTCGTTTGTTAGCCTAGGATTTGTGGACCAGCCCGACTGGTAGTGTCCATGGTTCGGTACCGTATGATATAACAGGCAAGACTCGCTGACTGAAGACCTTTGTCTTCAAATATTGCGGTATAGGCGACGAGAAGACTTGTATATTTATGTTTTATCTATGGAGAAGACTTGGCGTAGTTGTCCTATTTTGTCCACAGTGTGTATAATTATTTATTTATAATTCAAAAACGAGTTTTTTGTCTATTTTGTCATAAACAAGAAAAACTGTAAAAGTCATTTGTCTATTTTGTCAGTTTTTATAAGATTTTTTCTAGTATCATGAGCAACGATCATGAGTTATTTTTATTTTTGATTATAAATTAGAATTGTTTCGATATAAAGCTTAAAAAGGCAAATATCTAACAAAAATGTTCCAACCTGTTTCCATTTCCATTGGCATATAATAATAGATATGCATATTTTTGTAAATTATAAAGTAATATGATAATTTTGGTACCAATACAATATTGAGGAGGTCCGTTTGGTCTACCTACTAACCTGCAAATGACTACAATTCGATGAAAGATATTAGAAACAAGTAAATACTCTTGGAGTAGTAAGGCAATAAGTTGAAGACTTTATCGGCAGATAGCACAGGTAGCAAGTTCTAAGGTATACCTCCATAATATTCCTGATAAGTAGACTATCTAATTAGCCATGGAATGTGGATCCGTCGCCAGCCAATCGTATCCGTTATTCGTATACCGTACACACCCTGACACCCAACTACCATGGGAAATACATAGATAACTGTACTGACTTACCTACTAGCTAGTTAGTATTACAGCAAGATAATTATTTTTACTTTGTAGATATGTAATAAGGAAATGCCAGGTGATATGAGAACTTGTTTTAAGTTCCAGGTTGGAAGATGTGGAAACCTGTATCTGATGTCGTTTTTTTAATCTGTTTTAGACTTTTTATTCGTTTTATATGAGTGTAGTGAAGGCGTCCACTGAATAAGTAAGGCGTGTTGTAAAGGATCGTTGGACTTGGGATTCAGAAAGTTATTGTCGAAATGTTGGTGTACTATACCAGTCTCCCGACTTCTTTGGGGAAAACAGGCGTCATTTTATTTTCACAATACACGATGATTTTCTAGAAAATATGAACTATGAGTTGTTTTCATGATGATAAACATTTGTGTTTCTGTTGTCGACAGGTTCAAAATGAGAGCGATACTAGCGACGTTGGCCGTCCTGGCGGTCGCAACGACTGCAATAGAAGGTAAGAAAATATTTGTCAAAGTAAACACCAGATATTAGAATCCAAGTGCTACAAAATAAAAGGGAATTTGATAGCTGTAAACACTGCAAATATTGAAAAAGCATGGTGCGAAGTGTTGTGGGGAATATTGCAGTAAATCTAATAGCTAAGTATTAACTAATACAAAAAATACAAAATACAAAAAGTTTTATTGGCTAAAAGAAAAGGTGATGACAGACAGTAATTTTACTTTGACACAATTAAGTTTGTACATCACAATTTTTTGGTTTGACCGTTGATCCCCAAACTAAGCAGGGCTTGTATCTTGGGGGTCGAAATGCGAATGAGCAGAAAGAAGAATAATGAATGAATGAATGAATGACTGAGAAATATGAATGAATGTGAATATGATTATGAATGAGAATAATGTTCGATTCTCAGGTTGGGTAAAGTGTTATTGGATTTTTCCATCACGAATTTTTTTCCATTAGGCATTTTACAGTAGCAGACCTGAGTCTGAATGTGTGCTTGGTTGATGGCATTCAGCTCGCCCCCTATTACATGGGACTTAAACATAATTGACGTAATGTGGGTATACTATGGGTACACTTCTGCCTAAGCTTTTATGAAAACAGGCGTTTTGTTATGCAAAGCATTGCACTGTTACCAAAATCAAGATTCAATATTAGCAGTAAAACAAAACCATCAATATTAATCTTATCTACCAGAATAATTAATGTCTCTCCTCACGATTTGAGGCGACTTATCTGACACTGAAGCTTACCATTGGTAACTCCGACCGATGGATTAACGGGCTCTTCATAACAAAGGGTTTAAGGCGACATAAATCAATCTCCCGTTTAACTGCCACTAAGTTGGGCTTAACCCCGCTTATCTCGTGTTGCGAGTTTTATACGAAGTTAGCGTTATCTATCGTTGTATTGACGGGAAACTTGTTTCTGTTGACGTTTAATGTTGTGGGTGACTTATTGATTTAATTTCAAAATTCTAAGCTGGGAAAACACCACAAATTTTTTACTTGATAAAAATGCTGGTAATGATGTGTTTGTTTTGGCGTCGATTCTTTCAATATGTGCCTCCGTTCTAAGGGGCCGTATAGGTTATTAAGGGTCAACAGTCTTGGGTAACGCATTAGTGTTATAATCTTTGGCAACGTAGATTGGTAATCGCAGTACATGTTCTGAATTTAGATTCTTGCATCTTTACTTCTCCTCTCTTATAATATCTTTAGCAAGCAAAGAGATATTCAATAGAATAGTTAGATAAAATATCAGATAGGTCAAATGGGTGCCATAAAATTATTGGTTCTATATAAAGTTACTCATTTCGAACTTTATCTTTTACAATATTGATAGTTATTATCAGCTTGTTACATCTATTTCTTGTTGTTTCTACAGCGGACAGCAAAGCGCGTATAGTATGTTACTTCAGCAACTGGGCGGTGTACCGGCCTGGTGTGGGTCGCTACGGCATTGAAGATATCCCCGTGGACCTCTGTACCCACATTATCTACTCCTTCATCGGCGTCACTGAGAAGAGCAATGAGGTCCTCATTATTGACCCTGAGGTGAGCAACAATTTTTTTTAAAGATTTTCTTAAATTACATATTGATGCCCTTTTTTCATTTTTATTAGATTTTTGTGTCCCAATGCAGGGAAAAGGCCCTCCCTTCCCTCTTTATGCGTTTACTTTAGAAAAAAGGTTTCTAAAACTCTTCCGTCGGGGCATAATCAGGATAATATTGTAACAAGGGCGTTTCCTGCAAAATAATGCTGGAAAACCTGCTACTTATGTAGGTAATCAAAATAGGTTTAGTACTCGTAATATGATATTTCTTATAAGCAGATTGTTGTTGTTTCCTATGATATTGTGTGCATACTGAAGGTCATGGAGAGTTTCTTCCCCCTTTGTCTGTTAGCCATTTCACTGTCATAAAATATCATCTTTCCAGCTCGACATAGAGAAGAGTGGCTTCAAAAACTTCACGGAGCTGCGCAAGTCTCACCCCAACGTCAAGTTCATGGTGGCCGTGGGAGGCTGGGCCGAGGGCGGCTCCAAGTACTCGCACATGGTCGGGCAGAAACAGACGAGGATGGCATTCGTCAGGAGTGTTGTTGGTGAGTAAGAGGAACTGATATGACAAAGCCTAGATTTGTTGTTTATTTATTTATTACCTTCTGCCCGCGATTTCGTCCGTGTGAAATTTCTTGTCGCATCGCATTTCCTGTCAGCGCTTTCACTTCGTTTTCGCTTAGCGTTCTTTATGGTTTTATACTTTTTGGTCGGCTCTTAAGGACCATAGCACGTTAAATAGCTGATAGCCTTCCTCAAGAATTGGGCTATCAAATGCAAAAAAAAAAATAATCCGACCGGTAGTTCCAGAGATTTTACTCCCTACATACAAACTTATAAACAAATAAATAAACAGATTTTACTTCTTTATTGACCGAGCGAGCGCGAAGCGTCTCCGTTTCAGCTTGGGCAAAAATGCTTTCGTATATCCGGATTTCCGGCGGATATCCGGCTGTTCTCCTCTACAGGTCGCATTTCTCAACCAGTTCTCGTGTAATTTTGTGAGTAGGTTCGATAATTATATGGAATTTTTTGGTCGATTCAGTTTTTCGATTTTTTTTTAATGGCGGTGTTAAGGGGGTTGAAAATGTCAAAACAAAACATTTTCAGCCATTTCGCGCTCTTTGCGCGCGCTTTGTTTTAAGGATTTTGTTTAAGGTGCGCGGTGAATATTTATTCAGTTTTAAGCTAGGCAAAGACAGACTCGCCGAGGTCTACGGCTCACAGAGCCACTAGTAATATTAGTATAGATTGAGGACCTCGAACAAAAGATCACAAATTATAAAAAAAATAAGTTATTGTCTCGTGCACTTCTTCAATTTCTCGCACATTCAACCTCTTTTGTACATGAATAGGTTCTACATTTCACTGGATTAGAAATTGGTTGGTAATAATCCTCCCATGCATTTATTACTCACGTCTTGTTAGTCAGCAAAATGCACTATGGATAAACCAGTATAGTATTACCAGTATTACAGTACCATAGTAGTATTATAGTACCAGTATTTTGGGAATAGGAAAACAATTTAAGCGTCCCCAAAACAAGGAAGTTTGGACGTAAAATGTATCAAGTGTTGTGACTCACAATCTAGCCGTAAATTATGCACTGTTGTGGTGTTTTGTAGAATATTTATTTCCTCATATGTTACCAAGATTCTTTATTTTATTGTTAACATAGTCTCGTCGAGCGACTCCCGCAAGGAAAATAAAAGAAATCACAAAATGGTGGAATTTGTTTGCAGACTGGATATTTTCTCTGAATGGCAGCTAGCGACATGTTTAAAGTATTAAGCTACATTTATTGACAAATATTTCTCAAGAAACTGGGTTACTTGTTTCGTACTTTCTAGAATAAAATCGAAAAGAAAACTTGCTAACATTCGTAAACATTGTCACGGTATCATAATAACACAAGGAAGTAAAATGTCTTGTCACATAAGAAGACGCTTTTAAATTTTCGTCCACGATAACTTTATAACGTGATCGTATTTCCATACATTTTATGGACGTGGACGTGGATGTCCGAGATAATAGCGTCACGTTAGAAATTATAAAAGCACACAGCCATCGATTTGTTTTCTGGTGAGAAACAATAATCCTAACTAATATTATAAATGCGAAAGTAAGTTTGTTTGTTTGTTACGCTTTCACGCTAAAACGGCTTAGCAGATTTGGATGAAATTTGAGACATGGGTAGACCATGACCTGAGTTAGGACATAGGATATCCAGATATTCCAACGGGATCAAGACTAATGCGGGTAAATCCGCGGGGCACAGCTGGTTGACTAATAAGCAGCGTACAAAACGATTCAACAATTTTGTTTATATAAATTCTCATTCACCAAAGATTTATCGAGATTGTCTTATTAAATAGCAGAGACGCAAATTGTATCAAGGGACTGGTATTCAATCTATTTTTCAATTTTCGCGTTACATCTACCAAAAGTAGGCAAACAAATATAATATCAATATTCGCGAACGTCGAGTGTGTAAATATACGTATACCTAATATTTGTCAAAATATCTATATCTTGATATGAGAAAGTTATTCTATCTTGGAGCTCAAATCGTATCGCTGTTTCCATAATACTGGGTTACTCTTTTTCGTCTAGACATCTTAGTTCCAAGCTTTGACTTCTTAATTAGTTAAGTGGAAGTTTCAGCTGTTATCTGGAAACCGCAGAACTTATTAGAGGTATTAAAACCCTTGTATAATAGAGAAGTATCTTGTAAAACCGTAGTAAAATGAAAGATCAATATCTTAGCATGGACGTCCCTAGCTTAAGTAGATAGCACTTTAAACCCTTGAGACTTAAAAAAGACTTTAGTAACTTTAAAAGTTCTTCTATTTTCTTTCCACAGACTTCTTAAAGAAGTACAACTTCGACGGTTTGGACCTGGACTGGGAGTACCCTGGTGCTGCTGACCGTGGAGGCTCCTTCTCCGATAAGGACCGGTTTCTCTACTTCGTGCAGGAGCTGAAGAGGGCCTTCATCAGGGAGAAGAAGGGATGGGAACTAACTGCTGCTGTGCCTCTCGCCAACTTTAGACTGATGGAGGGATACCATGTACCGGATCTTTGCCAGTAAGTGTTGTTTTTCAAAGCCGCTTTAGGCAAAGGGGCTTTAAAAGATGACGTTTTATCCAAAGAATCAGAGCTATATTCCTCGTCATGGAACAACATCATTCAAAAAGTGCCCTAAATATATCAGTATCCAACAAAACTCTTACTAAAACTAGCCAGTTCAACCATGCTTCATAAGCAATTAGGACAATATTTTGCAGCGACGAAAAGTTTGTAACAATTTAATAGTTCAAAACACTTTTATCGCTACAAAGTTACTGGCGCTACATAAATAACATTGGTAGGAAGGCTGAAAAGAAAACAAACATTGTTCTGAAGTGTTTTAAAACTTGTAGTTTTGAGAGTGTGCTAAGATTTAGTGTGCTTCAATGATCTTTTGGCGCTCGAATGACGTTGGCATGGGGGCGCTGCTGGTAAACAGTTGTGTAACTGTTTTGTGAAATGTATCGAAAAAACAAGATGGCGGCGTTAGTTCCAATTTTGCCCACACGCCAAGATATCCATGTACAGCTATACTTGTGTTGCAGGGAGCTGGATGCTATTCACGTGATGTCGTACGATCTGCGAGGAAATTGGGCCGGGTTCGCTGATGTGCACTCGCCTTTGTACAAGCGTCCTCATGACCAGTGGGCTTATGAGAAACTTAATGTGGTAAGTACTTTCAAGATTATGCTGAGAAGTTCCTATGATTACTTGTCAAAACTTAAAAAAATATAAATTACAATGTGGATGTGATACAGCTTTCTAGGTAAAAAGGTTTTGTGTCAATCCGATTATAAAAGAAAGAGAGAAATGGATTTTTCTATTTTCACTGACTACTATTTCTCAAGAGTCATGAAACTCCTACTGAGAAGCTTGGTAAAGAAAATAAGTTGAATCAAAACTGCTATCTTCGCAGCTGAGGCTATTCGAGAAAATCTTAGGGAAATTTTCTTTAGAAATAAAAAAAATACATGTATTCTTTTCAGAACGATGGCTTAGCACTCTGGGAAGAGAAGGGCTGTCCTAGCAACAAGCTGGTAGTCGGCATTCCTTTCTACGGTCGCTCGTTCACTCTGTCAGCTGGTAACAACAACTATGGTCTCGGCACGTACATCAACAAGGAGGCTGGAGGTGGTGACCCTGCTCCCTTCACTAATGCTACTGGATTCTGGGCTTATTATGAGGTAATCTTTAATTTATGATGATTTGATGGCATACAAACCGAACCACCTGATGTAAAGTAGTTGCCGTTATCTATAGGCATCTGCAATATCAGAGGAATCCCAAATGCGTCGCCATCCAGGAGACTAAACTAAAAAATCGCATGTGCGCGTAATTATACCATAACTTTAGAACAGGAACATAGCAAAGTTGTTTTTCCTCGCGTGGATCAGCATCCTAATTGCGTAACACTATCTATCACAATCTGAATAATTTTTAAGCCTATTGCTAACCCATTGCTTCATATGTTCGAAAAATGTGTCTGCTCAACAACGTAAATAACGCAATGAATGTTGTTGAACGGTTAAAATGAAAGCTATTCCGACTGTTAGTCTGTTACGCTATCACCCTGCAGCTACTTTGATTTGTACCTCAGTATAGCTCTATTCATTTAATCGTAACCTATAAACACGTGTAACTGGTAGGAATTGTTAAATTGTTTGATCGTAAGTAGGCAGAGATTAATGTTTTAAACTTGGTTACCTACCAAAAAGCAATTTTCAAACCTACAGGAAATTGCCAAAGTATCTTATCTACCTAGTTAGAAGTTATGAGTTATCCCATAAGTACGGTGGCATTTATATTCATACTACTTTATTCTACATTTCCAGATCTGTACCGAAGTCGACAAGAAAGACTCCGGCTGGACCAAGAAGTGGGACGAGAGTGGCAAGTGCCCCTATGCCTACAAGGGAACACAGTGGGTCGGCTACGAGGACCCTAAAAGTGTGGAGATCAAGATGAACTGGATCAAGGAGAAGGGCTATCTCGGAGCCATGACCTGGGCTATTGACATGGATGATTTCAAGGGACTTTGTGGACCTGAGAACCCTCTGATCAAGCTTTTACATAAGCATATGAGCAGTTATACCGTCCCGCCACCTCGTACCGGAAATACTACGCCTACGGTAAGTGTTTATTAATCATGCTATATTGTTTAAGTAAAGTAAAAACTTAAATTCCCATACCAGATCGAAGTACTTTAGTTTACTCGCAAGAAAGTACTTTAGTTTACTCGCAAGAGAACAGTCATTTAACGAAATATACCCATGGTGGTATTACAAATACCACGCACTGAAAGTCCATTGTTCCAAACCAAATATTTGAAATCAATTCGTCATAATGAATTACGATTTTTATCCTTTTGCTTTTCCTAACTGGAAACCATAAATACAGTTGACTAATAAACTTTCCCAACGTTTGGGCGAAGTAGACACGCGCGATTAATCGCAACAGAAACAAATGGATGGACTATTACTCATATTGATATAAATCTTAGCCTGAATGGGCGCGCCCGCCGTCCACGACGTCCGACCCGGCCGAGGGAGAGCCGATAGTCACGACTGCAAAGCCGACTACTACTACAAAGACCACTACTACAAAGACAAGCACTGCCAAGCCTGCGACCACGGCGCGACCAACAACGACGAAAGCGCCTCAAGTTGTCCAAATCGAGGATGATGAGAACGATATCGCTGTGAGACCAGAGCCTCCTAAGGTCCCTGAGACTCCTGTGAAGCCTGCAGTTGATGTGCCTGTAGCTCCTGAACCACCTATTGTAAGATATAATATTTTATTTATAACATATTTTAGATGTTTTGTTCTTGGTGGAGTTTGTTGTTAATAAAACTGTTATTTTGCAGGAGAACGAGATCGATAATCACGATGTGTGCAACTCTGAAGACGATTATGTGCCCGACAAGAAGAAGTGCAATAAGGTAAGGTTTCGTGCATTATACAGTTGAAAGTTAAGATGAATTATTTTTCTATTTGCTACGTCCTTGTGTCAAAAATTAATAAGTAATGTTTTTCCACAGTACTGGCGCTGCGTCAACGGCGAAGGAGTGCAATTCACCTGCCAGTCAGGAACAGTGTTCAACGTCAAGCTGAACGTTTGCGACTGGCCCGACAACGCGGACCGTGCCGACTGCGAGCCTTAGACTAGTCGACCATGAACAGGACGCCATGCTGGTCATTGTAGAGATACCGTTTGATCGAAATCGTATTTGCTTTGCAAAACAGCTGATAAATTATGTTGCTCCGTTGCGGGTTGTATCTCGGTTCAATCTAGAAAGGACCTGCTATTCGGATGTACGTCAAGATGTCTGTCAATAAAGGAGCAATTAGCAAATGACAATTTTGCCGTGCACCAGTATGTTTCATTTCTAGGCTGGATAGCAAGACTCATTTTCAGTAGTAAGGTCTTGATTTTCCGCCTTTATTAAATTCAGTCTTTATAAAATAAAACAAAAAAGGTCTCTTAGATCAGTTTATGTGGTTTGGCTGTTCGGTGACTTGATTTTGATAAAATGGTGTCTCTCCTCTACGCAATGAATCATAATAATGGTCGTATTTACGAAGTTTTAGGTTACTGAACAATATTGTCGTATTTTGTTATCATGTTGGAACATAATACGCCAATGTTTTCTTGCGTCTCTATATTTTAAGTGGGTAGGCTTATTGTGATAGATATTTATTTACCTATGTAAATACTGTGTTTCTTACTTAAATACTGATGCGTTTTAATTGGGAATACAGTATAACTATATAATTCCTAATTAAAGCATTTTTGGTAAGAAAGCAACAAAATATAAAAACATTGAGAATATAGTGTATCACTGCCTTAAAATCGTGTACAAGACTGCATCAATAAGAAATAATTATAAAATAAGAATCTATATAACTATTAGCGCTTTATCAACACCTTTGTGTTTCTGTCTTTTATAAATACAAACAACAAGAAAGATTTGAATAAGTTGCGAAAACAGGGACGCTCTTATTTTCTCATTCTAGTTTATTAAGAACTTGCAGTTTCCGCCGATAACTCTATTCAGCTGTTATAAAGTTACGGCAGAAAATTGTATTTATTTTATAAATTTTGTTTCGACTTCGGAAGCCAATTAGACTGCTCTCGGCTTCGGGGATTTAAATGAATTTCCCCGGCACTTGTCGCGGGAGTCGGTTGTTTAACCACTCCTAGCGTAATTTATTTATTTTAATAATTTTAAGACAATAAATTATGGTAAAAATCTGGCTGTGTTTTTGTTGTTTGTCCCTAAAGTTTTGGTGTTTAAATAAATGGATTAAATTAGACTTCTGCATTTGCATGATTGCGAGGTCTGTGAGATTAGATTTAGGCAGTGCCGGTATTAACAATACAGGCGCCTTGAGCGAAATTTTAGCGGCCCCCTCTCCCCTCTTGGCGATTAGAGAGGGGAGAAAAATTTCAGCACTCCGCCTAGGTTTTCTTATGTCCAAAGAAATAGGAGTTACTTTGTCGGCTTATGCAGAAAAGTTTGAGAATTCAGAGAATGTGAGTTGCAAGAGCAGGCGAAGAGATCTCAACATTTTTTTTTGGTTTTCTAACTCTAAACGAACTAAATCAAAAGTACTCTGCAGGCGCCAGAGGTGATGGGGCGCCTAGTCACATCCCCTTCGGCGACCCGTCACATCCGGCACCCTGGGCGATCGCCCAGCCGCGCCCTACCCTAAAGCCGGCACTGGATTTATGTTTTTTGAACACAAGGAAAACCGTGGTTGGTTTTTGTGCTGCACATTATGCCGGTTGCAGACCAGACCTAAGCTTAGTTAATTTACCTTAGCTCGCATAGCTGAGGTAATTTTGCATACTTGTGTACAGACCACAAAGTATGAATACAAGCATGAAACATTACCTCAATTATGCGAGCTTAACTAGCTTAGCGTAGCTCTTGGTCTGCAACCGGCTTTAATCTGGTGTTTCCGGTGAAAATTATTCTTTTAAGACAGATATATAGGTAAACCACAATAGAGAGAGCCTTCTTATACCCATATTATTTTTCCTTAAGGCCCCCTTGCGCGTTCATTGGATATCCTAAGTAACTCTGAGTTAACAGCTAGCTCAGGGTTAATCACATAATTCATTTTGCGACACCAAGAGTTAGAGGTAAACGTAGGGTTAAACTTTTAAATATTTAACCCACCGATGTGGTAGAGTTAAGTCGCTAAACTTTGGGTTAGTGTTAGTAATGTTAAAATAAATTGACGTTATGCGATACCGCTGATAACTTATTTGTATTTTATTTTATTCCACTTTATAGTAATTGAAAATTAGGTACTATATCAGCAGGTAATATATTCATCATCATTATCATCGTCATCAGCTTATATTCGTAATATATTCATAAACGCATAAAAATAAATACAAATTACAAAAAACTCAAAATTATTATCATATTTTTCCTTATCCTGACGTTTTCGTAAATCATCGAGATATAAGTACTAACGTTAGTACTTATATCTCGATGTCGTAAATCAATAAACTAAATCTCCGTGGATACCACATATAATACGATTAAAATGAAATGTCATGGTATAAAATTAAAAGACAAGAAAGTATTACGTATCGTTAATGTAGTGTCAAACAGAAACAAATACAGTTTCGTCTAAGCTTTTCGTATCAATTTCAAAACATCCATATTGAAACTCAAAGGAAATCGACAAACATCGTAAACGAAATAACTTTGCTGTTCTATGATAAACTGATTCGAAAACACTTCCCCGATCCATACAAAATAACGTTGTATTGTATCACATTGCTTGTTTAAAAGAATCAGGCGCTTTTTTCTCTTACTGAAAACGTGTTCGAAATCACGGATTACCAGACATGTTTAGTGGTTAAATCACGTGATATTGTGTTTTTTTTCAAAGGGTTTGCGAAGGGTATTCGGCCGTTTAAATATCATGTGGATATTGTACCGCTTAGCAGGCGCTTAGAATATTATATTATTCGGATGATACCTACTTGCTTTACATATAGAGTTTTTACGTACGAGGAACGTATTAAAGTAATAAATTATCCTACTAATATTTAAATGTCCAAGTTTGTATGTTTGGCTGTTTGTTAGATACTCAATCACGCAAAAACGGCTGAACGGATTTGTATGAAATTTGGATCACAGATAGTTTATAAGTTGGATTAACACATTGGATACTTTTATACCGGTGGTATGTTCCCGTGGGATGATTTCCTACATCCACGTGGGTGACGCCGCGGGCAAAAACTAGTGTAAACTGTGTGGTTAATTGGAATCTGATGGTGTCACGCCACCATTTTGTGCTCAACGTGATAAATGGCGGCCAAATATTTTTGTTTAATTTGCCGAATCTATTAATTACTTCATTCAAAGTTCTAACTTTATCAGCAGAATCTGTGCCGAGCAGGCAATTATAATAAGTAAACGAATTCGTTTCATCAACGTTATTTTGCGTTCTATTTGAATCTCAGATTAGGTAAAAGGATATCTTTCAGTTATGGTTCAGGGCATTATTTTCACTCATTTGAAGTCTTTTCCTTCTATAAAAGTACATAATATGTCCTGATAAGTCTCTTAATTCGAAAATGTGCTGTCAAATTTTCATTCTTAGACACGAGGGTTACACCATCAATTTGATATCAATTTGATGCGAGGGGTTGGTCAGATTGACGATAAACTTTCTAATCGTGTGATGCGTAGATTGATAAATTAATGTCCCACATTAATTGAGTTTTAAATGCTTATTTTAATATACAGTATGTATCAGAAATGCGTGGTCATATTTAAGGTTGTATGGTACAGACCATCAAATTGAACAACTTTCTCCATGGCACCAACATTGTAGTCGTAAAAATCGTAAAAATAATCAGCCGTTCCATACAAAACTTCAATACCTACTCGACCCAAATGTATGGAACTGCTGACAATTTTTTCGCGACGATACAATTTTTTTTTACGAAAAATCATAAAAGATTTACGCGGCGAGGGGACTATTCGACCCTATTGGTACCTTGTCATTAAATTAAGTATTTATTTCTCGCACAGTTATAATATTACTTCGCAGGTATACCCTGGGATGCCTGAATGTCTATTTTTACTTGACCTTTGTATGTGGGGGAAATTGCCTCCGTACTTAATGAATGCATTATGAATGAACGTAGGCGGTCTTGAAAGGTATTTAAGTTACGCAGAAAAACTTGTCAAAAAGAAACGTATCTATAACTTAATAATGTTTTAATATTAAACTAGCTACCTACGTACTTTTCCCAGAACAAGGTTGTATTTTCTGTAAAAATGGCGTATTCAGCATCTTTCAATCCAAAATAGGTTACCTAGAACTTAGGAATACGGATGAAGCTTTTTATTAAGAAATGTTGAATTTAAGCTCGTTTTTACTAATACTAGGCGACAACTAAATTAATGTCTTACTAAAAGCGCGCTGATGGATTTTCAACGGTTTGCTTAGCGACAAGTGCGACAACAGTTGAAAATCCAACAGCGCACTTTTAGCGGTCATAAGTCTGTGATAAGATTTAGGCGCCGTCAAACGGCGTGAATAGGGATGCAGATTGTTCGAAAGAGTTACCGTGGCCCTGGCGCACAGGCAACTGAAGGAACACGGGTGGGTTTTAGTCAGTAAGAGTCTGACACGCCCTTCCGCTCCGCCCAGAGCGGGAGACGTCATCTGATGATTTCCCAACCAATAAAAAAAAAAAAAAAGGGATTTTAACATTGAAATAATATAGTTTGTTGCCAACAAGGGCACTTAATCGTTAATTATAATGCAGTTAACACATTAGAGTTCTTTTCGGCAACAAACTATATTATTTCAATGTTCAAATTCCTTTTAAAGTTTTGTCTCGATTGACCCCTGGATCCCTATTCACCCCGTTTGACGGTATTAGAATAATGACTTCCTTCTCAAAAATTGGCGAGAAAAGGTACTACCATATTCGCTTAACTTTAAAAATAAACTAGAAATGGCATTTCAGACGCACACTGCACAGTAATCTATAAAAGTTCAATGTAAACACATATTTACACACGCAGGGTGTTAAAATACAGGGTATGTGTTTAAGACAGCGAAAAGATAGATGTCTGCCACACGATTACATCTTCGAACACCCACAGCTTCAAAGTTTTTAGCAGCTCGTTAAAGCGAACCGGAGTTTAACAGCTCGTTAAGCATTAATTAATTAGTTACAAAGGCACGTTATGTGTGTTATTGTAACCTTTGGTTAGTTAATTATGATAATATCGTGGGCTCTAGCGTTATTAATGTGAATAGGTCGATTAGAGTTGGTATCTTGTATGTATGTGGGCGGTGACTTAAATAGTCATAAGTTTGCTTTTTATGTTTTGATTATCGAGCTATTTTTGTTGTTGAATGTCAGTAGGATAAGTCTGGCTTCATAATCATTCATTTACCTACCCAATGAAAAACGTGTTTACACATTTACACATGTCTAAGAATAAGAATAGCATAATCAGCCTATAATGTTCCTACTGCTGGGACACGGGCCTCCTTTCTTCGAGAGGGAGTGGTCTGTAATCTACTTAGCGGGCCCAGTGCGGATTGGTAAATGTTACTTGTCGTCGGATTTTTGGTTCTACGGCATCTGCCGCGCTAATTAGAAGTTGCAGTAAGGAAGTTATTCGTAGTTTCGAGTAAAAAATAGCGCCCAAATTTTTTATTTCTTTTTTGTAGGGATATTTTTGAAGTTTTGCAGATATGTTTTGATTTACATGTAGAGCTGAATACGCAGTTTCAGAAGAACTAACCCAATTCTCTATAAGTTTAATAAAACAATAAAAAAACTATCTGTGCTTTGCAGGATCTTCATGACTAAATCCAGTATTACAAGCTTTATCAGCAGTTATTTTGGAGTTACTGCGCTTTCTACTAACAAACGCAGATTACTGCGCTTATTTTATTTTTAACAGACTTCAAAAAAAGGAGGCTTTTTTATGTTTGATAGCTCAGAACTTTTTCTGGGTGAACCGATTTGCATGATCTTTTTTTATTTGAAAGCTGGTGCTTCACATGTGGTCCCATTTAAATTTGATCAAGTACTGACCAGTAGTTTTTGGTTATCCCAAATAATGCGTATTTTTTCCACTTGGTTTATATTGATGATGTTATAATAATTTCCTGTTACGGTTATGTACATATCAAGTAGTGATATACGAATGTATGTGGACCTACCCCACATACATTCGTATCAACAACGCATCGCATCGCATTCGTTCAACTAAAAAGTGAAAAATAAAAAATAAATTACAAAAAATCAACCTACTTCAAAAAAAAAATACACAAAAAAACGTAAAAAAATAACTTTAATTTAGGAAGTCGGTGGCCAAAAATGAAAATACACAACCAAAGACACCGACTTCCGAAATTAAAGTTATTTTTCACGTTTTTTGTGTTTTTTTAAAGTCAGTTGTTTTTTTGTAAAAAAGTTTTTATATTTTATTATTATTATCCCTCCGACTACAAATTATAAAAATAGTGCAATAGTGACTTATAGCTAATTAAAAATATTATTTTAATATGAAAAAGAACACACTTACTTGGTTATATTCATCCTAACCACTTCTTAATGAAATAATGAAGGATAAACGCAGTCACACATCGTCCTGCATTTTACATATTAAGTATTGTCTCTTCTTTCAATTAGAATGGAGCGCTTAGAAAAAGTGCAGTTCTAATATTACTGCATTTATAAGTAGTACCCCTTAAATTATTAACTGAACATAGTTTACAAACCAGAACAGCAGTAAGTGTTTCTTACTTGAAAATGTGTGTGTGTGTGTGTGTGTGTGAAATAAATTATGTTCAAACAAATACTGGAAGGCAAAGAGCAGTAATGTGTCTTACTGCAGTTGTGTTTAGTAATTTACTTCTCAGCAAGAAACATGCTGCATTTTTGCTTATTATAAGTACCATTTCCCGAACAACGATCAAAATAAGGATCAAATCACTATATAGAGCTCATTACGAGGATTCCGAATCTATAAGTAACTCAATTTTCCAAATATCCTTCCTTGCTGTGTGTCTAATTAGCGCGGCAGATGCCGGTTTCCTCAAGATGTTTTACTTCACCGTTTTGAAAGCAGTGGTGATGAACTTATTTACACAAAATAAAGCGCCTACCTGGGTTCGAACCCACGACCTACAAATCGTAAGTCGGGGCCGTTACCACTGGGTTACCACTGCTGTTCATGAATAAGAATAACAATAATTTATTTGCATAAAATATACCTTTTTTTTGTTACCAATTGTAATAGTTTGTGGTTCAATGTACCTACAGGCCATATTTTGCCTAGTTAGGGCATGCAAATTAATTTTACATTAATACCTATTAGATACTTATTTTAGTAAAATGTACAGAATATACAAATAGGTACATAATTATGTTCTCATAGAAATTTTAAATTGATTTAAATTTTAAGTTATACTACATAATGATAAATAAGTTTGCACCGTTATCTATGGTATTTTATGTTTTTCCTTTGCGTTATCAGAATACGAGGTCGAGTTTTATCGAAGACACTATGGTGTTCCGTATTTTAATATTATTTTAATTTATTTATAGAACGGAGTGATTACTATGTTCTCTAACACCACAAAATAAATAAAGTCTTTTGGTAACTAAAAGTTTAGCAAATAATTTACGTAAAATAGAAACAGTACTGTGAAAAATAATACCAATAAGCTGAAAATAAAAACAAAAAGATTTGGGCTCGTCCGGGATTTGAACCCGGGACCTCTCGCACCCTAAGCGAAAATCATACCCCTAGACCAACGAGCCAACTGTATGAACAGTCGAAATAGCAGTTCCAATTAGACGTGAACACTGAACATAAATGTTTAAAAAGAGAAAGGTACCTACGCCCACACGTGATTGGCTGGTTACCGCACCCATCGTCCAATACGGAGCAGCGATGTTATAAAAATCACGCGCCGGCGGTCGAAAGAATGCGTATCTCGCACATTATCACGCATATGGAATTAGCATCGTTTTCTAACATTAGTCTTTTTTGTTTTAAATTAATTGATAATTATCTTGATTTAGTATTTGTAAATAGGTACCTACATAGCATTTATCTAATAATTGGGACAACTGACATTTTATTTTAAGATCTGCGTTTTCTTCTATTAGGGAAATCCTGAAATTTAAAATAATACCATTACCTATGCTACATTGGCTACATAGTAGATACTTATTCATTTTTCACTCTTTAATTTGTGGTTTATTAGGTATATTGTAGATGACGTCACACACACCACGTGTTGTTTTCGTACCTACCTATAGCTTGACGGATTCGAAAATGAATTGGACTGCTTGACCTGACTAGCCTGATTAGACTTCTAATAACTAAGTTATCTACTAATTGTTTTTTAGGTAGGTACTTATTAATTTAACCCAAAAAAAAAACGTACTTATAATTAAACTTGTTACCCTATATTTATGGTACGTTTATAAATTAGTAGTCAACGTGGCTTAATTTATTATTTACCTATCACACACTGGTTGTAGGTAGGACTTTTTATTGGAAAAAGCTATGAGCTTGCCTAGGTCTGTCAAAGAAATCGCCGAGGATCGACCGACCCCTATCAAGTACCAATTAGTATTAATTGAATATTTGAAAAAGGAACAGAACCTTCCACATGTGTGTTTGTGGTTCATTTCTTTACACTTCGACGTACAAAATCAGGTTATTCAATAAGGTTTTAATGAGGTCGAAATTCGAAACGATAACTGGCCACCAAGCTCTTGTCACGGAAAGTTCGCCTTTAATTTTATGTAGCTATGGTTGCTTTATCAGTGTGTTTTGAATGTAATGTTCTTATCAACCTTGTCAATGAGCTTTGTAGGCACAAGCATCAGATAGTGGGGGGAAATATTTTTGTACGCGTTATATTTTTAGTGTTATCTAAATTATTGGATAAAGTGGATTGTATGGAATATCTATACTTGATATTGAATCCACTGAAAGGTTACGGCAGAACGTTTTTATTGTTGTTTGGTACCAGGATAAGTGTTTTTGTTTGAGAAGGGTCATTTGTGACAGAGCTGGCAGATAGGCCATCTGATGTTAAGTGATATCTTTCTTATTAAATCTAACATACCTCGCAGGTCACGTCCACGTCTCTTTCACCTAGCACGTCTCTACGTCATTGGATGTTGCCCTGTCAGTCACAGGAAAATTTGACGGCCAGTAATTTGAGTGGGTAATTTCCCCGGTTTCTTTTCCTTTACCTACATCCGAATATAAATGCTAGGGTTGAGTGCTCCAAGTTATTTATAAGACATAATGTAATAGGAGGCGAGCCTATTGCCGTCAACTAGACCCAGTCCCAGACATAGGGTTGCTATTAAGAAACGAATGGAATAAATAACTCAGTATACCTAACATTTTTCCCGACCAGCACCCTAATTGCGTAACACACTATCTATCACAATCTGAATCATTTTGAAGCCTATTGCTAATCCATTGCTTCAGAATGTTCGAAAAATTTGTGTTCTCAACAACGTAGGTAAATAACCATTGATGTACAAGATACCTTAAATAAAGTATTTGGAATACAAAATGCTAAATACTTTTAAATTAAGTATTTCAGATACCAGATGCAAATAACTTTCTGGAATGGTATTTGAAATACTCGATATAAAATACGTATCTTTTGAATACTTTTTATAAGTAGATAAAATACTTTTGTAAAAAAACATATTTTTTTAATGAAAGTTTTTTTTTTTACATGTAAATCGCGTTGATCGTGCAAGTCAAGGCTCAAGAAAAGACTCAATCTTCTCATAGCTCCGACCGACCGACCAAACTTTTACATATCTCCCTCAAATACAGACTATTATGCGGAATAATTAAAAATGACACGAGTCAAGAGGCATAGCCGATGACATTTTGTAGAAAGAAAGAATTGCCACGCCATCTATCAATTTGGCCCCAGACTAAAGATTCAATGGCGCGTTCGTTTTATCTACGACAACATTGACATTTAAAATTAATGTCACCTAAGATGTCACAATAGAAGAATCAGTTATCTATTACTAAAAGTATTTTAGTAAACATAGTATCTTCAAAATACTAAGATACCAAACAATAGTTATTTGTGCAACAAGAGAGCAAAGTCGTTTTTTGCTGCGAGTGCTGATTTTGAATCCTGAGCAAGCGAAGGATTCAACGATTGAATCACGAGCGTAGCGAGTGATTCTAAAGTTGAATCCTGAGTGTGGCGAGGGATTCAAAGACACGAGATGCAAAAAACTTTGCTCTCGTGTAACACACATAACTTTTCACTTCAGCAGCGAGAACACTTTAGGAGATAAAATAATAAACAGGAATAGATTGAAATAACTATTCATTGTGAATCAAAATAATTAAGATTGTAGGTAGAGGTACCAATTCAATAAAATGGAACATTTTAAAAGTTAAAAGTAAAATTACTGCAATTCTGCAAATTAAAAGTAACCCGCTCTTTTATTTAAATTAAGGCGTGTTCGGAAATAGCACCCATGATATTTTATTATTCAAAATATATTACGTAACATTATTGAAACTAGAAATAAATATGTACATGTTAAATATCAGTTTTATTTGCAGTAAATACTTATTTTCGTTTAAATACAACAATAAGTTAAAAATTCAATAAATTACATTAAAAGACATAATTATCTTTTTGAAAAATTTCTTTAGTTAGTACGAAATTCCGAACGTGTTTGTCTTTGAGGTCGAATTCAAAATCGGAACTTCGAAAGGGCTGATCTTTGTCTCTCTCTCTTTCTAATGGCGGGAAAGAGATAGAGTGTGAATGTTTCGAATTGTATGATTAACCCAAGGATAAATAAGATATTCGCGGCTTTCTGAAAAAAAATAATTAAAAAGTTACTTGGTCTCACTCAGTGAGCAAAATCGCATTTTGCTCACTGATTTCAGGCAGCAAAACCTACATGTTTGAGCTACTGAAGTGAAAAAGGTATTTAAATACAAGATACGAAATGAAATTAAAAAAGGTTTTATAGTTACAAGATGAATATATGTATTTTGTATCTTGTATCTGTATTTCAGATACTTGTGTCTTAGATAAGTTACATCTCTGTAAATAACGCAAAGAAAGTTGCCGATCTGCCAAAATGAAAGCTATTCCTACTGTTAGTGTTTTACGCAATTACCCCGCTGCCTCTAATTGCGTAACATACTATCAGTCATAATCTGAATCATTTTGAACCATATTCCTAATACATTGGTTGATATGTACGACAAAATTGTCTGCTCAACAACGTAAATAACGCAATGAATGTTGTTGAACTGTTAAAATGAAACCCATTCCTACTGTTAGTGTGTTACACAATTACCCCGCTGGTGTTGTACCGCAGACTGACAGATTTGTGAGACGAAAAATTTACACTTAAAAAACTATTATGACATTTTAGTTTCTAGAGTAGGAACCTACCTAGTTACCGTCAAACGGGGTGAATTAGGAACGCAGGGGTGAATCGGAACGAAACTTTAAAAGGGATTTTAACATCGAAATAATATAATTTGTTGCCAACACGGCACTTAATCGTTAATTATAATACAGTAAACACATTAGAGCCCTTTTTGGCAACAAAATATATTATTTCAACTTTAAAATCTCTTTTAAAGTTTCGTTCCGATTTACCCCTGCGTTCCTATTCACCCTGTTTGACGGTACTTAATATGTCGCATAAAGGAAGCCGCTAGCCGTTACCTACTCTAGCCGAGTCATGGCTTCGTAGAACTTCTAAAAGCCGTTGTTACCAACAAAATTCCCTCGAATCACTGTTGAAGTTGGTGTTCCTTACAGCCACGACACCAATGTGGTCTTAGCCTGAGTGACGTGTGACGTCAGCATAATGGCGGATACGATTTGTCATCGAGTAAGTTCAGGCGAATATTATAATAAACACATTACCCTCCTTTGCGTCGCGCAGTCGGTAATAAGGCCTGCAGTGGTGCGTATGACTATAGCAGAATTGAAGACCTGACGCTTTCTTACCTACTTAAACCTTTTTAGGAGTTAGGTTCTCCGAATAACCGGGATATTGATCGGACATAATATGCAAACAAACCGCCGTATCTATTTATGTTGTCATTGCAGTGTCTGATGGAATGATGGAAATATTAGAAAATACATACCCAATCATGTACAGGCACATTATATGATTTGGTATCTCTGATATTAGCCAGAAATTTTATAATAAGCGCTCAGCTTAAGTACAAAGGTACGTATATCAGATGGCACTAAAATAACTGATAGTTTCTTATCATTCTAAGCCATTCTAAGTTATCACTGAAACCGCATATATTATTTACGCGGCACAGGGCTTTCACTGAGGGTCAAGTTTACAGTACTCGTGTTACAAAGATTAGTTACCTAAATAGACAACATAATACCTCTATGGCTTTCATAAATTATGTGAAACATTACAATTAAACGCATGTACCTAATAGAAATAAAAAAGTTATTACAACAATTTTTTCTACTAGGTTCTGCCCGACTTCGTCCACGTGAAATTTCTTGTTTCCCCGACCCACCGCGTCCGTCGAATCGCCCGCCCGACGTATTACTTCGTTTTCGCTTAGCGTTCTTTCAGACATTTTTATATTTGCTCGGCTCCTAAGTGTCGTAGTGTGATAAAGGGCTATCCATTGCAAAAATAATTTTTCAAATCCGACTGGTTGTTGCAGAGATTAGCGCGTCCAAACAAACAAACAAAGTCATCAGCTTTTACTATGTTAGTTTATTAATATTGTTTAAAGATAATCATTTTTTTAGTTGAAATTAATCTTTCAATACTATTTTTAGAAAGCAATTAATCAGTGGGTAGACGACCTCCTCCTGTATAAAATACGCAACAGGTAACGTTGATTACATTATCATGCCAGTGTAGACGCTCAGTAATTAAAAATAATTCAAATTGTGTCAATTTACGCCTGAGTTTTGATTAATGTTACTGAAATTTTCAAGAATATATAAGTAGTTTGCAATGTTTGAAAAAACTGAAGAGATGTTTTAGGATTTAGTTCTCGAGGATAATGAACGAAATCATTACCTACAATTTCGGACAACTTCGTAATTTTTTTTCTGAATTCTCAACAAAGTAACCAATATTCCTCCTTAATATCAATAAAAATGTGCATAACCTACGTTTACGGTAGAACTCAAAAGAAAATTAAGAGCTACGTTGTAAAATGTAGTAAAAGTGCAAATGTAATGTGAACCCGCGCATCGGGCCGCGCACAAGCGAAGCGGGTTGACTCCGCTCCGAACGCTAGTAGCCTCGGAGAAAGCGCGGGTGCTGTCCTCACGCTACCGTTTGCCGCCATTGCCGAGCTTTCCCGCGAAAAACTTATCATAGACTATACACGCATTATAAAATATAAACGTAGTAATTATTAAAAAAAGAAGAATACAGGAAAATGCGTATTTGTAATTTTTTTTTAAGTGCGTTCTAAAACAGTTCGCAAGTATGGGTTGAATTCGATTTGTGGAAAATAGAAAGTAATTTAGTAAAATTGACGTAAAAATTAAGTGAAAATTGAAAAAAAGATGATTTATTGTTTAACAGTTTTTGTGCTACGGACTAGTGAAAGTTATGGAAGAAAGGAAAATTTTAACAAAATGCCGTAACAGGTAAGTTCAACGTAGTTTTTACTTTCCTATTTTAAGTAAATACATTTATGAAAAGTTACTAAAATGTACTTGAGTGCATAGTGTAGAATTTTTTATTGTATAATTATATCGATTTTATTTTATTTAAGAAATATGGAATTAATGTCATTTTAATTCCACGTTAGCCCTTGTAAGCATATGATTATGTTAAATTAAGTATAATGCGCTGAAAATGGTTTTGCAATGCAGTTTGTGTGGCCTTGTATTAAAATGTTCATAAAGAATAGAAGCCACAATTACATTTTTAATGACATGAACGTGCATAGAAATGAATGATTGAAACGTATCGCATAAAACACATTATAAAAGCAATTTCCATGTCAAATGAAATTAGGAGACGACATAAATTGAAAATTACTTTCGTAAAAAAATGGGGATAATGAGCTAAATTAAAATTAATTTCTGAAGCAATTAATCAATTAAGAGACCCGATAAATGAAGCCATAAGAACGGAAAAAAGTTTTTCCGAAAGCCGTACAGTTTAAAACCCGATAATGAAGCACATTTAGACCTGAGTGAATTTACAGTTTGTAATTAGACGACCAATGGTTGCTGAAATGAAAACTAGAACAACGAAAACACGGCTGAGTTATGGCGTTCTAATGGTTAAAGTTGGGGAGTTTGGGAGGGAGTTAAACGGGCAATTGTATTGCAGTTAGGTAACTATAATTTAGACGACGTCCATCCCGCCATCCCGTCAGCGTCTCAAATTATTTCGAAGTGCGATTGCTTGACAAATTGCTTTAGTTGGGCACCTGGGAGTTGCGCGGGGCTTTTGATCTGTATTGTAATTAATGTATTGTGTATGTATTGTGACGAGGTAAAATTATAAATTTATTATGCATTTTTGTAAAATTACTATTTATATCTCGTGGTATAGTTCTGCATTTAAAAAAGGTTCGGACTCTGTTTTCGTCCACTTAAAGTATCGGCAAATATTTTCGTTCGAACTGGGTTCTTCATGAAAGGTTTACAAAAAAAAATGCTCTATTTTTAGATTCCATTCGCTTCATTTAATGTCGGAATTGCACGATATTTGGTTAGTGAAAAAAAAAAGTCCCGTTTCATTAGTGCAGCCTCTGTTTGTGCTTGATTAAAAACCAGTTTTTGAGTCGGTAAGCAATTATTATTCACCTTTCATTATATCGAAATGTCTGAAAAACCGAAAATAAAACCGATTTTACTTCTAGTCTGGGCCATATCATTTACATAAAATTTTCTGTAACACCTTAAAGTGGCTATAGAGTGACTCACAAAAATAAAAGACGAACAAATGCGTTTTATGGCTGAAACTCTGGTTGTCAATGACCATTGTTATGATTGAGAGTAGAAAATAGGTTTATGGGCTCTAAAAATACCTACAAATTGTAGGTATTATGTCTCAAATTCCCACAGAAGCTACTCATGTTTCTGTAATAGGATTTATAAATGAAAACATGAAAAGGGTCTTATAAAGTCGGTAACGCATCAGTAATCCCACTGTTGCAGGTGGCGTGAATGGTAACCATTCCGTCGTACCTTTGGGGCGAGTAACGATTTTACCTTTTTCACAAGGCGCAGTTAATTTTTCCTCTCATTTTCTTTCATCGAGAATATCTTTGTCGATTATACATCTTCTTTTTTGATCGTGAATTCGTGATCCAGACATAAATTGGCGCTGATCAAAAATGAAAATTCACTTAAACCATAATTTGATGGTAAGGAGATATTTTCCTCAAGAGCCAATACCTTGGAGAAGTAAATTTAAAAAAAGAAGCTCTTTTCCTGAGCTGAGGGGATATTATTTGGAGTCGGTCACGTAGTGATAAGGTCTGACCGTAAATCGAGTCCGACGATGCATTGAAAAGAAAATTGTTCGTTTTTAGAAAAGGTACCGTCTGATATGGATCTTATTCATTGGTTAGTATGTAGGATATACTGAGTAACATTGAATATATCCTTGACATGGCGATATAATAATGATCCTTGACATAAAATGCGTACTAAACAAATCTGTACATAAAACTAATTTCTGCTAATCTTATCTATATCAACAATAGATACTGGAGAAGGTCGTGGATGTAACGTCACTGGAAGATTTACTGTTCTTGATGAAGGCATGCGTGCCGCTTCACTGGCTCTAAGCCAAATTATTTTTTGCCAAATCTGCGAGAATCGTACTAATAAATTCGACGAAGGTCGAGGGTTCCCTTGTATAAAATTATAATTCTGTAATTTTACGCTGTATTGCTTGTAAGAAGTCGGAAGAGGCTATTCTGTGGAATTGTATAATTGTAGCTAGATAGGTATATAGAACAATTTTCATTTGTGAGAGGGACTTTATCCAGCTCTTCTATGAGTCAATTGGTTTTTTCATTAAAAATATCCTGCAATCAACAATTTATTTGACAACTTTATATAGTTATGGAAATTTTCTCTTCGGCCGTTCATTAATCGGTCAGAGGTCTAAATTCGGCAAAGGTACACTTTTTGTCGTCTACTCCTTAAAATACTCCTTTACGGAGAGAAAGATTGATGGTGTAGTCATTAGGAGCTCTATAATTAAAGACATTATGGTTTTATAGAATGCTAATGGGTTTATGAAACGACTGTCGCCTGACCTCTATAACTCGTTTAGTTAATTTCCAAGTTATTAGGAGATTAAGTGAAATTGTTACATTGTGTTTTCTGTTTTACGATATTATTTTGTGTGTTTTTTTTAAATGTTTTTAAAGAAACCGGCTTTAAAAGATTTGGGACATACGTTCTTAAGGCTATGCTGGCCGAATTAATTTAATATTGAGTAATTTTTGCTGACATAATTGAAAAAGATTTTCTAAAATAATACAGTTTTCTTTACAGACCTACGTGACTTGTAAATTTTGCTATAGTAACACTTCTTACATATTTCAATTTCAATCACATTAGGAACGTTATTTTTCCTGTGTCACAATAGAATTTTAATACATTGGTCAATGTAGTTTATAAAACGATTGATTCTAGATACCTAGAAATTAATATTCAGTTAAGTTGCTAACAGAAATGGCGACGTGTACAGATAATGAATGAAGCAAGGATATATGATATTATTAAGCATTAAAACACGGTGCGTCACATTCTGTTGTATCTGCCTACCCCAATTCCCATGGGGCTAAATTGCAGCCAGTTTATGTACGTAAACGAATATATAAATAGGTATGTATTGCTGTTAGAAAAAAAGTTTGAAATATTCACACGGTAAAAAGTACTTAATACAAAAAAATCTAGTCGAGTTTACTTAGAAAAAATAGATAAATTATCTAGCATCAATTATTTCTCTATAGCGACAGAAATTTGTGTTTTCTTGACTGATGAAATTGAATGTCTTATATAAATTAGAAAAGTCTGAAGTACTCCTACCTTCGAACATTATTTAGTTGTTACAATAGACTTTTTTACGGTACCTAATGTCACTACATTTTTCGTTCGTTTTTTTTTATAGCTAACTAGCTTCTGCTCGCGACTTCATCCGCGTGAAATTTCTTGTTTCAACATAAAAATGTATCCTATGGCACTCGGCAATACTGTAGCCTCCCGAGTTCCCATTAGTGAAACAAATAACGGAATTGGATCAATAGTTCCGAAGATTACCACATACAAACTCAACAACTTTACTTTTTTATAATACCTCGTGTAAAGAGGGAAGGCAGGCCTTTACCCTGTAGTGGGACAACATAGGCACTAGCCTGTATTGTCCCACGGCAGGGCAAATTCCTCCCTCTCCCTTTTCCTAATAGTAGTATAGATAATTAAATGAGACAGACTTTAGTCAATAATTGTCTACAAAGCGACCTAATTCATCAATAGTTAACCATAATTATCCTAAGTTTGTAATCAATATCACTTACTAGCCTATATTGTCCCACTGTAATGAAAAGGCCTCCCTTTCTCTTTTCCTAATATTAGTATAGAATATTAAATGAGACAGAGTTTAGTCAATAACAGTCTACTAAGCGACCAAATTTATCAATAGTTAACCATAATTACCCTAAGTTTGTAATCAATATCACTTATCGGTAAAATGTGGGTGTACAAAACTAGACCCAGAGGCAACTAATATTACAATTTTATATTGACAGTAATTTTAATTCATAATGACAAATCTTAAATACAATATTATAAGCTAACACTAAAATATATACATATTTATTGAAGATCTCATTGGGCATTAAAAACTTCGTCCGCATCGCTGTGAAAATTGCTCAAAAGGCTGGCAGCATTGCCACGTTAGATGGCAATGCTGCAATATTCAAATTGTAGGATAAACTTGTGATTTATTGTAACTGAAAACTATCTTTCATATTATAAGGTAAAATAATACACAGGTTGACTTTGAATTTATTGGTTATCTTTCGGAGGGTATCTACTAGCATTCATGATCTTTTAATGTGGGATCGAACAGACAAAAAACATCTGGTACCTACTTAATTTTTGCAAAAATGCAATATGAAATAATGAAAATCTTTGAACCAGAGGGCCTAGACGTGACAGAAGTGACATTCTATCAGTGATAACGATGATGGAAAAGTCAAAAATGTATTGAATTGACATATAAAGCTGCGACCAGATAGGTTCTTTTGTCCGTACCGTTCCTCCGTTCCGTATCCACGTCTTGATCCAAGAACGCTAGTTTGGACGCGAGGGATCGAGGAAGGGATCGCAATATCATGCTGCGTTTTGCGGAAATTTTACTTGGATTGTTTTGTGATATTAAAGTTTTAACTACAAAGAGTGTTTTGGTATACACAATGAATTTTTGGCCATTTGTGGGTCGGATCCTTTGCGTTTTGAACTACTTCCGATGTCACTCGTCCAGGCCCTCTGAACCTTTTTCAATATTTAGGTGTTGGTCTCATAATTCTCAGAAGCACCCCGGAGTCAGGATTTGTGCCCGGTTGATGGTAATAGACTCGCCCGCTGTTACATGGGGCTTAAATAAAACTGGCGAAATGTGGGTGTACAATACAGCTCTGCCTTAGGTACCCTTGTGGGATTATAGGCATGATGTCATATTATGTGTCTTATACATATTAAAAGTAAATAGATAGAATATTCTCGAATCATGAATATTTTCACACCTTGAAAAATTGCGAATGATATTAAAAGTTTTTTCGTTCTTAAAACCGCCTCAAACACACACAACTTTAATATTTTCTCTATAATAAAATATTTCTCATAATTCCATTCTTCCTATTTATCTTCTTCCTTGTTTGTCTAATACAAGTAGGTATATACACAACCGCTTGACGAAATGGTGGCGGATAAATAGTTGGCCGTCGAGCAAATATTGTAAAGATCGGGGGATCTAAAGGTTCTCCGGGGACTTTGAGTGTGTACCTACATTTGCGCGGGTACACAAACAGGATCCCGCATAAATACTCTATGTACACACTTGTACATATTTGTGTATTTGTTTGTACATAGGTTTGTTCACCCATGCATGTTAGACTCAGTTTTTATACAATGATATCTTTCGGTGCTGTGAGAGAATAAATATGGGAAACAACGATGGGCGGTGACATAATCCTACTAAATAATATTTTAAGTTACGCGATATTGTATTTATTGGTAGTTCGTAACACGTAGGTATCTATAGACAGTGACTAGTCTAGATTATGGAAGAAAATTATGTTTTTTAATTTGTTTTGTAGCCATCGCAACCACAGGTTCATTTTTTTATTTTCTTTAGTTCTTTCTTTGCCGTGTGATTTTAGTATGTGCTATTGTGATGATTCTCTTAAGTTTGACTGGGCTTAAAAATAACTTTTGAGAATTCCCATATCAAGTACAAGTTTTGAGAGACCACTTGCGAAATATAATACAAGACCACATCATTTGCTAACACCAACATCATATTCATTTGTTTATGCTTAGCCCTGTTAAACCATACAGACTGATGCTGTAAAGGCTCCTAAAAACAGGTGCGATACGCGATGCGAATCGCACGCGACGCAATGGCACTGCTAGTCGCGCGACATGTGGTGCCTTTGTGTCGCGTGCGGTAACGCGGTAACTAGAAGGATAATAATTGATAAAGCAATCGCGGTTGTTTGGCGGCGGCCCAGCACTGCGGGCACGACCAGCTCGCTTGCCACAATATTGATTCAGATATAAGCACTTGCGAACTTGTTAATCACGTAACGAGACAGGTCAATAAGGATACAAGCAACATTTAAGAAGATTGGTAGATATTGAATTAGCAAGAGTACAGTTCTTAACAACATACTGAACGGCTTAATTATACTAAATAAATAAATAGATTAAACTTATTTTTAGCCATAAAAACAGGTTATAGAAAACCGTTAGACTCTACCTAGCTATCAAGCCAGGGTCTAACAGGGTATGGAAGAAGTCAATGGCTCCTGAAATACACCTGTATTTTTCAGTGACTTTTTCCATTTAGGTTACAATTCAGCAAGTTTTATGCAGCGAAATGTGATACAATTATATTACTTAAAATTGAGTTAAAAATTTAATTTAAGCACTAAAAATAAAATTAGAATTAAAGCAAGTAAATAATTTAATTTAATCAAAAAACAAAATTACAATAAAATCAGGACTAAAACAAAATTTTCTTAAAAATTTAAAACAGTATTAATATTAAAATCAACATTAAAATTAGAACAAAAACAAATTACAATAAAACTAAGAGTAAACAAAATAAAATTAAAAATGAAAATAACATAAAAGTATACTGCATAGTCTATGTACCACTGGCAAAGTTGTAGGTGGGTTTATAGTTAAAATATTAGGTCTTTACCTATGAAATTGCCGTTCTGCAGTACTGGCCATTTCAAATCAAAATAATTTTTGTTTGGCTATGAATTCTAATTTCAAATTAATTTTATTTTAAAAACATGGATTTTTTTTTCTAAAAGTAGTCATTTCTTTATTGATTAGTGTTACATTTTCATCGCATTTCAATCTTTTTCGTCATCATGGATACGTTAAAAATTCGAGTAATTATGGAATATGAGTACCGTCGTGGCAGCAACGCGGCACAAGCGGCACGCAACATCAACGACGTTTACGGAGCTAACTCTACAAACCAACGCACCACCTGTTATTGGTTTGCTCGCTTCCGTTCTGGAAATTTCGACCTGAAAAATGAACCTCGCGGTCGTCCGAAGACTTTGGTCGACAATGACGAATTAAAGGCGATTGTGGAAGCTGATGATACACAATCTACGGCTGAATTAGCAGCAGCTTTCGACGTTAGCGTCAAAACAATATTGGTCCATTTGCGTCAAATTGGCAAGGTAAAAAAGCTTGACAAATGGGTGCCCCACGAACTCAATGATCGCCAGCGCGAAGTACGCGTCGAGACGTGCCTTGCACTGCTCAACAGACACACAAATGAAGGAATTTTGAACCGCATTGTTACCTGCGATGAAAAATGGATTCTGTTTGATAACCGTAAGCGCTCAGCAAGTTGGTTGGATCCTGGTTCAGCACCTAAACAATGCCCTAAACGAAAACTTACCCCTAGAAAAGTGATGGTCACTGTTTGGTGGTCTAGCGCCGGTGTGATTCATCACAGCTTCTTACCAAACGGGGTGAGCATTACTGCAGATGTGTACTGTGAAGAACTGAACACAATGATGGAGAAGCTGGCGCATCTCCAACCAGCATTGGTCAATCGCTCGTCTCCGCTGCTCCTGCACGACAACGCGCGACCTCATACTGCACAGCAGACGGTCTCCAAGTTGCAAGAACTGGGGTTGGAAGCTCTCCGTCATCCGCCCTACTCACCAGACCTTGCGCCTACAGACTACTACTTTTTCCAGAATTTGGATAACTTCTTGGCGGGAAAAAAATTTAATACCCGAGAGGCAGTACAAAATGCCTTTGAAGAATTTGTTGCCTCCCGTCCAGCTGATTTCTTTAAGAAGGGCATCAATAAACTGCCACTGCGATGGCAAAGATGCATTGATTGCATGGGTGATTACTTCGATTAATACAAATAAAAAATTCATGAAAAAAATTCGTTTAAATTTTTTCATACAAAACGGCAATTTCATAGGTAAAGACCTATTATATCAGTTTATGTAAACCATATCAGCAAAGGAGCTTGGCTTTTGCAAAAACGAATATTCTCTGTGTATTTAATAAAAAAATAGAATACACGAGGTATATATATATATATAGTCGTGTATTGTACACGACATAACGATACGAGAGGGGGTCTCTCCACAATAAAAATTGATGAAACAGGTACTTTGTTAAAGATGAGCTAAAGCAAACATATTTATGATTACTAATATCTACCCCATATAACATTATACACAATTTAATGCAAGGCGTTATATTTTATATGAATATACAGGGTGTAAAAAGACCCATCACATAGCCGTCCACTACCCGTCCACTACGCATTCTGTACATCAAACTAAGTAACATGGCACAAAAATAATTACTGCGAAACGAATTTTATTTTTTGTGTGAAAAAACCGCTGTTTACGGTAGTGCGCAACGTAACACACGCAAACCATCGCGCTTATGGGTGCATGAAATGGTACAGGGGTCGTGGGGGTATTTAAAGTTGTGTTATAATATTAAAAACTTGTTTTCATAAATAAACGTCAGTAAAAGTTGGAATTTTGACCTTCAATATCTCCGTAACCAGAAGGTTCCCACGTATGGTCCAGTACAAAAAAAATGTTTACAATGACGGAGAGTACAAGTGACTCTCGGCTTCCTTAAGTGTCTTTTTACACCCTTTACTGGTAGTGGTTTTTTGGTTTACTGGTAGTGCTGAGCATGAGGTCCTGGGTTCGATTCCCAGGTCAGGCAAAGTGTTATTGGGTTTTTCCGTCAAAAATTTCCCAGTAGCAGCTTGAGGTCTGGATTTGTGCCCGGTTGATAGCAATTTATAGGCCCGCCACCTATTCCATGGGACTTAAATTTAACTGGCGAAATGTGGGTGGTACTCCTCTTGCTTACCCTTCGGGGAAAAATAGGCGTGATGTTATGTTACGTAAAATTTAAACACTTTTCCTCTACACCCATTTTTTATGTGGTATTACCTTGTCAACTTTTATAATAACACGGATGACAAGAGACTTATAAAAACGTGCTTCCTATTTTTTGTAAATTTTGCGAATAACATGGATGATATGAGCCTATTAAAAAGGTGCCTTCTATCTTTGAGCTTCGAGATTAACGTGGACATAGAAGCGTGTGTTAATCAGAATAATTAGTTACTCTTTAGGGACAGTTACGCACTCTACATAGTTCAGTAGCACGCCACAAATTGAAGCACAGTTTATAAATAATTACCTTCATTATTATACTGCTTGTAATAATGATACATAACGCCTGAATTCCCTTTTATGGGTGTATACCTATATTACATCAGCTTTGTTAGTCACCTTATAAAAATGCCAGAGCAATGGATCCCATTCATTCGTTACACAAGTTTTGCATTGTAAGCAAAAAAGATAACAACCCAAAAGAGAATAAAAACATGAAAATTACAAAAACTTGAATTATTTTTAAAAATTCAACACCCCGTCTGAATTTTATCTCGTTACTTTTTCGGTGAGGACGCAATTGACATCACAAGATGTCTGCGAAAAATATGAAAAAAAAATAACCATGAGCGTTTTGAAAAGATAACCTGTAGGTTTATTAAGTATGTTTTGTTTGTTTTTTATTCTATTTACTTGTATATGTTGTGTTGTGTGCTTTGTAGTCTGTGCTAAACAAATGTATTTTCTTTCTTTCTATTTCGGGTGGTCTGGAGTTCTGACTCACAGAGTTGTATTACGGACTTGAAATCTGGCCAAAATGCTTAGGTATAGAGTAATCTTGGCGGGAAAGGGGTCTAACCACTTACCACACGGACGAAATTAGAACCAAAACGTAGTTAAACATTCAAATAGGCAGGTACGAGTTAAAAGGAAAGTTTACAGTGTATCTGGTTTCAGTTGTTACATAATATGTAGAGGATTTAATTATGTACATCCTTATTATCGGAACAAGAGCGAACATTGATGAATTTTGCAGCAAAATGTTTGGCAGTTAAACAATTTTTCGAAAAATTAACAAACTACTTTCAAGCCTTATCACGCGCTAACCATATTTCCATTTTGTGATCGCAGTATGCAGTGTCCTCTCCTTCGACAATTTACAATGTCACAGAATAATAAAACATGTAACGGAGCAATCTGTGGGATTAAACAGGAAACAAGGAAGTAACGAACGTCGGAATCAAGGAAGTAACAAATGTCGGACTTAATGTAAAAGCTAATACCGGGAGGGAGTAATATGAAAATTAAAAAAGAAAAAACAACTGACACTAAAACTGCAATTACTTATCTCACTGTTCGAATGGGTGAGCACCCATGCACACAGTGAGAATAGTAATTGCAGTTTGCTACATCATTATAATTTTTAACTTCAGAGATATAAAAATAAATCGATGTATTACTTACGATTAATGTTGACATGTTGTTGAATGTCGTAGGAAATCATAATGATGAAGGCAATTATTATCTCTTATCTAAGTATAGAAAAACTAGCTTCTGCCCGCGACTTTGTCCGCCTGAAATTTCTGATTCCCCCGACGTACCCTGTCTCATCGCATCGCATCGTCTGCCCGCGCTATTACTTCGTTTTCGCTTAGTGTTCTTTCAGTTCTTTTTTCCTTTTGCTCGTCTCCTAAGGGTCCTAGCGTGATGTTCAATAGCTTATAGTCTTCCTTAAGAATTGGGCTAGCAAATGCAAAAAAAAATTTTGAAATCTGACTGGTAGTTCCAGAGATTACCCCATACATACAAACAAAAAAAATTACCTCTTTATAATATTAGTATAGATATAAAATAGCTAACAATATGTATAAAATGTGGATACGAGTATCTTCACATTGTATACAGCGTAGGTATAACTTCTTGAATACAAAATTCTTCAACATTCGTTGTATATCGTATGGAAACGTTTGAGGTCCCAAGGCATTTGATGGGAAAAATTTCAAATAGGTACCTATGCCTATTTTGTATAAAACTTTATCGGTCATTTTTAGTGCTTTTCTAACACTTCAATCTAATATTAAGTGTCTACATAATAACGTGCCCATATTCTTCACAATAATAAACTATGACATAAATAAGTATTAGAAAGAATAGCCTTTTTGACTTTATAGACCAGAATAAATCTCTATGACGTGTTTACGACTCACATTACCTTTTTACTGACCTATTATGATAGTTATTGTATTGTCGGATAAACCACCTTTAAGAGAAACTAATATATAAAAGATATCAAGTATATGAAGTCTTATTATACCTCTTTAATGGACGTTCGTCTGGCTGAAACATGTGTGGTTATTTTGGTGACAATAGAGTATTTATATAGAAATGTGCCTATCAGTGTCAGGCCAACTCCTCAGCAAATAGATGTTCTCGTGTTATGAAAAAAGTTGGTAGAATAACATTTATGTATTCCATTATCACTTGTCGTTTGTTTTGATTAATTTATTTAATAAATGTCTAAAAATGCCTAAGAATAACTGGTATTCGAAGCACCTAATAAGTAGTACTTTTTACAATAATTAAATTAAAATACCTATGTAGATTTATACAAACCAATGAACCAAACCAAACCGTCTGACTTTCACATTGATTGACATTTCGACCGGCCGTCGGTCGCCGTCGACAGAATATTTCTGTACTTGTATTTATTTATGTTAAGTTTTATAACAAGAAATTGCTTGAATTTTAATCATACTTGGTCTTGAACCATCACTTTAGAGAATATTCAAGTAAAAAAGTATTATGCAAGAAGATTAAGCGGGCCCTTGGAAATGATAATATCGATCGGAGTCGCCGGGCGCCTGCAAGACTAATGGCGATTCCGAGAATGTTCGCCTTTCGCTTATTTTGCTATCGATGCCCGCTTGTGACTTTACCATTGAAATTTTGTTTTGAAATAGAAGTAAATTTATAATACAATTGACCTATAGTTCTGTCAATTTGCCGAATGGTTGTTCATTTGTTTTAACAGGTTAATTCTTCAACACCAATTTTATCTCAATCTTGTCACTACTAGCGTTTTGGCCACTTTTCCCATTGCCAGTGATGCGGAACAATTTTTGGATGCCCAATAGCTGGGTCTACACCGGACGATCGACATTTGAATCGGCACTCCACGCCGATCGTGGATCGGAGATTTTATCGCACAATCCGTTTTAGGAAACCAGCGATCCTGCCGCGCGCTCCTGTGCCGATCCACGTTTTAGCTATATTAAGTTCAGTTGAAATTATCGCATTACTCATATTGCCCGATCACCCGATCTCCACTGAGCGCGCGAAACGGCTGAGGCACAAGGAACATATTTACTTTGCTGAGGCGCCTTTGAGCTTTGTCAAAAAATCGAGAGCGCTCGGATCGGGCCGCTCCACGGGGAGCGCGCGCTCCCTCGCGTGCGCTCGGATCGCGCGCGGAGCGTCCACACCGCCCGCGCATTTGGATTGCGCTCCTGCTGCGCCCTCCGGGCGATGAGCTCTACTCCTTTTTTTATATAACACGCAACATACATAACTTAATATCACGTCTGTATTCCCCTAAGTGTTAGGCAGAGGTGTATTTATAGTACACCCACATTTCGCCAGTTATGTTTAAGTCCCTTGTAATAGGGGCGAGCCTATTTAAACAGGGTGGCAGGGATATCGACGCGCAAACTGTAACCATGAATTCAGCACATGATTCTAGAGCCCTAGCGTAGAAATAAAAGGCCGGTCATCAAAAAAAAAATCTGCTGTTTCATAGGTGTCCCTACGCCAATACAGCAATTGTTTTTTAAAATAATTGATCAAGAATTGCAACGCAGGGGGCTTCAGAATCATGTACTGAATCCATGGTGACAGGTTGCATGTCGATGTCCCTGCCACCCTATAAACTTGTACATAATATATAATATTTTACTGTTAGCTTCTATATTTTATTTAAGATGACCATGCATTGATTGAAATCAATTTTGTCACTGACAATCGGAGATGTATTTATTTTAGGTTGCATCTGTAATTAAGAAAATAATAAGTTTTCATCCAAGTTTTAAGTTTTTCTTAGCAACATATTGTGATGGAGATGTTTTTGAAGTATCCAAATGACAATTTGTTGCTAAGAAACAGCTCAAACATACCAAAAGAGTCCAAATGTAGGTATAATTTTAATGAAAAAGTTGTATAAGAACGAAAATAGAATTTTACATAATCCGACATTGAACCAAAAGGGCAGGATTTCCAATATCAAGGACATACTTACACACATGATAATACATGCTTTATTTATTATGCGGGAACATTTTTATGACGGCGTTGAATATGAATTAAGTTCCTGTAATGTGGAACACGACGCGTTCTGACTTCTGATCAACAAGCTTCGATGATGATGTCACTTTGCCTGTACGAGTATCTTGATTATAAAGTACCTACTGTTTTTCACCAATAAATAGCTAACTCAAACCCATACAATTACTTCAACAAAACCAATTACAGGCACTTTTGAATTTTTTTATGGGATTTTTTCGTTCATAGATTCGTTGACCAATTACCTAAATTATTATTTGAAATTAGACTAGACTACATTCAGTTGAATTGCCTTTGAGTATAACTTAAGAATACCAATTGTTTTCAGACTTTTAAAAATAGAAGCAAAAAAATTTTTGTTATGGGCGTATAAATGATGTGCAATAAATAAGTTACGGAAACCATAAACAGAGGGCGTTGTCTATAATTCTTCAAAATTAAAAAGTCGGCTCTCAGTGGCAGCGATGCGGTGCAATTTATAGCACGCATTAACTCTCCTCACAATGGGCTCAAATGCTTGATAATGTCAATTAGCGACTAAAGCGGAATTTTCGCAGTTAAGTAGCTGATATTAAGCTTGATTGTGGGAAAGACTTGCTATCGTTAGAGATTGGAAAGGAGCACTGAATAAGTAAAGAGCAGTTATAAAAAAAAAATACATACATGTATAACATGCAGCACTAAGGCGGAGGACATCGTGGAGTACGTGCGCCAGAAGACGACCTACACGCCGAGGTGAGGGTGCAGTTAATGGAGTCGCACCGTAACGTCAACTCCAAAGCGTTCGTGGTGCGAGTACCAAATTGTTACTTGTCCGTCGTCTTGGAAGAAGACTTTTGGCCGCAGGACGTAGTGCTCCGTCGCTTCCGCGGGCAAATACCACAGGACAGCACAAGGACAAGCTAGTGAAGTGAAGTGCTATTAACATACATAGTTTAAGCATTAGTTTTATTATGTACATTTTAGTTTGTTATTTTGTACTTTGTGTGTTTTATCTATGGGCCTCAGTTGCCTGACAATAAAGGAATTATTATTATTATTATCACACGCCTGTAATCCCCGGAGGGTTAGGCAGAGGCCTATTGCCATCAACCGGGCACAATTCCAGACTTCGGGCTGCTACTGAGGAATTCCCGATATAAAAACCCAAGAACACTTTGCCCGACCGAGAATCGAACCCAGGACATCAACCTCAACAAAAGAAAAAGAAATGGAGGACACATTTGCACTTAAAACTATTAAACTGAATAGAAACAGTCTAGTATTCGGGTATTAAGTCAATGGACATAAAATTGAAAACCCTATTGCCTAGTGAAGATTTATCAGTACCCTTCCAAGAAGGTTTTCAATTTAAAATAGCAGTCTGATAGATAAATCTTGTTTCAAACACTAATCATTGGGTCCAACAGTAACTCGTGGGCACTTAACTGGATTTTTCCACAGCCATGATTTATTATAAAAAGCGCAACCATTTTTGAATTTCCGTTTTGGGAGATAAATTATTATCGCTATAGCAACACTGACGCGGACACCCTTGGTCCCTTTACCGGATTTAACATATCCAAGTGAAGGGCGGGCATTTTGGGTCTTTCTTATGTAATTTTGACGTTCCAAAAGTGCTGATTCTCAGCCTAATTTGAATAAACGACTTTTGATTTTCATTTTAATCACGTTGAAAGATTATGCAAAGGTTGTATGTATGCAGCGGAAAAGCTATATTTTTAGACCAAATTTGTTTTTTTTTTTTCTGTGTTTTTTACTAACACCATAATGGTGAAAGCTTTCCTTGGTTTCATATTGTATGATTTTAAAAAGTCTTCGATAGATAGGCCGCTCTGTCACGTCCAGGCATGGCATAAAACGTGACCAAACAGATTATGATCAGAAAGTAGGCGGTAGAATCTCCCTTAAAGAGGTGTTGAGAAGTTTCCTGCTTATGAAAACTGTTTGTTATTGGTATGGCAGAAACACAGAGGGTAGGAATTCCATTATTTTTTTATTTGAGATGTGTTTGCTCTTGACTCTAGTTTAGGTCAGAAATGATTATATATTATATATGTCGATAATACGTTAAATCAATCGTTTGTCTTTGATTAATCGGGACGCCAGCGCCACCAGGCGGCGCTCAACAGAGTCTACAACATAACGCTAACACTCGAGCGGAGTAAAAGCAGAGGTTGGTTGGTGGCGGTCAACCAGTGAACACGGTTAGAAACTGTCGCGCGTTCTGTATAGTCTGTTGTGTTGTATACCTACAGTGTGTGATTTGCTAGTGTGATTAATTTTATCGTAAATTATAATTTGATTTGAACTTCCGGCTATTTGGCCGGCTATCGCTGAAAACCAGCAGGCGTAGCATGACGGTTTCTGTTTCTTGGAAGACAAGACATAGCTATTTCCATACAAAGTGACATTTCGTTTCTCTATTTTTGACATCGCACCGTAAAAATCCTTCTAAAATCCGTCATTTTGTCTTTCGTTTTACCGATCGTTGTCTAGGTCTTTTTATATGTAGACTATTTCAGAAGAAAGTTTTCTATCCCAAACGTCAAAATCACACTGACAACTGTCAGTTGTCTCAGGTAGTGAAGACAATTTGACTTTGTAATCGCCATGCTAAAGACAGTAGAAAAATTTTTACTCGACGGCCGCAAAGTATAAAAATGGAATGGAAAAATGGAATTTTCCAGTTTTTGAATGGAAAATGTGAAAAAGTATTACCTACATGTTTAGTTTTAGGGGTTTAAGAGTTACATAAAGGGGGTCGAAATTTTCATTATTTTTGCGATAGGACACACCATTTTCGAGATATAAGCAAAAGAAAAGAAAAACGTGAACAAACTACTGAATTAAATTAAATAGTGCAGTTGACTCTTTCTACTTTGCTACCGTCGTACTGTCTTTACGGAACGTCATTTTTGTCGATTCTTCCGTCGACAAAACCCGTTTCTATAATGGTCATGCTACGCGTGCAGCGCTGGGGCTCTGTCTCGCATAGGGTCGTAGCATTATGCTGAGCGATTGCCGTTTTGCGTGGTTGTGACGCATATTTTCCCCCAACTCGTTCTTTTTTGTGTTTGTGTGCTTTTTCTTTGCGTCATGTTTACCGCAAATAAACGTATTTTCTTTCTTTCTTTCTAACTGCAAACGGTTTTTCTATTGCGCAATAACTAACACGTCCCATAGTACGCCCACAGTAGTTAAAATATGGCTGATGATAACGAGAAAGACATACCTTCTCCGTTATATATAGTTATTTGTATTATAACATAACATCACGGCTTGTTTCGCCGAAGGGTTCGGCAGAGGTGTACACCCACGTTTTGCCAGTTATGTTTAAGTCCCGTGTAATAGGGGGCGAGCCTATTGCCATCAATCAGGCACAAATCTAGACTCCGGACTGTCATTCAGAAATATTAATATAAATTGTATAAACTTATAAATAGCATGTGGGTGAAACTGTTGGTGACAGTTTGATTGTTCACTTTCAGTTCGCGGAGGCAGAACTGAATGTTGATTTTTTTAGAACTGCGCTATTATATTGGCGAAAAAAGGCTCCCGCAAACAGGCGTTACGCGACTGTAGTAGAACAATTTCTATGAAAACTCATGGAAAATATTTCTACAAGAGTCGCGTCGCACTGTCGCGTCGCGTCTGTCTGAGGGAGCCTTAATATAATACCTTTTTGTTTGTAAACCATTAAATAATTAAGCTTTACAACTTCAACGTTTAACCTAAATTGCACCTGTGGACTGTGAAAGGTATTTATAAGTTCTAAAACTGCTTCTGTTAATCTGTTTGGAAACCGATAATGGTAAAAATGATACGTACATAATATAACATCACGCCTGAATTTCCCGAAGGGTTGGGTAGAGGTGTAACTATAGTACTCCCACATTTCGCAAGATATGTTTAAGTCTCATTTAATAGGGGGTGAGCTTAATGCCATCAACTGGGTCCAAATCAATCGGATGTAATTCAGTAGTTCAAGAAACTGTTGCTCAGCTTCCGATCAGTCTTTTTTTTTTGGTAGGACTTCATTAAATACCTTCTCTCGCTCTGAGCGGAGCGGGAGGGCGAGTCAGACTTTGACGAAAACGCACCCGTGTTCGTTCAGTTGCCTGTGTCCCAGGGCCACGGTAACCCTTTCGAACAAACCCGCGACCCTAGCAGACATCGGCCCTAACGGACCCCGTCAGTGTGTGCTGGCGCGCGTGGAACACAACGCGCCGTCGACCCGAGCCTACTCCTTACCGGATGGCGAGCTACCTATTAGTCGCCGTCCGTAAACCCGCGCCTACGGTGGCCGGAATTAAGAAAGAAAGAAGATACGTTTATTTACGGTAAACATGACCCAAAGAAAAAACACAAAAAAGAACGAGTTGGGGGAAAATATGCGTCACATCCACGCAAAACGGCAATCGCTCAGCATAATGCTACGACAGAGCCCAAGTGCTGGTTTTCAGCGATGGCCGGCGTTGACGTCATGACGTCAACCAGTGCAGCTTACGAAAATTTAAAATCTACAAAAAAATAAGAAATAAAATAAATACACTATACCTAGTTCAAAATGTATATAAACATAATATAGGCAGGCTAGGCTTTTGACTCCCGCCGTCTCCTGCGGCGACTAGGGGCGTGAGGGAGCAAAGATTGCCTCTGCCTCACGCGTTCCGTCTTCTCCTTCGCATTACTGCTTCGCATAAGGAGGTGACGGCTTCCCATGCACTGTCGCTCTGTACCATGCCCTGGATCAGGGCCGGACGCAAGAAATCACCGCCACCGATCACCACCGCGAGGATACGGCGGTGCTCCGCCTAAGCTGGGCAGACCTCCACCGTAGCTTCCGATTAGACCTGGTTAACTTATTGGACAGACAATTAGATAAAAAATCTTTAAATTAATTAACTATTCTGGTGGATAGAGTCTTTCCGGAGACTGTAAAACAGACCTTTATCCTCACATTTCTCTCAATTCGAACCTAATATTCTGCTAGATAACCATTAATTGCACACTAAGCAAAATTTTCGCGTAAAGGTATGAGGGTGTTAAGGCCTGCGTGCTCGCTCTTCAACTAATACTCGTAATATGCCCATTAGAGACGATCGATCATCTAATAGCACATGTAACGAATTGCGAACACGTGCTTCAATATCCGATTATCAATATAATTAATACGCAAGTTCATCGGAGTATTTGTTAGCTATAAACTTGCTTGTTGTTTTCTTAGCTTCTGGAAACTGTAAGACAAGATCTTCTTTACTGAAAGATTGTCGTTTTATGTGAAATATGACGCAGGGATTTTCTGCTTATACTCGTATTCTTCAAAGAACTTAAAATTCAGGTAAAGTTTCTTCGAAATCGAAATCGTTGTTGCTTTGAAGGCTTTCCTCTGTTTAAACATAGCTTCTGTTTTTGACAAACAGAATTTTAATCCAAAAAGCTTTGCATTTCAAATAATTGCAAATAATTTTAGATGCTTTTTTCAACTTCCATATCCTTATATCGCGGTGGCCCAGTGGTAGCGGCCCCGACTTACCCTGGTTGTAGGTCGTGGGTTCGAAACTTCGAACCCAGGTTGGCGCTTTACTTCGTGTAATTTATTTCATCACCACTGCTCTCGAAACGGTGAAAGAAAACATCGTGAGGAAACCGGCTTATTCTAGAACCAAAAATTCGAAGGCATGTGACATCTACCAATCGGCACTGGGCCCGCGTGGCTCCCTCCCTCTCACCGAGAGGAGGCCTGTGTCGCAGCAGTGGGAACGTTATATATAGGCTGATAATGCTATCCGTATAAACCACCCACCCATGTTGGTAATTAGGTTTCCACCCATAGAAAAAAAAACCCTTATGCACTTGTAATATAATTATTTTATTAATTCATAAAACTACGCATGTCCCCCACGAGAACGGGGAAAGCCACACAACTTGATGTGGTCGCATTTTTTAATTAGATTTCAGATAGTTCACATAACATTCCAGTATTGTCCTATAAAACATTAATATTGTCAGCATTCCTTAAAATAAGGCGAATATGACCTTTGCGGAGTTACAAACCAAGGTTGTCTGTGTACTTAAAATTGTACAAGTCTACTTGTTTTAAAATGTTCAAGTCTATTAAGTATTAGACAACGCAATCAATTTTTGCATTAATGATTTAGAGGATGTTGTTAGTGGTTCAATAGCATCCTTAGGCAACGTTTGAAATCAAAATAAGCTGTATTCTCCAGCGAGGTAAATCCGTAACACACTAACAATTGCAATGCCTTTAATTTTGACTATTCGACAAGATTGAATGCGTTGTCGAGCAAATGGTTTTACTAAATATATGAAGCAATGTATTAGAAATTTATTTCAAAATCCTTCGCATTGTGAGAGAAAATGTGTTACGCAATCGGGGTGCTGGTCTTAATCTACCGCAGTGCTAAATTTTAACCAATCCATTCAGCCGATAAAGCGTGATTGCGTTACAAACATACATACTTTCATACTAATAAAGTAGGAGGAAATTTGGATTAAAAGCTATCCTATCCTACTTTCCTATTTCCCACTTTCTACTATCCTACTTTCCTATTTTCTACTTTCTACTATCCTATCTTATCCTATTCCCTATTCCTATCCTACTATCCCACTTCCTATCCTTCCTACTATATTATAAATGTGAAAGTTTGTGAGGATGGATGGAAGGATGGATGTTTGTTACTCTTTTACGCAAAAATTACTAAACGGATTTGGATGAAATTTGGCACACAGATAGACCATGACCTAGGTAAGAACACAGGCTTCTTTGCATCCTAGATTGCAGATGACGTCACGGGCAACAGCAGGTACAAAATAATTATGGTTATGGCAATGATGATATAGTTAGATTAAACGCGAGCCCTTACCTCATTAATTATCTCCTCTGTGAGTGATTCTTTGTTCTTTCCTGACGCCGCCCACAACGAGTAACCTCTTTTAACTGCTTAGTATTTTAATAAAACTTCACGTAAATTAATTATATTCAATAGAAAACCCGCATTCATTTTTATACAACTACTTTTGTTAAATACGGTCGCGATCAAATAATATGGGTCGATGACGAACATCCCTGTAACTTCCAAATTAATAATGGGACACGAATGAAACTAACTTTATATTACAGAGAATTTTAATATCGTATGAAATTAAATCTTAAATGATCTATAACGTAATTAAAAAAAGTAAAAGTAAGTAAGTAGTAGTAAGTAAAATTTAAGAAAAACTCGAATATGGAAATAAATTCAATTCGCAGTTGTTTTACTTTTGCTTGTTTCTCACTTTGGTTTTCAATCTGTCAAATCAAAATGATAAAAGGCGGTCATTGTCGTCTTTCACCATGATTATTGAATTACTATAGTGTCGCTAACACCAGAAGAATGTACACCTATCGCTACTATGTACAAGAAAGCAGAAGTCAGCGAGGTACAGCAAGAATAATAGGCGTGTCACTTTCTGCAGTGCAGCGAGTCGTCCAACGTTTCCGAGAAACTAGGCGGAACTTAAGAAGACCAGGAACCGGCAGACCGAGATGTACTACGGCTCGAGAGGATCGATATTGATATTTTGTTTTTTTTATGTATAATATTAACAATTAAACTAATAAAGTTTTCAACATTTGATGTTGTTTTATAAACTGTTATAAAATCTACAACATACAGTTTCATTCATGCCGCTAGCTCTATTATTTTAAGAGTAATTTTAGTTTTTCGTATTGATCCGTATTCTTTGTCCGCGAGTGTATTTCATTGTGGGGTTTCATTTTCAATTTCATTATTATGAGGCTCAAAGTTTTTATGAAGAAAACTCGTCATTTCTTTTTTCGTTATTGCCTCAACTCCTAATCTATTGTGTCTGTGAAAAAAGAATGACTTGCCATACAATATTAGTCTAAAGAATCACATCACTTCAAAAACTCGTTGATTTGGAATGGATGGTAACGAAAATAGTATCTAACTTTACCTAGGTGTAAAGTGTAATGGGGGGGTTTGTAACACCTATATTTTAAAACAGGCTTCATACTAGGTAAATATTTTGGGACGTAACTCACAGTGTAGTGCCCATTGAATTTTGTAATAAAAATAATGAAAACAGGTATTTTTAAATTATTTGATTTAGTACAGTGATTACTTGGGTAATATGTTGATTGGGTTAGATAAAAACCTGTAAGGGTTTTAATCGTTTTTACACACACACATAAACCCACGCCGTCTCCCTATGGGGGTACACAGAAACTACAGAACATCACCTGCTACGATCCCTGCATACTCCTTTTGCTTTTGATGGTTTTTAGTCCTTCAATAGTTAGAAATTATTGCTTATGAGTGTATGTACTATCGATCGAGCTCGGGTTTATTTTTGATTTCACTTGTAACAGACAGCGGTGCTAGTTGCTCCGCTGACAATTAGTCAATACGTTCCTGTCGACAGATTGCTTGCGCGACAATCATAGTTTGAATTGCATGCAATTAGGAAACGTTGTGTTCGTAATGGAGAACTAACATGCTATATCAAAACCGTTGCTAATCTAAACTATTATTGTTTATACCTACATAGTTAATACTTTGTCGCATCGCCATTCATTATCATTGGCAGTCTTGTTCCATCCGCTGCTGTGTGTAGGCCTCCTTTATTTTGTGGCATGCTTTCCTCGTCTGTCTGAGTCTCATCGAGATTTTCTGTAGGTTGTCTACACATCTGGCTGTTGGTCTGCCAACACTCCTCCTACCGTCTCTCGTTAATTATTCAGTAAGAGCTCTTGGTACTCCACCAGCCATCACCATGTCTAGCCAAGTGTCCTGCCCACCTTATCATCGCCATTGTCAATGTTTAATTTTCTTCTTGATACTTAGTTCAAGTACGTTTTCACGAAAGTTAGTGAATAAAAAACTAATCAGTGTTTAATATAATTTAAAAAATTCATTAAAAAGTTTTAGGTCGCAGCGAAATTTTTAAGACTAAGCTCATTTTAAATTCATCTTTTTAGTAGATCCCAGTTCTTGGCGCAGGCTATAAAGGGCTTACTATTAAAATTGAATTCTGTTAGTCGGAATAAAAGGATAAGGAACCATATAGAAAAACTGTTTTTATATACATGCATACCGTAAAATATTATAGTTTTACCTGCACGAATAGGTACGCAATCAAACGATCATAAAGTAAACCAGGTGCTGGTAATGTTGCAATAAATAAATTACATATACTTATGTACATAAATATGTGTTAGTAGGTAGTCTGGTTTATCTTATTTAATGACAGAACATAATATAAACATTTTTATTTAAAAAAATATCCTACTAAAGTTGCTATTACTATTCAGTACAAATTACCCTCTTCAAGATTAGCACAAATCAAATCAAATAAAAATATTATATTTCATATAAACCTACATGGGCACTTATGAAACGTCAGAAGCTAGGTGCACGGTTCCAGTTGGTTGTTTCCTATGGAGAAGAGCCGGCAAGAAACTCCACGGTTACTCTTTTAAAAATAAGGGGGTTTTACAATGTTTCAAATTACAGTGTTGATAGGTATGGGAGGACAGCGTAGGCCTGTCAACAAGTAACAGGTACTCAACAAAATATAAAAAGGTCTATAAATCTACAGTCTACAAAAGCCATAAGTAAAGAGTTGAAATAAGAATTGAAGGTATCTAATGTCAAATAATGAGAAGATTATGTCAAAGAAGATATTAAAAAACAAAAAAAAAGAGTTCAGTTAATAGACATTTACATAGTGATGCCGTTAATGAGGTACCAGGGAAGCCACATGTGCAGAAGGAATTATTGCCAAACTTCCTTGTCTTCAACGTAGTCTTTAATCTTATACTATGCATTTTTGATAAGGATATGTTTGATGTGGGTTTTGAACTTTCTATCGCTAAGTTCTGTTCTGTTCAAGAGGTACAGTACCTGAGGCGGTGGTAAATATGACACATCAAGCTTTAGTAACAGACTGTCACGCAGGTTTTAGTGGCAGAGACACTCTATAAAGCCTTCTTCTTCTTCCTCCTGTTCTTTACACAGTTTAACTGGGGTTGGGCCTCCTTGTGCATTCGCGCCAGGAACGTCGGTCCCGGGTTGTCTCAGGTGATAAGTTAATAAAATTTAGGTCCTTCGCGACAGTTGAACACCACGTGGCCGGTGGTCTGCCTCTACCTCTAGGCTGTGTGTCAATGTTGAGAACATTCTTTACGGAGTAGTTTTCATCTCGGCGCAGTATATATGTCCATACCAACGGAGTCTGTTCTCTTTCGCTTTGAAAGATCCTCAAACGTATTCGTTACGGACCTTGTCCAAGATGCTCTATAAAGCCGAACTTTTCTAAAACCCTATATGTTGTGATTTTATCGACCAGATACTGGTAACTTTAATAATAATAATAATAATAATAATAACGTTTATTGGACAAAATCAGAACTTAGCCTACTACAGTTTCAATACTAAAAACATAACATATAACAGGCATCTAACCTAAATGAACTCCTGATTTCCAAACTAGGTAAAAACCTGTATCTTGAAAATCAGTGCTCTTCCAATGTATATAATAAGGACTCTTACTTAGATAAGGAGCGACTAAGATACATCAGTACTGAAAAAAAAAAAAAAATTTGATCACAACTAAGTCATGTGAAACAAAAAAGAAAACAGATAAAAATAAAAATATTATAACAAATTATTGAAATAGTTAGGGTTTATTTAAAGTTTGACGATTTTGAGAGATATGATGAGTGTTGTGTTGTGTAAGATGTAGGAGTGATGTGAAATGTCATGTAGTGTATAATGTGTATCGTAAAAATGTTTTTATGTTTTCACTTCTGGACAAGTAATAACTTTTCGGTATTAGCATAGTCCAAGTCCATGAGCCATTTTGTAACAGTTTTTTTACATTTGTGTTTGGTAAGGGGATACGTGTTGAGGATTAGATTAATCTTATTGTAAAGATGGGCACCAAGAAAAGGGAAGAATCTCTGAGCAAACTTAGTGCGGCACGCTCGAGACACACCAACTGTATATTTCCTGCGCTTCTGTAGAAATTCAGAGGGGCTATACTTTAAGGAACTATGCATTCTGAGGACTGTTTGTAGCATAAAAAGCTGCCTTACTGTCAATACCTCACAGGTTTGATAAAGGCTGGTTGTGGGATGGAAGAATGGTAAAAACAGACTTACTTTAAGGAGTGCTCTTTGAGCACGCTCGAGTTTGATTAAGACTGCCTTACACGCACCACCCCAACTAGTTATACAATACGCCAACAGTGACTGGCATAGAGCAGAATAAATCATCTTTAAGATCTTCGGGGTAGCAGTGTGTCTGAGATTTTTAAATATATATATTAATTTACGAACTCTAGAAGATACAAGGTCTACGTGAGGAGCAAAACTTAGTCTCTCGTCGATCACTACTCCAAGGTACTTTATTAATTTAGTTTGTGCAAGTGAAGGACAATTGCAACTTATAGTATTATGACATATCCGAGAGTGTGCAATTATTTTATGCGAATTTAGAGACAGAATGGGCTCATTACGGAGCGAGAACTTTACTAATTTGGTTTTTTCGACATTTAACGTTAAAAGGTTACTCCTAAGCCAGTCATTAACGACATCAAAGCCACATTGAGCGTGTTGAAAAGTTTTAATCCACGACGTGTCCCTAAAAACAAGGGCAGTGTCATCCGTGAAGGTTACAATTTTCCCATTTAGGAGTTCAAGTTCACAGAGGTCATTGATATAGATCAGAAATAAGGTTGGTCCAAGCACACTACCTTGCGGCACTCCGTAAGTTACGGGAAGCTTGTCACTTACCCAGTCGGCCACCTTAACACACTGAAAACGATTACTGAGGTAATCCGTGAATAATTTATGTGGTAGACCTCTGATCCCCATGCTCTCCATTTTATCCAACAGTCTAGGAACAGAGACTGTGTCAAATGCCTTGGCTAAATCGAGAAATATAGCCAGAACTTTATTTTTGTTATCAATATTATCAACCACATAATCAATAACTTCATGAACTGCATCACTAGTAGCTTTGTTGGCTCTGAAACCGAATTGAGCATTAGATAGAAGCTTGTTTTTTTCCAAGTAATTAATTAGTCTCTTATTAATAATTTTCTCGAGAATTTTAGACACGGTAGGCAATATTGAGATGGGTCTATAATTATTGACACAGTCCCTGTCACCAGCCTTGAATACAGGTATTATTTGGGCAATTTTAAAAGCTTGTGGGAAGGATCCAGATGAGAGCGCTAAATTACAAATATAGGTCAACGGGGAAACCAATAGGCGTCGATAACGTGAAAGGAAATTTGAGGTTATGTTATCACTTCCAGCAGTGGAGCTAGGTTTTAGATTAATAATGATGTTATTAATCTCACTTTCGTCAGTTGGCAGTAGAGCAAAAGAGTTATTACAGGTAGAATGAATAGGTGATAAAGGGTCAGACCTTGGTCCTTGGGATAACTGCCTTTCTGCCAGTGATTTTCCTACATTTGCAAAGAATTCATTTATATTATTAACGGAGAGTTGGGGACTGTTAGGACTTATTAATTCAGAAGCAATCTCATTCTGCCGTTTAGTATTAGTTACAGTTTTCACAACGTCCCATATTTTTTTAGAATTGTTACCCGCCTTAGCAAATTCATTCCTCTCATATTCTCGTCTCACCCTGTGCAGCAATTCATTACAAAAATTCCTGTACCTTGTGTAGGTTAATTTAAGAGTTGCATTATCAGGAGATTTTTTTGACTCAAGATGAAGGCTATCTCTATTTCTTACACATCTCAAGAGTCCTGGAGTGATCCATGGCTTTAGTATACGTTTACGTCTTGATATGGTAATTGTTTTCGTACATGACTCAATAGCAGCATTAAGAGAGCCAGTGAAATTACCAACAGCTTCATCAACCTCAGTAATTAAATAGAGGGGCATAAAATCTATTTTGGGTATAGCCGAGTTAAGGGCAGTATAGTCTACTCGCTTGATAGTTTTGGGGAACTGTTTATCTGGGATAGATACATTGACGGAAATAATTACACTGTAATGATCAGTGAGAGATGTCTCTGCGATTAAACATGATGCTGGGAATTCGGATTTGAGTATGACATGGTCAATGCAGGAATTTGCACGCGTGGGAGTTTGGTAGGCTGGTAGCATACCATGTGATGCCACAAGATTTAAATAAGGCAGTTTTCGAGCGTCCAGTGTGCTATCGGAAATATCAATATTTACATCACCAGTCAAAATAAAGTTTTTATGTTTAGGAGCAACCTCAACTAGCAAACCATTCAAACTCTCTAAAAACATGTCAATATTCCTGACACTGGGTGATCGGTATACAGCGAGAACTGCAGTGTTTCCATCTAAGGTTATTAGTAGACTATTACAATCCATAATGACCGGTTCCTGCACACACAAATGTATACCTTTTTTAATAAAAATAGCGACACCTTCATTTTGTGTATGGTTTCTAGATGTACAGTAATAATCGAAACCGTCAATTACAGGAGGATTGGAAACACTAAGCAGCCAGCACTCCGTCAATATTATCAGATCCCCGTCAACATTGGATTGTGCCAAGAGGGCAAGCATTCCATCCATATTACAATTTAAGCTCCTGATATTCTGAACAATTACCCTAAATGATTTCCCAGCCGTTGGTAAAAGTGTTGAGCATTGGTCTATAGTACATGTAGAAGTATTAGCCACGGATATTGAATCGATATCAGTAGAGATATTTTCATTATTTATATTATCGAAAATTGGGTAACAGTATCCTTAAGTCTAAGGGTGCTTTCGGGAGAAAAATCGGTAATGACAGTAAAAACATATCGGACAAGGCATATAGCGCTAACAGTTAAGGTGAGGGCATGTAGGAGTAGTGGTAATATGTGTAGTGTAGACGTCAAAGCTTTACAAATATGGCAAAAAATTAAGTTACTCGTAGTACAATTAACAAACAAAAAAGTACAATTTACAATTAACTTTGTCAGAGCAATGGAAATGGTGACAGCCCAGTATTCCGGAGAAATACGATGGAATACTGGGTTGAAAAATATGAAACGTGTCATCAATACGATGGAAGTAGAAGAAGAATGGTAAGGGTACCTAATTATGAGTGTATTTGCATTTCTCAAGGAAATGTTAGAACGACCGTACGTTTTATTTCGCATTTCGTTTGCAAATCAAATAATCCGTTCAAGGAAGCAAGTCAACGTTGAAAGTTTACTAAACGATTTTTATGATGTAATTTTCGCGGAAAATCCACATATTTTCTATGTGTGGATTTCCTGCGAAAAGTCCCAGTAAATAAGAGAAAAATTGTAAAGGAAACATCTGAATAATTAATCTGGTAGAAAGAAGTTTTATTTTATCTATTATTATAGCAAGCAAGACACGAATCTCTTCCAATTTATTATGTTTTTACGGGATTTCTCGCCCGAGACCCTTTTTACATAGGTTGTACATAAAATCCGATCCTAGCCTCGTTAGTACACGTAGAAGCGCTCCGGTAGCCTGTATAAGCCCTGGGGACAGTAAATCGGAACACGTGTACTTAAGTACTAACTATATCAAATTACATGTTTTTTTTACCAGCAACCTTATTGCGTAACACACTCGGGATCACAATCGCTTTGACAATAGAACAAATTCCATTTTAGGACATACGTTTGATCAACAACCAAATAAACGTAATGTGTTAATATTGTTGCAGGTATACAATGAAAGTCACCGTGATCACGAATGTGTTACAGAATTGTGTGCAGGTTTATAAACCCAATTTTTATATGGATATTTACCGTAGGTGACTACGGTAAATATCCAAATAAAAATTGGGTAAATTGGGCATTAAAGAATAATATCAATTTGTGAAAATTATTATTATTCTTTAAATTATTTATGTTTACCTGTAACACAGGTTTTATCCAAAAACCTATATCAGTCACCAGTCTCTCACAAAGGTGGAATACAGCTGAGACATTTTCTCAACACATTAACTTTAAGTCAGCTTTGTGAAGAGAGAATAAATTATAAATTATTATTATTATATTATTATTTAACCCCGTGTAAAAGGTTTAGGAAAAAGATTATTGGGAATGTCTTTATACGTAAGTTTTGAGGTTAAGATTGTATGTTCAACTATGGAAAGGATTTATGCCTCATAAGGGATTGCTTTTATGTGAAACAACACGCATTGTAGCTATAAAGACCATGGAAAGTTTTACCAATATTAATTTATTTCCGCGAATAAAAACCATTAGAACTTACTTTTCATGATACCTAGTAATATTATAAAGAGGTTTTTTATTAAATAATATTAAGTAGTATACATATATGCTCAGGGGAATTGCCTGTTATTTTTTCACAAATCCTGTTTTGGCAGTTGTTGGTATAAGTTCCGTTGGTATAAGTTGGAAAAGTCCCGAACTTTCTAGATAGGGTCGTTAAGGGCGCCAAAATTTTGTTTTTACCGGCCTAAGGATTCGCAAATATAACCTTGTTTGTTGGCAATAACATGGCTCAAGTTTTCATAGAATTTTCTTCTAGTTTTTTTTTACAAAATTATATCCATAATTTTCTTCGTTTATAAATTATTACTACTGTACATATACAGTAGTAGTTACTCGAAAACTTATCATTTTACTTGTAGAGATAATTATGTTTAATTTTGGACATTGGGAAATATTTCATATTTCATTAAACTAATAAAACCCTTGTCGTTGATTTATATTCACTATTATACTTACCAATCTGCCTAGACTTTTCCCAACTATGTTGGGGAAAAGTCTGGGCTTCTAGTCTAACCGGATGCAGCTGAATACCATTAATTTAGATGGAGCGACTGCTTATCTGGTATCCACAATCTATGTTATTGGGTAACACGATACCCCTTGGTAAGACTGGTTGTCAGACTTTTGGACTGCAGACTACCCTTAACGACGTTCAAAGATCTACGAATGACAGGTGGGTCCAACGGCTTAACGTGCTTTCCGAGGCACAGAGGGGTCTCGATTTTATAATGGATGATTCACGAACCGACCTCGACAAGCATAGCTTAACCTTTGATCTATCCATGCAGCTGTTATCACTTAGCCAAGAGCCTCTCAACATACTTACTGTAGTCTATAATTCTAGCCCAAAAAATAGAACTTAAGCCCGTACTGCGAGTAGGTGCTGGCAAAGTTACCGTATTGACCTTAGGTTCTAATATTTTAGTGTCCAAAACACAAAGTAATTGATTGATTTATGTTCCATCGAAGGTAAAGCGGGTGTCTTCCACAAAAGTGGCTTAGCTAAGTGCTGTTCCATGTAATAAATATAGATTATTGGTTTGTTTTATCGTTGAGATTTTTTCGACAATCTTGAGGTTGTTTTATGTCAGTTATAATAAAGTGTAGGTAAGAAAACTGTTAGGTTATTGATCAAGACGAACGACGACGACGATCAGTAGGAACTCTACTATCTAGTATCTAGCTACCTGTTTAGAAAGTACTTATAGTAAAAACTTATAGAAGGATTTTTCAAGTCTCATGCACAAACATACTTGACTGAAATTGGAAAAAGTAGATAATTCGTTGGTACCAAAACACACACATTTTCCAAACACGAAAAATGTCACAAATGTCAGTTGGAGGTAGCATCTACCGAGCGGTCCACACTGCAGAAGACCGCATAACTTAGAGACCCGTCATATGCCATCGCGATCCTCAACTTTGAGGGAAAAAGGAAAAAAAAGAAATTTCACAAATAGGCTCTCCACTTATAGTACAACTATTTTCTTAATGCCCTCGGCAAACTTCGTGTTTCGTCTGTCGTCGGATTATTAATGGATTTGGAAGTATATAGAGTTGTTAATACTCTTTTAACTTAATGTAATTTATTTTAAAATGGGAGGAAAACTGCAAGTCGATTAGAAATCTAACGACTGACGAAACACGAAATTTGCCAAGGGACATTAAGAAAATAGTTGTGCTGTACGTATTTGTGCTATCTAGATATTTGCGTCTATTCTAATTGGTAACATTTGTACCGAGTATTTGCGGCTTGAAGTGAGATAAGTCTGTAAACTGTCCCTGCGATATGGTCACGAGAAATTTTATGCTGAACTAAGTCTATTTGGCACAGCTGTCAGGCACACAATACAGTTATAAATGAGTTTTTTCCTATAATATATCTTTATATTGTGTGCCATAACCTGGGTCACATTAATTTATTTTTAGTCTCTCTAGAGACAAGCTTTCGTTTATTGGAGACTTCATCATATCTTCACATAAATAAATCTTCATAAGGTTTACTTTATGAAGGGTTTCTATGAAATAATCATATAATATCATATAAGTATCACATCTGGGAAGTTCGTTCGAAATTAATTCCTGTGAGCGAATGAAAGAAAAATATTTTTATTTTTCGGCCCTGAACAGTTTATATGAACATAAAATTTTATATTTTCGTTTAGTAACGGTTTTTCTTTAAAGGTGCGATATGATATCTAAGAAGGTATTTATAAGACTGTGACTGTCCACATATCCCAGGAGTATGAATAGAATTTCGTAATTACTTCTCTATTTTGCGTTGCTATATATCCTTAATTTATGTCCCGCTACAAGATTTTCTTTAAAAATAATGACATTCACTCTTACAAACTTTTCACAAAACAAATTGTACCAGGTACAAACTCATTTTTCTTCAAGGTCAAGGTAACGAACATGTCATTATTCAAAGTAGACTATGGTCTGTTAAAAAAATATTTGATACAAGTGTAAACAAATCCTGTTCAGGTTAAAATCTTGCGCAATCACTCAATAAAAGAAATACCAAATTAAATTAGTAACACGTTTGTATTTAGAAGGTTAAACTTTTTATATCACACTTTTATTGTTGGAATAACATTATTAAATTGTAATTGTAAAATAATTAACGAATATTTAATATTTCTACATTTATGTCTGTAATTTTTATGGCGTAGGTACATAATAAAGAGTATTCTATTCTTATTCTATTGATTGTATAAAATTAACCTCAATTGTTAAATTAAAAACGTATTTTGATGATAAAAAATTTGAATTTTGGGTTTAAATATTCAAACAAACGATTAAATCAATGAAGTCAATTTGTAAGTAGCACTACAAATTGGCATCCATTGGTATATTTGCTAATAATTGTTAATATAATAATAATAATTTATATTATAAATAATTGTTTACATTTAAATCAGATAGAAAAGTACTTTTTGAACAGATATAGTGTTAATACAACATCACAAAATCGCCAGACTAGTCCTAGTGTTCTAGCTAAGCTAGATTTTCATGCTGCTATCTTCGTCCATGAGTAGCTCATAAACGAAGTAGTAAAAGATTAGCTAGTCTTAGCGAAGCTACCCAGGATGTGCCCGTCGTACTTACGGTAGGTTTCACAGGTCGTGATTTTTTTTTTAAATCCAGCATCTACTCTCAGGTTTAATGAAGGTTTCTTGTAGCCCGTTTTATACCAACTGACTTTAAGTTTATTGTCTTTCTTTCAGCTGAAAGACTCATGCATAAAAACTTTTACAATGAAACCAAATCTAAAATGCCCTCTAAAAAGATGCTACAAATTGAACGGGTCTTATGCTTTTCGTGTCATAGATCAATTCGATTTTTCCTACTAGTATGGTTCAGGACAGCTCTGTCGTTGGCCTTGTTTCTATCCTGAAGGGGCACCTAATGCCAACCAAGACTTAGCAGCTCGAATATTTAAGTGGCATTAAAACATATACGTTCATACGATGGTATGTTATTTTTAGACGAGTATACCTACTCGTAATCCGCGAGGGGTAATAAATTGATAAATTATAATAATGTTATATTCATTCGTTTCGTGGAATCCGTGGAGCTTCGTATGGAGTTCCTGGTTTGTGTAGTTATTATTAGCAGATTAATGGATGTACTCCACTTGACAGATAAGTACCTACATACAAGATATTGCTTTATTATTTATTAAAAGGAGTGAAGGTAACAGCAGCTTGTATATTTTTACGAAAAGCAATGTATTAATTTATTTACAGTGCTTATAGTGGGCGTTCTATCACTTTTCCAGATTTTGCTCAAACCAAGTTGCCAGTTAAATAAATTGATTACAAACCGCCCAACAATATTTCCGTCCACCTCCCCAGTAACATTGCGATTATGGCATCGCTACCAAACAGCCATAAAGTCAGACAATATGATATATGGAACGTTCAACCGGACTTGGTTTACTTTGAAATGAGAATAAACTTGTATGGCATATTTCTCATTTATTTACGACCATGACTGTGGTTGGGAAACTTTAAAACGAGTTTGTAAATAAAGGAAATTAATTTTCGAACATGACCAGCATAATGCTGGCGGCTCTAACATTAAAATCGCTTCTTGCGGTGTCTAACGAGAGAAACAATGCTGTTATCATTTTATGTAAACAGAAGCCAAAGAAAATCGGAAAATCCATGTAAGTCCCGTTAGGAATTTAATTAAATGGAATGTACGAAAATATTTAGCACAACGCTCGAATAAATGATTTCGAGACGATGTTGCGTTGTTAGTATTTAATTCTTTTATATGTAATTGTATTGTATAGTAGATAAAAGTTTGTATTGGTAGATGAAAACTAGATGTTTCGGGTCGGAATGCAACACAAAAACGCCATTACTGTAGAACGACACAGTTTTACCCACGTACACGGATACTGAACGACTTTTGTTCTTTCTTTGATCAAGGTTAATAGCCTTAGCGAAAACACGCTCCATCTACTAACCCGGCATTGTATAAGAACTGGATCGATTCTCTCGTGGATATAAAACTTCAAATCTACTGATTGAATGCCTTGGTTTTTGTCATGGTTGACAAACAAATAAAAGAGAGGTTTTTTTAAAACCTGCATAAAAGTGCTGAAACGGGAGAGTTTCAGTGTGAATAGACGAATAAACGAGCGACGCTGGCGCGGTCATTTATTTTGATTTGTGATTTTAGACTCTTGACTATTTTGTGCTGCGAGTTTGTTGTTGTTTCGGTCTAGCAATGCTATCGAAAAGTTGTAAAAAGGTTTCACATGTGAGTTTTAGAAAACATTGTGGCCTATCTAACTTATTCTTAAAAGAAATATAAGGACTTCTCTAACATTATGACTATCGTAAACCAGAACGTAATACTTGCTTCCGCTGCCTCTTGGAAACATATTACTAACTTTTATATTAGCCGTTATTTCTTCACCTCTAATGTGTTCGGTATCAAAAATAGCAGTAATAATGTTGCCAATAACAAACAGCTCGGCAGCCAATAAACTGTGGCCATCTTATAACAATATTTGTGACATTTTATTGCGTATAAATATTACTTTATGGTGTATTTATTTTGTGATATCTGATAGGTTTGACAGTTCATTCGATTTTGTTAGTTTTGGACGAAACAAAGGGGAAGAGTTGTCTTGGGAATTAGAAGGCTGTTGAAAGCGTTCGTATTCCCTGTTGACTAGAGATTTAGCGGACGATTAACAGCCCATCAGCCCATGTTGGAAATGTACACGTTCGGGCTAAATTACTAAGAAAAAATGAGCTTGACCTTGAAATGTATGATATCTGAGGTTGAAGAAGATGATTTTTATGAGAAGTATAATATACATACATACATATCTTCCCATGGGAAGAAGGCAGAAACAAAAGAACGCCACCTGCTACGAGCCTTACATATTCCGTTTGCCTCGTTAACGTTCATACATCTGGTCATACGCGCACGCCGGTTGCGAGTACTACGCACTTGACCTTTCTGAAGAACATCACCAATAAGATCACTATAAATGTCCTCCTGGGGGACATTTATAGTCCCCTCTCGGCGTTTCCACTCACATCTGCCTTGTAAATACCTTTTGTTAGTCGCCTTTCATTCACCCTCTCAACATGACCAAACCATCTAAGCATACTCTTTTCAATTTTTGTCGCTACATCTTCTTTTAAACCGCATCGTTGCCTTAACACAACAATATAAGAAGTATCAATAACTTCAAAATTGTTAGAAAATAGATACCAGAACCCCTAAAACAGATGTGACAATATTATTATTATTATATGAAAACAGTACGCGTATTGTCATTTTTACATCGTCTTTCGTAAAGCTTTAATATCAAACTCAGTTATCTTCAAGATCTTGTTTATGTTGCGTCATCATCTTTTGTCTTGCGTCACTAAGTTTCACAACTGAAATTCCGCGGTAGGGTCCTATTAATGGTCTCCTCCCAGTCCACTAAAACTGTTCTAAGTTACCGTTTGCGTAACTTTCCTTGTTCCAACGACTTTTTCTATCATAATAAATTGACGAAGTTTCCAACTATCATTGCTAAGAACATGGCAGATAACCGTCTGAAAAGCTAGGTCATTAATTAATATTAATTATATTTGTATTACAAGTACTTAACTGATTTTATTAATCAGATTCACGCCATCATCTGATAGTAAGAAATAATCTGGATTAGGGCTTTTAAAACAGCGGAAGATATAGCGTAATGCTGGAGCTGTGCAAAAAGTGATAATGATAGTCTTGAAGCGAAACTAAATTTTTATGTTAGAACTTGGTAACGACCACGTTAAAAATAATCTTCTTTCTATAGAAAATAATACCTATTTAAAAAGAAATAATCGTTCAGTATTTTAAAAAGAGTTCTTTGTAATGTTATTTGTTTATATAACTTTATTCTTGTCATAATGTGGGCTATTCATGGGTATAACATACATTGTTTTTAAGCTGTACGTTTTATATACCTTTAAAGAACTTAGTAAGTAAAGTTCGCTAGTTTTAAAGCTCAACTGTAAAATGAAATTGCGACGACGCAGCTTCAAGATTTATGTAAGAATTTGTTTGAAAGCTGTGAGTCTCTGACGCCTATAAAGTTTCACACTCAACTTACCTACTTGCGTCAAGGTGATGTACTTCTTCAAAAACACTGTTAAAATCTGTTGATCAATTCAAATTGATCAACAGCCTTTAGCAGAAGATTATTTTTGAAGTGAAAACTTCTTTAGGCGCGTTGAGTGATTTTGGTAGGGGAAAATCTTATGGGTTCGCGTTACGGACATGGGACATGTTAACATGTTAAATGATAAATGATTTTATTTCTGTAAGTAGGTTTGTACAAACACTTTTACACGTCAATCATATTTTAGTAACTAGATGAGGTCGGCGTTTCCTATCTGACTACTCTGAGACGAAAGGCCGAAACAAACACAGAGGTCACAGTCTCTCTCTCACAACAATGACCCACATAGTCTTTACATTCACAAAAATTTAATTAATATAATATTTTACAAAGTAAATATTCATGTCAATGTATTTATAGAATTCATCAGTGTCAATGTGTAGGTATATAAAAATCCTGAAATAATCTTGGTCAGATCATTTGAGGACCATGTTAGATTGGTGTCTGAAATGGTCTTTTGAGGAAAGAACCATACAGATTTGAGTGGACCTTTCTAGTCAGTGCACGCATTTGTCAGTAATCGTGTAGCTTAACTCAGAACTTAAGGAGCTCAACCACTCGACGAACAATACCATAGAAAGGACATTTGGGTAGGCCGCATAAACTACTCAACTTGCCAGATTATCATTAAAACTAAATGAGGAAGCGAAAAAACAAAAAAAGTGAATCACATAGTCCTCACATTCACAATAATTAAATAATAATATTATACTTCACAAAGGAAATTTTCATGTCATTGTATTATATAATATTCATCAAATGTCAAAATAAAATAAAAATACCAAAAATAAAAAACAATCATAAAAACCGTTCAGTATGCAAAAATTGGAGCAACGCAATCCCAAGCCTTTTTGTCCTCAATATAATCTTTAACGTGTAAAAGGCTTTCAGGCACAACTTACGTTTAATGAATGATTTGAATTTATTAAGGCTTAGATCTTGAACGTGGCTTGGAAGTTTATTATAAAAGCGTATGTATAGACATCTGAACGAGCCACCTATTTTCTTGAGCCTTGTTGTAGGTACAACAAATTTGTGTTTGTTCCTTATATTTATATTATGGATATCACTGTATTTTTTAAATTATTTTGTTCTTTTATGGGCATATAAAAGATTTTCAAAAATATACCGAGAAGGCACAGTCATAACATTAATCTCCTTAAATTTCTCTCTGAGAGATTGTTTCGGACTTAATTTATAAATTGATCGAACAGCTCTTTTCTGCAAAATAATGATAGTCGTGTCGGCGGCATTTCCCCACAACACAAGAAGGTACGACATTAGTGACATTACACTATAAAAATAGCTAAATAACACTAAACGGGCTATCTCTATGTCAGTTAAATTATGTTTTTTTCTAACAGCGTATGCTGTGGATATAAGCTTTAATTTAGGATATAATTAATTAATTTTATTTAATTATTTTTATTTTTTATTTAATTTAGGATATAAGCTAAGGCCCCACTGAAGGTTAACATCCAAAGTTAAGCCCAAGAATACTGTGCTATCTTCAGTATTCAATTCTTCGCCCTTCATCAATACATTAGTTTTTACCTGTCTAACGCGAGGTAGGGCAAATTTAATGTATTTGGTTTTGTTTCCATTAAGAAGTGAATTATTAACATTGAACCAGAAAACTACTTTTGAGATCGACCTATTTACATTGTCAGTAACCAGCTGCTGACTTTTAAGTTTGAACAAAAGTGAAGTGTCATCCGCAAACAACACTATATCATGATTATCCTTTATGAGGTAAGGCAAGTCATTAATATAAACAAGAAACAAGGAAGGACCAAAAATTGCGTCCTGTGGGACTCCCATTGTTACTGTAGATCCGGGAGATCTTTTTCCATTAACGTCAACGCTCTGATTCCTATTACTCAAGTATGCAGTAAGAAGATCCAGAGCGGTGTACCGGATCCCGTAATGGCTGAGTTTCCTGATTAACAGCATAATTATGATAATGACGTGTTGCGCTTCTTGTTGCTCGGAGTGCCAAAATATGTGAAAACCAGACTAATGATAATAATATTAATTTTCAAATTACAAAGAAATAATGTTCTTTTCATGGTTTTAAGTTTTCACTTTTGTCGGCAGCCCCATGTATGCTAATATATTTATTTGGATTTAGAAAATCGGTTTTGCTTATAATTGGAAAGTAAACTCGTGATTTCAAGAAAACAATCTGATCAATTTTGCGCTACGTTTATCACATAACATATGACATGAATCTCCCTGATATTTTCGTCGGTTTTCGTCGGAACGGGTTGACGTCCGCCGCATTTAGAGTTGATCTTTGCTAGCTCTTTAATCCATCTATACAGTCAATCTTGTAATCGCTTTAGCACATTTGACAACAATTCCAAGTGAATTGAAACTTCAATAAAGTTTAAACAATCTAACTGTCACATGACAAATTGACGTTGTTGTTTTATGGCGTGTTAGTGACATTCAACCTTGGGTTGGTAACGCAATTACGAGGGCGATTAAGTTTAATACTGTTTAACTCTAGTTTGTAGACAGTACTGTCGTTTATCCCCTTTTTCGTAGTATCGAATATTTTTCCTGATTCGTATACAATGTGGAGACGACAATACAACAATAAATTAAAACACTCACTGGCAGTACTACTGGCATAGGAGTACTTTGAAACTATCAAATAAATCCTAATAAAAATCATAATTTAGAATAGAATAAACTTAATAGTAGTGATGGGCCGGCCGACTATGGGCTTTGCCGATCAGCCGACTAGCTATGTCGATTAAACAATTGGATATATTTGATTTAAAAAAAATGTATGCAGACTGGGAACGTCATTATTCTATATACGCAGTTTCATTTATTGCTTTATTGTCGTTTGCATATAGTATACAGCAAATTATACAGTATTTACAAGTAGACACGAAATATAATACATTCCCTTAGGCCTTATAGTACCTAATTATACATACCAAGCAGAGTATAATTAGTACCTTAAAGTATTCTAACCGCAAGAGTTTGTAGCATCCAGTTATCTTGTTTATTCACGATGCCAGTTTATTCCTTATTTATGTGGGTAGTGCTAAATAATGTAACAAATCTCCGATTATCTCCGGCGAAAAGTTATACTAACTTGTTTTTATTTTTTCGCATGTAGGGTACGATAGTATCGAAATATTTATTTTATGGCTTATAAGATTCTTTGTGTAACTGCGAGAAAAGGAATTCCCTTTTTTCAGGAGCAGTGTTGCTAATATTTGTGTCAAAACTTGCCAAGACATTACAGTTAAATATTTATGTTCAATAAAGTACAAACTCGTGTGGATATCCTTTTTTTTATCAGAGTCGTAAAACTGGCTTACGATGTGACGTAACATATTCTTAATTCAAATTTTAGACATCGTAATACATACATCACAACTCACGCCTTCTTTCCATAAGGGTAGGCAGAAACTATAGAACTGGCCACCTGCCACGAACCTGCTACGTAATAATAATTGTCTGCATTATCAACAATGAGGACTCGGTAATAAATTTTACAACTTTCTTAATTTCGGCCTATAGTAGCTTAAAATATTATCAGGATGAAACAAAAATATGAAGGAAACATTAGTTACTGACACAGAAGTGTCACTGAAGACACAGAGACGATAAGGCAACCTCCTATCACTATGTTTGCCAGTTGATTGACAAACGTTGGCCTTCCACAACTGCGATTAAATAATCTTTTTGAGGGGTTCCGTATCCAAAGGGTGCCAACGAAACCGTATTACTAAGGCTCCGCTGTCCGTCCATTCGTCCTTCTGTCACAGGGCTGTATATTTTGAACCGGAACCGGTAGACACTTGAAATTTTCACGCAGCCGCCGCTATAATAACAAATAATCAAAATATGTAATGTAAAATATTTTACGGTGGTACGGAATCCTTCGTGTACGAGTCCGCACTTCGCCGCCTTTTTTGGTCCTAATGTTCTAGGCGTTCAAAGAAAAGTTCTGGTCTTTTATGCCGTAACATAAATCAGTCTACGCTTGACTCAGCTAGCATATACGCTGTGGGCATGTAAACATTTTTGTTCGCCATTATACCAGACAGTAATATTAGGTATAATAAAGAGAACACTCAGAATAGACAAGAAATAATTTAACATTCCCTCTTTCCCGTAACAAATGACTCTATAAAATAATACGGGTCTCAGTGTAATGGCAGTTTACCTTGTGACAAATACTCTAAGGATTTGCAACCCGTATTCGTGTTCTAGCTTAAGATGTTTTGTGCCCTCGCCCTTAGATGATACGGATTTGTATGATAAATATTTAACTCTAAATCTTGAGGCTACTTATATTTTATGGTTATGGGGATGGCTTGTCCTTGGGCGAAGACCACAGTTTTCATGTAAAAGCATTTTGATTATAAGAAAGAAAATAACTGTTTATTTTATTGCATAGTATTTTAACGTTCATAACAATACATCCATTTATCACCCGGTCCTTCGTGCCGAATTCAAAGAAAACATTCAGTAAAAGTCACTGAAACTGGTGTTATAGTTAAATGAAGAATATTTGTACGTATTCCAGTATAATATTTTAAGCCTATGTGTACACCCCAGGACGTTGGTAGATTTCACATAATTTATTACTAAGAATGTTGAAAAGGTTGTCACAATACCAGAAAGCTACAAAAATAACGCGTTTGATCATGGCCTTTAAGACTTAATTCAAAGGTTCTATCGAATTGCGGATATAATTTAAGACAATAAATTATAATAACCGGAATGTGTATCCTCGTATAAAAATAAATTGTTTTCCCGCCGCCTCCGGGGAGATTTAGATGTGAATACGACTAAACAATACCTTTTCACGGCATTTGAAAATCGTCAGTAATTTCCTCCGGGAAGACCATTATAATACTAATCAGACTGTTCTTTACTTGTTATCTTTTTCATGCCTAAGAAGTGAGAAAATGATGATTTAATAAAGAAATTTTGGAAGTGGAAACTTGTTTCACGATGTAATAAACAAAATTTAACTAGACAAAGAATTTAAGACTGATTATTTCAGTAGCGACGATAATTGTACAGTTTCATATAGACTGAAGGCACTGTAGTAACGAATTTTTAGATTTTAAGTTCTGCGCTTATTCCAGATTAGGACGAAAAATATGTATATTTGTTGAAAAAAAAAAAGGAATCTGTCAAGAAAATAGGTTTTGCGGAACACGAGTGACAATTATTATTCCACATTTGTTATTATCAATTCAAACTTGGAGATATTATTAGTCTGTGATAATAGAAATTATCTCATTAGTTTAAATGGGCAGATCTAAATAATATAATATCAAGCTTGTATTCCCTGAAGGGTTAGGCAGAGGTGCACCTATAGGTAGTACACCCACATTTCGCCAGTTATGTTTAAGTCCCATGTAATAGGGGGCGAGCCTTTTGCCATATTTATGAAAACATCATGTACGTAAGGAAAAATCTACATAGTTTTAGTAAAAGAGGTGAAAGACACAATTATATCACTAGAAATAGGGACCAATTAGTTCAACCAGGTTTCAGGCTGGCTAAAGTAGACTCTTCTTTCATGGGGTACTGTTTAAAATGTTACAACAAAATACCTCCCCATATACTTCAATTGAATGAAACGAAATTTAAATCCTGTATAAAACGCACACTATGCAGTCAAGCATATTATAAGTTGGGGGATTACATCGCTGATAAAAATGCTTGGCTCAACGCTGGTCCTGCTCCACAAGGGCGCATTAACTAATTGATTAGCATTTGGAACTACTGAAGATTGTAAAAAACTGTCTTTACATTGTATAAATTCAATCTTGTAGTATTGTATAATTGCATAGCACATGTGTGAGTACTATGTACCTACTATAAAGCTACCATTTTCTAGGTTTGTCTTTCATTGACTTGAATGTGCCCTGGCGGCTGAGAGTATGTCATGCTCACTCAAATGTCTCGCTGGTGGTGGCGTGTGTGTTGGATCATTAAGTTCCCTTCAAAATGGTTGAGCTAAATGGTGCTGATCCATACGTCATGTTCGTGAACGGGCGCCGTCAGTGGGGACTGGTCATCTCTTGGCTGCCACGGCTTATTTTAATTTAATAATGGAATTGTTGTCGTCTCTTTATTACGGACGCTTTTAACGTTCTGCATCGTTCTCACATGCATAATTTCAACATGAATGATGTAACCAATAATTTGTAACCATATTTTGATTTAAAAGAGTGTCCATGGAGTTTCTTGCCCGTTCTTCTCCATAGGTACCTACTACGCTTTGGAATGGGCAACTAGCTTCATCTTTCTGACTGACCGACCCCTTGACAATTCAAAAGTGCCTGTAATTGGTTTATTTGAAATAAATGCTTTGAGTTTGAGTTGAGTTTGAGTTTGCCATCAACCACGCATAAATCCAGACTCCGGGTTGCTACTGATAAATTCCTGATGGAAAAACCCAAAAACAATTTGACCGACCTGGGAATCGAACCTAGGCCCTCATGCTCAGCAGTAGCGTTTGCGACCACTAGTCCAACGAGGCAGTCACCAAGGCAGATCTTTTAAATATAGAACCTACATAAGTAAGATTCGATTAAGGCATCCAGAGTTTTTTTTTTTTTTTTAGAACCTACATAAGTAGTTCAATTAAAGACTCCAGAAATTTCTCTCATCATACAGGGTGTAAAAAGACCCATCACATAGCCGTCAACTACGCATTCTGTACATAAAACTTAGTAGTAACATACCACAAAAATAAATGCTGGGAAACGAATTTTATTTTTGTTGTGAAAAATCGCTGTTTATGGTAGTGCGCAACGTAACGCACGCAAAACATTGTGCTTATGGCTGCATGCAACGGTACAAGGATCGTAGAGGTATTTAAAGTTGTGTTATTATAACATTAAAAACTTGTTTTCGTGAAGAAACGTCAGTAAAAGTTGGAATTTTGATTTTTAATACCCCCGTAACCAGAAAGTCCCCAGGTATGGTCCAGTATAAAAATGAACTCAAACTCAAAGCATTTATTTCAAATAAACTAATTACAGGCACTTTTGAATTGACGGGGAGTATAAGTGACTCTCGGATTCGTTAAGAGTCTTTTTACACTCGTTATATTACTAAGATATAAATAGAAAGCGATGGTATAAAAATATTGGTACAAAAGGCCAATCTGGTTCGTGGGTGTTGTGTGGGCGATTGGCAGAGGTTGGTCCTTGGACCCCCGGGTGGTTGAACCCCAACCCTTTAGAAGCCGCCAAGTTTTAACAGCGTCCCAACTTTTTCCGAACAAATAACTTTTATTTGTGAAAATGAAAAGGGCTTAAAGTCAGTAATGAAAGAGTTAAGAACGAATAGGGTTTAAATGTTATTGTTATGGAAATGAGTCAAAATATTTTAGGTAGACAAAGGGATGGCATTGCAAACAAAAGTCAACTTTAGTCGTTTTCTGTTCAAAATATTGTTTTCCATGAAAGTAAGTACCTATAAGACTGTTATCCAGTTAGTGACAAAAATATTCTAGTTAATTCTGAGATTAATCTTTGAGTAGATGTTTCTCTACACACCAATTCATAGATAAGCACAAATCCAATACAACATCTATCAGTCCTCAATCCCAATTTAACAGAGGGCGTTATCACTAGAGATATACGAATGGTCCCTCAGAAATGCTCGCGATAAATTGGATGAGACGAGAGAAGGCGACAGAACAGCCTATAGTTTATTATAGTAGTATACAGGGTGGCTGGTTAATCGAGGGATATGTCGACCCAAGGACACTACAACTTGTGGTCACAAGTTAGGAAAAAAAATATGAGAAACCAGTAGAGCTATTCTATAAAGTTCACCTAGAACCTCACTCAAGTGAGCGCATACAATTCGAAAGCGAACTCATTTGTATTTAACCCCCGACGCAAAAAGAGGGGTATTATAAGTTTTTAACCCCCAACGAAAAAAAGGGGTGTTATAAGTTAGACCGCTGTGTGTATGTCTGTCTGTGACACCGTAGCTCTTAAACGGGTGCTCTTAAACATGTTTTATCAAAATCGGTTCAGCCGTTTCAAGGTCATCAGTTCTTTTTTGTGTCTGGGCTTTTAATTATACCTTTTATTAAACAAACTCATCGCGGATTCACGATCAAATTTCGAAGTGATGTTAAGAGAATAACACTAACATTATGTTTATCGCAAGGAGAACTCTCATGAAATTATTGTGATAAAATACTTTTTAGGGATCAATTTTAGGGTTTAACACTTGCAGGGTCTACTACTCTTTAGGCAGTGAGGTCTTCTAGTTTCCAGTATGAAGTGAAAATCTTCGTTGTGCCTTCATGGCATTGAAAATCTTCGTCATGCCTTGTGGATTATATCCTAGATAAGAATGCTTGGAAACATGCTGGTCCTGCTCCATAGGACAATCTAGAGTCTAGACAAAATCAAACTGGTTGTTAATTTAATTGTATAATTTATAATTTTTATGACATTGATTGTTACATTATGTACTTAACTACTTTAACTCACACACTAAATTATTACTTGTTAAAATTTTGGAAACATCATCTACTTTTCAATATTTGTAAATATGTGAGCACCATGTATCTATCACATAATTAATTTACCTGCCTTTGCATTATATTTAATTCTTTTTACCTATTGTGGTATAGTAATTTTATTCTAGGTGCATAATCTTCACATATGATTACATAATTAATGTGAACTTACATAATATTGTAAAATATTTTAAAAGAGTAACGGTGGAGATTCTTGCCCATTCTTCTCCATACGAAACTACCTTTTGGAAGGGGCAACTAGAATCAATTCTATTTTTTTGTAAATTTTGACGATCAAAAGTGCCTTTTATGTGCCTATTTGAAATAAATGATTTGACTTTGACATATTTCAAACTAAGCTCAGCAGTGCAAAATGCGAGTATCCACAAATACTGATGTGTTTTTTTTTGATAATTAAGTAAAAATTAAGGTCCTATATTAAGGTTGTTTAACATTATTTGAAACTAAAATCGAATACTGATTATATTCTTTCATTACGTCCCTGGTTTTACCAGTCAGTCTGTATAGACTATGTATACCTACCTACCTAATAAACTATAGCAGGAACGAGGGATCTCCTCTCTAAACACGATCGACTGTGAGCGGATTAAGAACCCCACTTTCGATGTTAAGTTAAAGGGCGATGTTTTGTAAAATTGTTGAAACGCTTCACGGAACCAAAAGGACCGCTTTTTGTACGTAAAAGAAAATGTGAAACAGTAAAATTGATTCTAAATGTCATGTGTGAGGTGTTGTTTAACAAAGCCATTCAGACTTACTTACTAAGTCTCTTAGTGGTTTTAACAACGTATATATTTGCCAGTGTAATTTCCTTTGGAACCACTTATTGCATCGGTTTTCTGTACAGTCTTTGTTTACTGGGGTGCCGCGATGAAAATCTAAAAGCTTGAATGAACCCAAAGCTTTGTTTCTACTTTACGTTAAGATCTTACATTTGCCAGCTTATCTCATTCACCCCGCTATGCAAACTCGGTTTATTAAAAAAAAGAACTTTCTACAACTGAGAACGAAAAAAAAATATCTCGGACGCAATTGTGCATAGGACGCGGTAGATAGCAACTCAAAGTTACAGGCGCTCTCAACAAATTCCCAAGTACTAATTAAACTTTTAACTTCAACTGTCGTGTTAATTTATACAAATAGAATTTAAGTTAAACCAATTATAAACTTAGAATTCTTGACTTCGATATTTATCTTGTCACGAAGTTTTGGTGGAAACAATGTTCCTGTCCCGACAGGAATCGGATATCTAAGACGTTTTGCGATGGTTGTCGAATATAAGTTATAACGCATCAGGAATCGATTTAGGTAGCATTCCTTTATATTGTTAGGATACGGCCTTCGGCAAAAACGTTTTTATCTGAGAAGAGGCAGCAGCGATGCTTACTTATATATACTTTTTTACTGATATCTATAACAATACTAATAATGAAGCTGTAGAGTTTGTTTGTTTGTTTGAACGCGCTAATCTCTGGAACTCCGAGTCGGATTTGATTATTTTTTTGCATTTGATAGCGTATTTCTTGAGGAAGGTTAAAAGCTATTTAACAACACGCTACGACACTTAGGAGCCGACAAAAAAGAAAAAAGTTAGAAAGAACGCTAAGCGAAAACGAAGTGATAGCGCGGGCGGGAAATCTGTCTGTTATTTTAGTATATTGTGGTGTCTTACGATTTTCACGGGAACGAAGTCTAGAGCAGGAGCTAGTAGTTTTATAACACCGTCCTGGCGATGATCGCCAACAGACTGGATTGTCCATATATCCGGCGATGCTGCAGCAGACATGTTACCTTGTGAGTGTTCGTTTTTGTCTGTGCTTGTTATCCTGTCTGTTTCCTTTTATGTATCTGTTTGTATATGAGTTTTGTTGCTTGAAATAAACAAATTTTATTGTTTTATTTTTTTATTATTAGTGAAGGTGTTTTTACTTAATATCAGCTGATCGTATTTGGACATTTGGTACAAATTAAACTAGGTAGCGAAACTCCGCAGACGTGATGAGTATCGATATCTAAACACGATAAGAAAAATAAATAAAAGATTTGATGTTTTTTTTAGGGGTCGATGACCGCTGGTAGTTTTGTTATTTGAAGTATGAGTTGAGAAAATATGTTTTATCGTGTTTAGATATCGATACCAATCGCGACTGTGATGTTTTCACAAAAAATAGATTTTTTAAACTGATATTTTAAGTAAATACAGCAATCAACGACCGCACAAAAAAAAATCATCTAATTAATTATTTTTTTGTTTTATCACGTTTAGATATCGATACCCATCACGTCTGCGGAGTTTCGCTAGCAAATTTAATTTGACCCTGTATAGACCATTATGCCCAATCCTACACATAGGGCACAGATTTTAATCAGGGTTCGTTAGGAATTTACATAAGGCATAAGTGAAGCTACGGACTGTACTCGTAGCTAGCAAATTATGTTGTTATCAATATCTATATGTAGAATGGAAACATTATCATATCAGCCCGATATTTACCACCAACATAATCCTCTAACCGAGATAAATTATTATACATAACTATAAACTCCACGCTTGGCAACATGGCAACCGAATTACTGATCGGAGTATGTTGTATTTTAAGAATGTCCACTGGCAAGGTTTATTGCACAACTTGGGTTTTTTGACAGTTTAAGTTAGAAAACTTGCAGCATACTTTTCCGCAGTGTAAGTCCGTTGCAGATGTCAACTTGCGCAAACTTTGTTTGTGGAAAACGTGCATTAGAAGCGTAAAGTAGGATGGTACTATGTACTTTTTTCGAGATATTGCGTCAGTTGGCTTTTATTACACTCCAAGCAAGAGAGACGTTAGACTTATTGTTTACTTGATACGGCAAGATTCCTAACTACATAGAACATTAAAAACCTCACACTGGAATCGCCACTCAAGCTTCTTGAGCGTAGTGATTGTGGTAACAAACGTCGTTAGTGGTGCCTGCATCCACAACAAACAAAAAGATAATAGATTTAGAAATTATTTGCTAGAGCCATCACACTAGCTGCACGGAATACTAATCACTGCATACTGGAATCGCCATTCATGCTTGTGATCGAGAGGATAACACCACTTAAGAATTTTGGTACTAAAATTCGTTAGTGGTATCATCCTCTCGACAATGCTCCGTGGCGTATGTATGGATATTTATGTGTACCTAGAATATATTAGTAAACCGTGAGTCTGACTTAGGGAAGCGAAACGTATTAATATGGTGTCTATGGCCTATTTGCTGTCAACCTGTCGCCATCTATCCATTGTTACTGTTGTCTGTTGGTTAGCGACATATTTGTACTTCTTGCTTTTTAGTAAGGAAATTAAATAGTTACTGTATGTTACAAACGATATTACTTTTTATTTTTATTTTGTAATGTTCAAAGATGGAAAACTGGAAACTTCTAAAATCGAAAGTAGGTACTAGCTATCTTCGCGTTCTATAATGACAGATTTTAACGATAACATATTCTTACAGAATCTTTCCAGACACCATTTATATCATTAGTCCCAGATGTGACCACTGGTACTGACAGGAAAGGAAATTATAGCTACTAAATACCGTCATACGAGTACAATACAAGGGCCCAATCAGCCAATTTTCTTGTATATCAAATGTGAAAAGTAGCCCCGAATGAATACGGACTATAGCCGACCCTCGTTACTTTGAGCATACAACTCTATCAGTAGTCCACCACTGGGAATAGTGCTGTATGCTCACCGCTTAGATCGACGCGATAAAAATGATGGACGATGAGCGCAAGTGAGTAACGACCTTTTGCTGCTGTTGTAGTTTCAGGATTGAGATTGAATGAGAAAAGTCATGCATGTTTAGGTATTTTGAAGGGCGAGATAGTATTACATCCCGGAATTATAGTATTATATTCCCGAATTCAATGGTAAGCCTTTGGTTACCACTAAAAGTGGTCTTTTATGTAGACTCAAATAATAATCATGATCCAATTACCAACGACTTGAAAACAAAATGCACGAATGACATTTCGCATCAGCGAAAAATTACTGAATAAGATGATAAAGTACCAAAAACTCCATTTTACTCCATCCGCTTAAGGAAAATGGGTCAAAAATCGATCACAAGATAATACTGCAAGACGGTTGAGACGTTGAATAAAATGGTATTAAAATTTCTCCATTTCTCCTATATTTGTACTTACATTTAAGGTTGGTACAGGCACCTACCTAAAAATGGTACGTATCGATATCTTAAACGGAAATAAAATGAGAACAAAAAGGAATTAAGAAGAATAGAATAGCAGAAATTCCAAAACCATCATCGGCATCTATCACGGTGCGAGGGAAAGATAATTATTTCACGCATTCCGATCTTAATCCAGAGAAATGGATTTCAGTTGGATTCGTTCATTCGAGAAGAGTCTCCGTAGTTATGCGTACCGAATAAAAATTATTTTTAATCATGGAACATTTTAGAAGAATTTTCCTAATTACATTTTTATTAAATTAGGCGTAAAATGAGAACGTTATAAGATCTGTTTTACTGTTGAAATTTTTCATAAACTACGAGGTTTACTAAGCTTTTATAAGCTCGGATTTATTTATATTACAAACTAGTTTTTGCCCGCGACTTCGTCCGCGCGGGTGTCGGGAATTATGCTACGGGAACGTGCTCTGAGACAGAAAGTAGCTTATGTGCTTCCCCAGGATGCCATCTATCTCCTTGCCAAATTTTATTGAAATCCGTTCAGTGGTTTAGGCATGAAAAGGTAACAGACAGACAGAGTTACTTTCGAATTTATAATATAAGTATGGATTGAGTTTTTAGTAGGTAAGTAATAAAACTTGTGGTATGGTAAATTTTCACGTCAAGACACATTTTACATGAGAAATACGCATGTCAGAATATATTTCCGAAAACCTGAAGTTAAGATTAACCATAATTGTTGTAATCTGTATAATGACGTATTATCACAAAGTTCATAATGGTAAGTCCTCGGGAGCAGGCGTCGGCCGGGATTAGGGAAGCACCGTTACATCGCGCTCCAACTTTTAATCCCATACATGAGGGTGACAGTATTTCCGTATCGATTTTTAGTGATGCGACGTCTGAGGATTTTTTTTGCTGGGTTCTGGGCATTTCTGGGCTCTCGAGTAGGTAGCCGTAATGCATTTGACTTTGAGGTCATAAACCTCATGTGTCATATTAGATGATTTTGAATTTAACACAAAGAACATCTTTATATAGGTATAGTGTATCTTTGAAATATTTAGGAGAGTCCTTCGACAAAGTGATTAAAAACTTATCGAGTTATTAAAAATTACGAGAGTTATAAGAGAGCAGTGCATTGACCCTTGTGAGATAAAAATTAGCAAAATATACGCTAATAAGTAATAATATAATCAATCCTTTTCTAATTCAATATACAGTGTTACGATAAGTCTTAACCATGTCACATCACTAATATATGCTAAACAAATATAAAACGTAAATTATTTGTAAAAATTACGTTGAAATCCGATTTGGAATCCCAGAAAGTAAGTTATGTGTCGAATTCGGGTAAATTATAATTTATGATATTTGTGATATGTGACTGATATTATTAAAGCGGAGTATTAAGAACACAGGATAATATTTATATTGGGAAACATTTCTGTGTTTAAGAATGATAGGTGAAGAAACACGCGTTTAGTGTTTCACTTTTATTTATGTCTGCGATCGTATTACTGTATTTTCAAGGATGAATACATATATCAATGTCAATTTAACAAAACTAAAGACGAATAGGAAAATAAATCTCAGTTGTGTAGACTCGAGACTAGCATTTATTTGAAACATTTTTAGTTCTGATACTTGTCGAGAGTTCGGATTTTGTAGCAAAACCTTGTTGCGTGTGATATTCAAATTATAATTTATTTTCTCTTCAAAAAAAAAGACACACAAAAAATAAGCTAAACACAAAAAAAAAAAAACAAGTTAGCTAGCTATTTTAAACATGCTTATAGACTACGTGACATTAGTTTGTGAAAGACCGGTGGTCAGCAATAGGAATACCAGTATCACAGATACAAACTTGGTCACGCAAACAAGACGCGCAGAAGATGGATTTCCCATATTAAGTTTGTTGAGTAGGTCAACAAAGTCAGTCATATGATCAAAATTAAGCTTGTTCAAACGATGCACGAGGAGTTCAAATTCGGGTAACTATACATACACATACGAGGGTCATTCAATAAATACTTAGCCTACAAAAAGTAAACGAAAATTTTGGAAAAGTGGCAATTTATTTTTCAACATAGTCTCCTTTTAGTTCGATACACTTAGCCCAGCGATGCTCCAACTTTTTTAACCCGTCCGAAAAATAGTTTTTGTCAAACTCTGCAAAATAGGCCTCCGTGGCGGCGATGACCTCCTCATTCGATCCATATCTATTCCCGGCGAGTGATTTTTTCAGATTAGGAAACAGAAAGAAGTCACAAGGGGCCAAATCTGGAGAATACGGTGGATGGGGCAGCAATTCGTAGCGTAATTCGACCAATTTGGCCATGGCAACGGCAGACGTGTGAACCGGTGCGTTGTCGTGGTGAAACAGCACTTTTTTCTTCGCCAGATGGGGTCGTTTTTTCTTTAATTCGGCGTCGAATCGGCCTAATAAATCGGCATAGTAAAGCCCTGTAATTGTTTTACCCTTCTCGAGGTAATCGATGTAGATCACACCTTGTGAATCCCAGAAAACGGTGGCCATAACTTTTCCGGCCGATTTTACAGTTTTCGCCTTCTTTGGAGCACGTTCCCCGGTCTGGATCCATTGTTTTGATTGCTCCTTGGTCTCTGGTGTGTACCAGTGGATCCAGGTTTCATCGACGGTCACAAAACGACGCAAAAACTCCGCTGGATTCATCTTAAACAGCGCCAAACACGTCTCCGATGTGGTCTCACGGTTGCGCTTGTTTTCTGGTGTGAGTAAACGCGGCACCCATCGCGCCGACAGCTTTCTCATGCCGAGTTCCTCGTGAAGAATATGATGCACTGTTCCTTCTGAAATGCCTACAGTCTCAGCTAGCTCCCGAACCTTCAATCGGCGATCTGCCAATACGAGATCATGGATTTTTTTAATGTTTTCCTCCGTAGCAGCTGTTTTCGGTGCACCTGGACGTGGTTCATCAAAAACCGACGTACGGCCACGTGCAAACTCGTTGAACCAATTCTTGACGGTGGCCATCGATGGAGAAGAGTCACCGTACACAGCATCCAAGCGCTCTTTGATTTCGATGCGCGTTTTCCCTTCCAAAAATAGGAATCGAATCACCGAACGATATTGCTCTTTTTCCATTTTTGTAAAACCGATCGACACGTTCGCTTCCATAAGTTGTCAAATTAAAACAAATGAAGGGATTGGAATGAAAATTTGAAAAAAGAATTAAAAAAGAATGTGCTACACTGTGGTAAAACTCTTTTGAAACTACAGCGCCCTCTGGCGATGAGGCTAGGTACTTATTGAATGCACCTCGTACATACATAAACTCACGCTTTCTTCCCATGGGGGTAGGCAAAAATTACAGAACGCCACCTGAAAGCAAAAAAGAAAATACATTTATTTGCGGTAAACATGACGCAAAGAAAAAACACACAAATACAAAAAATAACGAGTTGGGGAAAAATATGCGTCACATTCACGCAAAACGGCAATCGCTCAGCATAATGCTACGACCCTATGCGAGACAGAGCCCCAGCGCCTGCCACGATCCTTACATACTCCTTAGTATCAATGTGATTTTTTCAGTTCATAAGTACTTATTGAGTCTATTTTGGACATTTTGACCACGGTGAAGGAAAGAACATTGTGAAGGAACCTGGACTTACCTATAGTTAAAATAAGTCTGAAATCGTCAATCCGTTTTGAGCAAGAGTGGTGATCAATGCTCGTGCCTTCTCTGTCTGAGAAGAGGCCTTTGCCCTGCAGAGGGACGGTAGAATGCTGGTATTATTATTAAACTATGAGCCTTTAAGAAGACATGAATTAGGTACTAAGTTGTAAATTACAAGTCGTTCCTTTTAAGGGTAAGGTCAGACTGTTCTGAGGTTTTAAGCCAGTAAATGTGGCCACGGGTCTAGTTCAAGTCATTAATCACGAGATACAAGTGTTTTTCAGTTCACTGGTAACAAAAAGGAATAAAGTACTTTTTGAAAAATGTACCCATTGTTTATTCAACACGAGATCGCTAGGTTTTTCTTACACATCAAGTGAAATGTTTTTGAAATAAATCTTCTAAGTTCCTATTCAAAATAAAAGCACCTCTTTACAATTTTTTTTTCATTGGTCTCTCTGAATGATTTGTGGTATGTTCTTTTAATATATACTCAAGAAATTTATTGAGACAAATCTTCAAATATATTAAATATGTACAAGTATATTAAAAAAAGAGAACAGCTCAGTAAGCATGGACAAATTTCGATTGCATCGCCACGTTGGATAGGTAATGATTTAAATTACACTCATCTAGTCCATATTCAATGTCAATAAAAATATACAGGGTTACTGATAACTCGAGGTTTTACTTGCAGGATGTCATAGTAGAGTTTAAATGCAACAAATTAAGCCACCAAATGCTGTACCGAAATTCAGTAGTTTGTGAGTTAGTTCGATTTATAGTTTATTTAATGAAAAATCCAATTTAAAAATGATTTAAGGCGCAACTATACTGGAATTTAAGTTATTATCGTAGCTGATGCCGTAGCAGATCTTTGTTAATCATTAAAAGTTCAAAAGTGCCTAAAACTTTGGCAAATATCACTAATTAAACATTTTATTTCTCGTATTTTTATTTTTGGCAGACAAAAATTAGGAAAAAAGGAACAGAATTTCGGTAGAACATTTGGTGGCTTAATTTGTTGCATTTTAACCCTACTATGACGTCCTGCAAGGAATACGTCGAGTTACAAATAACCCTGTATAATAAATTACTAGAAGACATAAAACAACAAAACAAAACCAGTATATTCGTATTTTTAAATAAATTAAAGCAATACTTAATTAAAAAAAGCTATTACACAGTACACGAATATCTAACGAATAAATTCAATAATAATACATAATTATGAATAACAGATATTTAATAAGTAAAATAACAAAAAATAATTATATTAAAATACTTAATAATTATACTAAACTAATCTTATTGAACAAATTTTAAGCGAGTAAACAAATAAGCATTATTTAAGTATAATAAAATAAATAATAAACGAATAGATATAGTTGCATATATAATATTAATAGAATAAGTAAATTAATAGAAATATAACAGACATAAAATATAAAATAGGATATAACATAATTCAAACTTAATAACAAGGAAAATTAATAAAGCGCTCTTCCTCTCTATAATTATTTAAAAATTTGCTGTGCCCGACAGGGTCCATAATTGTTTCTATCCTTTTTTATTTACCACATGTAAGTGTACATTATGGATTGCAATAAACGATTTGAGATTTGAAAAATGATTTTTGGCCTAGAAAAAGGCCAGCCCTCTGGTCACGTGAAGAGTCGATCAACCGTTTGGCGATGTCCCGAAATACTCGATGAGCAGTCGAATCCCACGGGCCTAGTGTTTCAACCCCAAACGGCTCAAACATATAAGGTTGAATTTAGTTGGTTGTTTTTTAATTATTGGATTTTCAGCTGTACCTACTTTTTTATGAAATCTGTTTTTAATTTTAAACAAATTATGCGGTGGTGAAAATTATTGAGGTAGCCGTTTAAGCGGTATCGCGGGTCGTTGAAACGCTACAATTATCCAAAGGACCACCAAGAATGTAATAAAATGGACAATAACCCCGAGAGAATGTCGACTATCCCTTGTAAGATAATAATATTATACAGTTATTGCGACGATATAAGTTGAGATACTTTTATTATTATTCTATTTCGAGTCCCACCATATAAAGTCGTGAATGAAGATTGCTTCGTAATCTCGAATGGCCAGATTCGGGACAGTTGGGGGATAAGTATAATACCTATAAGCACCTATATTTGGGATAATGATTCTGTGTATTACCTACTTACTAAATTAAATAATAATCCGTTACTAAAATCTGGAGCAGATCTGAAGATGGTATCATGAGAAGATCTTAATCATCATTAATTCCTTCATATGTACAGACGGCTACATAACAAGCTATACATTTCCAGTATAAGCTGACCTCGCATTGTATAGGACTTCCGTACAATGAGAGGTCAGCTTATACTCGAAATGTATAGCTTAATATGTAGCCGTGTGTACAAACTGCTAAGCTCATACGAAAACTTGGCAAACAGATAAGTGGTTTTAGTATGATTTGATTAGCAGTTGACGCAGCTGATCATTCACTAAACGTTTTACTACACCAATAGGAATCGCCAGAAAAAATAACCGAGCCATTTTTAAATTGCGACTAAAAATCGCAACATTCTAAACTACGTATCGGGTCCACGTTTAGGCACTTCACAAGATAAATGATTGTGTATCCAAAGCTTTACTATGAAAGGGTCTGTTTCAAGCATACATCACTCTGTTTACTCTAAGCTCCGCTCCTATTACTGCATAGTTTTTCATAGCCAGGTTTCTCCGTTCTAAGACATTAATGGGCTATTATGTGCCATAATGCTGCTCTAAATTGACGGCATACGTGTAAAACGGCTCGACGAAGGCTTACTTACGTTTATCGCGCGTCTCCATTATTTCCTTGTCGAATAAACGCGAAGTCACCTGGCGGCCATTAAAATTTCCTTTCATGGTTTTAAGGACGCCTTGTAAGCGCTCAGTTTACGTGGTTCAGTAATATTTTAGGAGTTTTCGTAAGTGTACTTTTAAAATAAATTCAATGTTACATGCGATATGAGGGATCTTTCTGTGTCGTAAATAATTGAGGCATGTAAAAACCCGTCATTAAATTCACCCTTAATTAATTGATACTTACCACCGTTGGATAATAGAACGGTATGGGTCACATTGACTTGGTATCCTGTGCTTGGGACCCGTGTCATAAAATTAAGTTTGATAATAATCTCGTTGTTGACAGTGGTTATTGTGACTTTGACTATCCAACTTAATTCCTTATTACCAAACTCCTTAATTAAGTCGACGATCACCATTTCTAGTCTGAAACCCTGTTAGATGTTTAATGAAGTGGTGAGACCAATTCGCACTCACACTCATACATTTCACAGTCCCCAAAAACAAACCTGGTATCGGCAAAAAACAGTGAAATAAAACACATGCATGATGGTAGACGTTTTTGCCGATTCCAGTTGCCGGTCGAGCGAACGAAATGGCGCATTTCATTTATCAGATTTCGCTTGTAGCCTGAGAGCGTGTGTTTTTCATCGGGCCCACACTGGCCCACAGCTCTCCATGAATTGCCAATAAAGTGACAGAGGCACAGGCCCCGCCAAATGTCGCCTGCAGACAATTCCAAAATTGTCAACCCCTATCTAATATCGGAAAATATTGGAGTTATGATTGTTGTGTCTGACTGTTATTGTACGGGTGACTGGAAATTTTATGCTGTTCGGTTTTAATAAAAGTTTTTGTCTAGTGGTTGGCATTGGTAAACATAATTATATTGTAGGCAGTTTTAGGATTTGGAACGGACACGTTGACAGATGAATACAATTATTCATTTGCATGGTAGAAAAAATATTTCGTTTGTTAACTTTACGTTCTGCAAGAGTGGTAACCTAATTAAAATTGATACCTGCACACTTTAGATGAAAATTTATTTTGCCTCACGGATTTTCAGAGTTCCATTACTTTTTGTTGAGGACAGAGTACTACCTAGTGGGAATTAAACACAATATGAACAGTACTACTAGACTTACTGTCGATATCCACAGGTTTTAGTTTAAGAATAATTACTTACATACACTCATTTAAGGCAAGCATGACTTCAATTAAAGATATAGTGGCCTATGACAATAAGCGGTTAAAACAATTATGAGACTAGTGAACTTTCTTACCTCTGGAAGGAAGGTGGCCAAACACGAAGGTGGGCGGAAAGACTTATGTTTACATCAACTTCCGGCTTCTAGAAAGCACGAGAATATTCGAAAATTCGAGAAGCGATCACCACAACCTTCATTCATAAATACAAACTGTTTAAAATCTCTACAATACCCAAATTAACGTCTTCTCTTTCTTCTTAACTTGCAAAATCTTATCCAAACTACATAACATGTGTATCCACGTAAAATTCGTGGTGCCGAAAAGTATCACGAATGTAACAAAAATGTTACATCCACACAAAGTGCTGTAGTGCGGAAAAGCCCTTGTTAAGGCAATCATAATAAGTCTACATTTTCTTTAATTTTCCTTCCAGCCACGTGCAGCTTTGTCCCCGGAAGAAACCACAAACATAAATTAGACTTGACACATAATCAATATGCACTTACTATTCTGTGCCATCCCTGCTTATCGGCTCGTGGTTTGAATGTTAACTACCACTCATACATGCATTATTAATAAGACAAACAATTTACTGTTGACAGAAGAAATAACTATTAATCTTTTATTGGCATATTTTCATAGCATTCCGTCAAACGGCATAAATAGGGATGCAGGGGTGAATCGGGACGAAACTTTAAAAGGGATTTTAACACGGATGGGATTTTAAAACAGGTATTAGTATTATGATAATGAATAAAGCTTATAATAATTTCATCCTACCGAAATTATAAATAGAATAGAATAGAATGGAGTACTCAAAGAAAGAAAGAAATAAGAAAAAAAAATAGAATGAGAAAAATGTGAAAGTTTTTATTCCGGTACACGACATGGTTTAATGACTGTTATCATTTTATATGAAAACTAGTAACTGCTCGCAACTTCGTCGTTGACTTCAGAATTGGGTCCAGAGAAACGAAAAAAAAAATTACTCACTCATTTTTCATTTCTTTCTGGGCCCCTTTCTGAAGTCCACGACGAAGTCGCCGGCAGAAGCTAGTCATGGTATAATTAAAATAATAACATTAAAATTTGGTTCAAATCTAATTATACTGACATTATTGCCATGCTTTATAATCTTTTAAATCAATTACAACAGTTCTAAGAACTTAATCCCATACTTTTCCTATTCTTCCAAGAACGCAAGTTTCCTGGAACTAAACGACATTGTAATAAATTGCAAATGAAACTCGTGGGCGTTAGAACTACATCACCACAGAATATGAATAACTTTACAAATGGTTGGATACACGTGCCGGTTAAAATGTTGCTAACTTACTTACACACTCTCTCTTACTTACTTTACTTCTTTTTTCTTACTTTGCTCCTAGCGAATACCTACCTAGAACAATGTTGGGAGCTGGGAGTGACTTCATGATTGACAGACAACAAACAGCCCAAAGCTCTGCAGATAGAAACATTAAATTGAAAGAAAGAAAAAATATTTATTGTGAACAAAAAATAAAATAAAACCAAAGTAAAATGAAAATAGCAACAGAAAGTTCTGTACGAGGCCAAAAGGCTCCTATCTCAGCATGAGGCTGCGACATTTAAAAATAAGTGTCGCAGGGCTGATATTCTAATAGGGCTCGCTGCTGTGATGCCACAGACAGATACAGAAATAATAAAATAAAAATAAAATAATTATGTGTGAGTAAATTTTTTTTTTTTTTTTTTAATTATTGTAAATATTGTAATTCGCGTGTCAACACCCGACGTTACATCAATTACATTGGGAGATATGTTTATTTGACTTTGTTTTCAAATGATGCAAAAAAGATTTTTAGAAAGTCAACATGTAAGGCCATGTCCGAACAATAGTGAACATCGCGCGACACGCGGCTGTCGTATTCATTTTGTTTGGCGAACCTAAACGCGTCGTCGCGCCAACAGAGATCGTCTTTCGGTTTTCCGAACAAATTAGTGTCAAATTAACGCGACAATCGCGTATTCCCGCGATCGATCGCTTTCCTTCGGACACGGGGTCAAGAGGTTCAACACTGTGCAATGATGATTCTTCGTGTTCCCGAAAATAACAATAAGCTAGTTTATCTGGCAAAATATTTTCAAGCTATATTCGTACAGTTAATAAAACAAAAGTCAAAGTTTATGTTTCTGAAACTGGACACAGCTCGTGGGCCCCGCAAAGTTATATCAAGCTGTTAGCACCCCTTGTGTATGCTCACCTTTTAGCTTTTAGTCGGACTGGGCCAGAAATAGTTCCTACTACTTGGGGACTGAGAGCAGTGGTGGCCCAATGGGAGCGGCCGCGACTTACGAGTTGTAGTTCGTAGGTTCGAACCCCGCCAGGTGCTTTACTTTATGTAAATTATTTCATCACCACTTCTTTCAAAACGATGAAGGAAAACATTGTGAGGATACTGGCATGTCCTAGAACCAAAGACATGTGGCGTCTACCAACCCGCACTGGGCCCGTGGTGGATTATGGCCCATCCTCTCTCACAGGAGAGGAGGCCTGTGTCCCAGCAGTGGGAACAGTATAAGCTGATTATGCTTATGCTACTTGGGGACTTGTACCTAGCTAATGACATTGATATTAAAGAATAGACAGAAAGTAAGTTTTTACCCGGGATTCCCACAGTTTCTTTTTTTAAATATTATAAGTTACACTGTATCCCACTGTTGGGCAAGGGAAAGGGTCAACAAAAGCAAATATAAGTTTGGTCAAATATGTAACTTGAGATACACGTGCGCCGAATTGTAGAGAAAAGTAAAGAATATGAAAAAATATTAGCGACAGATAACTTTTATCGGAAGAATAAATATGGCGGTTTGAAATTTACTATACGACATATTTATTCCTCAGATAAAAGTTATAATATGGCGATTGAAAAATCGCCCACAGTTTAAAACAAAAGAATATTAAAACCAATGCCAGCACGAGACCAAAAGGACTCCTATCTTAGCATGTATGACCTGGTTTTCTAGTATAATATATTATAATATGTGTTAATATATTTCGTGATATTTATGCGAAAATTACCTACATTAAAACCAAATAGGTTATCACGGATCATTTACCAGCTAATTTCTGTGAAGGGCAAGACCCACCGAGAGTCAAGTGCCCTGAACAAAAGTTAAACGAATCCTTAAAAGTAGTGTGGGGCAATTAAAGGTCTGCGTAACCTATAAGAAATGTAAAAGGTTACGCTAAAACCTTATTATGTGATAAGTAGATGAATACACCTATATACGAATGGTAAATGTTAGTAAATAGGATGACAATGCCCTCATTCAATTCAATGCCTCATCTAGAAAATACATATTTAAGTTTGCGTAGGTACCCAAAGTAGACCTACATAATGGAACAACATACCTGCATTAACACTTTTGTCATATACCTATCTCTGTTTAAAACGTATTCAACCTATTTTAAGCTTTTCTTGACCGGCAAAATTTATTTTGTTCTAGAATCTTTTTAAATTTAGAATATTTTACGTGCTAGATTTTTTTTTTACAAGAGACGTCATTGAAAAAAATCCATAGAGGAAAATGGTCAGTTGATTTTTTTGATTCAGCTAATATATGCCGAAATTTCTTCTAGTGAAAAATTATAATAAATATAATATTATTATTACGGTTAAATACCCGTAATCAGTGGTTACTAATTATTCCGTTATAAACTGGGTATGTATTCTTTCTTATTCGTTCAAACTATCCAAAACGCCGTCTCTTTTCCTCGACATAATTTTTTATTTCTTTGTCATAGGAACGTTCAGCGTATGCTTGTCTTCGTGTGATTTATTGCTATGAATCTTTTCTTCAGCAAAACGTTATGTAAATTTTCTTATGTTTTCAATCTTTCAATTTTCTTCTCTATTATTAAAAATTCTGCTTGTACTCCTGGGCCTCATCTCACTACTCTACTTTGTTCCCGTCCGATGGCCACGACGACGATCGGAGGATTTTTCCAACTATTTATATTTTGATTATTCTAAACTCTAAATTCCTTTTTTTTTCTTCATTTAAGTCTGTACCATGACCACGGTTTAACTTAGCGCCATCTATCAAAAATAAATACTGTTGTTCCTAGAAACATTACATTTAACGTGCGCGTTCTTAGAACACCGATTGCAATAAGGTTTTTTAGGACATATAGCGTAAAATAACACAAAAAGGTACTAACGATCTTATGTGTCTAAGTTTTCCTCGTGTAATTCCTTTTTTATGAAAAAAATATTGACATCCTTATAAGCCATTCTTATTATTCAGCAACTGAACTTTTTTGAAAATTTGATTTTCTTTAAAAGGTATTTAAAAGGCAGATATGAGTGGAAACGTTGATAGGGGGTGCTCTAGGAGGACATATAGTGACCTTATTGGTGATGTTCGTCAAAAAGGTCAGGTGCGTAGCACTTGCAACTTTAAACGAAGCAAATGAAGTACCTATGTAAGGATCGTACAGGTGGCGTTCTGTAGCGTGGTGGCGTTCACAGGTTCACAGTTTTGTGAAAACTTGGTTGACATAAATAAGTAAATAACTCAAATTCTTGAAACTGATGCAATTTGATAGTGAAAATAAACAAAGCGATGCTCTTTTTTATTTAAACCCTCCATCGGCCTGTCAAAATATTCGAATTTCGAATATAATCCGATCGCCGAGCCGTCGCGTCGGCATCGAGATGGCGCGAAAATAAATAGTAGATTGTTATACAAGGGGTAAAAATTACCCATTATATACGAGGTAGGTTTACTCCCGAGCTTTAGCGAGGGAGTAAATAGAAACCGAGTTATTAGGTTTTTAAGCGCCGTGTGTTACATACACTCTACGTTTCACTACGATTGCGAGAAAATAAAATAATCCAATACAATATTAAATAGTTTACTTTTTTTATTTCTTCTGTAGCCGCAACGCAATGCACGCATTCTACTGAAGAGATCGCCGCTTTTAGTTCCATTTTCAAAAATAAAATGTTCTTCTTTTTTATGAAACAGTAATAATTCGAGTCTTTATGATCATGATTATTCTACTTATGAATAATAGTTATTTGTTATACAAGAGTGCAAAGTTGCTTTTTAACCGCGTGCTCAATTTTGATGACCGAGCAAGCGAAGGATTCTAAAATTGAATCACTCGCTGCGCTCGTGATTCAATTTTAGCGATTCAATGTTAGCGAGGGAATCAAAAGAGCACGAGGTGACAAATCTTTGCACTCGAGTGCAACACGTAACTTTTCATCCCACCTCAGCGAGGAAATGACTAAATGCAAAAAAAGCATTTACAATCACATGATACTATTATTTCAGTTTAGGTATTCATATTTATTATGTACTACATTATGATAGATAAGTATTACAGAATAATCTTTAAATTATTTCAAATAATACTTAAGTATAATTAAGAAAAATTTAAAGTAACGTTGCTACAGTTACTTAAGTTGAGTGTAATATTTTTGTTAGGTACTGTAATGTTGGTGTTAGTGACTTGTGTACTGTTTTTCGGTAAACTATCTGTAATACTTAATTCATCGGCTTCCCTCGGCGTAAATGTTGGCGAGAGAGGGCGATGGTTAGGTGTTTCGTAACGGCTTATTTTTAATGTAGAAGGGTCAGTCCAAGGATCCGACTGAGGCAGGTCAGTGTAATGGCTCCTGTGATGCCTTTACATATTTTAGACTTATTTTGGATGGAATCCTCCATGTATCTCTCTACAACCGCATTGAATTTCCAGCCTCCATGGCGGTTAAGAGACAGGAGATCAGCTCCTGAATCGGCCAAAAGTTTGGCTGAAGTTCGTCGGAAACAATGACCCGTGTACAACAAGGGTTCTGGAAGTTCAAAAAATGTTGCTATTTCTCGTGGGATACTGCCAATTTTATTAGCACCCATAGGCAGTCTGACACACTTTCCGTTGCGATATTGTAGAAAAAATCGATTGATTGGAGTTTTAGGCGGGAGTAAGGCTTGATATTTCTCAACAATTGTTACGTATTCCTTGCGAATGACAAAGTTGCGGTCTCTTTTTGTCTTTGTATTAGGTAAATTAATTAATAGTAAGGCATCTGAATGTTCCTCAATGTTTTTGATATTGTGTTAGTTCATTAGGTCGACATGCTCCGTTTATACCAATAATAAGAACAATCTGTAACGTAAAGAGTATTGTAGTAGATAAATTAATAAAATTGATATGCATGCATAATTATGCCTATGAACATCTACTAAGTACGTATTAGATTATGTTAAGTAGTTGATTAATATACTTAAGTAGATACTGCATGTGCAACTGACTTAATTTTGCCGCCAAATATACGGAATCAGGTGCTTCGTTAAGAAACTTTTAAATTTCAGATGCTGTGAAAACCTTCGATTTTTTTGGTTGATGACCAGATGAGGCTCTTTTTAAAAATGTCCCTAATTTAGAATAGGTGTCGATATGTATGTCTTTTTTCATCTTTATTGTTGCTTTAAGCATTGAATACGTACTCCATAGAGTGCTTGATTTCTTGGTCTCGGATAATTCAATAAAATATGCCAGCAAAACGTTTTCCGAGAAAGTTTTGGCTCCTTTAGCTAGCTGCCACGTGTTAAACATATCGTACTGTTTCAAATACTTCTCGCATGATTGTTGAGGAAGAAAGCTCATTTGCGATTATTAACAGTTTCAGTCAGTTGTGTTGGCGTCAAATAAACTTCCTCGTCGCTAGAATTACTCATTTTAGGTTTTTCAGTTGTTTTCAAGTTTCTTGTTTTTAACCTAAGGTTTTAACAATATGATGTGAAAAGAAAATGGCGTGGGCAGAGCAAATTAAAAAAAAGTACACCAAGAAGGTTCCGAGACTGAGTTTTTGACAAATTAAAAAAGGTTGTATGATAAATTCGGCACCATGGAGGTAGAAGTAAATAGGTTTAATGATCTTTTGAATTCACAAACTTAGTGCACACGATGTTCTAAATTCAATTTACTTTATCCTCTAACGGATAAAAACGGCTTTGGCACTCAGATATCGAAGAGCAAAAATACTCTTTCCTAGATGGGGGGATGAAAAGACTTTTTCGTTTTTGTAGGCTCTTTGGTAACAGACAAAGAAAAACTTTTTCCCCTAGAGGAAAATATGCTATTTTATCCCCGCTCTGTAGTCGTACTATGAGGTGTTATTACCATCATGGTTCCAGTGCGAAAAAGGGATAGTGCTATCGGTCATATATAGCTCCGTCTCTCTTTCACGCTGGAAAAATGATGGTTTTAACACGTCATAGTAAGGCCACTGGTACACTACAATGACGGACTTTTTGAGCAAGAGGAGCGAAAAAATATTTTGTTTCGATCTGTTCACAACATCGACAGTCTACGGTAGTACGCACATTAAAGGCAAGTACTTAAATCCGTCTAAAATTGGCTGGTCGTAAATTTCAGTTAATGTCTGTCGAAACGATCCAACACAATACAAGAGAGATGTTTTCGCTTGGCGGACAGCTTTTTCCTTCGTATAATGTTCAGAAAAGCGAAAAGTTTATGACTGGCTGAATGTTAACACCCCTTAAACTGGTAGTTCAGAGTGCCTTACGTCGGCTAATGAGCTTCCTTAGGCTTCATAGTTGTTGACAATACCAACATGCTTATCCAGTTATTTTATAACAATGTAAGTTCAGTATCATATGGTTTAAAATAAAATACGGCCCATATTTCGTGCGATAAAGAGTATTAGTAAACTTACAGTAGTATAAAGCCTTTTTTTTTTGGTTGGGAATCATCAAATGACCTCTCCCGCTCTGGGCGGAGCGGAAGGGCGTGTCAGACTCTTACTGACTAAAACCCACGTCCGTGTTCCTTCAGTTGCCTGTGCGCCAGGGCCACGATAACTCTTTCGAACAATCTGCGACCCCGGCAGGCATCGGCCCTATCAGACCCCGTCAATGATGCTGACATCTCTTTGAGGCGCGCGTGGAACACGACGCGCCGTCGACCCGGGCCTGGTTTTTACCGGACGGCGAGCTGCCCATTGCTCGCCGTTCGCAAGCCCGCGCCTATGGTGGCCGGGGGTCGGCAATCGACTCCCGACGCCCAGGGTGTCTCCTCCTGCGGCTTATAATTCAAAATCTTCTGACTGTTATTTGAATTACATAATTGTCGATCCATCATAATTAAGACAAGCCTAAAATAAAGATATGAAATTGAATTTCTATCAATTAATTAATGTAGGCAAAGTTAGACTAATGATTAATTATAGATATAATTAATAATTAGTCTAACTTGACACAATGATGAGTATCAATTAACGCCTGGTTCAACTTATGAAAATATTCGTTCATTTTCAGTTTTTGTTCAGCTCTTTTGACGTTTCATGAAGAGGTACCTTACTACGCAGAAAGAGTTTGCTCCTTTGAAAATTATTGTTCGAATAGAAAACTCTGTATTCTGTATTATTTATTCGATTTATCTAAGTAACCCACGCATCAAAATCCTTCTTCGCATTGTATTATAAACCAGACCATTTCATTGCTTTCTTGATCGCAAAGACCCAACAACAGAAGATGAGTTGCCAAATCTGGATTATTCGACCAAATATCCACTTTCAATTTTAGCCCTGATCAGCCATTGTGGGACCAAGAGTCGTTACTTTCCAATTTGGGCAAGAGGGAATTCAATAGAAATCAAACAAAAACAACTCGAAAAAAGTAAATGACAATAATGGATAGAAGATTTCAATTAGACGACTCGAATGCGAACAATGGAGGACGGCGGAATACCGTTGGAAAGAAAGGCTTGTCGAGAAAATGCAGTTGTAAAGAAATTCGTCGTGTCTGTACCTCCCCTTTAGTTATGAAACTTGATTTGAAAGTTTTGAATGTGGGTTATTATAAGGTTTTTATCTCGTATTTTATGGTACTTTTGAGTTGGGTTTTTGAACAAACCTACGTAGAAAGACAAAGGGGTTTTAAGGCATTGTGTGAATGTTATACGATTATGGGGATATAAAAGTGTAAGCTCTTTTGTTTTCCACATTAAAGCTGATCAAACAATAGACAGTTACGCTCATTAGATTAGCTTACGCAATGGTCCTATTTATAAAAAAAAAAATGTTATTTAATATTTTTTACTTACTTTGCTTTCTCTTACAGGTAATAAATATGAAAGTCACCGATTTATTTACTCTAATTGGATGCAGGGGTCTGCGAAATTGTGGACTGGAAGGCTTACTTGTATTTATAGTAAGTACTCGTAGTAATTAAATTTTTTACTGAATCTTAATAACATATATACTTCTTATACTAAATTAAGTAACAACCTATTTATATAATAAAAATATAACTATAAAATATCCTAACTAAACCTATTAACAAACTAAAATAAGGAATTATCCCAACATTTTCATTCAAATCATCCATTTCACTTTATGAAAATTTCTATCTCTTTTTGAGGCTCAACTTCGACTCTTGAAAAATACGTGAAGTGCCTCCTGCATTTGATGTGAAAGGCAGATTTAATTGCATTGCTAATTAAGGAAAAATTATTAACATCTCTAGTACATTCAGCGTTTGCTCAGATTTTAACTTGCTGAGGTGCAAATTATGCTAATTTCACGATTAAAAGATATTTTCCTTGGTCATAGGTTTTTTTAAGCACTGGGTAGACCGCATGTTTATACAACTACAGACATTACTTATTTACTTGGTGCGTATATAAAATATTCCAGCTTCATACAACTTTGTTCCACAAATTTCTTCTTCCACAAAGTTTGCATCATTTCTACCAATCACAAATTCGACTCTGTCAATTTTGATTTTACATTCGCGAAAATGAGACAAAGCGAAAATCAACGCAATGAAAACTCTTTGATGTAACTTGTCGAATAAAATATAATTATTTCACATAATGTTAATAAATACCCAAATCGGGCCACAAAGGGGACCATTTTGCAACTTTCAATGGGATCAAAGTATTGGGGGTAGGTAATTATTTTTGAGGTAAAAATCGAAGGCAGTGGTGTCATCAACTGAAATCCTGAAGCGTTCGTTTTATATGCAGTCGACTTTTTAAATTCCGTTTGCTTGTGACTTAACTGCATTGCGCGGTTATGTATACTACTATCGTGATTTTTTTCACATATCCAAAAACAACCATTTAGCTGGCAGGAGGGGGGGACACAAATTAAAATTTGCACTTTAAAGCTTAATATTTCACAAATGGATTCCTTAATCGAAAAATTGTCTTGACAAACCCGCAATATTTTTAAAAGACCTATCCAACGACACCCCACACCATGGGGTAGATGAGAAAAAAAAAACATCCCCAATTTACGTGTAGAGGTACCCTAAAAAAGAGATCTTTTCAAGATTTTATTTACTTCTTTGTCGGCGTGACTAATATGTATATTCATTCCAAATTACAGCTTTCGAGTACTAAGAGTCTCTGAGCTATGCTGCGGACAGACGGATGGACTTGGCGAAACCATAAGGGTTCTTTGTTGACTACGGAACCCTAAGAAGAATACTAGCATTTGCAGTCTATTTGGTGTATGTCTGGAAACCAAGATTAAATTATATAGGGTGGAATTGTGGATACTTCAAGAAAATGTGGTAGTATCATTAAATTATTGAATACTTAATTAGTTAAAACATTGGTTTAAGCTATGAAAGAAGTTAAACAAATGAACTTATCTATTCTGAGAAGAAATTACCTGTAGCCACAGCATTTAGAACAGACCCACACTAAAAATAAAAAAATCTTAAAATTAAATAAAAAATAAACTTAATTAAGTAATCTTTTCATCTTATTAGTGAAAGGATTACTTAATTAATTAAAAACTTCTTTCTAAAACATGGTCTAATGTAATTAAAACCTTTTGTCCACATAACCACGATTCTGTAAGAAATTTAACCCTTAATCGCTCGAATTTCGTGAAGCAACGTAGTGTAAAAATTGAACGTTACATTACAAGGGTCGATCGTGATTTACGACGCGTCTTAAGCAAGGACATAACATCACGCTTGTATTTCCCGAAGGGGTGGTAGAGATGTATTATAGTACACACACGTTTTTACCAATTATGTTTAAGCTCCTTGTCAAAAGGGGCGCGTATATAATGCCATCAATCCGTTCATGACACACAAACACATCGTGACTCCTGACTACTAAGAGTGTTTGCCTCGCCTTTTCTCAACAACAATGTTACGAAATAAAAAATCTAAATTAAGATCATTTATCAAATTAGGCGGAGAATCAGAACTTTTTGAACGTCGAAATTACGTAAGACAGACTCCAAAAACGCCCACCCTTCAGCAAGTCCTAGTCCTTTAGCTGGGAAGAAGAAGTGTCGCAACAAACTCTTCAGCAGCATGTCTGTCTGTTTTTTGCAGTCAGCTATCAGTCTAATCAGATGCAGCGGAATACCAGTACCTTACATGGAGCGATTGCTTATCTGACCTCCACAACTCAGTTGCAGAGTAACACTGTTTGTCAGACTTTCAGGTTTCTGCCGACCCGTAACGACTGTCAAATATCCACGAATGGCAGCCGTCAACCTTACCGTTACCTGTGTACTGTCAAAGAGCTACCACAATAATATTTTTGCCCGACCTGGGATCGAACCTAGGACCAGCTCAACAGTCTAACTTCAGAACACTAGACTAACGAAGTATTCAAACGAAAAGAAAATAACTTTTTCTGACAAAAATTGATGAACAAGATAACAACATAGAAATGCTGAGAGATCATCTTAATTAAAGTCGTATTAACGAGACATAAATAAAGGATATTATTATCTCATTGAAACAATCAGATGGCTGTGAAATTATTATTTGATGATTTTCGTTAAAATTAATGGTATACTTAATTGAAGCTTCGTATTAATTCCTAATAATGATGTAATCATTGGCTGTTTCGTTGATAACAATACCGTAATATAATTTAAAGCTATGTTAAAATCTTTTATAGTTTGTTTATTTGTCACATTTTCAGGCCGAAATTACTGAAGGTAAGAAATAAAAGAATTAAATATATTAATATTAATATATATTATTATATATATTATTTTTAATATATATTTTAATATTTAGTTTAAGATGGAATTGGGCATACAAGTAGCGAATACAAGTGACAAGTGTCTATGGACCACCAACGCAACGCGGGGCCTTTGTCGGAGGAATAAATAAAATTAAAAAAATGTTTTTTCAAAATAAAATAACCGATTTCCAAAAAATACTACAAAGTGAAAAATAACTTTAATTTCGGGAGTCGGTTCTTTGGTTTTGTATTTTCGTTTTTTACCACCGACTTCCAAAATTAAAGTTATTTTTCACTTTGTATTGTTTTTTTGGAAATCGGTTGTACTTTTTTGTAAAAAAAGCTTTTTTTTCACTTTTATAGTTGTGGTACCTACCCCACACAAATTCGTATACCACTACTTGCTATGTAAATAATAGTGACGGGAAATTATAATAACATCATCAGTATACACTAAGTGGACAAAAAAAACGTATTATTGAAGCTAACTGAAAAACTACCCAAGAAAAGTTAACAATTATATGGGAGGGACCACCCTTGAGGCATAATTAATCCTAAATAATAAAACGAAATCGATCCACAATTGCTTCTTCCACAATATCTTCTTAAGATATCACGTAACAAACATACAAAAATAATATACAGACGAATTGAGAACCTCCTCCTTTTTGAAGTCGGTTAAAAAAGCCTTTTAATTTCTTATCCTTATACAAATACTAGCTGCGCCCCGCGGTTTCATCCCCAGCGGTATGAAATATACTTTACGACCTATTCTCAGGCCTTCCCTATATACACAACAAATTTCATAAAAATCGGTCAAGCCGTTTCGGGGGAGTTCTATAACAAACACTGTGACACGAGATTTTTATATATTAGATTTACATTTCAATGAATAAATGTATAATTAGGTCTTGGATTTACATACATAAATATGATATTATAGTCTATTCGGTTGTGTTGTACCTGTGTTTTTTTTTAAAATTAAGTCTGGAAAATAAGCTAGTTTAATAAATAATTTTTACTGTTTTTCTCATAACAATAGGTATAGATTTCTCGTGTGCTGGCATTTTCTCGGGAAAGCAGTAATTGTCAATTACATGAAGTAATTTACTAGTAGTGGTGCTATAAACGCAACCTACAATAATATATTAAATTTTATACAACATATTTATCGTTGCAGTGGCTCGGTACTGGTTTACATCCGATAATCGATTTTTATATGGTTGTAGCTTTTAGAAAGTATAACACCACCTACGGATAAATAATATGAAAATTCTATAACACCTACAAAGTTTGGCCTCCTTACGAAAATACAGATTTTTTATTTTGTAACATCGCGCTGAAATCATAAAGTTAAAAAGTTTGTCTTCGAGTATTTGATTTGATCTAAATTATGAAGGGCCAAAAGTTTTTACAGCAAGACAGATTTTTTGGAATCTCAATTGTATTCTATTTAAATTACAATCCTTATTAAGCTTTCTGATTTTTGTGATGAAATAAGACTGAGAAATTACGAATTATTTAACTGAATTAATATTTTTTTTTATCTTTTAAAAGATGTCAATAAAAATGTCTCAAGTGGAAAGGTAGACTTTCAAAGAAAAATAAACTCTTGCTTTGACAATTTTGTAGGACTCGAGGAAATGAGCCGGAGCGTAGCAAATCAGTGATCTGCTACGACTTTATATAAAACGTAGCTGCGTAGCCGTGACGTGTTATCAGCTACGGCGTAGCAACTTCGTAGACTACGAAAATGTGTGAACGATGTGTAAAGACCACGCTTGAAGTATGTACAATACATAATTGGTGGTTATAAAATATTGTTGCTATCGTTCATATTGTTGTTTGTTTTGATGAAATCTTATATTCAAGAGCTGATGATGTTTACGTTGTAATATGACTATTAGACCAACCACGCTCTGTATGATAATCACGGTAGAGACAATAAAACAGAAATAGATAATAATGGGTTAGGTATAAGGAAAACAAATATATTCATCAATTCTGGTGTCTGCCACGAAGTCCAAACATGAATTGGCGGTACAGAAATAGAATGGCGGCTTAGTTTTCGACTGTCATGATGATAATATATCGTGCTCAAGGTTAATGGTTCTTCAATCTTTTGAATAATATAGCCATTTTCTTAGGAAGCTTTCATACAGACCTCAGACGCTAATATATTCTTGAATTTATTGAAAGAGTCTTCATAGATTATCTAGCGGAGTTTTGCTGAAACAATTGAAAATAAGTTTTCTGTAGTTTATTTTATAAATATTTTAAATACACAATCCAAAAATAAAAACAATCCATAGTTATAGAACGCGAAATATAAAATAATTATTAGTCTACAAGTACCGAGTGTAGGTAGCTATTGTAATAATATGACATTTAATACATTAAAAGGTTATAAAAAAGTATGAGGTTTTATGTTCTCGTTTCCTCACATTATTAGCGATTCTCTCAATAGAATTTGAAGAGTTTGTATTTATTTTAGAACCGCTAAAAGATTAAATGTTTACTTAATATGAAATATTTATGGTGATAGGAATTGTTATTAAAGGTTTAGAGAGGTTATGACCCCAGACGTAATTAATGGATCGTTATGTGGAATCAATGTGATAGATATAATCCTGTTTTTATACTTGAAACCATTTAATAACTAACCGGCCGTTAAAATGGCACATCGAAATTTGGCCGAACAACTAGGCGAATTTGTTTCAACGTGTGTTACATTTCATGTTCGCAATGCAACATGAAATGTAACAAACGTTGAAACAAATATTATAGTTGAAATAAATATATTTGGATTCGTTTTTTAGGGTTCCGTACCCAAAGGGTAAAACGGGACCCTATTACTAAGACTCCGCTGTCCATCTGTCACCAGGCTATATCTCATGAACCGTGATAGTTAGACAGTTGAAATGTTCACAGATGATGCATTTCTGTTGCCGTTGTAACAACAATTACTAAAAAACAGAATAAAATAAATATTTAAGGGGGCTCCGATACAACAGACATGATATTTTTGCCGTTCTTATAGATAATGGTACGGAACCCTTCGTGCGCGGTTTTTCAATTTTATTTATTTATTCAGTAGTATACATACATGTTATATATTTAAGTTGGTGCCAACAAAAACTTATTAGAGTTTTACCGTGCACCAAAGTCATCGACTACATAATTTAGAACGTTAAAAACACTTAAGTAGGTACTTAGTATAAAATAAACAACAAGTAACATTACAACCGGTATTTAAGTAAAATATTATCTAATACCAACGAGCGAACATCGGTGACCAATCTGACCGTCCGTCCTTACAACAAAAGTGGTGGAGGAATGTTTTCGAATTAATACGAGTATAGGTTGTTTCTGAAAGTATATATTTTTAGTAACATGTAGTTTATTTTTTGTGTTATGATATTATTGTTTGGTATTATTTTTGCTTTATTGTGTATGTTTTAAACTATTTAACTAAGGCTTTAACGTATCTATGTTACATTTCATGTTATGTGTCACATATCTGTACCCACCATTAAGCGTTGCTATGAACTCGGCCTTATATTCCAGAGGCAATGTAGACTCTATAGTTTTAACATCGATAAACGTCCACAAATTAGAGACATAAAATTGACTTGGGTTCAAGTTCAAGTGCCTATTCTAAACCTTACTGATATTATTATGTAAGTAAGTACATACTTAGAATTTAATAGTCTGTCTGGTTAGCTTCAACGTTGACGTGATCTATGTTTATGTTAGAATATTAGTAACTATAAAATACATTAGTGTTAAAAACGGTTATGATAGAATTAATAGTCTTATGGCCACCAGTTTTACCAAGGGGTATTTTATTACCCAGTAACTGGGTTTTGGAGGTTAGATAGGCAGTCGCTCCATGTAAAATACTGGTATCCATCTACATCCGGTTAGACTGAAAGCCGATCCCAACAGAGTTAGGAAAATACTAGGCAAATGACGATGGTCTTTTAAAGACCTGTTTGTAATTTCGGCAAAAGCTTAAATTCCACTTTAATATGAAAGGTAACTTCTGATTCAGAAACCCCGTCTTCTATTGTCGCTTTTTTAAGCTATTGCATAGCTTTTATCGCGGGCTTTGAGCGCGGCGACCGAATCAAGAAATTCCGTAACGAAAATAAAACCTAACATCCCCCACTCCGCCTACCATGTAGCTCGGCCGAGCGGTCGCTTAACGTGTATGTATATGGTACGACTGTACTTGAATTAATATCAAAGAAAAAAAAATACTGCATAAATAAAAAAATAAAAAAAATTATAATTGCATAAGTTGATAAAAAATGCTATGCTTTACCGCGGCAGTCCCCGAGTGCCACACGTGTTGTTTTTTTATTAAATGTTGTCACAATGCTAGGATAAGGTTGCTTCTGCAAATTGCCTATCAACTTTCAAATCACATCGGCTATAACACAGCAAATTGACGTAGTGTGTCAATTTGATAAACAATAATTAATTTAGCTGACTGTATAAATGCCTGACGTTTATTGGATGGTTGCTATTTAACAGAATTCAAATCACCGAACACTGACACATCCCAAAATCAAATCAATAATTTCTAAATCCCAATTTACTGATTTAACACCCCCGCTATTTGCACCCAGGGTTCCTCTAAATTTGGCCTAAAATGTCCGAGAGAAAGCTTGCACATAGATTCACATTATCAGAAACAACATATCATTTTAACTACCCATTTAATTTCTAACAGCAACGCAGGTACATTAAATTAATTATCTGAAATTCCCTTATAATGATGAGGTGAATGTGAAATAGTATCGCACCGGATTCTGAAAGCTTGACGAGAATTTTATGCACTATTGAGTAGGTTAATTAAAAGTTTTGGGTTAAATAGTTACAGGCGGATTGTAGAAATGTGGAAGATAGGCGTAGTTCAATTTAACGAATTATTATGCTTATTAATAAAAGTTATTTTACACACTATTTAGTCGTCTCGTGAGTTTTTGCTATTAACGTTGTAACTGGACACATTCTATGCAAAAAATTGCCTTTATGATGAAGAAAATCGCTTCACTCAATTGTAAGGAATCTGGAGTTGTCGAGGACCTACAACATTTATTGATGGAATGTGTCCAATATGAGTCCAGTACAAATAATTTAGTAAGGTCCCTGAATTTGAACAAAACTAATGTAGGCATGTACCATACAATTCTATCCCACCCAAATGGCGACCGTGCGAAGGGTTTGTTCAAATTGATGGCCCACGTCTTGTGAAAGTACAATTGTTTAGGATACGATGGGGCTGACATATGCTATGCGCAAAAACTTCTACAAACAGAAAAAAAATACGTTGTAAATAAGATCAAAAGAAATCAATCTACATTAAAAAAACATTAAGGCCCAATTAGACCAAAAATTACTAACGCCTCGATTTCCTGAGAAAGCAGTAAACGGTCACACAATAACGGCTGTCCAAATACAGAGCGTTGTTTGACACCTTAATGTCAAATACTGGTGAAAATGACAGATTTTCATGACGGCTGTTATAAAATCACGGAACCGCTAGAAAGCGGTTCCGTCGTTTTATACCGTACCGGTTCCGTGTTTTTTTCTTAAAGTCCCTCGGGAATCATCGCATTTCTGAATACAAACGAATGCTAATTTCCATGTCCATCAATTATTAGATTTATCGTGTATAATAATTTGAATTCAGAACTAAGTACTTCAATTGTTGTTACGGCTAAACAAAACAACAATAAAGTACTTAGTTCTAAATTCGAATTATTCATTCATGGCATTCGTTTGTATTCGGAAATGCGATGAATCCCGAGGGATATTAAGAAAATAGAGGTACAGTACTTCGTTCTAAAAAAAAACCGAATCTATTCACTTATTAATTACCAAGGAACTTTGTCAATAGTGGGGAGTAATGAGATCGAAAAACTAGGCTGCTATGCTTCTGAATTGCTTCGTTCTGCCTAGGCTGATGTCACCAAAATAAGCTTCGACGATGACGGGCCCACAATTTGGGCCAAGTATTTCAATATACCCACCCGGATGTCGACCCATTGGGGCTGTACCTACATTAGTTTATGTCCAACGGTCCAGGGGCTATTTATTTCCATCCCCAATTAGTTCAGAACCCCATGTCAATGGGTGAGCTATATTTTCGTTTTCTTTTACTGTTACAAATGGGGATGGGGCGACACCCGTTTGGGAGAATAGGCTGAAGAAGACCACAATCCCTGACCGTTTTTCCCTTTAAAAACCATAGTAAAAAAAACACTGTAGTTATTTCTTTTTTAAAGTTATTTTGTGAAGAGATGTGTTTTGTTCGCTATTTATTCGGAAATTTTGTCGGAATTACGGTAAATCTTTTCTTGACAAAAAACTGGCGTCGATTTTGATGTCTGAGGAAATAATCACCGATAAGTTTGAAAAAAAAACAAAGGCTTCGAACCCCCATTTTAATAATTAAGATTTGTGAGAAAACCATAGCCGATGTAACAATTTATTTTTAAAATTAATTATTTTCTTAATTAATTTAATTATGTTTCAAAATAAACAGTGAATAAGATTTCTAATTAGTTTATTAAAGCCACATGAAAGAGGTAATCTTAACTGATTGTATTTTATCTTTGATATTGCTTATCATCTTCATTGTGCTTGATACTATCCGTCTTATTACAAAATACGATCTAACTTTAGCCCGAGCCTAAACCGACGAGTCAGTTTTCGTATTTCGAACTTTATGCCGACTTTAGTAAAGTTCTTAATACAAAATGGACAACCTAAGACCGGACTTTTTTGTGCTGGAAATCATCAATTAACTTCTCCCGCTCTGGGCGGAGCGGGAAAAGTGAAAGAAGTGAGAAGACTTTTACTGACTAAAATCCACCAGATTTCCTTCAGTTTCCTATGTGCCAGGGCCGCGGTAACTCATTCGAACAATCCGCGAACCTGGCAGTCATCGGCCTTATAGGACCCCGTCAATTCGTGCTGACATCTCTATGAGGCGCGCGTGGAACACAACGAGCCGTCGACCCGGGCCTGGTCCTTACCGGACGGCGAGCTATCTATTGCTCGCCGTCCGTAAGCCCCCGCCTACAGTGGCCGGGAATCGGCTATCGACTCCAGACGCCCAGGGTGTCTCCTCTTGCGGAGACTAGGGGCGTGAGGGCGCAACGATTGGCTCACCTTCACGCGCATCACCTCCTCCTTCGCAAGCATTACTGCTTCGCAGAAAGAGGTGACGTCTTCCCATGCCCTTTCGCTCCGTACCATGGCCTGGACCAGGGCCGGACGCGAGACATCACCACCGCCGATCGCCACCGCGAGGATACGGCGGTGCTCCGCCCAAGCCGGGCAGACCTCCACCGTATGCTCCACCGTGTCCTCCGGTCAATTCACACAATGGAAACACCCGGGCGTTTCCTCCCGCTTTATCCGAAACAGCCAAGTCCAATGAGGACCTGCGTCAGGCGGAAGGTGAGGACGCCGTGGCGCCTCTCAATCCACTACTCAAAGAGGGGACTTACCGCCGCAATTGTGGCGTGCTCAACCTAAGACCGGACTAAGTCGTCAGTTTTGTAAAACGAACTATAATTCGATTTCTCTTAGGTTCTTATTTAGAAACAGACTCGATGGTTTAAACCATGTCTAAAAAACATCTTATTTTGTAATAACACCGTTAGTCTTTGTCCATAAGTATTTAATTACGAGGTTACTCTAATATTCAGTTTATTCGCTTTATTCATTTGTGAGATGCTTCGTAGGTATTTTTGCCACTAAAAATTCTACGGAAGATATAATGGCCACTAACTTGCTAAAGATACAAAGCTAGTGGAGTTAAGAATAGGTGTTATTCTTGTTTAAGGTTCCCGCCAATAGGTGCGACGCGCCAGCGCGACAGGACTGTAGTAGAACAATTTGTATGAAAATTTAATGGAAATTGTCCTACAAGAGTCGCGTCGCGCTGTCGCGCCTCGCCTGTATGCAGGGGTCTTTACATTCCACAAAGTAACTCATGATTAACATTCAAAACCTACTATACCCCATTTATTATAACATTTGAAAAATAATGGTTATCACCCTTTCGTTGTTTCGATATAAACGTATAATAAACTCCGTTATTTCACGATAAAAACAAACCAATGTAATCTATTTTATAAATATCTTTTATGTGCAGTAATTTCAATAATAATACACAATAACATTCGTTTTTTTCAAAATTTAGGAAGCATTTTTGAAAATTCAGCCCATAGAGGGGTTAGATAATGGATTAATAAATTGCTGATGGGAAAACCCATCGGGCACACGGATTGTTTGGATAAGATTTTCTCTTTCAGTGCTGCATAGATTTTATTTACTTAATCAAGTATTCAACATCGCGTCGATGCGGCATAATTTATAAGCTTCAATGCATCGCAGAACTTCGTAACTTAAATAATATTTTGATAAGTTCACTTTGCCCCGTCTACGAAAGTCAACACAACCGGGACTTCGTATTTTCACAGCAATTTTCAAATATACAACTGTCCATGCCAAACGACTACTTTTTGCAAGCAAATACGTAGAAATTTAATTTGACTAATGCTTCCTTGTGAATGTGAAATGTGACTAATCTCCATCCCATCGTAAGTTGTTACGTTCTTGGGTCTTAGACAATATTGAAGCGTTTTCCTTAGATATGTTTCCGTCTTTATCTTGCACTTTTTGATTAACAGTTGTGCGACAGTGACAAGAATAATGCTTAGCCAAAGCCCATGAGAAGTAAGGAACCTTTTTAAATTCCGGTCAGTGATTTAGTTAGTTCCACTTTTGGCCACTGGTTCAGATAAGTTTATAGAGGCGACGACGCACAGTGGGCCCATACTGAAAATTAGTGGACTTAGGCAACAAAGTTACCATATCGATGCGATTTTTTTTTATATGACGTGTTATAATATTCCTGACAACTTTTATTCTTATAAAATTTCTTCTAAACTTGATAGTTTGTCTTGAAAAAATTTTATTAGATTTTTTTGTATGGAGCGAATCACGTTTAATTTTTTTTCTTCAATTATATTAATATGTGGGGTGTGTGGCGTGAGTATATGGTAGCTAGGGTCATTCTCTATCCACGAAAAAAAAATCAGCGCCGGCCATCTGCTGCAGCGCGAGTAATCATTCGGTAAAAAAATAATAATTTGGAAGAATCTTTTTTGTCATTTAAAATATATTTAAAGCATATTTTTTGTCTCATTTGGCTGTTTTCACCTTCTTTTTAGTTAAATAAATAATTTTAATAGCGCATACGTACTTAGAACTAGTAATTCTGGTAGAGATTTAGTTATTATTGCATGTTATCGGTACAAATGAGTCATCAATCACAATGCAGGTGCTCTGCATTGTGATTGATGACTCATTTGTTTGTGCGCGCATAACTAATGAGTCATCGAAAATTGCTCGTCTCTGATTGGCTGTGTTATTTTTTAACTGCACGTTATCTATTGTTGAATAAATATATCGTAATGTTTCAGGTTATACTAATTTTGTTAATGATAGGTGAAATAATTTAAATTTGTACGGGCAAGTCGTTGATAATTATCTACATAATCAACTGTATGTATATTATTATAGTATTTTTTTTTTTTTTTTGGGGTTGGAAATCATCAAATGACGTCTCCCGCTCTGGGCGGAGCGGAAGGGCGTGTCAGACTCTTACTGACTAAAACCCACCCGTGTTCCTTCAGTTGCCTGTGCGCCAGGGCCACGGTAACTCTTTCGAACAATCCGCAGCCCCGGCAGGCATCGGTCCTATCGGACCCCGTCAATGGTGCTGACATCTCTTTGAGGCGCGCGTGGAACACGACGCGCCGTCGACCCGGGCCTGGTCCTTACCGGACGGCGAGCTGCCCATTGCTCGCCGTCCGCAAGCCCGCGCCTACGGTGGCCGGGAGTCGGCAATCGACTCCCGACGCCCAGGGTGTCTCCTCCTCCTGCGGCGGCTAGGGGCGCGAGGGCGTAGAGATTGCCTCTCCCTCTCGCGCTCCGCCTCCTCCTTCGCGAGCATTACTGCTTCGCAGAAGGAGGTGACGGCTTCCTATTCCCTCTCGCTCCGTACCATGGCCTGAACCAGGGCCGGACGCGAGAGGTCGCCGCCGCCGATCGCCGCCACGAGGACACGGCGGTGCTCCGCCCAAGCCGGGCAGACCTCCACCATATGCTCCACCGTGTCCTCCGGTCAATTCACACAATGGAAACACCCGGGCGTTTCCTCCCGCTTTATCCGAAACAGCCAAGTCCAATGAGGACCTGCGTCAGGCGGAAGGTGAGGACGCCGTGGCGCCTCTCAATCCACTCCTCAAAGAGGGGTCTTACCGCCGCAATTGTGGCGTGCCCTGCGCTGGGTTGCGACAGTCGCACTCTCCATGCCGCCATATTATAGTATAAGTTATCGTACGTATGATCAATATGAAACTGTGAAGTAATTGTAGCCCTGAAAAGGGCTGTTTGTCATATTCCTAACCCTGATGGGCTTTTGTGGGAATAATTTAGAGCCGGATCACATTATTTCTTGTTCCAGAAGTGCTAGTGGGTCCGGCAAATTTTCGGACTCTGCTATGAGGCATTCTTCTTCCTCCATAATTTCACTGTCACAGAGAGCTTATTAGAAGTCCATGGAGGATGTCTTCGTTTGTTGCTATTCTCCCCGTTTTCCGAGTGTGCCTCTCCCTGACGTTTCTGAAGTCCTTATTACGGGCTTCCGAAGCTTCTTCAGATAAGGTACCTAAATCGAATAAGTACATACATTTTAATTTCAAAACGCAATCGAGTCATATAATACATCAAATTATATTTATTTTTTACTTACCGATTGGCAAAACACCAAAGTGGTTACAGATGTCTGCACCGTGCATTAGAAGTTTATGTACACTAACTGGCATGTAGTACCACGAATAGTGTTGCACGTATACATCAGCTGTTTCTCTACAGTATCTTCTAAATTTTTCACAGTCAATGTTTTTGCCTGATGATATGGCTTGTAGAATAATGGAAAATCTGAAAATCAGATTTTCGTCAATTCCCGTTATTCTGGAAGATCTTTTGTAATCTTGGAAAAAGCGCCTCGCTGTATTCCCGTCGTTTGTAGTTCCAAAACCCTAAAATGGGAAAACAATACTGTAATATACAATACATAGAGATATAATTCACAAACAACATAAAGAGAGCGAAAATTAAATACATACCTGTTTGACTATATCAATCAGCATTCCAGTTTGCTCACGAAACTTGCTGTGTGGTATTTTTTTTAGCTTGTTTCAAAGCCTTATGTTCGCCGCGAGCAGTCCATCGTTGAAAATCCAGATTATAAGATGTATGGAGAAGACATTCCATACACCGAATCTTCATATGCAGTGAAGAAATTCCTTGTTTGTAAATTTCTTCACGAAGTGGTTTAGAAGTCAAAGCGTCTAAATTATTCATCTCACTCGGTTTTGCCAAGCAAATGGGACACGTTGCATATGATGGTACTCCAGCAATAATATTGGCCACTTTTCCATCAATCATGGTCATATGCAATTCATGTGATACAATAATATTTCCACACTGTGTAGATATTCGTTCATCAATTTGTTTTTTCATCTCAGACTCTTCAGACTTTATAAAGTCAGCTGTCTCCGAAGTGAAAGTGAACTTCACTGGTCGACAGTACAGAGTTGAGCAAGGTGTGGGGTTCTCCCAAACTAGATTTTCATTCCCAGATGATGGCCTAGTAGACACTAGACGAAGAGGGACGATGCTTATCATGACTACTGATGAATCATCGAACTCTGTAGCTGTGTTTGACGTTTTCTGTTTATAGTTACTCTGCGACGAAGAACCATCAAGTCCCCATTTCCAGGTCAACTTGAGTTCTTCATTTTGAGACCTATCAACAGTATTTATATCAAGTAATATCCTCTCCACAGTGTGGTCCAATAGCGCTTGCAATTTAATGTGAGCTCCGTTTTCGGTAATCTCCATACTCTCTTGTGGTGGGTAACATCTTTTCTTGGCATTTACAAGCTTTGGATAAGATGGAAAGGCAGCACAGTTTTCTTCTTTCAGAAATTGTCGAAGAGCTAAGTACTTCCATTTCGAGAGCGCAACTGATGTATAAAGAGCTAAACACTTATCTTCAGAGACAGTACTTAAGCTCTGCTTTTTGAATAGTCTCTCTTCTACTTCGGATAGCGCATCTGGATTACTGGAAAGGTATTCGACCACTTTTGCCAGATTCGTTTTGCCGTTGTCTTTCAATTTTGTTATGTACCAGTGCTGCAACTCTTCCTCGGAATTTTCTTCTACTATGGAAGTAGAACGTCTTTTGTTTGCTTATTACTTAACTCTTCGAACGGTTTTCTGTGCTCCTTTTCTGTAGATGTTCCCGCTTCCGCAGTACATACTGCAAGAGTAGGAACATGGCAATCTATATCCATAAGCTCAGATAAGGCTGCGTCCGAAAAGCCCATCACACTTCTCAGATCAACACTGTCACAAACAGGCCAGTTGATGTTTTTTTCCAACCACTTGCGATTAATTACACGATTCATAAAAGTTTTTTGATTTCTACTTGACTCTATCCACTTTTTATTTAAATTTACACAAAAAAGTCGACAGAACTCCTTGATTCGGTTCTTGTCTTCTTCAGAAAGTTCGGTAGTCAAGACAGAAATGATACTTTCATACAGAAACATATGATTTTTCAGATCACCGCCACTTCTTAATTTCACAAAAAGATCTAGGTTGGTACAAAATCCAGCCATAGTTCTAATGTAAATATAAAAATACAAGTATTTCACTGTGTTCACAAACAAGCGACAAGAGCGAAACTAGATGGACTTAATGAATGTCTTTATATTTATAGTTAGTGTTAATTACTCAAGTAGTGGACATAACAGTGAGTGAAAATTATTCAGCCAATCAGAGACGAGCATTTTTCGATGACTCATTAGTTATGCGCTTAGCCGAGTGCACAAACAAATGAGTCATCAATCACAATGCAGGTGCTACCGATAACATGCAATAATAACTAAATCTCTACCAGATTTACTAATTATAAGTACGTATGCGCTATTAAAACTATTTATTTAACTAAAAAGAAGGTGAAAACAGCCAAATGAGACAAAAAATATGCTTTGAATTTATTTTAAATGACAAAAAAAATCTTCCAAATCATTTTTTTTTTACCGAATGATTACTCGCGCTGCCGCAGATGGCCGGCGCTGATTTTGTTTTCATGGATAGAGAATGACCCTAGCTATCATATACTCACGCCACACACTCAACATATTAGTACAATTGAAGAAAAAAAATTAAACGTGATTCGCTCCATACAAAAAAATCTAATAAATTTTTTTCAAGACAAACTATCAACTTTAGAAGAAATTTTATAAGAATAAAAGTTGTCAGGAATAATATAACACGTCATATAAAAAAAAATCGCATCGATATAGGAACTTTGTTGCCTAAGTCCACTAATTTTCAGTATGGGCCCACTGTGCGACGTGGCGGCCCACCGTGGAAGATAGAAACGCCACTATCCGCGTGCGGGGGAAAATAAGCCACGCCTATCAAACTACTATTTATTTTCAAGGTAGGGCCGATTTATTTAATTTTCTGGACAACTTTTTCAAAGTTTCTTATCCTAAAAACCTTATTCGGACAATTTATTTTTTATTTTTAAAGTTGCCCCACACTAGGAATTTCTCCTGTATTGTGGGTGCGTTTACAACGTGCGTGTACACAAACAGCCGGACCCGGAACAACTACTTGTAGGTCATACAAATATTTGTTCCGTGCGGGAATCGAACCCGCGACACGCAGCGCAGCAGTCCATCGCTTAACCACTGCGCCAACCGTGCCGTCGTTTCGTTACATTCCAAACATTTTAAAACAAAAATTAACCAAATCGGTCCAGCCGTTCTTAAGTGATACGCTTACCAACAAACAGCATTTCATTTTTATTTATATAGATAGATACATTAAATTCTTGCACAGAATTTCAGTAAGGTACTTATTTTGTTTTAGGAACATATTTAAAGAAACCTAGCTTTAAGAAATTATAAGATGTTATAAATTAAATATCTAACACAAACAGAATCACTCAGCACTCCAATATTTTGCAGGAAACAAATCAATACCAATTGATATAAATGATCTACATCACAACGGCTATAAACGAAATATTTCCACTACATTTGATTTATGAAGGAAAACTGCGCTTACAGTAAAGGCAAACAATATTAACGATAGTACAGTCAAGCTGTAAAAACCATCGTAAGAAATGTTAGAAAAATATTTGAAGGAGGAAAAAAATATTTCCAAAGTATATTAAAGGCTGGTATTATATATAATCCAGTGTCTTCAAAACCCTAATGGAGCAAAAACCTCAAGTAGGACTCGAGAAAACGATTGGATGAAAGAAAAGGTAGATATTCATACTGCCTTCCGATCTATAACCGTATACTTCAATCGACAATTAACGATTTTCAAACCAATTTGTTTTAGGAATACAATTTAATTAAAATTGGCTTCACAAGCTTAGCAACCAATAAAAAGATTATCTCCTCATGGCTTTCAGCGAGGAAAAACCGATAAAGCCAATAAAAAAGAAAGAAAAAAAAACTGTTTATTCCCTTTTCAAATGCACGAGTTCCTTTATAAATTCTTGGTCGGCTATAAATGATATTTCATAGCTAAAGTTGAAACGGGATTGCCAATCAAATCAAAAGCGAGTCATTGAATCTACTTTGTACAAAGTGGGGCCGGATCCGACGAGCCGGAGTGAAATTTAAAGGGTCATAAATATAGTGTGGCCTTAACGCTCAGATCGATTTTATTACATTTATTTTTAGATAACGATCTGGTTGTTTAACATTTAATAAATGGCAGATACAATGAGTTGATTTGAAGGTTCATTTTGTGTTTATACTTTGATTTTAATGCAGTCTACTGAATGTAGGTCGCGCTCAAAAGGGCCGTAGCGTTTTTGCAGTCATTATCTGGTACCCTTGTTGCCCTTTAGCAATATCGTTACTGTCGTCGCAATTAAAAGGGTCATATTAATTAAACCCCTGATTGGCCCATTGTCATCAATTCCCACATCGGAAAAATCCTGTAAACGTATATCCATAAACGTTCCTTTGTATGGTCCTGATAACCAGAAAACTTATTCACCCGTCACAATTATGACGTGCAGCTGTCGACTATTTCTGTTTTGTGCTCGTGATTACAGATCTATTTTGTTTTTATTTTTATTTATTATTAGAGCTAATTACCTCTTTTGTATGCACGTGTTTCTGTGACAAATAAACCTATTTCTTCTTTTTTTATTGCGTAACAACCGGAATGACAATTCCTTTCACTTTGATAACACAACGAAATCTATTGCTTCATTTGTTTGAAAAACCGTTTGCTTGACCGCGAAAATCTATACTACGCTTTTCATGTCTGTCTGTGTTGTTCTTCTTAACTACGCAACGGATTTTGATGCAGTTTTCACCATCATGTAGAGAATTTATTAAGAAAGGTTTATGTGTATAATGAATTAAATGCACATATAATAAATAAATCTCCATGTTTTGTCAAGTCGTAAAAACTGTGCAAAGCAGGGGCGGGTCGCTAGTAACGCATAAAACATTGTAAAATTTACAAAATTAAAGGGAATGTCTTGAAGAAACTGTTACCTACGTAATTATTACAGTAAAACTATTTTCTTAATGTCCATCGGGAATCATCGCATTTCTGAATACAAATGAATGCTAATTTCCATGTCCATCAACTATTCGATTTATCGTGTATAATAATTTGAATTCAGAACTAAGTACTTTATTGTTGTTTTGTTTAGATTAAAAAAAAAATAAAGTACTTCATTCTAAATTGACATTACGACCATAGTTGTACTGAAAGGCGTTAGGTTATTATAGTCATGTTCAAATTCACACTAACTTAAAGTAAACATGTTTTGATTAAAACAACAGTAAAGTACTTCGTTCTGAATTGACATTAGGACCATAGTTGTACTGAAAGGTGTTAGGTTATTATAGTCATGTTCAAATTCACACTAACTTAAAGTAAACATAACATAACATCACGACTGTATTCCCCGAAGGGACAGGCAGAGGTGCACCTATATACACCCTAACTTAAAGTACTTAATACTTATGTAAATAACTTAAATCGCAATTCTGAACCACCTCATTGTTGATATCCAAACGGTGTTTCTCTTTCGCGAGTTAAGTTTGAAGTTTAAACTTTGCTTATTCAGACTTAAGTCTGATCAATGAGCTGTGTTAAGTGGTAAGTCAATTACTAACTTAACTCGAACTTGATAACTTTGATGAAGGGGACGTTGACATCCCTTGGGAACAATACATTGAAGAATTAATCAGTTATTGAATTTAAAAGATTGTTTGCATATATATATTATAACTATATGGCATAAATAGTAACTTTATTGGTGATGTTCTTCAGAAAGTGTCAGATGCGTAGTTCTCGCAACCGGCGTGCTTGTATGGCCAAATATATGAACGTAAACGAAGCAAAAAGAGTATGTAAGGATCGTAGCAGGTGGCCTTCATCAGTTTCTACCTACGCCCATGGGAAGAAGGCTTGAGTTTATATATGTACGTAAAATTAAATAAATGATCGCATATTTCAATCGCACACATTATTTTAATCATGATCTGGCTGTTTGAGTAGTTTATGCGGCCTACCCAAATGTCCTTTGTTTGTTTTGTCGAATCTTTGAGCTCCTTAAGTCCTGACTTCCTGAGTCGAGCTGCACGATTACTGATAAATGCGTGCACTGACTAGACAGGTCCACTCAATCTGTGTCGTTCTTTCCTCATAATATCATTTCAGATACCAATCTACATGGTCTTCACATGATCTGACCAAGATTATGTCTGCACTTTAAAAAAGACTGTGACCTCTAAGTTTGTTTCGGCCTTTCTTCTCAGAGTAGTCAGATAGGAAACGGCGACCTCATCTAGTTTAAAAAATATGATTGACGTGTAAAAGTGTTTGCACAAACCTACTTACAGAAATAAAATCATTTGTCACTTATTGTTATTTTTTTTTCAAATTCGGCTTATAAAGAAAGACAGAAAAATTGGTTTATTTGTCACAGAAATACGTGCATACAAAAAACATAATTGGCTCTAATTATAAAGAAAAATAAAAACAAATTATAGCCTACAGCAGCCCAACGAATACTTCCTAAACAACTAAACACGTAACAAACGTACATAATAACGAGTTTTTATGAATTAATTTGAGCGCGCGGCCTCTGCCTGATATTTGTGATTTATACAGGCTCAAATTAATCGCGGTAAACCTCCCCTGGCTATCTGTGTCGTTCTATTGTTCCTCTCCTTTTGTTGTGTAACATATTAAAAAATATATATTAAAAATGATACCGTTGGAACAAATTGAAATTAACCGGGTCACGTTTTGTTTTTGTCAAATCAGATTTTTTATGTAAATGCTGCAGTTTTATGTTTCATATGGTTTAGAATTCAGTAGGTATTTTACTTTTGAATTTATCATTTTGTCAATAGGCTTGTCCCCTATTACATGGGACTTAAACATAACTGGCGAAATGTGGGTCATGTGGGTGTACTATAGGTATGCCTCTGCCTAACCGTTCGGGGAATGCAAGCGTGATGTTATGTTTATCTTTTTGTGTGCATTTTTAACTCAGTTTGGAGCCCCGGCTCTACTCAAGTTTGCAGAGCTTGTAAGTGGGAGTGGTACTTTAAAATACTGAATCAATCAGGCCCATTCAATAATTGCTGGCAATTTATATAAAACTATCATCAAATTTTTGCAGGACTACTATTATCAAATGCATGCTCCGAGAGGCCACATTTTAATAGCACACCCATTAGCAAATCAATTCAAATGCAAATCTACAAAACTAGTTAGCCACGCATGGAGTGTTCATTCACAACCGTTTTTCGATACAGCATTTCAGAAAAGAGTAGATATAAATCTAGTGAGCCAATGCTACCGTCATAAAAGCTTTCCGACAACGTATGACAGGGATTGTACTTTTTATTTGCATGCTTGTAGTCGCGACATCCCTACTGTACAGACTTAATAAACAAAGAAATGTCCCTGTTTTATTGCGACGCGACATTGCGGATTTCGTGAGTGGAACTGTCGAAAGCGAATTACTTACGTGAAATGTTTTGATTTTAAAGCTTAATGCAATGTCATGAACTTATAAAAAACTGTATCGCCTTTTTTATTTTTCATGGTTTATTTATATCAACATTAATTTGTTCAGTAGTGTATATGTCACTCAAACTCAAAGCATTTATTTTTAACCGACTTAAAAAAGGAGAAGGTTCTCAATTCGTCTATATACAGTATGGAAACCACATATATGCAATAAATGAAACCACAAGTAATACTAGTCCACAGAAGTATAGCAAAATTAAATATTAAATAAAACACCGTAAATTAAAAAAGTGAAATTTTCAAACAAAATAAATATCAAAATAAATTCTATAAAAGTAAACACTCTGTTTAGAAAACGTACCTTGACCTCAGGAAGAGCGGCAACTACCTACGCACGCGGGCGACATCCAATGGCGGCTTTTTTGTCGGCACCGGCGTTTGATCGTTTGTCAATGTTCGATGAAATCAAAATTCACTTAGTTCATTTTTACCGCCACGCTTTTATTTCGCGATAACTGAACTGAACTAACTAAATTAACTATTGCACATTAGTAAAAAAAAGGAAACTTAAATTTTCACATTTTCAAAATGTCCACCACGTTTCTGAATGCACAAGTTACATCGCCGCACAATGTTGTCCCGAAGCCTGCTCAACAAATTTCGTTCAGGATCCAGAGCCATGGCTTTTAATTTGTCAAAGGCAGCGACAATACGATTGCGCAGTTCATCTTCGGTTTCGGAGACCCGCGAGTAAACTTCATTTTTAATAAAGCCCCATAAAAAGAAGTCTAGAGGAGTGAAGTCGGGCGACCGAGCTGGCCACCTGCGGGGGCCATAGCGCCCAATCCATTGTTCTCCGAACATGGTGTTAAGCCGCTCTTTCGCGACGAGTACGGAGTGTGGAGGAGCTCCGTCTAACTGGAACCATACCCGCCTGAAAGCTACCACAGGCAATCTTTCTAAATATCGTGCTATCGGGCCGTTAAGAAGATCTAGAAACTTCTGTGCATTCAGGTTTCCGTTGATAAAAACAGGGCCGATTATTTGATTTCCGTGAATGCCTGCCCAAACATTAACGGAAAAACGGTACTGATGAGCTGATTCTCTAAATAAATGGGGATTCGTATGGCTCCAGTGACGCAGGGTTTGTCGGTTCCACATGCCGTTCCGAGTAAACGTGCTTTCATCTGTCCAAAATACATCTGATAAAAAATGTTGGTCTTGAGAGATTTTTTCAAGTAGGTACCCAGCGGCAGTAAAACTCTCTAATCGGCTTATCACGGGGCAGCAGCGCCTGAACCTTTGCATATTTATAAGGACGTATTTTGTTCCTTTTCAGCACTTGATGTATTGTTCTATGGCTCACTCTAAACACACGCCCAGCTTGTCTAAGGCTGCAAGTTGGGTTCCGATCGAAATGGTCTAAGACTCGTTGTTCAAAAGAGGATGGAACGTGACGCGGAGCAACTCCTTCATGAGTGTTCGGCACTATGTGCTGATTTTCTCTGATCCTTTGGACAGCCCCCAGGATTGTCCGGACATTAGTAGGGCAGACACGAGTTGCGCCGTATCTCTCACGATAAGTACCTACGTAGAGTTAAGGCTGAATTTTGGCGGCATTCGCCATACAATAAAACCATGTCTGTATACTCTGCAGCACTGTAAAAATGCTGTTGTCTTGGCATTTTGTTAAAAAAACACACGGGTACAGACACACAAAAGTCAAGTACCTACTTAGTGTCAATTTCACCGTAAAAAATAAATACAAATAAACTTATAAACACTATTTAATATTTATACACACACAAAGTCAAGTAGCAAATAAATGTCAACTTCAACTTAAAAAAAGGACCTATTTATCACTTTAATTTGCCAAAATCACTTGAAGCAATGCGCGCAAGTAGCTATGAAATCTCTGCGAAAGTCACGATACACTAACCCGGAAGACAGCGGTGAACTGACAAAGCGAGACTTCTCAAAAATGGCGAAAATAATAAAATTCATAATTTAGGGTTAACGGCGCAATTATCGTTTATCAATACTTTTTACACTTACTTACCTACTACCAAAACAAGGCATTAAAATACAAGCATTTTTGTGTTATTCGATTGTTTTAATATTTTTAACAAATTATTGATTGGATTAAGTATTAAAAAACGTTTTAGTAATTTTGTACAATGGACTGGAGTGACTTTCTGACTAGCAAACGTGTAAGTAGGTACGATTTTTTTAATAGGTTGCTTCTACGTAACTTGTAAAATTGTTATTGTTTACTTCTACTTCATTAATTTTATCCCTAAATCTACTGAATATTTAACAAGAACTTACGCAACACACTTAAACAAAGAAGCTGTATAGCTATACATACTTAGGGCATAGTGTTTTTAGAATTATCACAAGAGCACGATAATTCTAATAAAAACACTACGCCCTTAGTATTTAAAGCTAAACAGTTTTTTTGTTTATCGATCATTATTCCCTAATAGTCAATAACAGGTGTCCTTACCTACACGCACCCCTCCTTCCCTGCCGCCCGCAAAATTCGTTCACAATGACCGCCGCCTTTGAAAAAACGCCGCATGTCTCGAGCCGCCTGTTGTAAGATACCGCCAAAGACACCGCTGCCTACGTACACCCGCAGGAAATGTTAGCGCGTGCCAGTGATAGTTTATGTTTGTGTAAATTGCAAAACAAAATTTCGGCCGTGGCAGGTCAAAAGGCAATTCCAAATTTCCAAGTACTAATCAGCTTCCAGTCTAACCGGATGCAGCTGAATGCCAGTATTTTATAAAATTAATTTCAAGTACTCATGTATCGAAAATTTTTAATAATCAGCCTATAATGTTTCCTGCACACATTGACTGCACAGGTTTTCTGTCTGTGAGAGCAAGTGGGCCGTACCGTCACAGTATTAAATTCCATACATTTGCGAAACGAATGTATTTGCGTAGAGCAACGGCGGCGGCGGCGGCGCGGAGATCACGCGGGGAGTCGGGCGATGCTGTCCGCGGCCTCCATACACACTTAGTTTGCGCACTCAAACGTTGAAATAAAATGTATTACATTTTAATTTTCTTTTTCTTTTGTAATTGTTTTTTTTTTTTTTTTCATTCCAGCTTGTCGTTTAGGTGTACCGATTTATATTTTAGGCAAATAGGTAAGTAGAATACGTACAGCGTCGTGATGGTTTGCACTGCATGGCAACGTCGCTTTTCAATGTTCAAGGATTCAAGGTCATTGAATCATTGACCTAGTTATCCAATTCTACAGAGTGTTCAAATTTGATCAAAATTAGAACTCTAGTTTTTTACCTAATTACTGGACCGATTTCGTCCATTTTTTGTGTATGGTCAGAAAAGGCGATAACAAGTATGTGGTTTCATTTATTGCATATATGTGGTTTTCATACTGTATATTTTTTTGTATGTTTGTTACGCGACATCTCCGGCAATTGTGGATCGATTTCGAAAATTCTTTTTTTTTTGGATAGGGTATGCCCATATAAATTATAACATATTTCTTTTTTAACTTTGCTTGGGTAGTTTTTCAGTTAGCTTCAATAATACGTATTTTTTCCACTTAGTGTATATTGATGATGTTATAATAACTTCCTGTCACTGTTAGAGCAGTGGTATACGAATTTGTGTGGGGTAGGTACCACAAAATAAAAACACGTGTGGCACTCGGGGACTGCCGCGGTAAACCTATTGAATAGCAGTTTTTATCAACTTATGCAATTATAATTATTTATTTATTTTTTATTTATGCAGTACTTTTTTTTCATTGATATTAATTCAAGTACAGTCGTACCATATACACGTTAAGCGAACGCTCGGCCGAGCTACATGGTAGGCGGAGTGGGGGTGTTAGGTTTTATTTTCTTAAAAAAACACTACAAAGTGAAAAATTACTTTAACTTCGGAGGTTGGTGGCAAAAACAAAAATACAAAACCAAAGAACCAACTTCCGAAATCAAAGTTAATTATCTATTTGTAGGTTTTTTTTTAAATTAAACCATTTACAGGCAGTTTTGAATTATTAAGGAGGAGGTCAGACAGAAATACGAAGCTAGTTGCCCATTCCAAAGCGAAGTAGTATACTGTAGAGACTTTAGCCTGCATGGCGTTTTCATGCAACTGCCGCGAGTAAACAGATAAACACTATTTCGTATTTAGGAGATTAGAAAATAATAGGGTAAAATGATTAGATTCTGAAATAATTAGGCGTTAAATAACAAATAAGTCTTTCATTTCATTATTTATCCCGGTAGGCAATCTATGGACGCGGAGCCCTTGTACTTATGAAGAAGAATGGCCAAGAAACTCCATGGACTACTAACTATTTACTAATGATATCTCACAGTAGTCTGTAATCATCATCACCTAGGTATTTATCATTAAGGTAGGAACAAATCTTACTGAGATTTGAACTATTTCACTCAGTTTACATTAAAACTATAATAACAGAAGATTTATAACAAGACTCACTCCATAGTACTGACACTTTTACCTCACAGTCCGAAGTTCTCACCGGTCCTCGAACAATTCCAAGGTAACATCTGTATTGTTTATCAAGGCGTGCATAGTTAGGGAGAAAATATACACAGCATGAATTTCTGAGATGGAAATTCAGAGCGAAAACAGAAACTATGCTTGGTTAATAGAACAAAGTGGTCAACCGAACCATGAAGTTTTTTGTAAACAAGTTTTCACTTATCTAAATGTGGGATTACTAAGGTACACCTCTGCCTAACCCTTCGGGGATAACAGAACAAGCGTGATGTTATGTTATGTTAAGTGTAAGTTTACTTTTTAAATAAATATTATGAAAAACCTTATAGTTTAGCTACACTCTGTATTATTGCGTTGAGTGATGTTGAAGATATTTATATTTTTTGACCAATTTGTTGAAGATATTTATACTTTTTGACCAATTTGCTCCAATTTACCATAGTTATTTTAATTTGTTTTATTTATTTATCCTCGAACTAGAACGACATACAACAATTACAACAACTGACATGAAGTATAATGTAATAGGACATCACGCCTTGTTTCCCCGAAGGAATAGGCAGATGTGTACCTACCTATAGTATCTACACCCACATTTCGCCAGTTATGTTTAAGTCCCGTGTAATAGGGGGCGAGTCTATTGCTATCAACCAAGCACAAATCCAGATTCTCGGCTGCTACTAAAAAAATCCAGATAGAAGAACCCAATATCACTTTGCCCGACGTGGGAATCGAACCCAGGACCTCGTGCTCAGCGGGGGTCTTATCCCCAGTCTCATCACAAAAATTACCCTGTATATTAATGCTAGGAGCATTTAGCGAACTGCATACTCGGCAAGTGAGAGACGATTTACAAAACGCCATGTTTTAATAGAGATCAAACATCTCGAATATTGTGTAGTTCTTTGTGCCGCGGATTTCGACGACGACATTTTCTCGACGGTAAAAGCACTTAAGTTAAAATTGTGTATATGTAAAATAGTTTGGAGATGGTTTCTACACCCGAATGTAGTATTCACTGGGGTTTTCTGTAGTTCTTGTTAGGATTGAGAATAAGTGGAGTAGGAGCTGACAACGCTCCTTATTGTTGTATTCAAAAAGAAATGTTGAATGCTGCTGTTTTGTTAACAGTATTTTTATAAAGATCTGTAGGTACCTACTGGCAGGTGGTTTTCTACACATTATCTAACAAGTACCTACTAGTAATCCTTTAGCTGTTCTAATATTCTCATTGCTCGTATGTAAGTTCACCATTGGTGCGAAAATGTTTCAACGCATAGAATGACGTTCGAAATCGCATTTATCTGCTGGGCTATAAATTAAGCTACATAATTAAAATTAGTTTTTTTTATCATATACTCCTTGCTATTTTTCTCACACATTTGAACCATCATAAAGTGTTTTAAATACTACACAGGGGAATAAACTTTATCTCCTAAACTCTGTTTTAAATTACATTTTGTAATAGCTAATTTATTTAACCAGTAATTAAGTTCCGGTCGGCCGCGCTTTGTTTAACGTTGTTTAAGTAGCTTACCTACTTAATTTCCGAAATTATTGTCATTATCTACAGATTTTGCGGTTGATTTCTGGTCTATATCTTAGAATAATATTGTGTAAGAGGTCGGTTGACTGGGGAGAAATGAAGAAGAAAACGTGTTGCACCGACTCAAGTAACATGTTCCACGTTCATGGGCTCAAACATTTTGTATCATCTCGCCTGTGAAATGCTTTGTTTTTCGTTCTTCAACTAAGCTGTAAATGTTCCGATTTAGCACTTCCTGTTTAAGTAAGCTTAAATCCAATTTAAAACAACCATTTATTAAACGACAAGAAGATAGAAAGTGTTTTGAATTAAAAAGTCTTACCCTATCTTAGTTGCACAGTGTTGTGCAACGGAATAGTGTAAGGTGATTGGGTATGTACGTGGCGGCCATTGCAATTCTTACTGCGTCGCACTCCTATTTGCAACACACGTACGACTTTTGCTTACCTCCCGAGTGTGGCTTTGAAGATGGTGTTGGGATTTAAAATTCATAAGAATTTTATATGAATAATTTATTTCGAAAGATATCAGAAGTAGGTAGGTATGTGTAGGTTTATATGTAATTAGTAATATAGGTATACTATTTTTATTGCTTTTGGTATGTAATATCTTTATATTCAAACAAATATGTTTTCCTAAATTTTTGTTATTGCTTGTGTGGTATGCAATAGCGAAAATTGTAAATTGTTTGTCTCTGTATCATCCAAAGGTTGATTGGTTGAAAATGCCTATGGCATTACTGCTTCTGTACATTTGTGTGCTTGAGGTATTAATAAATACGTAGTAGGTACGTTGAAACAGCAGCATTGGCATTGGCTGTAGGTAACATAATTTCTTAGCGTAAATACTTTTCATAAACAAATATATCTATTTCAAAATTCGATCACTGCATTCCATTTTTCAAATCGTTTTGACTTCAACTGGCCAGTAACAATCTGGACAGTAACTTTAAACTTTTTACTGAGCGACAGTGGCTCCATTTAACACTCGTGTCACTTATCAAAACTTTGTAGTCACAAAGAAGTTCTATCATTTGTTGTTCTTTATAACTTATAAGTTATTATTGAGTTCAAATGTCAGGAGATGCTAATACGTTGTAGGCGTGGGTTCTAATTAATATGCCGGTATCCAATCTGTTATGATAATGTAAGTAGGTACAATCTACAAAGTTTCAAAGTAAATTTGTCGAGATTATTCTGATAAAGGTTAATTTTCCTCTTATTAGGCTTGTAGTAATAATTTAGTTTTTCGCTTCCAGTTGCTGTAAATATGTAAAAGCTTAAATGTGTTTTATTACTGATCCAATTTAATGTAAATGAGATATGTAGTTGTTGGTTTTACTATACAATTTCGACACAGTTACTAATAATGGCCACGGGCTACGCATTTCCTTAAACTATGCATTTCAGTTTATACTCGTCTAAACTATTATTTTCCGTACTTTAATTCATTTTCATTTTAATTCAAGCAACCACAGTTAACCGCATTGTTTTAATTTTTTTATATAACTGCACCACTTTACAAACTTCAAGAATACAGACTTTTCTTTAACATCTTACTTTTCATCCTCATTCTAAAATAAGAAATAAATAAGCTAAGCCACTTTACTAGCCGCTTCCCTCGTGGCCATAAACCAGTAGCAATGAGGACCTCTCTTGGGAGGCAAGCTGCACCAACTTGCCACTAGCACTAGCTACTAGTGGCTATTTAGTATTGACGCAGACACTCCGTGGTACCCCAGAACTACTAACGTACAATTGAATTTTATCAACTTATTGGCTCAGTTGCAAGTATTTTGATGAAGAAACCTATACTTTAATTTTATATTAGTCTTATTTATAGACTAATGTTTTTATTTATTTATTTTATTGTTTATGTACACACAGTATAAAATAAAATAGATACAGGTACGACATAATTATAACTTCTGAGTACAAAGGTACTGATGTTTTTGACGTTAAAGTTATCGATTTTTCTTCTTGCTTGGTATTTTGGTAGGTACCTACTTAGTAATTTTGAAATAATTAAACTACTCGATCTATTATGGTTTGACCTTATAAACGCATAATCAGCCTATAATATTCCCAATGCTGGGACACAGGCCTCCTCTCGGTGAGAGGAAGTGGGCTGTAATCCACCACGCGGGGCCAGTGCGGGTTGTTAGATGTCACATGTCTTCAAATTTTTGGTTATTGGACATGCCGGTTTCGTCACGATCTTTTCCTTCACCGTTTTGAGAGCAGTGGTGATAAAATAAATTACGCAAAGTAAAGCGTCTGCCTCCGTTCAAACCCACGACCTACAAATCGGAAGTGGTGGCCGTTGCCACTGGGCCACCACTGCTGTACCTAGCCTTATAAAAGCCTACGACCAATTTGAATTAAACATTTTAACTTTGACTTCCAGATTGTCTTAATATAATTAAATTAACATTTTACACCACCTGAGGCGTTATTATTGGCACCACAGGTTCGTCATCAATCTTTAAAGTAACAGTAATTGAAACATTAACTTATTTAACGGGTAGCCTTGACCAAAAGTGGTCACCGTATTAGGGGTTCAGCAGCTGCAATACCATCAGGATTGTGCCGGAATATAGCAGTTCGTCGTGGATCTTCTTCTGTTATCAGAAGACAGCCGCCATGCAACCATCGATGCGACGCTCTGCTAGAGTGACTGTCACCAGCACGTGTCATTCTTATCCGACCTTTTCAGTGGTTCCTGTAACTTCCTAAAATAAACGAGGGGGCGCCACTTGCTGCGCCTTCATATTTTTATGTGAAAGGGAACAGAAAACCACTTAGTATGTAGGTCCGTTGACATAAGACAGTAAAAGTGTCATTAGGATTAAAATGTTACCAAAACAAAAATACAAAAAAAAGCTAAACGTCGTGGTCTGAATTTCAACCCTTTCTTTTCCGAGACAGCCAAATACGGGTGCTGCTAAGCTTTTAATCCTCTCAGAGGTTTTACATTCTATTATGGTCTTTATTTTATAGGGTTAAAGTTCATTATAATTTGTTGCTAAGGATGAAACCAGTGCCGCGATTTCGTGTCCATTTAGACACTTTTATTATGATGATTATTTTATTTAGTAGCAAGCGATGCAAATAATAAATACTATTTGTTGTTCGTTTAGGAAACGATGACCTTAAGGGTATCTAATTTAGAGAGTTGTATTGATGATTTGATTGATTATAATTCTGTAAATACATATTTGTTACGGTCGTGATTTTGATGGACATAGCCTGATACTGACCAGCAAATTGTAAAAAAACGCAATAAAATTTAATTTTCGCGGGCTACTCTGGTGCATTTAACTTAATAATTTTTCATAAGTCACCTATGACATAATTTGGAAACTCGTTGATTAACGAATTGATATTTAAACGTTTTACTTATTTGCTCTTTTTTCTAATATTCCAATGAATATTCTAAATTGCTTCGGAGACAAATGACATATTGCCTCGATTTACTTAATAATTTAATATTTTTAGAATTATAAAGCAAGCAAGACGTGTCCATAAGTTATTTTTATTAGCAAATATTTCAACGCGACGTCTGCATATCTAAAGTGTATCGAGAGGCTATGATTTACGGCTCGGGGATCGAGGAGGTTCAAAATGTATTGAGGGTCATGTACAAGTCCAGCAGTTGTTGTTTACGGGTCCTTATCGACACTTGTATAACTAAATATAGGATGTGGACAAATTCTATCTTTATATATGGATGGACTCCTAAACTACTGAACCGATTTTAAATTTGATTTGCACACCGTGTGCAATTTGATCCAACTTCAAAGATAGGATAGCTTATATCTCAATTTATAGTCGCAATATTATTTTATTTTTTATTTTATTGACAGTCACAATTATCTGTTAGCTCTAAACGATTCTAACAGATGGCGATATCTGTTGACTGGATTGTGTAAGTATTCAATAGATGGCGCTATGTTAAAAATACAAACATTTTATATAAGCTACAATTTAAAAGCATAACCACCACGTGTTGCTGAGGCTAAGGTATAACCTAAATTTATTTTGTAATAAATGAAATACAGTGAAATAATATTATAAAGAGAAAAGATATGATTGTTTGTTTGTATTGAATAGGCTCCGAAACAACTGAACCGATTTAAAAAATTCTTTCATTGTTGGGAAGCTACACTGTCTCCGGGCGACATAGGCTATATTATATTATGCTTTGCTACTCGGGCGAAGCCGGGGCGGGTCGCTAGTATTCTATAAAATATAGATAAGTGTGATGCAAAATAAACTAATAAAATGTTCCTTTTTTATATTATTTTTTTGTTATTAGTTTATTTTTTTGTTTGGAGTTCCTGTGCGTGTCCCAAATAAAATATTTTTCATATTTTCTTTCTTTTTTCTTTCTTTCCGTTTTTTTCTTTCTTTCTTTCTTTCAAATAACTGTGAAAGGACATTAGTTAAGGTTAATGTCCCTTATTGTTTTAATTTACTGTGATTACTGCAAAATCACATGTGACACCTACCAACCTACACTGAGCCCGCGTGGTAGATAACAGCTCACTCCCTCTCGAAGAGCGAAGACCCTTGTCCCAGCAGTGGGAACATTATAGGCTGATTATGCTTTTACAAATTCAATTTAATTACAAATTGCGGCAATTTAAAAATATTTTTAAAATAATATGATATAATATATTAATTTCCAATAAACTGACATTAGTGAGAACCTTAAAATCTGGAAAGTATAGTCGCAGAACAGAATAGAATTCTCCTAAATCAATCGTCTTTCAAATTCTTCTTTAACGATGCTTTTGGGAGTGCTTAATATGTGTGATTTAAGTAATTAGATTTGACTGAAAATAATTATTACCTATTCATTTGTTTAAACAGTCCTTCGCGTGCTTTTACTTTTTATATAAATTGTATTATGTCAGAACACACCTGTAGCTTATTAATAACTCGGTTCTTTTGAGTTATTCTGTTATTATTAACAGAAATTATGTACTTAGTTGCCTTATAATTACATCATTGCATGTGTCATAATACTTAGAATGTCTAAAAAACTGTGATAACGTACGCTTATTTTATTCAGGTTCCTGGAAAACTATAATTAAAAGCTGCTTTGCTAACAAGAATTTTTAAAGCGAAATTGGATAAGGTTTGTGAGGAATTAAAGGGTTTCAATTTAATATGAATACAGTCATGCAAATTGTAATTACTCAGAACTTCGAATCTGCAAAGGAACTTTTAATCATTTCTATTTGAGGGAAAAGTAAGTTCTTAGACTTAATCGGTAAGATCATGAAGTTAATTTGACCTTGTGATACACGGGACGATATAGCCAACCCAATAAAAGTGAATGAAACTTTTTTTGTTGTTCGGCGCTTTAATTTCATTAAGGTTAATTATACACTCCCGGACTAGACCTAAAACATCAAAATAATGATGAGCCAAGGAAAAAGTTTTTATGCAGTTTTGAAGCCGACATACTGGCCATAATTTTGATGTAGTAATAGTTCCGAATTTGAATTCACGACCATTTAAAAAGTTATAGATTTCTATACAAAAAGTGCAGGTTGGCTCGAGTTAGGAGTCCGGCGGGGTAGTTACTTAACACACTAACAGTAGGAATGGTTTCCAATTTGACAGTTTAACAATATTCATTGCGTTATTTACGTTGTTGAGCAGACAATTTTTTCGATCATTTGAAGCAATGGATTAGCAATAGGCTTCAAAATGATTCAGATTGTGATAGATAGTGTGTTACGTAATTAGGGTGCTGGAGTCTATTACAAGAGCGTATCAATTTCGGCTAAATATTAACCAATTTAATGGTTTAATAAAGGCCAATGCATAATAAATGAACAAGAACGTGATGCATTGTGGTGACAAGTCCAACAATCAATAGTGTTTGCTAATAGCCCGGCTCGCGCTCTCCAATGGGCTATACTTAGAGCTATGTGTAATTGTGCAATCGTTATTGGCATCTCGCATGCTCACTACAATTGGCAAATACATGGAATTGCTCTTTTTCTACTTATTCCATTACTAAATGTCATCACGAATGTATTTGTGGAATAATTAGGCAGACCTACTGTTTTATGCAGTCGACTGGTTGTTAAACTTTATTGTTAATTGCTTTTTACATCGAATGACCCTATAAGTTTTTGCTTAGTCTGGGAATGGTGGTATTGGCTTAGTAAACAGAAGTTGCGTATGCATTAGATCCTTGATAAGATTAGGGGCCTAACATATATTTAGTAAGTCAATATTTGACCACAGGTGAAGTGTCATGCTTAGTGTAAAGCCGTTTAATTCCATGTGCGATGCAACTATTAAGTGTCACCTCGTCTTACCGTGCACCTTTTCTTTCTTTTTTGTTTGTGAATGACTTTTCGTAGGTCAACCTAGGAGGTTGTAGGCTGCTTAACCGGACTTACCTGTGTTTGACTTAATAAATTTAGGCTTCCAGCCAGGGCTTAAAAAATTTATGAATTAGATGACTATACGCTAAGGGCACCCCCTGTGCGGTACGGACTTCGGTTTAGTGCGTCGCTGGGGGAGGGCAGCAAGAGACAGGCTGGGTCGGAATTAGCCCCTGCACTTCAACTGCCCTGCGGTCGATTATAGCACAGGCCCTGCCCTGAAATTTGCTATAAATTGGCCAATTAAAATTTGTATTAAGTTGGTTTAAAACAGTTTTCAAGTGTCAAGATAGGTAATTACTGAGTCTATCTTCAGTACAATGGTGACATTGTCAAATGAGTTAATTTACATTACTTATGAGGGCAAGTTCGACGTTCTAAATTACTTGTATTATGTCCAGGCTTTGTCTCCTGTAAAATTGATAATAAATAGTTTATTAGAGCGCGACAGGGAATTTATTGTAGTAATTAGTATGTTAATGACTGGGTCGGTGGTATTTAACTTAGCTAAGTTAATAAGCTTCTAGATAATAGTGTGACAATCTAACATAACATCATGGCTGTATTGCTTCTAGGGGTAGGCAGGGGTAAGTGGGTACCTAAATCCATGTTTTGTGGATTTAATAAAATAAGGGCGAATCTATTGTCATCTACCGGGCACAATTTCAGAACCAGAGCTTGTGAGAAATTCCTACTCAAAAAAAATAATTACACTTTACACTTCATAGAGATCAAACCCAGAACCTCATGCTTGGTAGTCGTAGCGCTTGCGACTACTCACTACTAGACCAACAAAGCTAGCAAACATGACAACGTTTACAAACATTCCTCTAGAGAATATTAGTATTCATGACAGGCATGCCAACCAAACATTTTTTTATCTTTCAGTTCGAAAGGTTTGTTTGCAGTTGACATTTTGACTACAAAAGGTCTAAACCTATTTGAACAAATGGCGTGACATTTTGAATAATAAAGTGCTAACCGAAATATTTTTTGGCAAGATAAAGTGGTCTATTATAACCTTTTGTATTAACATCGACTTATTTTTCAACAAATAGCTGGGAATTTATCTTAAAGTATTACTTAGTTAGGTATGACATTGATTCAAGCCATCTCTAAAAATATACTTAGCATTTTATACAATACTAGCTTCTGCCCGCGACTTCATCCGCGTGAAATTTCTTGTTCCCCCGCCCCACCCCGCCGCATCGCATCGCCCGCCCCAACTATTACTTCGTTTTTGCTTTGCGTTCTTTCTGATCTCTTTCCTTTTTGTTCGGCTCCTCAGGGTCCTAGCGTGATGTTAAATATCTTAGAGCCTTCCTCAAGAATGTAAACATAATTTTTCAAATCCGACTGGTAGTTCCAGAGATAAGCGCGTTCTAACAAAAAACAAACTATTCAGTTTTATTATTTGTATTATACCTATTACTAGCGTATACCCGGCGTGTGCTACTACGATAAAACAATGCATTAGGCACATTCGGTCCATTCACGAAGCTTTTTTTTTTTCTATAGTTTTAGTAGCCTAAAACCATATTCGCATTGTTGCCTTTCTAGTGAAATCGGTTTGGGGCACATCGGTTGGATGGTTTCTAAGTCTATAACGGACATAGGTAGAAACAATTTTTGTGTTTTATAAATATGGATTATTAGTATAGAAGTGAGTAATTTCGTTAATCGCTACCTATGTAAAAGACTATTCCTTTCATATGCAACCATAAAAAATTGCAAAAAATATGAATTGTTTCAATTATAACAGAGGTTGGTTCTGAATGAGCCCAGACACCATACCACTCTCGTTACCACAACAGCTTCTAGGCATCCAATGTCATTGACACAATTATTGAATTCACCAGTGCACCCTGTATGGCAGCACTCCAGTGAACGACAACGACTTTTTGGCGTTCGAATGACGTTAATAGGGGGACGCTGTTAAAATAATTTGTGCAATTATTGTTTTGAAAAAACAAGATGGCGGCGTTAGTTCCAATTTTGACCACGCGCCAAAGGAACCTTATAGCGCCATACATTATGTAGAACAGTATAGAGTTAGGATGCAATAAAAGAGGGTTCACAAGTGACAGTAGTAAAGTTCGTCTGGCGCACCTAGGACTGTTAGCCGCAATAAAAACCAGCTGTATGGCTAATCTTTTTACTACGGCAAGAAAAATATTCATGTAAAGCTGTGCATGTGCTGATGTATGATGTATGTGATATTATGTTTATATACTTTTTGAACTAGGTTATAGTGTATTTATTTTATTTCTTATTTTTAATGTTAATTTTTAATTTTCGTATGCTGCACTGGTTGACGTCATCACGTCAGCGCCGGCTATCGCTGAAAACCAGCGCTGGGGCTCTGTCTCGCATAGGGTCGTAGCATTATGCTGAGCGATTGCCGTTTTGCGTGAATGTGACGCATATTTTTCCCCAACTCGTTATTTTTTGTATTTGTGTGTTTTTTCTTTGCGTCATGTTTACCGCAAATAAATGTATTTTCTTTCTTTCTTTTATGTAGCGGCATCTACAACGCCACATGCGAGCTACGCGTCAGACTGACGTCACGCAAAATCCTGCATCGCGAAATCAGAGTTTACCGCGCAACTAGCATATATACAACATCCCGACATCAATCGTCGGGCAGTTGCCCACCAGACACAACACCCGTCTGGTCGGAGGATCCTCCCTTTTCTATAGAGTATGAGTGAACTTTACACCCTGTTCCTCATACCTCTATAGTATGCACTCCAAAATCCACTTATTTGGTTGAGTTCCGTATATTTTTTTCGAAAAGGAGTTGTCTAAATAAGACAATTTTTATAATAAATCTTGATTTTAACCAATCAGTTTTGGAAACAGTTAGGTTTGTAATTTTCATGACCACAGTGATAAATTATGTAAGATATTATAGTAGGTTTGTATAAATCACAAATTTCAGGCAGAGGCCGCGCGCTCAAATTAATTTATAGAGGTATGAGGAACAGGTTGTAAAGTTCACTCATACTTTATAGAAAAGGCAGGATCCTCCGACCAGACGGGTGTCGTGTCTGGTGGGCAACTGCCCAACGGTTGATGTCGGGATGTTGTATATATGCTAGTTGCGCGGTAAACTCTGCTTGCGCGATGCAGGATTTTGCGTGACGTCAGTGTGACGTGTAGCTCGCATGTGGCGATGTAGATACCGCTACAAATTCATAAAAACTCGTTATTATGTACTCGTACGTTTGTTACGTGTTTAGCTATTTAGGAAGTATTTGATGGGATGATGTAGGCTATAATTTGTTTTCATTTTTCTTTATTATTAGAGTTAATTATGTTTTTTGTATGTACATGTTTCTGAGAGAAATAAACCTACTTTTCTTTACAAAGCGAATTTCATAAAAAAAAAATGATAAAACATTTTATTCCTATAAGTAGGTTTTACACGCCAATCATATTTTAAAAACTAGATGAGATCGGCGTTTCCTACAGGACAGGTCCACTCATTCTGTGTGGTTTTTCCTCAAAAGACAATTTCAGACACAAATCTACATGGTCTTCACATGATCTGACCAAGATTATGTCTGGACTTTAAAAGAGACTGTGACCTCTGAGTTTGTTTCGGCCTTTCTTCTTAGAGTAGTCAGATAGGAAACGCCGACCTCATCTAGTTTTAAAATATGATTGACGTGTAAAAGTGTTTGTACAAACCTACTTACAGAAATCAAATCATTTATCATTTATCTGACTACTATGAGAAGAAAGGCCGAAACAAACTCAGAGGTCACAGTCTCTTTTAAAGTCCAGACATAATCTTGGTCAATGCGAAGACCATGTAGATTGATGTCTGAAATGGTCTTTTGAGAAAAGAAACACAGATAGTACTTGTCCAGTCAGTGCACGCATTTGTCAGTAATCGTGCAACTCAACTCAGGAGTTCAACGATTCGACAAACAATACCACAAAAAAGACATTTGGGCAGGCCGCATAAATTAGTCAAACTGCCAGATCGTGATTAAAATTAACTGAGGAAAAAAAAGCAATGACCCACAGTCCCCACATTCACAATAATTAAAATAATATGATACTTTATACAGTAATTAATATTCATGTCATTGTATATGTAAAAAGGTATAGAATAGAAAAAAAAAGTGATTAACTTTTATTTTGGAGAAAGAGCCGATTAGAGGAAAATAGAAGAATACATTACGTTAACTATTCGGAACAACACGTATGTACATTGGTATCAAATTGTAATTTTAACAAAGTAGATACAGTCCCAGTCAGGCAGCTTCCCTAAATTATTATTTGCTCAATTTATCTCTCGATTAACCTCAACACACAATGAAGTATAATACATAAGCTCCATCAATATATTATCGCAACGTAATAAGATTTTCTTTTCTATTTCTCAGTTCTCGCTTGGAGTTTTGATATACGCCCGATGGCAGCTGTCAAATCATAGCGAATACAAAGGCGGGCTCGATAAAGCAATATCGATTATTCAGTAATACGAATTTTCGGTTTATTTTAGTCGAATTTGCATTTGAATTGTGTTATTTGTTCGTTTTTAGGGATCCGTACCTAAAAGGTGCCAACATCAGGACCCTATCACTAAGGCTCCGCTGTCTGTCCGTCTGTCACAGGGCAGACGGACAGACCTGTATCTTTTGTACCGTAATAGGTAGACACTTGAAATTTTCAGTGTTTACTACTACGGCCGCTATAACAACAAATAATAAAAAAACACGTGTTTTAAAGGTCGTTTTTTAGTTATTAGCGTAGAATGAAATGGAGGTAATTGGTCAACTATCATAAGGTAGTTTTGTGGTACGGGACCCTTACTGCGCGAGTCTGATTCGAACTTGGCTGCTTTTTATGAATTTACAAAGAAAACTTTGATTTTAATATTCATAAATGCAAGATTTGCATGTTTATTTCGGCTGTCAGTTGTTTGTTGTGCGCGATACCGTTGTTTGAATGTAAATCATTTTGTTTATTGTTATTTGTACGTTTTACAACTTGGTTTGTTGTCAATTTTGTAACATGAAGCGCTAATTGGCCATTGTAGCCCGTTCTGTTACGTGATAGTTCGCTTAAGAGGGCGTACAACGATACACTAGCGCCACGCCTTTAAAAATAAATATTATCTGTTGGCTGAGAAGAAATTATGAATAACGGCTCAATAAGCACCCTCGGTAAGTGTGTCTAGAATTTTCTAATACCTTTTATAAAATTTCATAATGAGACACGAAGCAACAGAATACGATTTAGAGGAATGTAGCCGCTTTTCTTTAGATCGGAATTTGTTGCTTCGTGTCTCGTTTCAGTGACGTGATTCATCGGTAATTTGCAGACGCTATGTGGTGGACTCGACTCTTCTAGGAAACCGGAGAGTTAGCCTACGTGTATTGGAATTCTATGTAAGTTGGGTGCCAATATGGATCGCCCACACTTTTCGCTTCAGATCAACAGCATGCGAGATTAACTAGTCATAAATAATTAAATAATTTTATTCTTATCCCCCACATTTGCCAGAAAATATAAACATTAGGGGAATATGAACTGAAGACTTGGATCCGCATATCAAAATTCAACTCAATTTTCTAGTTAATTTCTTAACTAACATCGGCTTCTTAATTTTAAACAAGATTGAAAGAATTGTTATTTTTTGTGTTTGGGTTTTTTCTTTGCGTCGTGTTTTTACGCAAATAAACGTATTTGCTTTTCTTTTCTTTACTCTTTAAACGAAAACATTACAAGCATAAGTCGATGTACAGATAGGTACCTCACTCAAGCCACAACAACTGAGTTCACTTCACAACAATAATTGAACAGATTTCTTAAAACCCCCATCACCCTCAATATTAATATCTAAATAAATGCAAAATACATTTTTCTATCTTCATTCTTAGGACATTGACATCAAGCCAACGAAGAAAACTTAGTTCTTGGGACATTTTAGAGTCAACGTCCAATTTTACATGAAAAGAAGGTAATAAACTTAAAACTTCTGATTTGTTTTCGGGTTTCAGTAACTGAAAGTTCCGCTTGCGGTAGCGATTTTCGCTTTAATACAGTATGTACCTTATCGCCATATTTATGTCAAGGTGTACTATAGGCACGTCTCTGCCTGTCCCTTCTGGGAATACAGGCGTGATATTATTATATGTTATGTTATCTGATCGGTACTGTAATAGTTATGTAACTGTTTCTGTGCACAGCAAGCTTTTTCATTCTTGGATTTCGCATGTAACTTAACCAGTTCACTTCCCTATGCAAACGTTAACCCTCTTTGGGTGTATTTTTTATAAATTCATTTTTATTACATAGTGCAGCATTATATTCCTGCATTAAATTTGTTTGTTATACACCTCCTTCGCTTAAGAAATATTCAACCTGTTATAAGCTTTACTTGACCGGCAATTAATTTTGTTCTTGATTCTTTTTTAAAATTTTTGAGTTTCTGTGTCTGACAAGCAAAGTTTTCCTTACAGGATGTCTTGGCAGAAAAATTGGTAGCTCTTACGAAAGAATTTTATTTTTATTTTTAATCGAATACTCCTCTTGAAATTAATTAAGTCTATTTAACGATAATCACTCCATTATCCTATGAACTAATTAGTTTTTCTTTTGTAAACTTGGTACGTATTCTTTCTTATTCGTTAAAATTATGGAAACCTCGGTCTCCATATCATATTCTATTTCTTTGTCATAGGAACGTTCACTGAACGCTTTGCTTGGAGTACTTTATAGCGATAAGAAAACTATTTTCGACAAAACGGTATGTAAATTTTCTCATCTTCTTTATTATTAAAAATTTTGCTTGTAACGCGGACCTTATTCTCTATTATATGCTTTGGGTATTGACCGTTTTTATCAAGCCGAATTTCGGTCTCAACCCCGGACTAACCCCTTTATTTATAAACGTTGCTTAAAGTTAAGTAGTGATTAGCGACTGTTTAACCATACATTGTTGATGTTTAAAACGTCTCTTAACTTTAAGCAAGGTTTATAAATAAACCCCTAAATGTCTAGCCTGTGACTCGTAGTGAATTAACCACTCGGCCTGCAATGAGACTACACAACTATACTTCGTGATCCTGTCTTGACGACGCACGTCTTTTGGTGGATGTTCCAGATATTTATATTTTTACTCGTATTATTTTACACTCTAAGTCGTCTCTAAGTAAATTAAAAGGTAAAACTCTTAATTTAAGACTATACTATGACCACGGTTTAACTTAGCGCCGTCTAGCAAACAGTATATTTTCTAGACACCCGCGTCCCTAGAATAGCGATTGCAATCGGGCTTTCTTGGACGTATAGCGTAAAACCAGACAAAAAAAAGGTATTAACGATCTTGTGTACAAAAAATATCGACAATCGATCTGCATTTTTTTTTTAAATTTTGTTGTCTCTTTTTCTTTTATATATTTGTAATTTTGGTGTATTTTTTTAATAATTATAAATTATACGTGTTTATGTGGTGGTACTAGAGACCAGCCCCTACTTCGCACAGTTTTTACGGCTTTTAAAAACATCGAGATTTCTATGTTTATAAATAAAAAAGAAATCTCGATGTTTTTTAAAGTCGAAAATTCAACCTTTGCCAGCATTAACAACTGTTTCATCAGCACCCCTAAATATTTTTTAAACTTTTTTACCTCTGTAGATACCTGATTAAATGAAAATGTCTGTGCCGTAATTTGTACGCTTAATACCATAGTAAAAATTTGAGATAACTGGTGTTAAAGTTCATGTATGTAGATGATTTATGAAAATGGTTAGTAAATTTCTGTCTATAACTTTCAACTGTTTGATGTTTTAGAGAATTTGGTTCCATCGAAAGGTTTGTTCAAGTATTAGGTATCTAATAGAATAACAAAGAAGGTCATTCAATTTTAAAGTTTAGAGAAAAGTGATATTTAGTGACGAATTCTGTGAAATTTTCATAAATACATAAAAGTTGGTTTTTCTCGAATCCCATGAATTTTCGCCTAGGCTTTATGGGGTGCTTAATTTTTGCGAATGGGTCACACTTTCAGGTCCTGGAAGGAATACGTCAAATTACAAGTCATCCTGTATATAATAAATGATACACTGTCCATCGCAATGTATATTTTGTATACAAAATTTTGTAATATTTGTATAAATTAAACTGCGTACATCTCATGATGTTCTCAATCTGTGTACTAAAATTAAATCATATTTACCCAATAGTTTAGTCAGTATAGCTGGTTAAAGATTGACAAAACCCAAAGTCCGCTTATCACTACTATTTAGTTTGTTTAAACAATACATTCTTTTCATATAATTCCGATCCAGCCTGTCCCTTTTTGCCCTCTCCCAGCTTCGCCCTAAGCCGAGGCTCGTACCTCACAGGGAGTGCCCTTAGCGTGTTGTCGCCTAGTGTTGTCGCCCTGGCTGGGGGTTTTAATTTATTAGGACAACCACAGGCATGCCCGGCTAAGCAGCCGGCAACCTCCTAGGTTGACCAGCGAGAAGCCAACCACAAAAAAAAACCTTTTCATTTAGACGCTAGGATTTATTAGATAGTTTCAAAATAGTCTTATGCATTAGTATGGCCTGTGTTTTCACTTACTGTCGTGTTACCATCTCCACATTGTATTCCTAGCAGATAGCATAACTCAACCACATACCTACTCCATTCGGTTAAGTGGTCAATGAAACACTAACGTAAGCATTTTGACCCTTCACAAATGTTGTGTTTTCCCTTTTATGGGTTCTACTTTTATGTGATTATGTTGTGCTATTTTGGGGCTGCGCATCTACTTTATATGCATTGTTGTTGCGTTGTTATTTTGTCATAAAACCTTCTTCATTTGGTTATTTTTACTAAACAGCTAGCTTAAACTTAAGTTCTGAGTTGAGCTGCACGTTTACTGACAAATGCATGCACTGATTGGACAGGTCCACTCAATCTGTGTGGTTTTTCCTCAAAGCACCATTTAAGACACCAATCTACATGGTCTTCACATGATTTGACCAAGATTATGTCTGGACTTCAAAAGAGACTGTGAACTCTTTGTTTGTTTCGGCCTTTCTTCTCAGAGTAGTCAAATAGGAAATGCCGACCTCACCTACTTTTTAAAATATGATTGACGTGTAAAAGTGTTTGTACAAACCTACTTACAGAAATAAAATCATTTATCATTTATCTCCCTTCCCTGATCATTTCTGATTTTAAATCGGATTGTTAATTAGAGTAAATTTTACATATACTTGTTTTGATAACAGTAGAGCGTGTCAACTTGTCTTGTCTTCTTCTATTACAATAGAATATAATCCGGCCTAAAACTAAAAGTGGACATTTATTAACTACTTACCATTAATTACTTATTAAACGTTGTCCAAGTTTTTCTTCAAAAATAACTTAGTATTTACATTATCATTACGCTTTACTATGCTCTTAGTAAAACTCTTTTTCGCGTAGGTACCTTTTTACTTACTGACTTAATTTGAAGTTTAATGAGTGATCTATGGCCCTAAACTAACTTAATAACACTGCGCCCACGCAAAAATCATTCACATCGAACTATTTACATGTCTGACGTCGTAGCAAAATCACAGCTCCTACGTAGCACGCCTACGCAGGCCTACGCTACGTTTGCTACGAGTCTACGGCGAACATTTATGATCTCAATATATATTCATACACAAAATTAAGGAGCCAAAGCCAAGTTCAGGGTTCTGTTATTTGTACAAATAAAATTATACATTATTTGAATTAATGATATTCCTTGCCAGATTCTCCTTATCATTTGACTAATGTTATTCCGAGATCAAAGTTAAATCTTTATTTCGGAATATTTTATTGAAAGATAAGATTAAAGAATGAAACAATATTTTTTATTTAGGTAGGTATTAATTTTGTTCTATAAATACGGTATATGAAATCACTTTGACGGTTTCATTTCGCTTATGTTTGTATAATCGGCTATCGATATCTTTTGTGATGCAAATCTGAGTGTATTTCAATAAAATGCAAATGTTTTGCGATTATATTACGGCCTGTGATTGGCTGGTTTTGTTCGTCGACTTAATATTTTAACAAATTCTTTATTAGATTTTGGTTCGATTATTAATGTTATTTTGGTTTGTTATTATGAGACTTTCAAATAAGTTATATCATGTTACGATACAAATAATAAATATTTTATAACTGATCACATTACTTTGATACACAGTAAGTAATATCTCAAAAAAAAAATACAAAAAGGCAAAACCTTTTTATTCGCACATACAAAAGAGAAAACCCGTGTTCAAAAAGTTAAAAACGTTATTTTAAATTTAAAACTACATTCGCCCGATGGGGATTTTTGACGGGTAAACGCGTTCACGTCGCCCTCACAAAATTCCAATAAAATTGTTTATTGACGCTGACGAAACGTTACGAATGAAAAAAGGGAAAATTCCGACACTGGTGGAGGTGCTTCCAACTTTTTTTGTGAAAATAAGACAGTCATAAAAGTAAATTTATCACCCGTAGTAAATAAAGCGTAACATATTGCGCTTTCGAGCTGTAAAAGGTATCACAGTTGACAGATACAGTCGTTAACTGTTATCAATGCGAATCGTTTCAACCTACCTTCCTACCTACTGCCTTTACTCACACCCTAAGTTTGTTTCGCCATTTCTTGTCAGAAGTAGTCAGATATAAAATGTCTACTCCATTCAGCTTATTAATTTTAGTTTTACATACCCAAAGGATGCCAACGGGACCCTATTATTAAGCCTCCACTGTCCGTCCGTCCGTCTGTCTGTCAAAGGGCTGTATCTCATGAACCGTAATAGATAGACGGTTGAAATTTTCAGAGTCTGTATTTCTTTTGCCGCTATAACAACAAATAATAAAAATAAAATAAAGTTAAAAATTAAAGTTGGTCCGCTTACAAGAAATATGTTTAAAAAAAATGTAGTGTTAAATATTGTACGGAGGTGCGGAACCTTTCGTGTGCGAGTCCGAACCTTCGCCATTTTTTTGTCGTTTAAAAGTGATTCCGATATCCTATTTACAAAGTAAACAAATTCATTTCATTTCATTTCACTGCTTGGGAGCTGTGATGGTGAAATGAAACACAATGTCGTTCCGAGTATCCCCACTTGGACTACGAACTTGTGGTAAATTGGTATTATGAAAGTAACCAGTGGTGAGCTATTGAAATAATAAAAATCGTTGAAACAATACGTCACTCAAAAACAATGAAAGGTTGTTTAATTATATCAGACTATTGTTAGCTTGGCGTTCAAAATGGTGCTGGTTTTTAATCCATCCATACTAATATTATCAATGCGAAAATAACGTTTCACGCCTAAACGGATTTCTATAATTGATGAAAACAGTCTTAGAAATGTTGAGTTTTGTTTTGTTATGAAAAATCGAAAACCTGAGTAGGACAAAGGATACTTTTTATCCTGGTAGTATGTTCGCATAATCAGCCTAGGTATAATGTTCCCACTGCTGGGACACAGACCTCCACCTCCTCTCGGTGAGACGGAGTCGGCCGTAATCCGCCACGCGGGTCCAGTGCGGGTTGGTAGATGTCACATGTCTTCGAATTTTGGTTCGAGGACACCGGTTTCTTCACGATGTTTTCCTTTGTCGTTTTGAGAGCAGTGGTGATTTAAATAGTTTACACAAAGTATAGCCTGTCTGGGTTCGAATCTACGACCTAAATTTCGTAAGTCGCGGACGTTGCCACTGGGCCATCACTGCTCCTCTGGCCACTGTTACCACCAGCCTATGGCAGTAGGTACGTTCCCATGGTATAATTACTAAAAATCACGCAGGCGAAGCCGCGAGCAAAAACTATTTCTGAACATACTTACGCTTTAAGATTTCGCAAGTTTTTCTATTTCATAAAGCACAGAAAATGTAATAGTAATGGTCTTGTTAAAGTTTAAATTCTGTCCCAACGCAAAATTGCAGATCACCTGAGGTAAGAGGATTCAGTAAATCGCCTTGTACCAAAAACGTTGGTCTTTGCAAATGCTTACCTTAGCATTAAAATAAAAAGCTTCATTGGGATTTTTTGTAGTTAAAGCGATCTCTAATTAGCCTAAGAGGTTTTTATAATTTTTATTGTTCAATTTAGCAGGTTTCTTTTCATTTGTATTTTAAACAGGTACCTACTGCTAAGCACAATTTGTTAGCTTAGCAGTAGATAGTCATTAGTGCAACAGAGATCAAATATTAGGTCTTTACCTATGAAATTGCCGTTCTGCAGTACTGGCCATTTCAAATCAAAATAATTTTTGTTTGGCTATGAATTCTAATTTCAAATTAATTTTATTTTAAAAACATGGATTTTTTTTTCTAAAAGTAGTCATTTCTTTATTGATTAGTGTTACATTTTCATCGCATTTCAATCTTTTTCGTCATCATGGATACGTTAAAAATTCGAGTAATTATGGAATATGAGTACCGTCGTGGCAGCAACGCGGCACAAGCGGCACGCAACATCAACGACGTTTACGGAGCTAACTCTACAAACCAACGCACCACCTGTTATTGGTTTGCTCGCTTCCGTTCTGGAAATTTCGACCTGAAAAATGAACCTCGCGGTCGTCCGAAGACTTTGGTCGACAATGACGAATTAAAGGCGATTGTGGAAGCTGATGATACACAATCTACGGCTGAATTAGCAGCAGCTTTCGACGTTAGCGTCAAAACAATATTGGTCCATTTGCGTCAAATTGGCAAGGTAAAAAAGCTTGACAAATGGGTGCCCCACGAACTCAATGATCGCCAGCGCGAAGTACGCGTCGAGACGTGCCTTGCACTGCTCAACAGACACACAAATGAAGGAATTTTGAACCGCATTGTTACCTGCGATGAAAAATGGATTCTGTTTGATAACCGTAAGCGCTCAGCAAGTTGGTTGGATCCTGGTTCAGCACCTAAACAATGCCCTAAACGAAAACTTACCCCTAGAAAAGTGATGGTCACTGTTTGGTGGTCTAGCGCCGGTGTGATTCATCACAGCTTCTTACCAAACGGGGTGAGCATTACTGCAGATGTGTACTGTGAAGAACTGAACACAATGATGGAGAAGCTGGCGCATCTCCAACCAGCATTGGTCAATCGCTCGTCTCCGCTGCTCCTGCACGACAACGCGCGACCTCATACTGCACAGCAGACGGTCTCCAAGTTGCAAGAACTGGGGTTGTAAGCTCTCCGTCATCCGCCCTACTCACCAGACCTTGCGCCTACAGACTACTACTTTTTCCAGAATTTGGATAACTTCTTGGCGGGAAAAAAATTTAATACCCGAGAGGCAGTACAAAATGCCTTTGAAGAATTTGTTGCCTCCCGTCCAGCTGATTTCTTTAAGAAGGGCATCAATAAACTGCCACTGCGATGGCAAAGATGCATTGATTGCATGGGTGATTACTTCGATTAATACAAATAAAAAATTCATGAAAAAAATTCGTTTAAATTTTTTCATACAAAACGGCAATTTCATAGGTAAAGACCTATTATTTGCATACATACCTACATAAACACGCGTTCTTTCCAAGAGCGTAGGCAGAAACTACAGAACGCCACCTGCTACGATCCTTATATACTCTTTTTGCCTCGTTTACGTTCATACATTGGGTTATACACGCACACCGGTTGCAAGTACTATGCACCTGACCTCTCTGAAGAACATCACCAATAAGGTCACTATATGTCCTCCCAGGGCGTCCCTTCCCGGCGTTTCCACTCACATCTGCCTTGTAAATACCTATAACCTGTTGTCTTTAGCAGTAGATACTTATAAGGTAATATTCTTTCAGACAAAATAATTAAGTATTCTTTAATTACAACTTGATATTATGATAAAGTACACTACACAAGTCAACGTTGCCTAATGAAAATATTCGAAACCAACACTGTTTGTGAACGACAAAGTTAGGTCTCAAAGTTCAGGAATTTTGCAATGAAAATTCTTATTTGTCCCTGTCTGTCCTTTCTTCTCAAGAATTTAACACTGCCGATGAGACGACAAGGTATTTAGATATAAAGAATGAGTCTTTGAAATTCGGTGACAGTTAAATTGTTGTTTCTTTTTAGAAAAAGTTTCACCAGGTTTACACAATAGGCGTACGAGACGCGAGGCGTTAGTTACGAGTGTACCTACATCTCATCAGTTTTTTTAATTTTTATTATCTTGAGGCATCCCTTTGAACTACTTACGTGTAGTTTAATTGTACTTGAATGTCTTTAAATGTATTTTGCTCAACCAATCTTTTATTTTTTAACAGTAGTCATCAATTACGGATCCATTTCAGCTAAAAAGTCGCTCTGCACCTATGCCAAAACTCTATGGCTCAATTTACATGAATTTTGTAACGAAATGTACTGTAACTGTAGCCAATTATCAGTTCACGCGGCTTCCGAAAAAATCTCGAGCATTCTCTGGAATTCCCGTAGCTTCAGATCTCCCATGACTTAACTACAAATTGACGCGTCCGATCCATTTCAAATTGAGCCTACGAAAACGGAGACCCACTCCACCTTATACTATAGGCGCTGTCCACCACAACTGTCAATCGTTTATTTCATTCATAAATTCCGATACGAATGATACGTACATGTACGTACCTACATCCAGAAAACCGCAGAACGTTTACAGCTCGCACATCAGAACGAAACGGACAGAAATATGTCAATTTGTACGATCGACTCGGACGCGCCATTGTTAGGACGGCTTTTGTTAAACGTCACAGATGACTACGCACAGCCTCCGTTGGTTATCGGCATTGCATCGTTTTCCGCAGAAATGGAGTGCTTAGAATTTTTTGACGTTGATTAGAAAACGACTGTTTTTTACATGGTGAAGTGAGGGAAACAAATGAATTGACATGGTATTTTCAAATATGTGTTTCGGAACAAATTACGCCCATAATTTTCCAGAATCGCTCTCATTTTCACTTACTGGACTATCTTCGTGGCTATTTTATTACGTAATTCCTATTTTAAGGTGGATTGTATTCTGAAAACCTATTCCCATGTCATAATGACATTGATGAACTTCGGATAACAGTCTTGAAACTGATGTCTGCCAACTGCAGAAAAAAAAATACATATTAAAAATATTAGACAGCACAAAGCTTAATCCATATAAGCTCATATTATTTCGTTCCGAAAACCATATTCCATTACTGAAATAACGGCACAGTACGGCGCTACTCAGATAGGTAGCTTTAAAAGTAACGATTTCAATAGATACGAGTTGCTCTTTAATTATTCAAGTGACACTAATCCAGAATATATAATTTATTGCCCGTTTATTGCTTTTTCGAAGGTATAATTTATGTGTACCTACGTGATTATTTAGGTAACACCCTCCTGGCTCGAATTTTCTCGTCTTTTATCTTTTTTGGAACTGGTATTTTTATCATATTGGTTGTACACACGGCTACATACTCGTATCAAGCTATACATTTCCAGTTTAAGCAGACCTCTCATTGTACGGAAATCTTATACAATGCGAGATCAGCTTATACTGGAAAAGTATAGCTTGATATGTAGCCGTGTGTACCACAGCCCTAATTCCTTATTACTAAATACAAATGCGAAAGTAATTCTGTCTGTCCGTTACTTTTCACGCCTGAACCACTGAATCGATCGATATGAAAGGAGACTAGGAGAATTTGTATGGGAAGTGGTCTATGGACCAATAGCGATATGGTTTTGATATTTGTGTAGGGAAACTTCATCTATACCCTTGTGTAAAGGGGCATCAAAATCTGACCCGGCAATTTTGAGAAAAATATACTTTTAGAATTTACAGGATTTTCAAAAGACCTTAGCCACCGAAGTTACAGAAAAACGTTCTTAGGTGACTGTCCTTAACTTTTTGAGTAATTGCTACTGCATTCACAGATTTTGTAAAAAAATTACAGTCAGCTAAAATAATGACAATTCTTATGTTTTATTTTAATGGTGCCAATCAATGCATTTCCGTATAAAAATTAAAGGACTCTTCTAGACCTACTGAGGTTTGAGTACGAGGAAAGTCATAGAAACCTTCCCCATAAGTAAATTTCATAAGAAATTATCGTGCATAGCGATTCAAAAAGTAGTTTGAATAGACACTTGTAATAGTTTAAAGGTACTAACCGCTATGACCACCTCATAAACGCAATCTGAAACCCTTGATTCTCCATTACCTAAATATAAACTTGAATGAAAATACAAAAGGTTTTTTTTTGATGTTAACAATACATGACTTTTTTTTCATAATTATGTAACATAATTGTAATATAATTGACTCTGTTGGTCCCATTGAATTTTTTGATCCTTAAGTGAAATAGGATCGATTGGCATAAAAAAGTTTTTTTTATAAAATGCCCATTTTCTTGCTGGCTGTTCCTTTTTTTAAATCTGTAATTGCAGATCATAATGTTTAAAAAGGTTAAGGACAATCTTCTAAAAATGTTTTTCTGTAGCTACAATGGTTAAGGTACCTGCCCTTACGACCCGGCCGAATGTCCACCCTTTATAATATAAAAATGGCATTTTTTCAAAATTGCCGGGTCAGATTTTGATGCCACTTTGCGCAAAAGTAAAAATGAGTCTTAGGTAGCTATTAGGTATCCGGTTCGAAGGACCAAAATGAACGCACCAAGACTTACAGCTTAGTACGGCCTTATTACAATGCTTTAAGCGTACAATGTGGCTATCTTTGAGACAATCGAGCCTGGTACCTAATAGCTACCTAAGACCCTACTGACTAAAAACCTATCCCTATAGAATTACCTAGCACCCTAGTTATCCTAACGCCCTAACCTACCATACAAACCATACTGTACGTAAGTTGCGTTGGTTTTACGTGCGGGAAGTCTGTTATAAGGAAACCTATGGTAACAGACGGAATTTGGGAAGGAAAAGGGGTTTGTGTGCGTCGTGCAATGTACACAGGAAATGGTTTTCTCACTGCCGTTCCCACAGACTCATAGGACCGATGATGGCTAAAGGTGTCTTGGCCATAGTAAGAGGAGGCATAGGAGATGAATCAAACTTGACTCCAGCTTGATGATTAATTTATTACAATAATTAATTTAATTATATACAAGTTTTGTGGTCAATACACATTGATACCTATTTACATGTGTGCTGTGTGTGTATCGAGCCGATGAAGCGAATATCTCGGTAGGTTTAGGGTACTTCTTAGCGCTGACGGTGCGATGCTGTTGCTTGTTCACGGTTGAACAGTATCCTTACACAAATATCACAACCATATTACTATAATCCATATACAACTTTCACCCAGTGTCCTTTGACAGTATCCTGGGACCTGGAAAAGGACGAAGTCCCGGGCGACAGTTAGTTACTAATAAAAGTAGCATTAGCACCTACTTAGAGCTTTATCTTCATTGTTTGTCCGTTCAAGTACTTCAACCTTATAATTTTTTTTTTTCATCATGCAGTGAAGAAAGTGTTCATAGGTTTGTGAAATCATTTTCCATCAGGAGCCTATCGGCTTGATTGATAACCTGAAAATAACTTTCCTAGGATACAATCAGCGTATGGGCTTCAAATAACGCAAAAGATAATTCTTAAAAATTATGTCAAACGTTGGGTTCTCTTCATCTTTTAATATTTTCATAGGATGTTTCAAATGTTTCGGTCGACATCCAACCCGAATATCGATAAATAATAACAATTTATCGATGAAAGCTACAGATATCTATGTCTCTCTATCTTATCTGTGGATACAGATGCGCTTATTCCAGCTTTAAAGCTCAATTGACATTCCAATTATCGAAAAAGCGGCACCGACCGCATTTGACTGCCATCGACACAATCACATTTTCCGGGAGCATTTTTATAGAGATGACCAAGGTACTTTTAGTTTGATATTCGAATAAGTATGATTACATTTTTTAATTTATTTTGGGTGTTTTCATCCTGTAAGTATTATCTATTCGATGTGACGTAACATTGAACTATTACCTAAGTAGTTTTTAGACATTTATGACATGTTACATTTATTTAAAATACAGGATCAAATTAAATTAGCTAGCGAAACTCCGCAGACGTGATGGGTATCGATATCTAAACATGATAAAACAAAAAATAAATTCCTTTGATGTTTTTTTTTGTGGGCTCATCGACTGCAGTTAGTGTATACAAATCCGTTTCTTTTTGTTTAAACTTCACAGACGTGGTTAATATCGATATTCTAACACGATAAAATATATTTTCTCAACTCATACTTCAATTAACAAGTCTACCAGCGGTCGTTGACCCCTAAAAAAACATCAAATCTTTATTTTATTTTATCCTGTTTAGATATCGACACTCATCACGTCTGCAGAGTTTTGCTAGCTAATTTAATTTCACCATGTAGACCGCTTTTACCAATTCCATTGCGTAGCTGGACCTTTGAAACGGTACTTAAGACTGTTTTTCGTCTCGGAAAAGGTCTCTTTATATAAGTTGTGCAGACTACGCTGCGATATGCGAAGATAAAAGAATTTAATAATACATACTTTTAGCCAAAATATAGCTATCTGCCCTAAGCCGGTGTACCTACTAACAGTATCTACATCAGTATGAACGATATTCATTACAATTTTAATTAAAATACCTATGCTCAGTAAAAATATACTAAGGTACGCTTTCCGTCTATCTCGATTTAATAAATAAAAGTTTATTTTTACATGGCTTCTGTTACCCAAACTTTTATTCGCATTTTAGAGCCTGTCGCAGTTATCATAAAATATCCACATAACATCAACAACAAGAACGTGCGTCCCAAGGCATGATCTTGACCTAACCTAAGACTAGAAGCGGCAAACCAAATCAATATATCGATACACTAACAATTTTTTCCCAATCAGTTCTAGGCGAACAGCGCACTTTCCATAAATGTCAGTGTGTCCACGTAGTGTGTTGGCGAATCTGGTTGTCAATACTGGTGATTATGGCGGGTAGCCAAGATTCCTTTATGTTGGTCTATGTGGGAGCAACGTATTGGTAGTGGGTGTGTGTCACGTTAATCAGACCCTAATGATGATGATAATGACGTCAGCTAGGTTATTCACGAGCTGCATTTCGTATTTTGATGGAACGAAATTAGTTAAGTGTTGTTTTCAAATAACTGTCTCGATGTATGTCTGGTAGTTTGAAAGTGTGTTATTGAAACTACCAGGTGAATTCCGTTATTTATGAGGTTTTCCAACCGCTGAAAGCATATTGTATAATAAAAGTCATGCGTGGAAAATAGGTTAAATTTATTACTTTTATAAAATTACAAAAGTGGAAAAAGAAATGGACTTGTCAGTTGGAGGAATGGATGCAGACAGAAAATGTGTTGCTAGGCATTGGATAATGTTAAGCTTGGTCACAATGTTGCAACTTAGTAAACGACTTAGTAATCGATTACAATTATACTTACTAACATGAAAAATTATTTCAGATTGATTAAGTTGATACAAAATTAAGTTTATAATATTTATGTCGAATTTACTTTAACACATATACTGTTTCCTTCACCGTCTGAAAAAATCTAGGTTGTAAAATAAAACTTGTGAGCGAAGCAACGGACATTGCTTACAATAGTGGCACAAACATATACACATTAACTGCCACATAACTTTAATATAGACGATTAATGAACAAAAATTTATTAATATTACAATACATTACTTTAATGTTAATCTTATTTAAATCAAAACTCCTATTTCGTTTTCCCACACGATTAATTTTACTTGAAAAATCCTGCTACTGACAGATGCCAGAGAGATTGATTGCAGATCTAAAAACAGTTGGTCTAACCTACATTAGGCGCAGTTCTAGCATATCGGGTTCGGCTTAAGTACGTAATTTAGGTCTAGCTTTTCAATATGGTAAGGGATTCAATATGTATATTGGAAATGGACAAAACAGCTGCACCACAATAATATTGGTCTAGGCTTACAATAGAAGACAATGGTTAGAAATAGACTATGTAGTAGATATCAATGATATCGATATCACGTCGGGGTCACCAGTATAGAGGTATGAGGAACAGGGTGTAAAGTTCACACATACCTCCATAGAAAAGGGAGGATCCTCCGACTTGACGGGTGTTGTGTCTGGTGGGCAACTGCCCGACGATTGATGTCGGGATGTTGTATATATGCTAGTTGCGCGGTAAACTCTGCTTGCGCGATGCAGGTTTTTGCGTGACGTCAGTCTGACGCGTAGCTCGCATGTGGCGTTGTAGATGCCGCTACAATAGTATTTATAACAGGGTACCTGTATATCTCGAATTATCTACCCAGTTCTTGACAGTACAGAACACAGCTGAGGCTAAAGGTGCAAAAATAGGTAAAGTAAATTACAACATATTCAAATCAATTCAGCCATCTGTCATCGTTTCCTGAAGTCTTGCATTAGTGCGCAGGCACATAACTAATTAACTATTTATTAATCATTATGTTCACCATGCGTCACCTGTAGTCGCCAATGCCTAGGTTTCAACATGCGTTTACATACTGTTGTTGCTACTGTTAGACTCAAACTCAACTCGAGCATTTATTTCAAATAAACCAATCACAGACACTTTTTAATTGTCAAGGTGTCGGTCAGTCAGAAAGATGAAGCTAGTTGCCCATTCCAAAGCGTAGTAGGTACCTATGGAGAAGAACGGGCTCTTTTAAATCATAATATGGTTACAAAATATTGGTTACATCATTAATGTTGAAATTATGCATGCGTGAACGATGCAGAACGTTAAAAGCGTCCGTAATAAAGAAATAAAAACAATTAAAATATTAAACTAAATTAAAATAAGCCGTGGCAGCTAAGAGATGACCAGTCCCTACTGAGGGCGCGGTAAAAGGTTTGAGGCCGGTGAAATAACTGCAAACCTTTTTGAGAAAAAAATTGGTGTATTGGTAAAATACAGGTTTTAAGTTTACCCAATTTTTTAACGAGCAGGTTCTGTTGCAACTTGTTTCTAAGTTTTTATATATACGTCACTGTCCTTGCGTCCACTCACATACCACAAACACTAACTCTTTCTGTCTTCTGAATGGCCGAATAGCCGTCTCATTATCACAGCCTGGCCAATTACAGCGGTCGATTAGTGATTTCCGTTTAGTTTCCCGTAGACACCGTAGTGAGTGTAGTGACGTAAAATTAGTAAAATAATGCGGCAACACCTACACATATTATATCTGAAAGCGAAATAAACGGTGGGTACCTACATAATTGAAGCTGTGCTTTTATCCAATAAAATTATGTAATTAAACAAGCTGCAAGTAACAACTTCCTTGATGGATAAACAGAATTTTCAATAAAATCACCACACAACGTTTACGCTTTTTGGTTATATTGACAATCGGTAAACGCGGGCTTCGGCTATCGGAAATATTACTGCGAAAGTTCAGCCGGTTATTAATCCTACTATAGAGGTGTGATAGCCGAGTCTACGTATATTGGTTTTACATGATAGTTCAAACAGGTGTTCCGAAATTTTCGTTTTTTAGGGAAACGTGGATTATGAACATTTTTTTGATTGATTTGGTTATTAACTTAGCAGCATAGCATTCAGCCGCTGCTGGGACACAGGTCTCGTCTCTGTGAGAGGGAGTGGGCCATAATCAGCCTATAATGATACCACTGCTGGGACACAGGCCTCCTCTCAGTTAGAGCGAGTGGGCCATAATCAGCCTTTAATATTCCCACTACTGGGGCACAGGCGTCCTCTCTATGAGAGGGAGTGGGCCATAATCAGCCTTTAATGTTCCCACTGCTGGGACACAGGTCTCTCTGTAAGAGAGAGTGGGCCATGATCCACTACGCGCGCCCAGTGCGGGTTGGCGGATGTTGCTATTAATAAGTACGGAATAATTAAATGAGAAGCATGGAAAGGTCCTCTACGAGTGTAATGATACTGACTTAGCTGACTGGTTAATCTGTTAAGTCATTAACTATTCTGAAGTATCTCCCTACCCACACGGAGGAAACAGAATTCTCAATTAACGGTCTTCACCGAATCGAACCGGATTTCGAATAAAAGATGTACAAGCAATCCCCCATTTTGGAGCTATACTAAACACGGCTCTCTAGTTATTATCGACTTTTAATGACTCGTGAAACTTTTTCTATACAGAGTGTATCAGAAATGTGTGCTCATATTTAAGGGTATGGTGTAGATCATGAAACTGAGCAATTTTCTCCATGGGACCAACATCGTAATCGAAAAAATAATCAGCCGTCCCATACATTTGGGTCGAAAAGGTATTTTTTTATTATAAAAAATGTTGCCCCACACTAGGATTTTCTCCTGTATTGTGGGTGCGTTTACAAACATTCAAACTCACACAAACAGCCAGACCCGGAACAACTACTTGTAGGTCATACAAATATTTGTTCCGTGCGAGAATCGAACCCGTGACACGCAGCGCAGCAGTCAATCGCTTAACCACCGCGCCAACCATGCCGTCACGGTATTGAAGTTTTGTATGGAACAGTTTATAATATTATCGCAATTACGATGTTAGTCCTATGGAGAAATTTGTTCAGTTTGATGGTATATACCACGCCTTTAAATATACACACCTTTCTGATACATGCTGTAGACAAAAAGCAATCAAACGGATTGTTTGTTACGCAATGATTACTACCACGCTAGTACAACTGGCACAAAAATGTAGGTTATTCAGTGTCACACAAAACACTGAAATGACATCCCACTACACATAGGCATTCAAAAAGTAATCTAAAAACGTACAGAGACTGAACATTCCCATCTGTTATTCTGTGATGAGATGTCACAACTTAAATAAGCTTGGTATAACGGATTATATCTCGGCTCGGGTTTTTATATATAGGGTTTACGAGAAGCAGAAAGGAATAAATATTATAATCGTATAGCTACGTGTAGGATATTCAAATACTAGCACACGGTAAGATAGTACTTCTCTGATGAATTGTCAGAAGGTCCCGCAGTATTATCAACTTGGAGTATGACTATGGAGTTTCTTGCCCATTCTTCTCCCTACGAAACTACCTTTTAGAATAAATTCTATTTTCTTGTAAATTAAGACGTTCTTAGAAATTATATTATCACGAACACGAAATTAGCTTGTAAGTGCTTTTTAATGGCATACTAGAAATAAATTATTACACTTGGACTTTGACTTTGAACTTGCCTGGATGGATCTTAAGCTGATGACGTTAAGCAGCTATATCTCAAAAGAGTTGGTTCTCCCCTCATCGATCTGTACTAGTCTAGTACGTTCGTTACGTGCGAGTTTTGTTGACGTTCAGAGGACATAAATGTTTCACCCTGATTTATTGCCTATCAAAAGATAAGATGATAACTTTACCAACTCTAGCTAGTCAATACATCTGCAACCATCAAATGTATTTGGCAGATCTCTATCGAAATGCGAAATGATAAATTGTTAATTTATTAAATTAAGTCCGAGACAATCTCTCAGAGAGAAATTTAAGGAGACTATTGCAAATGACTGTGCCTTCTCACTATATTTTTAAAAATCTTTTATATGCCCATAAAAATATAAAATTGTTTAAAAAATACAGTGATATCCATAATATAAATACTCGGAACAAACAAAAATTTGTTACAATAAATAAGGCTCAAGAAAATAGGTGGCTCGTTTAGATGTCAATGTACCTATACGCTTTTATAATAAACTTCCAAGCCACGTTCAAGATCTAAGCCTTAATAAATTCAAATCATTCATTAAACATAAGTTGTGCCAGAAAGCCTTTTATACCGTTAATGATTATATTGAGGACAAAAAGGCTTGGGATTGAGTGGCTCCAATTTTGCATACTGAATGTTTTTTTAACACGCTTTTTATTGTAATTTATTTTATTTTATTTTACACTAGTGACCCGCCCCGACTTCGCACGGGTGCAATGTAGATACTAATGTGGTGTCAGTGTGGAGTGATTAATAATATTATTATTGTTATTATACTGAGACTATACTAATAATATTATACTATTGTATATATCTTTTTAAACAATGTTTACAGCTGTTTTGACCTGGTACTGCTTTACTGTCTGGACCTTAATTATGATTATATGACTACCCAATGATACCCAAAGTGGTCTATATCGATCCCCATTGTTAGATGCTACACTTCTAAATCTGTGATATCTTCTAAGATATTCATTTTAATGGTATGCTGTAAAAGGCAATTTTGATCTACATTAAATGCACAACGTATTTAACGTATTAAATTGGATAAGCATTAATATTGTATTGTTTAAAATAGCTTCGTAAATATCCCAATTTTTTTTTTGTAATATGTAAAAGATAAAAATGGATACTGTAGGTTACCCTTAGGAGATAGTCATATACTATTGCACACTTATTAGTAGATCTTTTTAAAATAGACAATTCCAAAGCACATTACTTTGATCTATTTCGTAAGGTTTAACCATCGTTTGCAATGTAAGGGAAAAAAAAAGTTTTATACGACATCACATTACAAATTCTTAAAATTCTCGGCTTTTCTTTACTATAATATGCATACATACTTAGAAACCTTTCTCTTGAATCACTCTGTTTATTGATGAAAACTGCATTAAAATTCGTTGGGTAGTTGAAAACATCTAAGCGTACAGACACGAAAAGCGACTGTGTTTTATACTATGTAGAGATACACTTTGACATTTGATGATTATTATATATACATACAATGATATGAAAATTTACTTTGTGAAGTAAAATAATAAGTATTATTTAATTATTGTGAATGTGAAGACTATGTGGGTCACCTTATTATGTTTTTACTTTCTCAGTCAACTTTAATGATAAAGATGCCAGTTTGAGTGCTTTATACGGACTACCCAAATGTCCTTTCTTTGGTAGAAAGAAAGGACATTTCGTTCGAGTTCGTCGTCGTTCGTCGAGTGGTTGAGCTCCTTAACTTCTGAGTTGAGCTACATGATTACTGACAAATGCGTGCACTGACTGGACAAGTCCACTCAAATCTGTATGGTTCTTTCTTCAAAAGACCATTTCAGACACCAATCTAACATGGTCCTCAAATGATCTGACCAAGATTATTTCCGAATTTTTATAACCTACACATTGAATGATGAATTTTATTAATACATTGACATGAATATTTACTTTGTAAAATTGTTTATTATTTTAATTATTGTGAATGTATAGACTATGTGGGTTATTGTTTTTTCCTTCTCAGTTAGTTTTAATCATGGTCTGGTACTTTGAGTAATTTATGCGGCCTACCCAATGGTCCTTTCTTTGTTATTGTTCGTCGAATCGTTGAGCTCCTTAAGTTCTAAGTTGAGCTGCTCGATTACTGACAAATGCGTGCACTGACTGGACAGGTCCACCCAATCTGTGGTATTTCCTCAAAAGACCATTTCAGACACCAATCTAACATGGTCCTCAAATGATCTGACCAAGATTATGTCTGGACTTTAAAAGAGACTGTGACCTTTGAGTTTGTTTCGGCCTTTCTTCTCAGAGTAGTCAGATAGGAAACGCCGACCTTATCTAGTTTTTAAAATATGATTGACGTGTAAAAGTGTTTGTACAAACCTACTTACAGAAATAAAATCATATATCATTAATCAAGAGGTACAAAACGACAACAAGAACAAGATCAATATATGTAAATAAGGAATACTTTTCTTCCGTTTTCCTAACTAACTGTACAGTCTAGTTAAGTATGTTATGGGAACACCAATACTTCCCGAAGGCACGTCGATGTTTTAACGAATCAACTTAATGTTACAGTCGCAGATCGACTCTCAATTAAGGCGCCACTCCACAGCTGCCCGCGGCTAAGCTACGCACGAGCATAAAATATATAAATAAACCTTGCAGTTACGCAAAATTCAAAAGCATTTTTGTCGTTAAATAAAAATTGCAACTTGGAGCTATTACCTATTTCATAATAGTATGGTTTCAAGAATACAATGTTCGACGTGGCACCATGACATATTTATCAGTACTTTAGAAGAAAATTGCTTTTGAATTTTGAGTACGTGTAAGGTATTTATGCTCGTGAGTGTACTTAGCTTCGTTTTGTATGAAAATGTGGCGGGATCGTCCACAGCGACCCACGACCATGATATAATAATAATAATAATAATCATTTATTTGTTCAGACTACAATTGAGGTCCATTGTGTTAGTAACAATCTCGCTATCCACGGGCGCGTGGTTGGCAAACAGATGAACCGCGCACCTATCGTCGCAAACCTCTCCGTGCTATCACATGCTACATAGCTGTGGACGGTTGACTTTACGAAGTATTCGACTTGCGCAAACAAATGAGATCACATATGGGGTAGAGTTGGCTCGGAGTTTGTCTGGCGTAACGTAACGATGGACGCGAATTTGAAACTGGTATTCGATATTTGAGTGTTTTAATACCAATGACTGCAGTTTCCAGTTATATTCTTTGACACATTTTCACCAATTTCTGTGGTCGTATGGGGTAATATTTCTCGACTTTTAAATTTTTAAACTTTCTCTTACCTCTCTTGTTCAGCTATTTGAAAGTATGCTTGCTTTGCGTTGACGCCACGTTCATGCAACAGTTACGTTTTACGAACGCCTACGAGCATTACGTAGTCAGTTTCGTGTTAGTTTTATCAGTTTTTATCTCTTTTATAAATAAAGGCTCGCAACTCTAGTAGAACAATTTCCATAAAGTTTTCATAGAAATTGTTCTAATAGAGTTGCGTCGCGCTGTCGCATCGCGCCTGTTTGTCTTCTCAACACCGCGGCTTTGAAGCTTCTCAGATGGTTTAGTGGTAATTTTACCTCCCCAACAATGTCTAAATATAGTCAAGTAGACCGAACTTATTAACTAGCCTTCTAGTGAAGCTATAAAAATCTCATTACATTAAATATAACTACGCTAAGAATAAAATAAAATTTTGTTCTCAACTTGTAACCTTTATGATTATAGATGTGGGTGTCTTGTCCAAGAGACCATACGTAATTTAATAATAATCTATACATATAATAAAATATGTAACGAAGAATTTTTGTCCGTTTTTCTGTTTCTCTGGATGTATGTTTAGGATTGGCACAAAAACGACTTAACGGATTTGAATGAAATTTGACACGCAGATAGTTTATAACCTGGATTAACATAAGAGGTATTTTTAATCCCGGTAGTACGTTCACGTGGGATATTTTCCGACGTCCACGCGAGCGAAGCCGCGGGCAAAAGCTAGTTTGTTATAAGGCAAAAAAACTTCTGAAATATCATCACCCTGAAAGCGTTTGGCGTGAAATAAGATATACGGTCTAATTCCTCTGGGTTCCCAGGTAATGTGAAAGTAATTTCTACCGAATAACATGAGCCTGTTTAATGTCTACTGATAATGAGTAGGTATCTCTTAATTATATTTAGTGTCGTAATAAAATATCTTGTCTTTATTAAAACATGCTTGGCAGATTAATTACCGAATAACATTTCAGGAATATTTGAAATTATGAATGTGGACGGATATTATAGCAGAGGGTGTACGTACCACTACTCTAATATCCGTCCATTCGTTTGTTGTACCAAACAAACAATTACGACTAGAAAGGGGGTGATTACTGAGACGGTTATTGGACTAACAGAGGTGGATAAACGCATGCTGTGCGACTCTTAATTGGTATAAGGGTATCAGGGTGATGATAACAAAAATATGAATAAAAAATATGATGATATCACAAATTGACGATTGATGGTGTGGCGGCACCTACAATGCCACATGCGAGCTACGCGTCACACTGACGTCACGCAAAATCCTGCATCGCGCAAGCACAGTTTACCACGCAACTAGCATATATAGGATGTTCGGTAAAGAACGGATAACCTTGAAATAGCATATAATAGATCTTATGGCAGTTCTAAAAAATATATGTATATTTCCCAAAAATTTAAGATATTTTAGAAAAAAAATAATAACTATTTTTTACATTCTTCTTCACGACGACCACAAATGAATGATTTCCTTCTGTTATTTGTTGTTATAATATTGTACGTTGACTATGCCGACAGATCGGCAGTAAATAGTGTGTCTAGAAATCACACAGTATTTTTTTTTCTAAAAGAATTTATTTTGGTTGCTACTTGGCATATATTTTTTTGTGTTTTTTTAGAACGGCCGTAATGTATATTATATGATATTGCAAGGTTATCCATTCTTTACCGGACACTCTGCATACAACGTCCTGACATCAATCGTCGGGCAGTTGCCCACCAGGCACAACACCCGTCCGGTCGGAGGATCCTTACTTTTACACCCTGTTCCTCATACCTCTATAAGGGAAACTGACCACTTATACGCGGATTTCTTCCTGTCCTTGTACCAAGTTACTTGCGTTCGGCGCAACATGCTTTTTCTTCCATTCTAAATTGTAAGCCGTCACGCTGTCATTCACCCCGTTTTCTTTGATATCATTACTCACTCATTACTATTCATCCACGATTTCTTTGTCTCATGCCCATGCTCTTCATTTTTAACCGATTTAAAAAAGGAGGAGGTTCTTAATTCTACTGTATTTTTTATTTTATTTTTTTGTAATTTTTTCCAATATTTTTATCATCGAAAGACAATCGCTCCTTTGAAATGAGGGCACCGTGTATAGAACACGATGCTCTCATTTCTAGTTATGATAAAAACTAATGGAACAAAAGTAAATTAAAGTTCATTTCTATTTCCATCACCTGTTCATGTAGTGACGTGGTTGCCACATGATATCGATCCTCAAACCACAGCAATTCACAGAAGCACTGTTTGATAATTATTTACTAGGAATTTCTATAATAACCTTATACAGGCTGTAAAAAGACCCATCACATAGCCGTCAACTAGGCATTCTGTACATCAAACTAAGTAACATTCCACAAAAATATTTGATGGGAAACGACTTTTATTGGTGTGAAAATTTGCTGTTTGCGGTAGTGCGCAATGTAACAGACACAAAACGTTGTGCTTATCGGTGTACGCAACGGTACAGGGGTCGTGGGGGTATTTAAAGTTGTGTTATAACATTTAAAACTTGTTTTCATAAAAAAATGACAATAAAATTGGAATTTTGACCATCAATATCTCCGTAACCAGAAAGTTCTCAGGTAAGGACCAGTACAAAATTTTTTGTACAATGACGGGGAGTACAAGTGACTCTCGGCTTCGTTAAGTGTCTTTTTATACCCGTTATTTAGGTTCCTTATTGTAGTTAACCTGGAATTTAAAGCTTCCTTTGTTGTAAACATTTGTGTTATCTATAATTGAGGTCTAAATTCTCTAATTGACTTATCTTTCTATGGCTGACCGAAATTAGTGGTTTCTTGAGTGTTTCAGGTGACGCTCTATCGGTCCGTCATAATTACTTCTACTAACTCATGATTAATTCCATTTTCCTACAACGCCCTTTTGGTCTTAATCATAAAACCGATGGTTCCCACTGAGAGAACCTAATGTCTTTCCAATGCCTTACCTCAAACACTAATGGTCTTACCCATTAACATGAAACCTTTATCTAAATATAGACATAAAAATTTGTTCCTACTTACAGTCGCGTCGGTTTGACATTTGTGGCATTACTCCGGCTTTGAAGAATTTTTTACCACCTTTTTCCTTTTTTGTGTATTGTCAGCAACTCTTATCCCGATTTATGATAGTCTCTGGGAAATGCTAAAGATTCTTATCATTTGGTTAAGATTTAGTTTTTACTGACTAAAACTCACCCGTGTTCGCACAGGCAACTGAAGCAACACGGGTGGGTTTTAGTCAGTAAGAGTCTGACACGCCCTTCCGCTCCGCCCAGAGCGGGAGAGGTCATTTGATGATTTCTCACCAAAAAAAAAAGGATTTTTTTTTTTACTTTCACGTGGTAGAAGATGCAGGCGTAGTTCCTTTAAAAATCCATACTTATATTAATATTATAACTGTGAAAGTATGTATCTGTCTGCCTGTCTGTCTGTTACATTTTCACATCTACACTGGTAGACCATGACCTGGGTTAGGACAAAGGATTGTTTTTATCCCGGAAGTACGTTTCCGTGGGATAATTTCCGACCTATACACGGGCGAAGCCACGGGCAAAGTATGACATAATTATCTAAATATATACCTACTTACGCGAACTTTGTTTGGAAACTTCATTATAATTTGTTCCTCATGTCATATTTCTACGTAGTAATCCCAACCACCTTTCCTCATTCAGTGACATTTACGCCACTAAAAACAAATCTGCAAAATGTTTTTCCATTTATATATTGTCAGCAGCACCGGCCAGGTCCCGTTGATGAATGATTCGACTTTGATCGATGTCTCGTTCACACGTTTCACAGGAACCGAAACAACTGTTATGACCTTCCACGTATCTGATTGATTGCTTCCGTAGTTTCGTGGTCACCGCGCCTTAACAAATCGCTTGGATACTGTAGACGTTACTTGAGCATGTAAAGGCGCAAGCTATACCGGGTGAATTTTTGAGCCAGGGCAATAATGGCGGGGTCCTTAACTGTTGTAGCTACAGGGAAACGGTCTTAAGAGACTGTTCTTAACTTTTTGAGGCGTTTTGATGTGCATTCACAGATTTGGATAAAAAATAAACAGAAAAAAAGGGGAATTTACACAAAAACTTTTAAGCTATTGCATAGCTTTTATCGCGGGCTTTGAGCGTGGCGACCGAATCATGAAATTCCGTAACGAAAATAAAACCTAACACCCCTACTCCGCTTACCATGTAGCTCGGCCGAGCGTTCGCTTAACGTGTATGTATATAGTACGACTGTACTTGAATTAATACCAAAGAAAAAAAAATACTGCATAAATAAAAAATAAATAAAAAATTATAATTGCATAAGTTGATAAAAATGATTTACCGCGGCAGTCCCCGAGTGCCACACGTGTTTTTTTTTGATGCCAGGTGATCCTGTTTTTATGGAACAAAAAACTCCAGGGGGCCGACTAAGGTTTGAATACTAGAAAAGTCAGAAATCGCAAAAAACTTATCCCATGCATTACGTAGGAATTCCTGAGACTTCAACTTCCTTTTTTATTTCATAGAAAAATAAGGTGCATTATTCCCTTGCCAGGTGCACTTGTTTCACAGTACGTTTATTGCTAAAAACTTTTTTAACATAGGTGCCGTTCGTGCAATAAAAATAATATTTCTAAACTGTTCCACCGAACCGCACTTATCAAATTTTTGTTTAGATGCTGCAGCTTGGGTGCCGTTCAAATCAGTGCTGTGAGTGGAATACCTCTTTTATGCTGCTCCGGCTGCCATGAAGTTGCGTATTACATCCTCTTTTGCTTTAAATCTACGTTCCTATTGTTGCAGCATCTACAAACAAGATCTTTTAATGGCTAGCTTAGCCTTGAGCTACCTACACTTACGTCATGACCTTTACTTTCATGTTACATGCAACGTATAACATCACTATTAATATCAAAGTACTCTCGTATTTGTGACATTTAATGAGGACTTTGATTATCCAACCGCGAGCTGTGAGTGACTGGCGCCGCGCGGGCTTCACTGTCAAAGGTGGACCATTAAAATTTGGGCAGTAATTTCTGTGCTTCATTATTGTAATCAATAGCGATGCATGCATCGGTATAGCAAAACATTCGGACGTTTCTTGCTCGCAAGGTACAGTGGTAGGCATTTTTATTTTTAATATTTTCGTCCTAGGGTTCAATCATCATCATTGGCAGCCTTGTTCCACACACTGTTGAGTATATGCCTTCTCCCTTTTGTGCCTAAGGTCCAATATGATTGACTAACACAAGCGATTAAACGCCTATATTACGAGTATAATCTTATGTTTTTTTTTCTGAAAATCACGAATTTATTGACCACGATTATTGATTTGATGATTGAAAAATAACTTTAATAATTAACGTATGTTTTGAAGTTTTTATGGTTTGTCTTTTTACACCATAACACAAAGGAAAACGGAAAGGCAAGAGGAGCACTTAGAAAAAGGGAACAGTATTAAAACAAAAGCGTTGTTGCTTTTTGCCGCCCAACTTTAAAATACCATCACAACATCGCCTGCGGCCAGTCAAAGTACTTAATCCGATTTCTACAGAACTTCCCTGCGTTCTTTTTCCAGATAATATTTTTTTTACTTGCTCCTTTAACGAGTAGGAAAACATTGGTAAAGTATTTTTTACTGTTTTGTGCTAATTAGTTATCGCCTTTTAATGATCTCGATTGATTCCATATTTAGGCATATAGATGGCAAATAAAATAATGAATGGGACGACAATAATAATATGTGATATGATAAGTTAGTATTATATAAAAATACTGGTTAAAAACGGAATAATATTTCTTAGTAAAAACTCGTCTCCTATAAACTCTAAAATAATAGAAAACACCTGTGCTGAAAATAGGAATAGGGTATACGAAAGTAAAATGATTGTAAACACAATTATTTAATTATTTGTAATAATAAATGTCTAAATTATTTATAGTTCTCCTCGAACACGCGGCTTTTAACGCATTCACTGATCAAATCGGCTAATTACTGCGGTTAACCATCGCACACTTGAATTAAAAGCTTATTTGTGGCATATTAGGCGAGGACCCACCAACAGCACAATATTGGAATTGAGACTATGATAAATGATTAATGATTTTATTTCTGTAAGTAGGTTTGTACAAACACTTTTACACGTCAATCATATTTTTTAAACTAAATGAGAAGAAGTTCTGACTACTTTGAGAAGAAAGGCCGAAACAAAGTCAGAGTCTCTTTTAAAGTCCAGACATAATCTTGGTCAGATCATGTGAAGACCATTTAGATTGGTATCTGAAATGATCTTTTGAGGAAAGAACCACACAGATTGAGTGGACCTGTGCAGTTAGTGCACGCATTTGTCAGTAATCGTGCAGCTCGACTCAGAAGTTAAGGAGCTCAACCACTCGACGAACAATACCAAAGAAAGGAAATTTGGGTAAGCCGCATAAATTACTCAAACTGCCAGACTAAAAATAATACTGAAACAATGACCCACATAGTCCTCATATTCACAGTAATTAAAAAAATATAATACTTTTTATCGTAAATATTCATGTCTAAAATAGTTAGCAAAATAAAATCAACATTCACCGTTTCAATTTATTGGACCAGCTCAATCCCAAGCTTTTTTTCCACAATATAGTCTTTCACAGTATAATATGATTTAGATTCTATACTCAATACCTATTCAAACCACAATTAAAATGGTTATAGTGCGAATCTATAGGGGCTTATGGTCAACATTGGAATGATATTAGGTCTTTACCTATGAAATTGCCGTTCTGCAGTACTGGCCATTTCAAATCAAAATAATTTTTGTTTGGCTATGAATTCTAATTTCAAATTAATTTTATTTTAAAAACATGGATTTTTTTTTCTAAAAGTAGTCATTTCTTTATTGATTAGTGTTACATTTTCATCGCATTTCAATCTTTTTCGTCATCATGGATACGTTAAAAATTCGAGTAATTATGGAATATGAGTACCGTCGTGGCAGCAACGCGGCACAAGCGGCACGCAACATCAACGACGTTTACGGAGCTAACTCTACAAACCAACGCACCACCTGTTATTGGTTTGCTCGCTTCCGTTCTGGAAATTTCGACCTGAAAAATGAACCTCGCGGTCGTCCGAAGACTTTGGTCGACAATGACGAATTAAAGGCGATTGTGGAAGCTGATGATACACAATCTACGGCTGAATTAGCAGCAGCTTTCGACGTTAGCGTCAAAACAATATTGGTCCATTTGCGTCAAATTGGCAAGGTAAAAAAGCTTGACAAATGGGTGCCCCACGAACTCAATGATCGCCAGCGCGAAGTACGCGTCGAGACGTGCCTTGCACTGCTCAACAGACACACAAATGAAGGAATTTTGAACCGCATTGTTACCTGCGATGAAAAATGGATTCTGTTTGATAACCGTAAGCGCTCAGCAAGTTGGTTGGATCCTGGTTCAGCACCTAAACAATGCCCTAAACGAAAACTTACCCCTAGAAAAGTGATGGTCACTGTTTGGTGGTCTAGCGCCGGTGTGATTCATCACAGCTTCTTACCAAACGGGGTGAGCATTACTGCAGATGTGTACTGTGAAGAACTGAACACAATGATGGAGAAGCTGGCGCATCTCCAACCAGCATTGGTCAATCGCTCGTCTCCGCTGCTCCTGCACGACAACGCGCGACCTCATACTGCACAGCAGACGGTCTCCAAGTTGCAAGAACTGGGGTTGGAAGCTCTCCGTCATCCGCCCTACTCACCAGACCTTGCGCCTACAGACTACTACTTTTTCCAGAATTTGGATAACTTCTTGGCGGGAAAAAAAATTAATACCCGAGAGGCAGTACAAAATGCCTTTGAAGAATTTGTTGCCTCCCGTCCAGCTGATTTCTTTAAGAAGGGCATCAATAAACTGCCACTGCGATGCCAAAGATGCATTGATTGCATGGGTGATTACTTCGATTAATACAAATAAAAAATTCATGAAAAAAATTCGTTTAAATTTTTTCATACAAAACGGCAATTTCATAGGTAAAGACCTATTATATTGATACAAATTAATAACGAGTGTATTTGCTTATAGTCTGTAATCTATGTAGAACAATGCTCAAATTTGAATCTCGAATTCAAACTGACAGATGTCTTAATAATCATATATCTCAAATCTAAATTTAAATCAAACCTTATGACCCAGTATCGTCCTAGAATAGTTACTGGCCTCAAGATAGTGCTTGAAGGCAATGATGTTTTTGAAAAACGAACACTATTTGAAAAAGTTTGATTGATGGCTGGCCAGCCATATTTAGATAATGATCATAAATTGCAGAATTTACTTACTGAGATTTTTCAGTTTTTGCGACCTACCCATCTATTTCTTGTAAACCCCAGCTCGATCCAGTTTCGCAAAAACAATATTTTATTTAAAATCTATTGCCCGAATTCAGATTTATTTAGCAAAGGAATACCTTTGCTAAAATACAACAGCTTTTTCTACCACATCTTTATGGCGGCGATGTCATTTAGATAACACAAACAATAAAAACGAAAGTGTCCTTGATATCTTATAAGATAACGAACCTTCATTTATTTGGCGTAGTAGGTAGGTACAGTATCCGAACGTAAGTCAGTATGGAACATCGACTTTTAGAACGAAGCTGTCACAATATATAGTATTTTTATCTCACGAAGCAACGCGCGCTTTACTTGTGGTTACCAAGTGCACAAACACGCTGTGAATGTGTGTGTAAACGCAGGAGCTCTCGGTACCGTCCGAGACAATGGCGAATTCGGAAGTGTGTGTGTTATTTCCTGACGCTAGTCGCCTTCACGCACACATTCACAACGTGCTTGTGAGATAAAAATACTTTATACAGAGATTGAGACGATGCTCTGCTAAGCTGAACTTTTTTGAAAGTTCCATGTGCCATGTTAATAAACAGACAGGTAAAGTAGGTACCTATTTTTCGTCAAATGCCAAAAAAAACATTTATTCTCCTGCCCTTATCCCAATTTATTTAGGGTTAGCACATCATATCTTTTTCCTCTATACTTCGCTATTAGTCGTCATCTCGGTAGTCACGCCCTTTGTAGCTATATCATCTTTCACATAGTCCATCCATCTTTTTTTTGGTCTTCCGCTACTCTTATAGCCATCCACATTGGTACTCAAAATTTTCGTCACGACATTTTCTCATTCCTCCGCATCACACCATCATACCATGAATCGATTCCCACTATACTTTGAAGTCACCGGTGCCACTTTTAGACTTCGTCTTATGTACTCATTCCTTATTCTATCCATTCGCGTAACACCACACGTCCCTCTTAGCATTCTCGTCTCAGCTGCATGCAATTGCCATTCATTCATCCCTTTTGTGGCCCAACATTTTGCTCCATACAAGACAGCAGGTCTAACCATTGTTTTATTAACGGAGTCGCAGATTGATCCCGTGACCTGCTGCCAAAAATAAACTTGTTAAGATTAATGATATGTATTTCTATATGTAAAAATGTTCATTGTTTCAGCCAAACTTAATTAATGCGATGTTGTGGAAATATGATTGTTCAACGAACAAACAATAAAATAACACTCATGTTTAATCACAAATATTTGTTACATTCGAAAGTGCTTCAACACGTTATAAAATTATGGCAAACAATAAACAGTGCTATAAAAGCAATTAATTATATTTTAACGACGTTCATTAATAAAACAAGTATTAACTGTTTGTCATCTAATGCAAGTTTTGAGTATCAGCTCAAACTTTGTGATTAAGTAATATGGTATTATATTGGGCAAATAATGCGCGCCTTAATGCGATGGAATCGCAGTTTGAAAGATATTAAGTATTAATTACATGTTCGACCGAGATTTTTGATTCGGATTTTTTATTACGATCTTTGATTAGGATTTTTAAGTAGGATTTTTTATTAGTATTTTTGATTAGGATTTTGGTTTGTAAATCAAAGGAAAACACTTAGCTACTGCCTCAATGGTCTAGTGGTCGCAAGCCCTACTGCTGAGCATGAGGTCCTCCCTGAGGTTCGATTCCCGGGTCGGGCAAAGTGTTATTGGATTTATCCATCTAGAATTTCTCAGTAGCAGCTCGGAATCTGAATTTGTGCCTTGTTAATGGCAATAAACTCGCCCCCTATTTATTACATGGGATTTAAACATAACTGGCGAAATGTGGGTGTGCAATTATAGCTAGGAACACCTCTGCTTAAACCTTTGGAGTATACAGGCGAGATGTTATGAAAAGCACTTAGCGACTTCATCAGTCAGGTCCTCAAAATGGGTGGTAGATAGTCCAGGTTTCAAGACACTCAACTACTCACCTTAGCCGTCCAATTAAAGTAAAAAGAAAAATATCTACTCTCGACCGGTCATCTCCTGCTCAGATCCCGTCAGATGCATTTTAATTAAGATCCAATCAAACCTTTCGCTGCAAGACTTTAATCGATGCCAATAAAAATAAATCACGATAACGTAGTTAATATTTAACAGGTTTGAAAGAGTTAATTATAGGATTTAATTATAGGATATAATTAACACTGATAAATAAACTGGATAAAATAAGTAAGGGCATGATAAGTTTTGAACAGTATTTCCTCCCGGGAGAGGACATGGGCTAAACGCCTAGTACTGCCTTGTAACTTTCTTTTATACTAATAATTTAAAGAGGAAAAATTTATTTGTTTGTAAGTTTGTATGTAGGGGGTAATCTCTGGAACTGACAGTCAGATTTCAAAAAATATTTTAGCATGCGATAGCCCAATTCTCGAGGAAGGCTGTTTAACATCACGCTAGGACCCTCAGGAGTCGAGCAAAAAGACAAAAATCAGAAAGAACGCTACGCGAAAACGAAGTAATAGCGGGGGCAGGCGATGCGGTGCGACGGGGTGGGTCCGGGGAACCAAAAATTTCACGCGGGTGAAGACGCTGGTAGAAGCTAGTATGTAATAAAGACATAAATATTCTTATTCTTATCTAGTCGTTTCAGTTGGTTATTGCAGTATCCTTAAAAAAACCATCCAGGTAAGATGTTTAGAGTTATTTAAGAATAGAAAATCGAAGAAAAATAAATAAAAAAATATCGTGTAATAAGAACCTCAAGTTGTTTCAACCTTCAAGTTTTTCTTGTACTACGCAGGTAACAATAAATGATAAATGATTTTATTTCTGTAAGTAGGCTTGAACAAACACTTTTACACATCAATCATATTTTAAAAACTAGATGAGGTCGGCGTTTCCTATCTGACTACTCTGAGAAGAAAGGCCGAGACAAACTCAGAGGTCACAGTGTTCCGGCGGGATCTCATGGCGGCATGGAGAGTGCGACTGTCGCAACCCAGCGCAGGGCACGCCACAATTGCGGCGGTAAGACCCCTCTTTGAGGAGTGGCTTGAGAGGCGCCACGGCGTCCTCACCTTCCGCCTGACGCAGGTCCTCACCGGACATGGCTGTTTCGGGAGGTTCCTGTTTCGGATAAGGCGGGAGGAAACGCCCGGGTGTTACCATTGTGTGGATCGACCGGAGGACACGGTGGAGCATACGGTGGAGGTCTGCCCGGCTTGGGCGGAGCACCGCCGTGTCCTCGTGGCGGCGATCGGCGGCGGCGACCTCTCGCGCCCGGCCCTGGTTCAGACCATGGTACGGAGCGAGAGGGAATGGGAAGCCGTCACCTCCTTCTGCGAAGCAGTAATGCTCGCGAAGGAGGAGGCGGAGCGCGAGAGGGAGAGGCAATCACTGCGCCCTCGCGCCCCTAGCCGCCGCAGGAGGAGGAGACACCCTGGGCGTCGGGAGTCGATTGCCGACTCCCGGCCACCGTAGGCGCGGGCTTGCGGACGGCGAGCAATGGGCAGCTCGCCGTCCGGTAAGGACCAGGCCCGGGTCGACGGCGCGTCGTGTTCCACGCGCGCCTCAAAGAGATGTCAGCAAATTTGACGGGGTCCGGTAGGACCGATGCCTGCCGGGGCTGCGGATTGTTCGAAAGAGTTACCGTGGCCCTGGCGCACAGGCAACTGAAGGAACACGGGTGGGTTTTAGTCAGTAAGAGTCTGATACGCCCTTCCGCTCCGCCCAGAGCGGGAGACGTCATTTGATGATTTCCCACCCAAAAAAAAAAAAAAAGCGGTTACAGTGTCTTTTAAAGTCCAGACATAATCTTGGTCAGATCATGTGAAGACCATGTAGATTTGTGTCTGAAATGGTCTTTTGAGGAAAAACCACATAGATAGAGTGGACCTGTCCAGTCAGTGCACGCATTTGTCAGTAATCGTGCAGCTCAACTGAGAACTTAAGGAGCCCAACGATTCGACGAACAATACCAAAGAAAAGACATTTGGGTAGGCCACAAAAATTACTCAAACTGCCAGACCATGATAAAATTAACTGAAGAGAGAGAAAAAAAATAGTGTTCCTTCCCGCGAGTTTTTCACATACTTTACCATCCCTTTCTCATACAACATTTCTGGCCTTCATCTACTCATTTCCTGGACAATAGACGATCATGTAACAGCTGATGGCATCGTTATACCATATTTAATGAGAAAACAATGATTCAGCAAGCAGCAATCAATACTGCCTGCTTCTAATGAAGTTCCTTGTCTAACGAGCGACGTCGACGTCATGCACCGACATACAACATGTGCTATAGTGTTGTCAGTGTTGCCACTGAGAAAATTAATTGCCTGCGTACAGCGCCGTGCCGTGGAAATGGGACATAATTAGTCGGCACGTTCGGATGGAAGATTTATGTGATTTCACTAATGGGAGTGGTGATCCTGAAAATTATAGAGTTATTTTTGATAAACATCTGATGTGATTTGTGCACATTGGTAGAGAAATACGAATATTTTCTTTTTTCCTTTTTTATTTCTTTGGATTTTTAAATGTCTTATCTTATTGTAAATATGTCTATCCTACAAAATCAAATACTTTACTCAATTCCATTCAATATCTTTGTCTAACAGAACCGCAGCGCATGATGTCACGGTTTTTATTATTTTAAAGTTATCTTAGTTTTCATATCATTAGCTTTGCCCTAATGTTTTCTAAAGCAATGTACCTACATTATTTCTTAAGCTCTCGTATTTTGTCTTCACTGAAGTTATTTAGATAAAAGTTTAACTTGGTTCAACAAGAGACCCATAACAAACCACTGGGCCATAGTAACTTATATCATTTTACATTTAACGAAACTGAAGGAATTGCCATAGTTTGGAAGTGGGAACAGTTGAGCGACCTAGTTCCTCGATGTAAGTAGTTGTCAACCATATCCCCTAACTTCGTGTTTGTCCAACGCGGAACTTGTGTCCTCCAGTGTAAGTATTTTGTTTTCACCTCTTTAGAACTTTGGATGTATTAATTGATATTGTTGGTGAAGTATTGAGTTTTGTTTGTTTTTTTGCTGTTGGTATAGAGAGAGATACAGTCATTCCACTGTTATTTGACTTCTGGCAGCAACAACCCAATAGAAACCTTAATGTTACGAGGATAAAGATCATTATGGTATTAACAGTGATGCAAAATGTAATAACTGTGAAAGGAATGTAGTTCATTTCTCTCAAGGCTCATTTAATTTGATATATTATTTCAATCCAGGACTCTAGATCGGCCATTGCTCCAGAGCTGGATACTAGATAAAAAAATGTTTACATTTGTTAAATATCAACCATTTATTCAAGCGCTGGATGCAATACTGGATCAATATTAATCAGCCTTCAATTTAGAGCTCTCACTGAATGGAACAGTTAAAAGATTTTGGAAAAACCTTTGATTTTAAAGCACAGCAAACGTGTTACTTTTATCTTTTAGACCGCTAACCTACGATGACAAATTATTCCACAGACAATTTTTCATTAAAATATCAGCTTATCATTATTTTACGAGTGAAGTAGGTACTTTAGTATATTACCAACGTCGTCTCGATAGTAGATAGTGATACGATCAAGTCATTAGTCGGTTCCCCCGAGTATCACAAAGGCTTGGCACATAAAAGGTACCTCGTTCCGCCGGTAATCCTTAAACCATCTTTATTTTCTCTTTTTAGAGCATTCTAGGTCGTATATCATTACACGTGTATAAAATAAGTATATCATCATAAATATTGTATGTTTTATTTAAATTAGTATTAACATAAAAATAATTGTAAAAAAAATTATAAGTAACAATTCAACTCAACTCAAAGCATTTCTTTCAAATAAACCAATTACAGGCACTTTTGAATTGTCAAGGGGTCGGTCAGTCAGAAAGATGAAACTAGTTGCCCATTCCAAAGCGTAAAAGGTACCAAAGGAGAAGAACGGGCAAGAAACTCCATGGACCCTGTTTTAAATCAAAAAATGGTTACAAAATATTGGTTACATCATTCATGTTGAAATTATGCATGTGAGAACGATGCAGATCGTTAAAAGCGTCCGTAATAGAGACAAAAACAATTTTAATATTAAATTAAATTAAAATAAGCCGTGGCAGCTAAGAGATGACCAGTCTCTTTTGACGGCGCCCGTTCACGAATATGACGTATGGATCAGCACCATTAAGCGCAACCATTTTGAAGGGAACTCAATGATCCAACACACACGCCACCACCAATTATTATTATGTACAAGTTTATAAAAAGGAGTGTATGTTTTTTTTTATTTTATGTATTTTGTTTTCTCCCGAAATATATATTTTTGGTGTTTACATCTCTTTTTATCTATTTATGCTGGAAGATATTTCTTTAGAAATAAGCATCAGCTTTGTACGTATTTTACTGTTCCTTCCTTCTTGTCTGTTTGTATAATAATGTACATAATTGGTTAAATAAATAAATAATAAAACTGATAATGTACTGGTTTGATTTTAATAATGTTTATTTATTTATTTAACCATTTATGTACACACATATATAAACAGACAAGAAGAAAGGAACAGAAAAATACGTACAAAAGTGATGCTTATTTCTAAAGAAATCTCTTCCAGCATACCTGCGATAGGAGAGTATATTAAAGAGATGTAGACAACGTGTGTAAGAGTAGAAGGGAAAACAATATACATAAAATCTTAAATAATTTTCCAATTTAAATATAAACATACAATATGAGAATATACTTACATACATACATACTACTAAAATAAATATCACTAAAATATATAACAATATAATGTAATTCAAATAATAAATACATATGCAATTATGACAAAGTGGAAAGATAGTGCTCTTTCACTCTACTTTTAAATACTCCAATAGTATGGCAGTTCCTAATGTCAGGCGGAAGTGAATTCCACAATCGTACCGCGTGCACAGTGAAACAGTAGGAGTAGAAGTCGGTTGAGTGGGGAGGGGATTTGAGGAGATTTCTAAGATGCGACCTGCAAGGCGCATCAAAAGGACGGGCGTACGAGAAGCGTTCCCGCAGATAGGATGGCGTTTTAGGGTTGTGAAGTAGGTTGAATAGCAGACACAATATCCGAGAGTTCCTGCGAAGTCGAATAGGGCGCCACTTGAGTATCTTGCGAAAGTTAGAAACGAGATCATACTTTTTAAGGTTAAAAACAAAACGAATACAGATATTTTGCAAACGCTCAAGCTTGTTTAAAAGCTCCTCGGTGGCATCCAAATAACAGGCATCAGCGTAGTCTATGATGGGCTGTATGAGAGTTTGAGCAAGGGAGATTTTGGTGTTCAAGGGCAAGAAGCTCTGGAGGCATTTCAACGAATGGAACGTGTAGTGCACTTTGCGACTGACTTGAGCAACTTGGGTAGTCCACGATAAGTAAGAGTCCATGGTCACCCCCAGATGTTAATGTTTAACCATTACTGTATTATAATGGTTAAACCATACATATAAATAAATCATGTTTTTGCTTTACTGTTTATTTTCAAAGCGAATAACCATATTGTGTTGTTGCGTACAGAGATGATTCTAGTTAGAATAGAAGCATTCCATGAATTGTGCTTTGTGAAACTTTCTGACTGAACTAGAAGCAGTATTTACGTTATAAAAGCTTTTGTTTTACGATTATTTTAGTCTCTGTTTTTACCGCCGTGAAGTTAAATACGTTACGGTCTAGTTTATTGAGTTTATATTATTGTTACAAGTACTTACATCTTATGGTAGACATTTTAACTGATTTCCGTCCGAAGGAAGTGTTAAGGTGTTAAAGGCTTGACGAATATGGATCGTAACTATTACGAAAAGTCCTTCTTTTTAACCAACTTCCAAAGAGGAGGAGGTTATATGTTTGGCTGAATGTATATATATTTTTTTAATGTATTAACATCGATTTCTCCGTCAATTGTTAAACGATTTTGAAAATTATTTTTTTGTTTGAAAGGGTATGTTCTCGAGGTGTTCCTATTGTCACCAAGTCAGAATCTGATGAGGGGATCTCATGGAGTTGATGGTGGCTTCACCATCAGCTCCAGTTCTTCTCGTTCTTACCAGGAGAACTCCTCAACAATTAAGGTCGCTCCATCGGGAAAAGCCATATTTTGTAAAAGGTGATGAGCAGTTGACAAAGGGCTCTTGTAACTTACATACATTATTAACTGGTCCACTAAAAAGTAAAAACAAAAATACTTTTTTACAAAAAAAAACAACCGGCATCCAAAAAAACCATTTTGAAATCAAAGTTATTTTTCACTTTGTAGTGTTTTATTTGGAAGGCGGTTGTTATTATGTTTTTGTAATAAAAGTTTTTTTGATTAACTACATTTATGGCATTTGTTAAAATACATTTCTAATACCCTTATTTTAAAGCACATAATAGATCTTCAAAACCATGGCATTGAATTGCTTTATTAGCTCTTATTTGATCAATTATCTACCTAATACAGTGACCGATCCGCTTTCATAAAAAGGAAGAACATTATTTCATTGTATGAATGATAAACATAGTCAAACAATCAGTAGGTACATACAAACAACGTGGAGTCTCAATAAAAACGCGGAAGATAGATCTCAAGTCCAAGACCCGCCATAAAACTGCCTTAAAAAGTTCTAAAAACGATTGTAAAAACGACTATCAATCGTTAATACTATTTATTTGAAAAAAAAAAACCTCTTTTATCTGTTCCTTATTGATTTCATTAACTTTAGATGTCTATAACTTTTCAAATAAACAAGAACAATAATGTAAAGGTTCTGTTGCGACGAATGTATATTGTGACACATTTTCATTTTAAAATAATATATCTTTATTTACCGTAACAACAATTATCAAAATACACTTATCCTAAGCTACATTACCACATAAAATTGAGGCACTTTATGAGGCTAGCGATTCGTCTTTCAAAGCTTATGAGAGCTAGTTTCAACTGATAACAACACACAATGATTATGAATACATGATGACAATAACGCAAATTATTTAGAAAGTCATATTTTTTCTGATTGCATGTAGGTTTACTGACATTTAACTAAAAATTATTTAAGTAATTTTCTGATCGCACCGTGCACGTTTGTAAATACTGGCAACCGTCCGACCAGTCCACAGACCAGCAAGCTTAGCATGACGCTTTCTATTTCTATGAAGAATAGACACAGCTATTTCTATACAAAGTGACATTTCGTTTCTCCATTTTTGACATCGCACCATTAGAAATCCTTGTTCAATCTGTCAATTTGTCTTTCGTTTCTACCGATCTTTGTCTAGGACCTTTTTTGTGTAGACTATTTCAGAAGAAAAAGTTTTCTATACCAAACTGTCAAAATCACACTGACTTCTGACAGTTGTCTAAGGTAGTGAAGACAATTTGATTTTGTAATCGCCATGCTAAAGATAGAAGAAAACTACTCGACGGCCACAAAATATATACGGTTATCTATAAAATCATGATTATAAAAGAGAGCGTTTGGATGCAAAACGCAGCCTCTACGTGTTCTACGTGGATTTTTTCACTTTTTGTATGGAAAATATGAAAAATTATTACCTACATGTGGAGTTTTAGGGGTATATGTGTTTCATAAAGGAGGTCAAAATTTTCATTATTTTTGCGATAGGACACACCATTTTCGAGATATAAGTAAAATAAAAAAAAAACAGGAATAAACAAAATCTTGGTGATTTTTTGTCTAGTTTAGAGGCATTTATGACCAGAGAATCGGCACCATTACCAAGAAAATGGTTAAGGCCAATATTACTGTAATGTTTTTTTATTACAAAATACGTTACTTCGACACTTTCAGAAAAATTGTAGAAGTGGTCTTTATCATTTTTTCCTGATATTAAGCCACGTACCTATACGTAGCCTAATATCAGTAAAAAAATAGAATCAAACAGAAAAAAATAATCTCGTGTCAAAACAAATTCTGAGTCGAATTATGGAGTGAATTTCGTAAAAAGTGCAGTTGACTCTTTCTACTTTGCTGCCGTCGTACTGTCTACACGGAACGTCATTTTTGTCTACTCTTCCGTCGACAAAACGATGCTCGAGCTAAGCCTGCAGCATATTCTTACTGAACGTTTTCACGTAGCTCATCAATATTCCAGTGTTTGATAAGGGAGTAGTGATCAATCATGTTTTGAGCGTTAGAACATGGTTTCATTAGTGATATAGTCTACTAATGACTTAGCATGCATTTCAGAACGGTTTATCTTCCGTCACTTGAAATAGATAGAAGAAAAGTAGGACGTACATTTGCCCATTATAATACCACGTTCGATCAAGTTTGCGCGTATTTCCATATGTATGAATGCACTTTACTAATGTAGTCCCATATCTCATGCATTGTGCGGTAATGGTCCATACTGAGCAGTCTTGCATCACCATAAAATATTCAACAAAGAAATACGTCTGGCACAAATATCGGAATATTTTCATTTGTGAATGGAATACAACAATTTGCATTTGTTTCTAGAGAAAAGAACGAAACATATCCCTATTTAGAACACAATCCTGTAGTCAATTTATGCATGTTTGTCCCTCAAAGAACTCTGTATTTCATTAACACGGGACTAATTTGCCCTGCGCTGTAATTCCCTTGAAATTTGCATCTTAATTACTCTCATTCCCAATACACTTTTTATTTCTGAAGAGAGCTCGTCATTGCCCTCAAAATTTAAGCTTTCTATGCGGCAAAACATTATTCAAATTCTTCTTCAGTCAATTTTAAATATATAAACTCCAACTTAATTAATATGCAATTAAATTTGGAAATGATAACTTGGGAAAACAAATATTTTGCCGTTTCCAAATAAGAGAAAATAAAGTAAAGCTTAAGTTAATAGATGTTGTAATAGACCGTAGTTTTAATGAGTTATTCCACATTAAAGGCACCAATATTGCCCATTAAAAGTCGTAATTTATTCACCGGTTGCGATGCTCCTGACACTTTTCTGACAGTCTTCTTGGAATAAATTTGTTTGAGGAACTCGTTTAAGTTATAGATTTATTTAGCGATCCCGACCGAAGGCGGCTGCAGAGCACGCCACAACAATATATTATGATCTCTACATTTCAAGAGTTTTTAATAGAATTTCTACTTAATCCAGTTACTTAGCTTGTCATTGCAAATGCAACTAGGTACTTCATAACAGTACTCAATGTAGTCAACATTATTACGCAATATTTTAAGAAGAAAACTAATCTTATGCAATGGTAAAATTCGGTTGTATTTTTAAGAATACAAAACAACAATGGACGTGCATGTTTTCTGCCTACATTACAATAAATCACAGAACTTCCACTCGAATACGTATCGTCGAATCGAGTTTTATGACAGGATCAAAATATGAAATCGAATATTTCCTTAAGAAAAAGCTGAAAGAAATAACAAGGATCCAATATTTTGATGGCACTTTTTGAATATTTAGTAGTCAGCAAACGCGAAGGAATGGCGTTCCATTAATTTTGACAGGTCTACTCAATGACTCGGCACAATCGGATTTCAATTAAATGAGTTAACGAAGAAAGAACTTCAAATTAGAACACGCTCCTTCAGCAATGCCGGTTTTATCAGGCAGTAACTCTAAAATTAAATCAGAGAGCTTTGTAACTAAAGGGTGGAAGTTATTCAATGACTCAATGCTTTGCCCCGACCTCGATAAACCAATGTTTTATGTCACAACTTTTGCTAACACTCAGCACAATTTGGCAAGGAACGATCACTAATCTTTTTATAGTGTTTCTTAGCTCCAGGCGCCTATTATTTCCACTTAAAAGAAAAGCAATAAAGCCTCAGTGGCAGTATGTTACACGCAAACAAAAGTGAAATTTCTCGGAGATTTTAGGACAAAAAATGAGTGGTGTAAAAAGAAAATCATTGTACGAGGGGAGCGAATTCACTTTCCGTTTTATAAACAAGTCTATTACGTTGTTTCAGACCTTTGGCGTGAGGCGACACGGTGGCACACGTGGTAAATGGGATTTTCTACTTTGCATAATGTTTGCTACCCTCTCGTAACGGGGTAGGTGCCACGGTACGTAGCTGCGTGCCGTTTATTGCTGTTTTATTTCATTCACGAGAAAACCAACATTTTACGGCTGTTTTATGGCGGTTGTGACTCAAATTCTATACAGAATAACACTGTTTGAATTGAGTTTTTTCTTATAATGACGGTTATTCATTTCGCGGCCGCAGCACCACTTACCGCAAAATTTGCGCGCGGCTATTGGATAATCTTTTATGATTCATTTTTCTTACAAAAAAGTGTTAAAAAGCTTATAGAACTTGTTATAATTACGTTTGCGTAAGCATTTGCGTTATTTACGGCATTAAGGCATATTTAAGACATTAGGTTGTTAACCTATAAGCCTCTTATTTGCTCTGCCACCTGAGATCAGGTTCTCATGCATGTATAGCGGACTCACTATGTCTTTGAATATCCGTTGATTGCATTATGCAAAGTACCTTCGAAAATAGTTAGAATCATGAGAAGCCTCCTTAATTAGACTCAAGAAACGTACATTCGGGGAAAGGTATCTTTCATTTTAGTGATACGATATAATTTGGGGAGAGCCAGCAATTTGTATAAGGTATATAAAATGTCAACTTTTCAACTTCTAAATCACGTGTAGGTTTAATTCGGTATAACTTACATTTTAATTGATTTTGTCAAAGAGGGGTTGTTTATAAGGTATTTTGTTTTTGATTAAAGGTATTTGCTAAACGGGTTTCTGATTTAAAATAAATTATACCCGACTTATGTGACACAAAACAGGCGGTTTCCTTAGGCCTTCCCAAGCAGCCTCGTAGTTCTCAATTACGAATAGCAATTAGGAAGGTTAGCGTTATAAACCTCTACAGCTTTGTTTTATAGATTTCAAGACAATATAGACAAGTAAAGGCCTCATTTTAGGCGCCGAGTATCAAGATTTTCATTACAATTAGTGCCTGAACCACTACGGTTCGAATTAAGGCTCATTTACACGATGGGAAGTTCTAGCAAAAATGTCCATGCGTCCAGTTTCGTAGGCTAGCCTCACCAGGCAAATATCACACTTAAGCGAGAAACGAAAGTGGAGATCGGTAATACTATATCGTATGAGACTCATCAGGTGATTTTCTCAAACAGTGATTTTAAAAGTCGAAATACGATCATTAGAAAATAGAAATAGAAAACTGTTTATTATCCAAGTAATACATAAACAGGTACACAGGTTAAACTCAAATTAAAATGTCATAAGTGGCTTAAAATATAACCTACAGCTAGGAGACATTTGTGTCAGTACCAGTGAGCCTCAAACTATACTGGTAGTCTATATCTAATAATATTCGATTGTATGTTTACAACAGACGCTTCCAATTTTTAAAGCAAGGCAATTCTCAAACTAGATTCGATCGTACTGTTTAGGTACAAGAGGTTACTTTTTATTTCGTTTCATTTATATATATATACATAAACGAACGCATCTTCCATGGGGGTAGGCAGAAACTACAGAACGCCACTTGCTACGATCCTTACATACTCCTTTTGCGTCGTTTACGTTCATACATCTGGTCATACACGCACGCCGGCTGCGAGTACTACGCACTTGACCTTTCTGAAGAACGTCACCGATTAAAGGTCAATATAATTATGTCTTTCTAGGGCGTCCTCTCCCGGCGTTTCCATTAACATATACTTTACATACCGTTTGTTAATTCCCATCCTGTCAAAATGGCCACATCATCTAAGCATACTCATTTCAAATTTTGTTCCTATCATCTTTTCTATCTTGTTTCCATAATGGCCTATATTTGACTGTTGAGACAAGAAACTGTGATCGTGTAAATTATCCATAACGGTGACAATAGATCGGCTTAATATCAGTTATTATCCGCGAAAGTAACGCTCCAGTAATAACAGGGACCGGTCTATTAAGGCGCCATTATACGAGAGCTCTACTGTATTTATTAGGCACTTGATGTCAATGACTTGTGACTGAGACCTACTTTATTTGGGACTTAGAGGTATTATTAGGCTAGGAGTGGAGATAAGGTGTGTTTTACAGGTCTGTTATTTTAAGACATAGAAAATTATTTGAATTTGATTTCAAAAGACATAATATTTTAGGAAATGTCTCGTAAGTATAAAAATCCAATATTTTGTTTAAGTATAAAAAAAATTGAAATGGTACCTACAGTAAGTACACCACTGCCTAACCTTTTGGGGAAAATAGGCGTGGTGTAATGTTATAAAAAACAAAGTCCACTCGTCCTTTTTGTGTTTGTGTGTTTTTATCTGCGTCATGTTTACCGCAAATTAACGTAGGTATTTTTTTTCTTTCTTCTATTCTTTCATGTGATCGGGGCGAAAAAAATCCCATTTTTAGTACCTTACCTTACCTTACCAACAGATTACAAAGTAAACATAAACGGTGTAACATTATGAATACGACAATTTAATTTAATTTATTTTCTTTTATTTATTATTTATTATTAGAGTGGATCTCTCTACCTGGGTCTGTGTTTCCGACGCATACAACCCAAGTCTCTTAAAAGTGAGAGTCAACAGGCTTCTTCTGGGTAAGCTTACTCCATCGTCGATTTTGTCTCTGTCATCTCTGACCTAGACTAAATTCAAGAGCAGACCCATATCAAATAAAGAAATAAAAAATAATCATGAGCGTATGAGTCCTATTTCTTACGAACTTGCGTAACAGAAGCTTTAAAATAAGAGTATAATAATTACCTTTCTGTTTCTTTTCACCTCCATAGAAAACGCTTGTTTTTAAAAGCCTACCAGAAAAGTGCCTATTTAACTACCCAAAAATTGGAAATACTCACCAAATTGTGTGCATCAGAATGGATTTAATACTCACCAAATTGTGTTTCATAAAGTATTGTAGAAATGGACCTATTTTCCTTTTTTATTTATAAGGCGTAGTCGACGAAGCCCCGCTCCTACTTCTGTGTGGTTTAGAAAATAATACCCACGAAGGGGATGGTGGTGTTTTTCAGACCCCGCCACCCCCTTATAACCTAACCTGTCCGAGTCGGGGTGCCCCAAATCCCGAGATCGCTTCGCTCGCTCTTGCATCCTATCCCACCCTTCCATTTTGAAGCAAACTTATTTTTGGTGAGCATTTATCCATTTTGGTAGGCAAAAACAATATAAATACAACACGTACAATTATTCTGATGAGTGTATAATTATTTTAGAACTTAAAACGTTGTTCTTTAGGCACCTCGGTATACAGTGGGTTTATTTCATAAAATTATTTTGGTGAGCATTTAAATTGTAGCCGATAAAAAATATTAATTAGTACACAAACTTCATTTTCCGGTTGGCCAATAATTTCTTCGTGGTAAACACTGAGGTTACTCCTATAATAATAATTAGAGCTCGCAGTATTTATCACGCGAGCGACTGTACCTACTTACTATTGTTATATAGCTACTAGCTGGTGCCCGTGACTTCGTCAGTGACCCAGGATGAAAAGTAGCCTGTATCCTTACCCAGGTCAAGGTGCCAAAATTCATCCAAATCCGTTCAGTCGCCTTAGCGTGAAAGCGTAACAAATGAACAAACTTACTTTCACATTTATAATATTAGGTAAGATGGTAACATATTATATGTGGAACAATAATTTAAAAACGTGTAGGCTATTGAATAAGTATATTAACCTTGGTTTAAAACTAGACTTTGTTTTTTTCAGTATTGAGTAGGCTGTTTCTTCTCTTTCCACGCTGCAGGTGTTACCTAAGAGGATTGGTAGAAGTCCTCTCTAATGACTATTTTACCTTTGACTATAGTAAGTAGTAGATTCAGAAGGAGGATTTTAGACGATTGTGGCATACTTATATTCAGTTGTGGGGCTGCTGTGATAATCAGCATCTCTATTATAGCAATTAGAAATTTCTTGATGCTCATTGCTTAGTTTACTATATGCTACGTCTCTATAATTTATTTCTAAAGGTCAGGTACATGGAGAAGGGTAGTTTAGGTATACCTAATTAACAACCACTAGTTCAACTGACATCAACTAAGAAGTAGCATCCGTTAAAAAACATTCTACAAAGTTCAAGATGGTGGCCGAGCTTTTAAAATGCATTCATAATGCACCAAAACAGAAGTTCAGCTAATTATATAACTAAGGCAGTACTCGGAATTGAATTTATTGACGTTTCCTCTGGTTTAAATGCCAAATGAAATCGATTGGGGTAACCTTTAGTGTAGTTACACAACCATGTCGTTGGATTGATGACGTCATTGGTTATGAGACCTAGACATTACTACGACTTTTTAATCGACTTCAAAAAAAGGAGGAGGTTGTCATTTCGACAGTTTTTTTTAAAGTTTTTTACGCCGGAATTTTTTTCTAGGTGACCGGATTTTAATGATTCTTTTTTTATTTGAAAGCTGGTGTTTCTCATGTGGTCCCCATTTAAATATATTCCCAGGTCGGGCAAAATGTTATTGGGTTTTTGCATTACGAATTTCTTAGTAACAGCCCGGAGTTCGGAAGTTGGTGGTGTGATACCCCCGTGTCTCGGAAAGTCCTGCGCCTGATCTCTCTCCGGTCGTGGCGGATTGCCGTCTCATCGGACTATGATAGTGAGGGAAGAGAGAGAGTGCACCTGTGTCTGCGCACACACTTGTGCACTATAATACCTCCCGCGCCGAAGGCTAGTTTCCGTTGAGATTGGCCGCCATGGCTGAAATACGATCTGGAAGACTATACATATAATTGTGGACAGAGAATTCAGTTTTTCCGTACTCAAAGGGTGCCGACGGGGCCGTATTACTAAAGCTTCGCTATCCGTCCACCCTTCCGTCTATCATAGGGCAACCGTAATAGGTAAACACTTTTAATGTTCACAGAGTGTGTAGGTACTAATATACTCTCTATTAAAACAAATAAAATAAAGTTAAAAATGAAAGGTTTAAATAATATGTAGTGTTAAATACTGCACAGTGGTATGTAAAAAAAAAACACTGTCAAAATGTTCTCTGTGACAAATAAATTGCTTTATGGAGGTCAACGTAATACTGAACTGAATCAGCAGAAATGCAAAGCTTAACTCAGAAAATTGACACAAATGAATTCTCTATCACCATCATTAGCATGTCCATATACGCTACTGGCTTTGGCCTCATTCCTAATTAATCCTTCTTCAATCAATCCTAAATCCCATGACTCGTACCGTTCATTACAAAAAAGGCGGTATTCAAAGTTGATGATAAGTTCACCGTAATTAGACCGGGTTCTGAGAAATAGGTTACCCGAACAGGTGGGGCAACGGATTGGCAAGTAAGGGGTAAGGGTCATTAATCATAATATTCGACGTTAGTTCCAACTATGCTCTGTCACAGAGGTTAAGTTCTACCTTTTGTGTTTTCTAGTGCATAAGTTTAAGTGAAGGAAATGAGGTTATTTTTCTAGAACTTCAATTTATGTGTAGATAAATGTTTCTACATATCTGAAAAGAGTGGGAAAAAATCAGGTTGTGTTTGACAAATTGTAAACGTTAGGTTCTATTGTATTGGGTATGCGTTTTACAAAAAAATATTAGACATTTCGTTTAAAAGTTAACACTACTATGTAGCTTCATTTACCTACTACATAGCTGTTACTGTCAGTGCAAATGTGAAACCAAGTGAAGAAATACAATCCATTAAAGCGTTCCATTTTAGGTATTAAAACCATGAACCCACAAAGGTCACAAAACATTATGCTGTAACCAGAATCACCATAATAAACAACGCTCTCAATTTAAGTAGAATGACAGCTTTTGTTGTAGCTGCCTTGTTAGTCCTTGTTCCTACGGGTTCCTATATAAATCATAGCAAGGCCTCCCCTTGCCAAAACTGACAGATTTGTTACTGTCGCGCCCGAAATGACTGGACTCGGATAAAAGACTCGCTGAAGGGGAAAATAAATGTTCACAATAATTCACGACAAACTAGTTTGAACTGGTTATTGTTGAGATTTAATCAAGTAAACAGTATTGTTACTGATTTTATTATTTAATATTGTTTGTTGACTTTGGTGTCAAAGTTTTGGTGTCAGGGCCACCGTTGTTCGTTCTATTTACATCAGATTATACCTACGCGTAAATCAGTTTCTATATGCGTGGGCGGAGTGTCGGATCTGCTCGAGTAACCTACGCAAATAGCCATGTAAAAACACTTGATAAGACTCGTGAGCTTATTTTGGAGGGAGTTTCTCCTAATCACGGCTGTTAGACTGTTCACAGAGATGTATAAAATTATAATACTTATGAAATATACAATTTATTACGTCTTTCTCTGTAATCGAGAACAATTAATGGTAATATTGCTTATCGGACGAGTCACAGAATAAATTACAGTAGTGATATATTTACAGCTGATGTTTAACTAACCACGATTTAGTTATAATCCGACTACCCTTGAATCTCCTTCAGCGCATTAACGAGACTACGATACGTAAATCTCCAACTATATTACCAATTAACAGCATGATAGATTTATTTTCTCGTGAAAGCTGGGAGTATGCGTGACTTGTCGTCTTAATTATGGCTGGTTTGCCTCTCGGAGTGACACTAAATATCGAATGTAGTGCATATGAATTAGAGCTAAAAGCACGCTCCGATGGCACGGATAGGGTTGAAGCAATGCCGATAAAGATGGATCTAATTGAAAGAGTTATTATCGAAGATATTTTTCGATATTTTTCTTATTTTCTACCAACACTAGTGTCTGTATCGATATAGTTTGCATATCTTAAGTGTTACGCTATTATTTTTAAAGTAACTGTTTCAAAATGAGCTACACTTATGCACTGCGTCATATCATATAGGTAACATTACTCAACGTATAACCAAAACCATTCTACATTAATTTCTTCAATCGAATAAACAGTATCGATCTCAATAATCGAATAAGCCACCAAGCAATCGAATAATTAATTAAACAACCTCATAATATATTTTTCCAACAACCCTAGTCATAACTTAGGTACCTAATTACTTCAGGTTAGCAGAACGCTTATGAATGCCACACGCTTAATTTTTTTTGAGTTCTTTACTCACCTTTCATTGCGAGCACTCTTTAATGGCTGAAGCAGTTAAGAAATTGAATGAAGTGAACGATATACATAATTATGATCATATCTCACGTCCGTATTATGTAGGTATAAACTGTTCGTTTTAGTAGATAAATGTTTCTTTTAGTAGCACTAATTGAGTTGTCAAAATATCGCTTTTAGTGCAGACCGCTTTCAATTTAAAATTGTGGAATAGAATATGCTTTATAACACCTACACCATAAGAGTAACATTGGTACAATGCAATGCAATTATGTTTGAAGTACACCTTAGGACTGTACCAACCTGCCGGGGATGCGGATTGTTCGAAAGAGTTACCGTGGCCCTGGCGCACAGGCAACTGAAGGAACACGGGTGGGTTTTAGTTAGTAAGAGTCTGACACGCCCTTCTGCTCCGCCCAGAGCAGGAGAGGTCATTTGATGATACCCACCCAAAAAAAAAAATAAGAAAAAAAAGGACTACCAAAATTATTTGATGAAAATATAAACTTGTAAATGTAGGTGCGAATTTGTAGTGCCACTTACAAATTGAGTGCTTTGATTTGATCATTTGGATACTTAAACCCGAAATTCTAATTTTAAATCACCATAAATATGGTTTTCATTTGACAAATTGAGGTTAATTTTATAACCTTAATTTTCGTCGATTTGTTGGAATAAGTGGTGAGATATAAAGTTGAAACCTTCTAAATAAAGATGAATGTGTTACTAATTACCTTCAGTGAGAGTGATTGCGTAATAATTAAACATTTGCAGGGTTTGTTTACACTTTCATCAAATACTTTTGAAACAGACTGTACAGTACCGACTTACGATAGAACTTAGCTACCGTCGTTTTCCAGATCTGACGATCAAAACCTTGAATCGAACCACTTATTTTCGCTCCACTTGTAAGTTAGTACAACATTACGTGTATAGTTTTAGTTTTAAATGGTTTTAAATTATGTATTAGTTTATTGTTATTTGATGTTATTTTGTGTATTTTATCTATGGGCCTTAGTAGCCTGATAATAAAATTATTATTATTATTATTATTATTATTAAACGTTCTAGGGTTTGTTTGGTTTTCTGCTCGATTTCGTTCTAGCTAGTTGAACAAGTTGAAAATAAAATCTTTGATTCTTCAGTTTGATGTAATCCTTATATATTTTAAGCAAAGAAACATGTTGTATTATGGTGAAGAGTTTACCTGTCATATCATGAACAGTTATCAGACGCGTCACTTTTTGTCTTTCATTCGGCTGTTTTCACTCGAAGTGAATAGTCTGAACACAAAATGAATTAAAAGTGAATCCAACGATGTTGGATATCGGCACTCGGCATCTTTCACTCGCCTACCGATTGCCATACGAAAACTAAAATAATTATAAATGAATAGTGTTTTATTGCAGGCAAAATACCCATAGATATACAAAAAAATTACAGTAAAAACATAAAAAATTTAAATATTGAGGTATGAATCCCAATCTTCCACTGACCCACTCTTCAAAAAAAATACCTAAATTATTTCGTAATTTTTTGTTCTCACTTAGGTGAACAGAAATCTAGTGCACAAATATTGGGCTTGCTACTAGACAACCCTCAAAATTCTGTTACTGGAGCGTCTCAAACTTTGTCAAAAAGATGCGACCCTCGACCTAACGATGGCGTAAAAGTCCGGGACCTTCGCTTCGGCAAACATGCTCGAGGCACTCCAGCATCTTAGCAGTTTTATAAGGGTTCGGTAAGCATCATTGTACTGAACCCATAGGTAATGAACTATACATATTTTTTTGTGAAGTTGCATCAAAGTTGGCAGGCGTACATTGACAAGCAATAAGTCTGAACAGAGTGTTCTTTACGTCTTTGGTGCACTTCACAAATTTGCGAGCGAGCACGTTATTTCTCACTGAGAGGGCCCTCCGCTCTCTTTCTATGTCGCAATCATCCTGAAGTTTGTCCGTCAAAATGTGCCCTAAATATTTAAACTGATTTACGACCTTTATGGTCGCACCATTAAAATACAGACTGGGATGTTCCCCGGACCAGCTCCAGATCTGATTACCATAGATTTGGTTTTCAGAACGTTATATTTCAGTCTGTGAGTATCAGCATAATGCTCACAGACAAACAACAGTTTCCTCAAGACTTTAATCGAAGGACTCAAAAGAACCGTGACATCAGGATTGCTCATAATATTGCACACAGATATTGCCTAGGTGACATCCAACTTTGGTTCTTCTGAGTTGCGCGATAAGATCGTTGATATACAGGTTAAACAGGTCGGGAGAAGTCAACCACCCTTGGCGAATACCACAATCTAACTTGTAACTACTAGATAGAGTGTCATCCCATTTCACTTGATTGGTTTGGCCTCCGTACCAGAATCTCAACAGAATATCCACAATTTGGTGAAGTACTTGTGACTTTTTTAGATTGACCCAGAGGATTTCATAATTCAACAGGTCAAACGCTTTACTCAGGTCTAAAACAAACATAAAATGAATCGCAGTGTCTGTTGAGCGTCTGGGGCGGAAACCAAACTGCATCGTCAGTTTTATATTCTTCTACAGTTCAGGCTGTATGAGACGCTCCAGCACGTTGTCTATTACCTTACCAAGTTGAATTGGTTGGTAGTTACCAGATGCACTTAAATCACCTGATCTATTTTTGACGACTGGAACCATCACAGCTCCCATTAAAAGTTCTAGCAAGTAAGCGTGTTTGACATATAAGTTAAAAAACGCACTCAAATGTGGAAACATGTTGGCGCTTCCCCAGACAAGGTGCTCCACATTGAGACCGTCGTGTCCACGCCAGTACGTGTAGCTTACCACGCTTCATATTCCTCTCTGCAAATATAACATATTTTAGTGTAAATGGTAGTAGTGACTCAGTCACTATTGTATCATTGCTAAGCTTACAATCCGCGGTCAAGGGGATCAACTTTTTTACTGGCAAAGAAATCAGCAATTTTACATGATTCCTCCAATCCATCAATAGAGTTAGGAAGGCTCTGTTTAAAATTAAACGTTTTAGTCACGTTATTATTTTCTTTTATGCTAGGTCAAAATATTCACTTTTATACAATTTTCATTTTTCTGCCACCACTTGATTTTATTTTTAAAGATTGAACGACTACTTCGCATTATTTTCATAAATCAAGCCTTATAAAGGCCGACCAGCTTCCACCCAAACCTTGAAATGAAACCTAGCAGTTTGATGATACCACTTGGTAGTTCCATCTAGTCACCTTTTTGCATCACTTCTGTTCACCTAAACCGTAACTCAGTACAGCAACAGTCTGCAGTGTATTAAAAATATACCTACGTATAATAAAGCTTTATTGATTTACAACATTTGTCACAATGTTCGCAATTTATATTGTTGTCACAATCACATTTAAAAATATTAAAATCATCACTTAATTTATCTAAACAAACTTTTTGGTATGCATTCATTTATTCTTTGGTGCGCGTGCCTCATTTGAATATATGTTGGTAGTTACTGGAATCGGCGAAGGCTGTCTCAACAGTAATGCAGGTTATATCGCAAACAATACGTAAGTGATAGTGATCAGACCACATGACGTCATATATGACTTCAGCCATTATCTCAGTATCCCATGCAGCCTTTGTTGAGATGCAGTGATCTAGATACCGCCGATACGTGTGACTCACTCACAAACGTAAAAGTTTCTAAATTAAAATCGACACATTCCCACTCTATATCTGTACAAAACTTTATCAACTCAAGGCCAAACTAAGCAGAGCGATGCGCATTAAAATCACCCAACACATAAACACATTTCGCATCGCCTTCTTCTACAATTGCGTTTATTGCACCCAAACAATCAATGAAGTCAGTCAGATTATCGGCGTTATCAACGGGCATATGCACGTTAAAAATAATTACACATCCCATAGCAGTCGATATTCGCACAGCTACTAGACGGTCGCTACTACAAATAGTAGGTGAGACATACGGGAACTTTGTTTTGATCCACATAATGGATAAGTCCCCATACGGCCTACCCTTTAGTACCCCTGCTGAAGTATCCACAGAAGACTTGGCGACATACCCAAATTTCGCATTAATTTCATTTATAAAATTTAAGTCATAGGGTAGCAGCCAAGTTTCCTGCAGTAACACAATGTCATTACTTTTAGTGAGTTCACGCACACATTGCTTTTATCGCTTAATCGATTTACAATTGTAGGTCAGTATTGATATGATAACTTACAATCCATAGTTAATTATTTAGATTCTTAATTCCTCTCGCCGTATACTCACGGAATCGCCTAAACCTGACACCCACAGGCCAAAAATTAACACTTAAGAATCTGTCTAGCCTACTTCTATCTGTTGTTACTTTAAAAGAAACACAACATGCAGTGAAATCAGCAGATGAACGTTCATTCCTATGTAATTTTATTTGTGTCGTGTGAAAGTGGAATAAACCAAAAATGAACACACTCGAGTGATCCGTTTACTCGACTGAAGCGTCTGATATCAGCTGTATGAAAAGAAACAGAACGGCGAGCACTTACAAAAAACAAAAGAAGAACGCGTTAACCTAATCATGGCTATGCATCCTACCTACGTAAAAGACACTGACAGTAATGAATGGCACGCATACCCTCTTTCAAATTAGGACGTCCTAGCGCCGCCGTATCGGTGTCGACCACATTGTCTTCTACCACCACAAGAATGTAGGACCATCAATCATTTAGGACACTACCACGAAGGGGAAACTCGGTGGTGTCTCACGTGTGGGGTTTTATACTGTTTTGACATGCAAAATAGTTTAATTTTTTTAAGTTAAAAATTAATATTTAGGTTTCGCAAATCCTATTAAAGTGTGTATGAATGACCTGTAGGTTGTCTGCCACCGTATACAAGTACTTAGACAGAATTTGTAGAAAAGAAAACATAAATAAAATAAAGAGCACAATAAATTTAATATGTCGGTAGAAAGAAACACTCAATAAAGTTAATGTTTTTATGACAGAGCGAGTGAAATAAAATATGGTTATTACTTACTTACTATTAATTTAAATCATGGAAGAAAAAGCTGCACTATTTGATTGAACTGACGAATCCAAAAAACTCCGAAATCACATTAAACTTCTCAGAACAAAATAATAAACGAATAAACCAAATCGTAGTTGGGTATTCCGTGATTGATAGCTTGTTCGCGTGTCGTCTGTAATCGTGCCTCACTCGGGCGCATTCGGACAACTTCGGGTAATGTCGGGTAACATCGTGAGCAGTCGGGTGCATGAGACGGCGCTGTGTATTGAATTAATGGTCCAGACGCTTCTCTGCAATCCCTGGTCAAAGTGAATTTTGATGTTCACTTTTGTGTAATGTGGTGTTTTCATGTTTAAAGAATAGACTGTTCTTGCGTTGAAGCGACAGATGTATGATGCTAGATTTTGCGGGAGAAATATGTTTATAAGTATGTGAATTTTAACCGAAACAAATTCAATTAGTTAGTTATTATTCTCCATGATATTGATTTCGATAAAGTCAGAGCTACTATGTCATTACTAAAGTTAGTATAGGTACCTACTTATTAACTGCAAGCTATCATATACCAGCAAAGTCTTATACAAACATCTGTGAAGGCTACGACGATTATTGAAAAACACATTATTAACGTTGCCACCACGGCAGACAAACACTTTCCGGGAACACCATGTTAATGACGATGAAGACGGGTACAAGTTATTTGATACTTTATGAAGATCCTAATTATCAAAAAAGTGGGACCAAGATGTATCTACAGTCACACTTAGATCCAATTAAAACTGTATACAAAAAAAAAACTCAAAATATTTTATTTATCATAAACCAACATGGGCACTTATGAAACGTCAGAAGCTAGGTGCATGGTTCCAATTGATTGTTTCCTATGGAGAAGAGCCGGCAAGAAACTCCACAGCTACTCTTTTAAAAAAAAAACAACATGATCACTAAATCATCATAATGTCTTGTTACCCCTCAAATATCAATTGCTGATCATGACTGGTCTTCCTAACAACAGTCGTCTCACAATCAGCTGTTAAGTCATTGATAGATTCGATTAGAACCAAGCAATTATGCGTATTGAGTTTCACATGAATGTTGTATAAACTTCATTCGAGTAGTTGTGTATCGAGTTGAATCGAGTCAACAAATCGATTGCTTAGCTGATTTGATCGAGTATATAATTGATGCCGAAAACATTGTTCGTTATTGTCGTAGTAAATCAAATATGTTTGGGACGGTTAATAGTCTAATAATCTTATTCAGATGGCATCGTTAGTGACCGAGCGGTATGCTTTTGAGCTGTGGATGGCGAGTTCTGTTGTCGGAAACGAATTGAACTTAGAATAAAAGTTTTGGGTTAAGGTGTTTGTAGATGTGGATATATTATTTGTCTTTGTGAATGCACCTAGGATACTTTTTTTTTTTTTTTTTTTGGGTGGGAAATCATCAAATGACGTCTCCCGCTCTGGGCGGAGCGGAAGGGCGTGTCAGACTCTTACTACCCACCCGTGTTCCTTCAGTTGCCTGTGCGCCAGGGCCACGGTAACTGCACCTAGGATACTGGAGACACCATTGTAATGACGGGCAAAATTTATTCAATGTAATAAACAGCTGATTAGATTAGGCAATTATCGGATCAAACTCATCTCGGATAACTCGTTTCTAATTTCCATTTTAAGATTCAGATATACCCATTTATCTTTATTTTTCTTTAAGGCGAAAGTGCCAGGGTAGCCAGAGAAATTCAATTTTTCTTACGATTTTTGCAATTTGTAGGTCAGTTTCAGGTTGTATGTGTGTAAAATCATTAATCCTGCCCTGGCGCTTCCCAATTAAACTAAAAAGAATAAGAAAAAAAGAACAAGAATCACTTAACTTCCATTTTTCTCGTGATGAATATGATTCAAATAAAAAAAATTGTTGATAAAACAATTATAGTTCTATTCTAGTGGTTCGACTCACACAAATACTCATGTTTCACTCAAGGTACCAATAGCCCGTCAACTTGGAAATTACAAAAGCTATTACTGGTAGGTAGCTATACTTGTGTTCTCAAGTCAAAACTAATCTAAAGGGGACTGGGGGCCATTTAACAGCAGTCAGTAATTAGCTCGGGGTATCCAAACAGGATTTCCGTACGTTACGGATCGGTAGTCAACGGTTACAATGTTTAAACTCTGTTTAGGCCTAGCAAATAAGGAAGGTTACAGTCCTCAGATCTTTTGTTACAAACTATAATAGACAAACATTGTAGTGTTCAATTCGAGGTAAGGCTTTTTGCAAAATATATGATTAATAATAATACCAGATAGTCCTACTGCAGGGCAAAGGCCTCTTCTCATACAAAGACGGCACGAGCATTGATCTTCACGCTTGTTCTAGACGGGTTGGCAATTTCAGCCTTATATTAACTATAAGTACAGGTTTTCTCGCGATGTTTTTCTTTCACCGCGGTCAGTTATGTCAAAGATAAACTCCGAAAGTACATACGAATTGAAAAATTTACATTGGTACTTGCCGGAGTTGAACTCAACACCTCGTGCATGAGAGACGAGGTCTTAAACACTGGGCCATCACGTCATAACAATACGAAAATTATAAGAAAATACAATAAATGTCAACTTAGCAAGCCGCGTAGCAACTGGCGTAGCGCGGCGTAGCAATCAGCTACGCGACCGTAGCAACCACGTAGCGCGTACTGTATATCTGGAATTTTGTTTTAAAACAATAATTAATTAATGTACTTATCTCTGCCACCTGACAAGTCACGTCTAACAAAAATATTTTTGTTTACTATCTTAGTTTAAATCGTAGAATAACAAGATTAAATAAACAAAAACTATTTACTTTCGACAAACTTAATAAGTGCACTTTAATTGCTTTTGAATAATTAATGCATGATATTATTTTAGGATTCGACTTAGCCCTACTTCCAAGTAACAAAGTTCGTTGTTTTGGAGTTAAGTTTAAATTGACAATTATGTATTATGAATAAGTTATTTAACAAATTATAGTTTAAAAGTAGTTCTAATGAACTTGACTGACTTTTAAACGATTTTATTGCTGTCCCTAGTATATTTGTTTCTAGTAACTTGATATTACTAATACCATACTAAGTATTTTATTTTTAAATGCATGTACTTAGTCTCATCACTAAAAAGATGTAAGTTATTTGTTCCTGGTTGATAGCGAATAGGCTCACCCCCTATTACATGGGTCTTAACCATAACTAGCGAAGTGTGGGTGTACTATAAGTACACTTCTGCCCAACCCTTCGTGGAAACAAGGCGTAGTGTTATGTTTATTTAAGTAATGCTTTGTTGCTATTGTATGCCCTTGTTCTCTGCTTATCTATTAGGCTTATGAAAATAAATTATTAATTATTATTACTACCGATGACAACGTAACTAGAATCGTGTCATTAATATCATCCTTAATTAGCGACAAAGAAACTTTAAATTATTAAATTTAGCGATGTTAAACTTAGCGACGCGTCGCTAAACCGAGCAGTAAAAATAATAAACCAACGCCGTCCCTGTTAAAAGTATTGAGTTAAGGATTTAATAATATTTTCTCAAGTCCCTCTAACTCGTAAATTGTCAATTAGAAGTATATGACGATGATGTTTGCTTTTTTCGACAACTTTCTCCAAAATCGGAGGACTCCTATTAAAACATGAATATTTACGAGGAATTTTAAAAGTCCTGTTTTAAAAAATGAATATCGGAGAGGTAGATTTAGAGTTTATGGAAAAAATAGTTTTTTTTGTGGTTGACCTTAACCGTCTTAACACATAGATCTTTCGAGCTTGAACCGAGTTTTCTCTCGATATCGTTGTCAATAATCACAGTCAAAATATTAAAGAAAACTAAACAGCTATGAATATTAAAAGATCTGAACGTTACGCACCCATTGAGCACCGAAAGCGGTCAGGCTGTAATCAATCGAGCCTCTTTTGGCTTCCATAAGTGTTCCCATGCCTTAATTGCGCAACTGAAACCCATCTGTTTATTTACATTACCTACACGTAGGATGACTCAAGCTACGAGTTAATGTAAAGTTCGGGGGTAAGTGGGAAGGTCGAGGGGAGGCCGGGGGGCGGTTCAGGCGCCCTCATGTGGACGGACCCGTCACGGCCCACGGCACACAATTCGTTTGATCTCGCCAGTTGCTCTGAGAGCTATTTATGTCCCGCAAGGCCACCTGTCGATGATGACGCTATACAAGTGACGATCACCCCTGTGACAATGACACAGCTAACACACAGAACCTTCAACTTTTGATATCATTAAACTTCGCAAAAGTTTAAAAGCGATAAAATTTACTGTTCCCAATTTAATTTTCTCTTGTAATGTTTGATACAGCACATTTTAATCTCATTTTCATGAGGTAATATAAAATTCTAATAAAAACTCTGTGTAGATTCTAATTTCACTTTTTATTTGTTTCAGAACGTGGCTAAGCATATCTGCAAGCTACAAAAAATATGCCAACGAAACATGTGCCAGAAATTGGAATGCTGGAATACAATGCCTGCCAAGAACGTAATCTCGAAATGGCTGCGGGCGAAACAAGGGAAACATAAACACTCACCATGGCGCTAGTGAGCAAGTGACTATCAGAAAAATATGAACGCGACAGACCCGGATGTACTAGTGGCAAGAGGCCAACTGGACGTCCTGTACCGCGGCGTGGAGTACACCCTGGACACCGGCCGCGCCGCCGTCGAAGGCCTCAACGGTATCAACGGCATCGACTTCAACATCTCCTTCGACAACTCCTCCGCCTACAACGTGACTGGTGACCCCGAAGAGCCCTGGAATGACTACATCAAACTCCTCCAGGACAGAGCACTCCTCGTCTCCTTCCTTCTACTGTTTTCCTTAACAACCGTCTTCGGCAACATGCTCGTCATCCTCGCCGTGGTACGCGAACGCTACCTCCACACATCCACCAACTACTTCGTGACGTCACTCGCAGTCGCCGACTGCCTCGTCGGTCTAGTGGTGATGCCGTTCTCCGCATTATACGAAGTGTTAGAACACACGTGGTTCTTCGGTGTAGACTGGTGTGACGTGTGGCGGTCTCTAGACGTGTTGTTCAGTACGGCCTCTATATTGAATCTGTGCGTGATCTCGTTAGACCGGTACTGGGCCATCACGGACCCAATAACATATCCGATGCGTATGAGTGGACGGAAGGCCGCCTTCCTTATCGCGGCTGTGTGGGTGTGTTCTGGTGCAATATCGTTCCCAGCCATCGCCTGGTGGCGCGCTGTGCGTGTGGAAGAAGTGCCAGACTACAAGTGTCCGTTCACGGAAAACTTAGAGTACATAATATTTTCATCGACAATATCGTTTTATTTGCCTCTGTTTGTAATGGTGTTTACTTATTATCGTATATATCGTGCAGCGACTATTCAGACGCGGTCTCTTAAAATCGGTACTAAGCAAGTGATGAGACCTAGTGGTGAATTAGAGTTGACGTTGCGAATACATAGGGGTGGGACAGTGCGGCAGCGTAGTGACGCGTGTCATGGAGTGTGTACGCCGGAAGAGGCTGATCAGGAGCCTCTGACTGCGCTACAAAACAATGGGTTATCTCGTTCGTCAACACGTCTGACGAACGTGACCCACGGCAAGCATCTGCCGAAAAACTTTTCGCTATCTCGTAAGTTAGCGAAGTTTGCGAAAGAGAAGAAAGCGGCGAAGACGTTAGGTATAGTGATGGGTGTATTCATAGTGTGTTGGTTGCCGTTCTTCGTGGTGAACCTGCTGTCAGGCATCTGTTCCGCGTGCATCGCGCACGAGGAGATCGTGAACGTGGTGGTGACGTGGCTCGGCTGGGTCAACTCCTCTATGAACCCCGTCATCTACGCGTGTTGGAGCAGAGACTTTAGAAGGTACGTAAAACTGTGAATTCGTGTTACTCATTACTTTTCAACAATTGATATAATTGTTCATAACGTGTGAATTTTATTAATTTAACGTCACCATTTTCATCGTTCTAAGAATAGTCAAGGCTTTCATTTTCATAGGCTGACTGTACTAAATACTATTTCTGTTTTAAGTGTAGCTATATTTATTATAGAGAGAGAATTTGCAATTATTAGAGACGCGTCACTTTACATAGATTATAGCAATTGTGCTGTGATAGTTTGTTAGTGATTCATAATCTAGTTAGCGTACAAATAATGCCATTCAACTGTCATGTCTAACTCGTAAGGTATTTACGCAAATATTTTATAACATGTAAAGAAAAGAAGAAAGAAAATACATTTATTTGCGGTAAACATGACGCAAAGAAAAAACACACAATTACAAAAAATTATGAGTTGGGGAAAAATATGCGTCACATTCACGCAAAACGGCTATGCAATGTGAAATGCAAGGTTAACAGAGAAGCTTGTAAACTAGACTAGTAGCAACATTGTAACATGTTCTCATAGTGATCTTAAATTGAAACATTTCACTCAAGTTCTAAGGATAATGTTTCATGTCCCAAGTTTTTATCGACCACTTAGTTTTATAGCCACTTCAAACTGACGGATTCTCTTAGAAACATTTTTAAGGAATTTTACGTTGTTGATTTATTAATTTTGACTTTCAATATTCTTTGAAAAGAAGACAAAGTTTACCAAGTTTAATAGTAATAAAATCGAATTAGGCCATAACTTCAATATAATAAAACAAAAAAAAAAATTGAACGCTCGAACCTACAAAGTAACTGAATTATCCGAAGCTGTTTTAATCATACATCAAACAACTAATCCAACCAGACTATGATATATAATACGTGCCTACGTCATAGACAAGCGTTCAATTAATATCGCTTAGCTATAATACTTCGCGTCCGAGAACTGGCCAATAATAAATGGACCGGACGTTTACAGAGTTGGGAAACCTCTGTGGTCACGCTTTTTTTGATGAGATTAAAATGTCTGAACAAAAATTTCCTTTAAAAAAGTAAACAATTTAAACTATGCTTGAATACAGTGCTTGAAGCAGTCGCGAGTGATATAGTATAAACTATGTTTTAAAGAGTTCTATTCGTAATCTAGGACCCCCTTTTTAATAAACGCGGAGTAAAGTTACGACCAGTATAAATTTCAGATTAACCATAAGTTTTTCGAGCTTTTAAGTTTGGCATAGTTACACTCTGCCTTTTTTCCGGGGTTTAGGAGTTTCGTCAGATTTTCATCAATTTAAGTAGGATGGATCTGTACCGGAGGAATACAATTTTAGTAAAAATCTGTTCACAATTCTCGACGATAGATAAGAAAAACTCACACTCTCTGTTACTAGATACCGGGTTTTAAACACACCATAAAAATACCGTTGATACGAGAACCTCTCCCTTTTTCGAAGTCGTGGCGGTGGAAAAGGCTTTTAAATTCAGCCATAAACGTTAGATGCAAGTTCAAAGTTCTACTCACACTTGACTGGTTTTAATTTAAGCTGTGGCAACATTTCACGACAAAGGTTGTTAAATGTATACAGAGGCCCGACGGTGTACTTACAGAGAACCCGCTTCGTGTGCTTCATTAAGCCTTTTCTGGGGACTGGTACTGGGGGATATAAAACATAAAAACATGTTCCGACAATGTAGAACGAACTTTTGTCATTTATTTTGTTTTATGTAGTTACTGACATACGATAAGTGCATTCAATTTTAAACTCATATTCTCTCATTTGTAAAAGGTTCTCAATTCTAAGGACACGTTTAAGCCCCTAACTTCTAAGCATTGAACTTTAGCAAATACGCTTGAGATTTGTGTCATCCCCACACAAATGGATGATTACAGTTTGTTGTTAAGTATGGTGTACCTGTGCAGATGCATGGTTGCAACTAGCAGTCCTGCTAATATAATCCTTCTTTCTTTATTCATTTAAAAAAAAATAACGTTGCCCCACACTAGGAATTTCTCCTGTATTGTAGGTGCGTTAACAAACATTCAAACTCACATACATAAACAGCCAGACCCGGAACAACTACTTGTAGGTCATACAAATATTTGTTCCGTGCGGGAATCGAACCCGCGACACGCAGCGCAGCAGTCTATCGCTTAACCACTGCGCCAACCGTGCCGTCCCTGAATACTTCGACCAAATCCATAGGAGTAAGGGGAATAGTTTGTTAATGGAACTCGCTCGGCTTTGCACCACACTAAGCAGTAAGCGCACGTAATACGGTGATAAAACATAAAAAAACATAAATTTTGTCTAATCTTTGCATTGAAAATGTTAACGATCTTAATATTTGTCGTATCCCGTTTACAGATTCGTTCCTCAGTTTAGTGCGAGCTATTTTACTGCACTGCTGCTGTTGGTGTGATATCGAAAAATATATAATAATTATTACAACACCTACCTACGTATTTAGAACTATAAAGGTTCAGTCAACATTTACTGATTGAACAAACCACTTTTTTACAGAATTATAATATGTAGCTTCACATGTAAGATTTTTAAAATAGAATAGATTGATAAATATTTTTTTTGGTGCTACACAGAAGACGAAACATAACTCATAATTAAATGACATAGAATATGGCCCACTGACACCTCAAATCACTGAATGCATTTAACACTAAATGTATTTAAAACTTAATTCTGTCTGAGTTATCTTCAAACGTTTGACAGTGATTTATGTTGTGGTGCATGCGGGCCTAAGTACGTAAGTATAAATATAAAATCTAATCTTATTACTTAACTTATTTTGTAGATACAACCTCTTGTTAAGGTAAATTATAAAGTCCTTAAAAAAAACACGTGGCTATATCGCTTTTTTAGACCCATATAAAAAGAAGAAAGCGTTTAAGAAGCGCTCTATAATCCACGTTACGTTAAAATGACAGCGCAAAGCGCACGGTGTCAATTACGTGAGATTCCGAGGGATCACGTGACGTGTGTCTGATCGTGCGCTGAATAACAATCCGGTGATAAATCATGCGCCCCTGATTACGATATGGATGAGACCCCATTAAATCATTTGCACTGACAACTTTTTGTTGCAGCTGATATGTGTAAGCAAAATGAATTGGTTTTTTCGTTGAATGTTTGAACAAAAAAATAACGTGTTCAGGAATTATGATTGTTAGAATTTTTATAAATAGCATGGTGTTATTTTCAGAAAATAACAGAGAAATCAAATAGGAACGTGATTTCTTTCGTCTTTTTACGTATTCGCTATCGGTGATGTTAGTAAATTAATTTACAGGCAAATCAGACACTTAGGCGTGCTACACGCTTTTGCGGGCCGGCAAGATGCGGCACAGGTGGGCAACAAACTATACATTCGATTTTGCTGCCCGGCCTGTACCGATGCCGAATGATGCCAGCCCGGAAATGTATGTAGCACCACTTTAACTTTGTCTAAAGTATAAAGTTGGCAAACGTGTCCGTAAATCTTATGGAGTTATCTACAGTTGGCGTTTATTTATTTCCATCAAATGGAAACTATCTACATTGTCAGACAAAAAATAAAATTAATTTATTTATTCATTAATTCACTAAGAGACAACGCACATCCTGAACCTGGTCTGGAAGCTTGAAATTTTCCAAAAGAGTTCTTTATGTACCTAACGAAAGTGAGCACTGACTAAGGATTTTTGAAAATTCATCCCCTAATGCTAACAAAGGATAAAATATTGTATGGAAGTTCGCCATTTTTGTCGATGAGAAATACCATCGGGCACACGGCTTGTTTTATTAATAAATACCTGCTAAGGCAATAATCCAAACACCTTCATAAATATATATACCTTCACATAATATCACACCCACAAATCGTACTTAAAAGCAAAACATAATAATGAATAAATTAGTGTAACTGATTAGACGAGGAATAAACCCATTAGCAGGTTGACAGTGTACTAGTGACCCAGTTAATAGCGCCAGTCACTGGCGGCTAGTAGCAGGGGGAACGCACTCGATATCATAACATATCCAGCATTTAAAAGCAGAACATTGTAACCTACTATTGTGCTTTACAAACTACAACTTTGAAGTCAATGTTATAGGGTGTAAAATAGGTGTTAGGATTTACTAGGCTTACTTTTTTTTTATTCAAATGGATGGATGGATGGAAGGATGTTAATGTTACAGCCCAGTTGTAAGTTTGTTATCTAGATGACTAGTAATGAAAACATACAGCTGATTGGAAAGCAATTTGTTTGTACCCATAGAGGGGTAAACACCATATTAGAGATACATAATAATTTAATCTAGAACAACTTCAATCAATTATACACTAAGAGATACTTTCATATCTCTTATTCCCTAAACAAGATGTAACACATAAACTAGCTTTTGCTCGCGGCTTCACCCGCGTGGATGTCGGAAATTATCCCACGGGAACGTACTACCGGAATAAAAGTTTCCTATGTGTTAAGCCAAGTTATAAACTATCTGTATTCCAAATTCTATCCAAATCCGTTCAGTAGTTTTTGCGTGTAAGAGTAACAAACATCCATCTATCCATCCATCCATCCTCACAAACTTTCACATCCTAACTTCCTAACTAATATTATAAATGCAAAAGTAAGTTTGTGTGTTTGTTTGTTACCTTTTCACGCCTAAACCACTGAACCGATCATCCTCAAATTTTGCATATACGTTGTCAAGTGTACAGAAACGGACTTAGGGTACCTTTCATCCCGAAAAAAAGTACTGTTCTCGAGCGAAACATCAATAACGTTATTTTGATAAATAGATGGCGCCACGTGTCTTTCGAATCATGATTGAATTATATTATTATAGAAATTTTAGTGGTATGTTAAGAGCTTTTTTATTTTTTATTTAAGTACCTCATTCATTTTGTGAAGGTCGAGTGTCGATAGACCGGTTTTCGTTCTCCTAACTATAATTCCCCGAACAACCCGAATTGATAGTCAAATTCTAAATTAACGCAAGCGAAGCCGCGGGCAAAAGCTAGTTTATAATATTAGTAGGATTCGAAAGTAACTGTCTATATGTTACCTTTTCACGCCTAAACCACTGAACCGATTTCGATCAAATTTTGCAAGGAAATAGATGGTATCCTGGGGAAGGACATAGGCTTCTTTCTGTCCTGGTAGCAAGTTCCTGTGGGATAATTTCCAATGAGGCTTACAATATACTTTTTCAAATGTAGGTATGTTAATGTTACAGGAAGATAAGGTTATGTTTATGATTTTACTAGCTTCTGCTAGTGGTGAAATCATAAATTTTCTACCACAACACTGGCGAAAACCTTGGAAATATAACACGGCAGAGATCAGTTATAAAACGTCGTCGATTATTGCTTCCCCTCCCGCCCCTCTCTCGGATTTACAAAGTTTACTTTGAACCCTCTATTGAGTTCACGTTATAACAAAAACCTATTTCTGTGCGATGGAATACAAGAAGTTTTGTTGTGTTGAAAATTGTATAAACAGTAAAATGAGTGTTCTGTGTTTGTCATCATGTTGTGTAGAATTTATTTGTGTTACGTTGTAAATAACAGGTACAGAAATATGAATGCAGGTGCAGATGTAGGAATAATACTAAATGATAAATCATTTTATTTCTGTAAGTAGGTTTGTACAAACACTTTTAGACGTCAATCATGTTTTTTTAAACTAGATGTGGTCTGCATTTCCTATCTGACTACTCTGAGAAGAAAGGCCAAAACAAACTTAGAGGTCACAGTCTCTTTTAAAGTCCAGACATAATCTTGGTCAGATTATGCGAAGACCATGTAGATTGGTATCTGAAATGGTATTTTGAGCTACGTTAACTACGCTGATTTCATAACATAACTCTTGTATAAATACATGTTTTTAGAGGTATGAGGAACAGGGTGTAAAGTTCACTCATACTCTATGGAAAAGGGAGGATCCTCCGACCAGACGGGTGTTGTGTCTGGTGGGCAACTGCCCGACGTTTAATGTCGGGATGTTGTATATATGCTAGTTGCGCGGTAAACTCTGCTTGCGCGATGCAGGATTTTGCGTGACGTCAGTCTGACGCGTAGCTCGCATGTGGCGTTGTAGATGCCGCTACACATCTAAATAGACTCAATAAAGTAGACCCAAATCAAATCTAGTTAGGAAATGGCTTGGGGGCTGCTTACCAATTAAACACATTGTACGGGCAGTATTCTGCATCACTTGACCGCTCTTACAAAGAAGAAGAGGGGAAGAGGAGTCAGGTTATGCAGGCCACTGACTGCACGTTATTGACAGGAACGTAAATAATAACGAATACTAAAATATAACGTTTACTGTCTAGGTACTTACGAAATCAGTCTGTAGGCATTAAAAAAAACGAATTTATTACCCGAACGCGACTTTTCAACGAGTTTTCTTTACCGTTGCTTTATGTAAGTAGGTAGGTAGTATATGCTTAATAAAACTTTGGGCTAATAGGACTTCTGGAGTTAGTGCCGAAATACGCTAAAAATAATAATGCAATACAGGCAGGTTATGAAAGCGACTGACATAATAATAATATTCTATTTCACTTCAAGTATTAAAAATACTATTTAATTAAATTACAATAGAATTTACAATTAAAATATACCTAACCTAACCTAACTAAAACTATTAACAAACTAAAAAATGGCATCGAAAAATTCCTCCGCATCGCTGTTGACTGGTAATGTACCCAAGAGAATAAAATGTTAAATAAATTTCATAAAATAAGTAATAAAACATTTTATGAAATATGTACTCAAATGAAACCTCAAGCTAACAATCGTTGATGCCATGGCTCAAAATATGAAATTATTACAATAAGCTTTTGCCCGCGACTTGGTCCACGTGGAGGTCGGATATCATCCCGCTTGAACGTACTGCCGGGATAAAAAAAATCCTAACCCAGGTCATGGTGTACCTGTGTGCCAAATTTCATTGAAATCCGTTCAGCCGTTGAAAAGGTTGAAAGGTGACAGATGGACAATCAGAGTTACTTTCGCATTTATAACATTAGTAAGGGTAGTGTTGAATAAAGTTATAGAGTTTTACTTCCGAAACCAATATCGAAGTCTTGCTTCTGTTCTAGTTCCAGCAGAAATTGAAACTTAGGTGACTATACTCAATCTTTATCGAAAAATCCTCATAATAATATTTTATTCCCAATGTTTTGTCAATTTTAAAAGGAATATTTCCGGTAGTTTCTTACGCTATTCGCTGCCGACCGTGGCGCCATAATTCACGAACGTGGTCTCGGTTTTGACAGTTAAACCAGAAACTCCTATTATAAAACGCGAACCTTGTTAATAAACTGTAGAAATATATGTTTCATATTGAAAATAAATGAAGCAAGATTCTATTCTGTTCGTATATATGAACTAAGTTTCAAGGCAGTGTTTGGCAGGTTTCTGATCTAATACTTAGGCAAAGTCAGTCAAAGTCACATTGGTCTCAGATTTAGAACGCCTAGACTATCATATCATATGAATAATGCAGCTTAAGATTAGGCAAAGATCCAAATGTCCTGATATTATTTATAGTCTTAGCACTCGAAGATTCACGATTAGACTCAACAAAACAAACATAAAACAAAATCAAACATTTTGTAAACAACAACAAAAAAACATGGTTAAAAGTTTAAGCACAACCCTAAACAGAGAATCGTGTTTAGTTTAGATTTAAACCACACTAAACATGGGTTTTGTGGGATCGAAAGTTAAACAAGGATTTATCTAGTACCAGAGAGTTTTGTCGCTTTAGTAAACTAAGCGTTGAAACCTTGTTTATTGTATTTTTTGAAGGGCGACGCTTTGGTTTAGAATATAATTTCCCTAGTTTAACATCATCATAATTAATTCAGCCTAGAATCACCCACTGCTAGGTCTAGGCCCTTCTATTTTCTTTTTCTTTTATAATATTAAATAATGCGGCATTGAAGTCGGCGGGGTGCGGTTAACAAACCTCCGCTTCGCTGACGAAGTTCTCGTATTCTCCTCCACGGCGGCAGAACTGAAGCTGATGTTAAATCAACTCAGTGATACAAGCCTTGAGGTTGGACTGGCGATGAACATGTTGAAGACCAAGAGAGGCCTTTGCCCAGCAGTGGGATGATGCAGGCTAATAGTAGTAGTAGTAGTAGTAATATTAAATAATAAATGGTTTATTGACAGTAAAAAGGTGAGGTGGTGACCTGTGTCAGTGTCTTCACACATAAAATAAAATAAAAGACCACGTATCTCAGTCCGCTAGAACGCGTATAATCTACTCAAATTCGATTAACAATTTTTTTATTTTAATCATAGATCAAATTATAGATGTTCATAGATGGCTGGGTTTCAATGTGTGCGGGCGAAGTTATTTAATAAAGAATGTTTCATTCAATGACTGGTCTTGTCTCAAAATATAGTGGCTACTTAATCTAAAGATATAAACACTCTCTCATATTATCAGAAGGCCTCTTCTTTTCTTTTATTGTATAAATTACTAATATAATAATATTATTTATTTGTTTAGACAACAATGATACATATTATGTTAATTAGTTTGGTACAAAAGAACTTAAAAGCTTTACATACCTAAGCACTAAGCTCACAGAAAAACAATATTTACATCCATTCACCTCCTGCCTGACAAACACCTGTATGAAGTGATTAATTATCGGCGAGTTAAAGGACATTGCTCTGCGCCCATACATTGTTCGCCCTGGAACCAAGAGCAAGGGAAAATTATGTGTTGTATTTTCGATTATTAGTAAATTCCTATATGATGTTATATTTATAGCGGACTAAAACCGGCGCGACTAGCTAAAGACTAGATTAATTTAAAAAAAAGTATCCGATTTTGAGATTATAATTAAACCACGAATATTATGGTTTTTCATAACTCCGTGATTCCGAGTGATTTTTAAGAAACTGAAAAACAATATCCTAATGCATTTAGTTATTTTTAATACCTACCTAAATAATTAGGTATGCAGTTTTTGTTCTAAAGCCTAAGTAATAAAACTGACCAGTGACCATTTAGTGATGTCAAAAATATGGCTGCCAAATACGATACGTTAAAAACGATATTTCCTAAGATTTACTGTGGACATACGTTACAAACAGTATTACATCAACTTTTGTCATCCCATAATATTAACAACATTACAAGTATGACCATGTCCTACTTATAATAAAACCATACTTCTCTACTTCTTCTATACTTGTAACAATATTAATAATAACATCTGTGTCTAGTCTGCAATATTGCTCTTTAAATTAAACATTTATAATTCATCCAGTAACGATAAGTTTTTTTCATATTAATCGTCGTAAACTCGTAAGTGATCGTTTAGTTAGAAGTAAACCACACACTTTTCTAAACGATCTTAGAAAACCCTGAATAATTATCATGATGAAATATATAGGTTTTGTTCACTTCAGCATTATTTTTGCTACCTATTTAAAACCTACCCACCTACCTATTTATTATATTTTTATTGAATAATAATAATGGAATGGTGATTTCATGGTTTTATTGTAGCTTCTTTTTGCACTATAATCGAAATAAATTTAAAATGTGATCCAGATTATAAAATATGCAACAGGTAAAAAAAACAAAACATCGATTACAATCGATTGGGCATCCCTAATCTTCTTCGACACGACATGACAAAACGTTTGGCGAAGATGGCGGCGTTTAATGATATTAGTCGCGTAAAATACTTTTAATGTTCATTTTGGCATGCAGCTAGTCCGTGTTATAAAAGTATTTGCAGCAAGTTTAATAAAATAGACAATTATCGTGTATGTCCGATGCTTTTTTTGCACGGGCCATTCTGGACATTGTCTTTTGTCCATTAACATCTTCAGAATGTTATTAGAACTTGACCGCGTTCTCTCCAATACCGACTCCGTTTTTCTTCTCACCATATGATAGCGTGTATGTCGTGGACACGCACCTGTGTGAACATGCCAGAGGCACTACAAAAGCGCGGCAGCCCCAAAAGCATTCTGAAGCTGTTATTGTATTAGACCCTCAGGGCATCCATTGTTTTCTGCGTGTAGCAGGCCCACAGGCTGCTTGTGTAGAAGGTCTGGCAGTAAGCCTTAAACAACGTTAGAATTAATGTCACTCAAAGCAAAATAAGTATAGCAATAATTTTGAATTTTGTATGTGTTATGAATGTTCACGACCATTTTTGGATGTTTTACGAATGTTCACGATCATTTTTTTACGTTTTACTAATATTCACGAGAATTTTTAGATGTTTTACGAATGTTCACTATCATTTTTGGATGTTTTACGAATGTTCACGATCATTTTTGGACTTTTTACGAATGTTCACGATTCATTTTTGGTTGGGTTGGTTACTTCCAGGGGTTACAATGATTATCAGATAAGGATGCGCTCAGGTAGCCTGCGAAATTCAAAAATACGTACGTTTATTGCAATTTGCATGTCACTGTCAGGTTGTATGTCACTGTCAGGTTGAATGTTGATTACAATATGATTCGCGGCTGTAACAAATATGGCTTTATAGAATTATACTCATTAGAATCAGCAATACAACTCTCTAAGTTAGAATTGGCCTCAAATGTAATGATTTCATGAAATAGTCATTCAATAGGGTAATATGAACTTAGAGAGATGTATAGATGATTTTTATGATTATAATTCTATAAATAAATATTTGATACGGCCGCGAATCATATTTAAATCAACATACAACCTGATACTGACCTGCAAATTGCAAAAAACGTAAGAAAATTTGAATTTCGCGGGCTACCTTGGCGCATCCCCCTTAGCCATCCTTACTTCTTTTTTAAAATATCGCAGTATTATGCTGAGATAGGAGCCTTTTGGTTTTTACTTGTTTATCGTTGTTTTATGTTAATTGTGTTAGTTTTAAATGCTCCTTTTTTATTTTCCATGTTTGGATTTCCTGTGCGTGTCCCAAACAAAATATTTTTCTTTATTTCTTTTACTTACTATATAGCCATCGTCGTAGTTAGAACCACGAGCCCTTTTAGCCCACATTAAATAAATTGATCATCATTTGCCTCCCTTTCCCCGACTATGTTTGGGTCGGCTCCCAGTCTAACGGATGCACCTGAATACCAGTATTTTACATGGAACGACTGCCTATCTGACCTCCACAACCCAGTTACTGGGTAACACGATACCCTTAGATAAGACTGGTTGTCAGACTTTCTGTCCTCAGACTACCCGTAACGACGGTCATAGATTTACAAATGACAGCCGGGACTATCGGCTTTACGTGCCCATGGCATAATTAGTAAATTAATATTATGAAATATCTCACAGCAATATTCACGCCACCGCCAAATGTGGAGGTGTAGCTTGTTGACACGGTCGTTATCGCCACGGTGGCGTCGCTTGAGCTACTTACGGCTTAATTCGGATTTGTTCAGCTTTGTATAAAGTTAACCTATATTATTCATCGGTTTATTAGGTTAGTGTTTTATAGACGTACTTAAAAAGCTTCTTGAATCTCATAAACAAACTTTGAAACTGTTTTCTCAAGAGACATTGCCCATTTTTATTATCGTATTTGGGTGGACGATAAAGTAAAACAACAGCTAGTCTAATGTTTACCGCCTTGTCTTAAGCCTAATTTTGCATAACTTTTTTGTCCCTAATTGTCAATTTAGAGCCCTGTATTTATGTAAACTCTCAAACATTCTATCCAATCACAATCAGTAGATTAAATGGCCCCGTTTACATTATTAGATCACAAGGACACTGTCATTTACATTTGTATTATTGTTTTATCGAAGACACTTCTGAGATTTGCCTCCAGAATGTTTATTGGTCACTCACTGACCGCCCTTAGTATTTTTATGTTAATACTTTACCGAGCAATATCTGGCAGCAACCCAGCATTTATTAAATAAATAAATAACACTATTTTGGGTTGACCATTCATCGGGGCATTTCTATGAAAATATCCCGGGGGTCGGAAATCTCTCTCTATTATAATATTGGATAAAATATGTTGGTACAAAAACACGCGTGAGTGAACAAAAACAGCTTTTTAGGGTTCCGTACCGAAAGGGTGCCAACGGAACCCTATTACTAAGGCGCCGCTGTCCATCCATCCGTCCGTCTGTCTGTCCGTCCGTCCGTCACAGGGCTGTATCTTTTGAACCGCAATAGGTAGAAACTTAAAATTTTCACAAAGTGTGTACTACTATGACCGCTATTAAAACAAATAATAAAAATGAAAGAAACGTGTACCCCCATACAACAAACTTTTTTTTAAATGTTTAGTGTAGTGTTTTTTTTAATATTGTATGGTGGTACGGAACTCTTCATGTGCGTGTCCGACTTGCACGTGGCCTGTTTTTTTTAATAAACGTCGCCGATCCATCAGTTTTGTTTTCCGTCAATAGAATTTTGGGACTATATTATACTTGAATAATGGAAGGCGGATGCTGGGAAGGCAGGCATTAATAATCAAATAAAACACGATATCTAATTGAAATAAACAATCGTGATATTTTAACTAAGTATAAACTGAAGTATTTACGTACCAAAAAGTCGCATAAAAGTAAGTAATCAACGCAAAAACAAACAAACTCAAGTAAATAAATATAATTACTTAACCACTTGGAACCTATTCCACTTTTCCACTTTCATTTGGATTTCTTGGAAACAAACCAATCAAGTCGGTTCTTTCAAAGCCACACTTTGAGAAGCATTACCTATATCCAAATTAATTTTAACTAAATTCCCTAACTGTACGGGTGGGGGTGCGGGAGGGGATCTTAAATCCCGGATTTATTGCTCGCCACGTTACATTTCTGAAGGTTTATTAATTTGCCAGACTTCACGTCATCCGAGGCAGATTATCAAGCCTAAAATACAGACACACATTTTCAGTAGGTTTTCGTCTTTAAGGGTTGCGATTTTAGGAAAAAAAAACAAATAAAATATTATTTATATAATAAAATATAATGCATAATGCACAATCCCACTAATATTATAAATGTGTAAGTCTGTGAGGATGGATGGATGGATGGATGTTTGATACTCTTTCACGCAAAAACTACTGAACGGATTTGGATGGAATTTGGAACACAGATAGGTTACATCTAGATTAACACGTAGAATACTTTTTTATCCCGGTAGTACGTTCCCGTAGGATAATTTCCGACATCCACGGGGGCGAAGCCGCGACCAAAATCTTGTAAAATATAATGCATAATGGACAATAAAATATTATGCTTATTGCACAATAAAATATAACGCATAATGCACAATAAAATATTATGCATAATTGAAAGAAAAAAAGTGTCACCCTAACTTTTATCAAAATCTACCATGATTAAAGAAATGAAACAGCAACATCTTACGTTTTAATTTTTGATATCAAGAGTAAAAGTGTCTCAGGCAAAGGCTTTGCGTTGTTTTCATCCATTTATTTCGTCATTCTCTGAGATTTCGCCTTTACAAGCAAAATGCACGGATAACAGTTTTTCACGTACAATCAACCGTATACCAGTGATAACACTCGCACTACAAAAATCTCCTTTACTGCTACGGCAAAAAGGGCGTTCAAATTGTTACCAGTAATGCGCGGTTGACTGTACTATTTTTCGAGCTTTCTAAAGGAACTCGGTTTAAATTCTTCAATAGATCTCTTCCTCGAGTTTGTGGCTCGATATTTTGAGCATACTGTGACGTCACGCTCATCCATTATGGAGGTCGGCGGTACTGAGACAACTTGGAACAAATACACACTTGATACAAGTTCAGCTAATATTGGACAGTACTATACCCGAACAAAAACTAACAGTGGTTTTAAGAAATTGCTTGTATAACATGCATAATCGGCCTATAATGTTCCCATTGCTGGGACACAGGCCTCTTCTCTGTGAGAGGGAGTGGGCCGTAATCCACCACGCGGGCTCAATGCGGGTTGGTAGATGTCACATGTCTTCGAATTTTTGGTTCTAGGACATGTCAGTTTTCTTACGATGTTTTCCTTCACCGTTTTGCTTTTGGCTTGTGGCTAAGGAGGGGCATGTGGCTAAGTAATAATAGCCGCAGATCGATCGATCAGGTTAAGCTACACTTGGCGCGGTTGGTCCGTGGATGGGTGACCATCTTTAGATACCAAGACCTCGAATAGCACGTTAAGCCGTTGGTCCCGGCTGTCATTCGAGGATATTTGACAGTCGTTATGGGTCGTCAGAAGCCCGAAAGCCTGACAACCAGTCTTACCAAGAGGTTTCGTATTACCCAGTAAGTGGGTTGTGGAGGTCAGATAGACAGTCGCTCCATGTAAAATACTGATACTCAGCTGCATCTGGGTAGACTGGAAGCTGACCCCAACATAGTTGAGACAACACTAGAATACACAGTGTTACAATTTACTGCGTTTTCGGATTAACATCAATAAGCTACCAGTATGGTAACCATAAAACCGTATTTATATATTTTATTATTTATGTACACACAGAAAAATAGATACACATACGGCATATTAGTATGTTTTTTTTTTGTATAAAGCTACTAGGTGTTTACATGCAGAAAGAAAGTTTTCATCATTTTTATTACGATTTAATAAACCACTCGCATCATAAACGTCGCTACGCCGCGCCGTAGCTGAAACTACGCTGTAGCTGCCTCTGCTACGCCACATACGATGTCGTTAAATTGGTCAACTGTTGTAACAAGAAGCCTTTTACAACAAAGTGTTCATCACCGCATCCCAAAAACCTTATCATCACCTACTACGGTGATAGCCACATTGTTTTCCTGATTAACAAGCAAATTCTATTAATCATATTCCAGCGATTTTCAACGCCTGTATAATCCACTTAAAGTTATAGACGCCGGTCGGTCGGCCACAGAATAGTAGACTAGTACAGAAGGTCGGCTCCGTATAACGACCGAAAACAGGCGACGAACGCAGAACGTGTACAGTTGAACAACTAACTATTTGGTATACCTACTGGCCGTTAATTTGCAACTACTTTTAAACAATGCTGAGTGTGCTGGATAGTCAATTCTTTAACATCACTTTCTTAAGTATGCCATAAGTATTAAAAAAAACTTCTAACGCACGCAATATAAAATCGACCGAGTGCGAGTCGGACCCGCACACGAAAGGTTACGTACCACAAGGCAAAAAACGCCGAAAAAAAACACGTTTCTTGTATGAAGACCCACTTTAATTTTTAACTCTATTTTATTTTTATTATTTGTTGTTATAGCGGCAATAGAAATACACACTCTGTGAAAAATTTCAACTGTCTACTAATCGGTAGACAGTTCATGGGATATAGCCCGCTAACAGAGAGACGGACGGACAGTGGAGGCTTAGTAATAAGGTTCCGTTGGCACCCTTTGGGTATATAACTTTTTTTTTTGGGTGGAAAATCATCGAATAGCTTCTCTCGCTCTGGGCAGAGCGGAAGGGCGTGTCAGACTTTTACTGAATAAAACCCTAAGAACTTTATTGAACCCTAAGAACGAATATTGGTAGTGTAGTGAAAAGATGAATATGTTTACCAGTATAATAAGTAGCTTGCGCTACTGTACATATGGCAATCTTCAGATGATCTTGGTCAAATGCCAGTCGGAAGTTCACTTGCACTCGCTGTAAGAAAACAAAATAAACAATAGACAAAATTATGAAACTTTTGTAACATGAATACGAGGCTTTTGGCTATTTTGTATGTCTCTAAATTAATGTCGTTCATTTGTTAGGTGCGTTTTGTTTGTGCAGAATAAACTATTTTTCTTTCTTTCTTTTCTCTTTTCTGTAAGTAAAGCGTGTTTAGCAACTATGGTCGTTTGATTTTTGAAACAGCAACAAAATAGACAACAAGACGATAACAAAGGCTGGGCATACTCTGGAAAACCAGCGCCCAGGCGTCAAAAACCGCCATCTTTCAATTCACAACGACATGCACCGCACAATAGCTGTCGTTTTTAATCATCGGACTATTCAAACCGTGAAGATGACTTTAGAAGAGATCAAAAACGTAACGTATGGGTGCATTTTCGCCCAGTATATTAAGCCGACCTTCTGTGGTCGGCTCTCTTCTCAAAGAACTATTTAAGTAAAATAAGTAATCGCCCTGTACTTAGTGTACTTTACGGCTGAGGAATTAAGTAGTGAAAGCTAAGTTTTAGTTTGTCTTAGCTTAGCCTGTTTCCTTGGAGACCTGTTACCATTAAGAGCTCTTAGATGGTTCTCGGATTTTTGTGCCAACATTTCATGATTATATTTCATTTAAAAAGATCCGACTTCCTGTTTTAAGACAGCTCTTACACACTCTTCCACAGCCAGCCATCAAATGAGAGTGAAGTATATATTTTTTTTTTTTTTTTAAGTTTGTTGTTTTATTGAAATAATAAAAATATATTCTCCTAATGATATTAAATAAATGTGTGGCAATGCCGCCAGTCTCTTCGGTACATTATCAGTCAACAGCGATGCGGAGGAATTTTTCGACGCCATGTTTTAGTTTATTAATAGTTTTATTCAGGTTAGGTTATTATATTTTAATGGTAAATACTGTAATTAATATTATTAAGAGAAAATATTTTAAATCTTTCTTTAAATAATAATTACAAAATTTGAAAGTTTGTAATGAATTTTTCAAACAACCACGCAAAAAAACTGTACACAGATAAACTATTTCCTTGATTAACTCGAAATTGGTAGGTATGAATTAATTCCCTTCGGATATAAGTGAAGCCGCGGGCAGCAACTAGTTATGCACCAGTTATAAAGATGGTATGGTATCTGTTTCAGACTTCTTTGTGTTCGGTACATCAGCAATCCTTTTGTTCTTTGATAAAAGATACACAATATAAGATGTAGACAACGGTATCTGCGTATCATGTTTCATATCTTTTGTTTATTATTCCTACATTATAACTATGGTTCACCCTATACTAGTAAATATTATAAGTTTATAAGTACCTACAATATACAGGGTAGGGATGTCAATACGACAGTTTGAACTTTGTATATCTAACTAATGATGTTCCCAGTCTAAGAACTAAAATTAAATCAAATATGTTGGCGCCACTGTTTCCGGCGATCAAACTTAGCGCCAGTATCGCGAGTCAAGCGACGCACCGTGGGTCCAGTGCTGCCACCTGCGTCGCACCGGACGTTGGAACATTGCTGGCGAATCACTGGCTACCTGCATCGGCTGACGTGACTTCGTTGGGGATGCCAAGTCTTTAAATACCCCGAGCAAGCGGGCTGAGGCACCGTTCACTCGCGCTCGTCGTAGAAACAACATCTCTATTATTAAATACTATGTTATTGTAATTAATTAATATTTAGTTGTGGAATTAAAGTGATTAAAGTGTTATCCATCTATTTATTCTTGCTTTAAGTATACTCAACTTACAAATAGAAAACTATTTGATTTAATTAATACTAATACAGTGGACCCCCGATAATCCGGCCCCTGTCTAATCCGGCGCCCCCTGTAATCCGACATGCCTATCACTGTTGAATGTAGGAACGCAAACATTATTTTGACAAATCTTCACTAATATAGTAGTAAGTATTCGTTCATTTCTTTTTTCACATGCGAAGTCCCTGGCCCTACTTATTATTTAGATTTGTAATTTGTCGGATTACAAGGTACTCTTTTTCAAAAAAATCCGGTCTATAGATCGGAATTTTTGGAAAAAGAGCCTAAGAGCCCCTATAGGGGCAGTACTCTATAATCCGACAAATTCGATAGTCCGACACTGCCCTGCAAAACGTTTATCGGATTACCGGGGTCCCCTGTATTACTAATTATACTATTTTATTAATATCCCTAGTCACTATACCTAGTCGGCTGATTGACAAGACCCCTAGTGATTGACAAGGCACAAGTCAACAACATTAGCCATATATAATCTTTTGAGCCATACCCTGAAGTCTTTAAATAACAATCACTTCACGACAGGACTTTTTTTTGACCTATCTCAAGCATTTGACTTTGTGGCACATAATATATTATTGGGAAAATTAGAAAGAAATGGAATAAGAGGTGTAGCACTGCAGTGGATTGCATCTTATTTAAGTAACCGCAAGTTGATCACGAAATTGACATAAATAATACTATTGACAACATTTTAGAATGGCTACAGGTAAATAAATTAAAAATCAATCTAGATAAATCTATGTAGGTACATATAATTTAATAAATCTAAACATGCCAAATACAATTTCAAACTTAATATTGATCGACTAAAAGAAGTTTCACATACAAAATTTCTGGGTATACTCATAGACCAAGATTTAAATTGGAAAATACATGTAGATAATTTGTGCAACAAGTCTAATAAGTTCGTTTATGCTCTTAGGCAAGTCAAGAATGTGACGAATAAAAAAACCGCCATTATAACCTACCATGCTTACATAGAATCGATTTTGCGATATGGACTTATTTTTTGGGGTAACAGTACAGATAAAAACAGAGTGTTTATCGCGCAAAAGAAATGCATCAGAGCCATTTGTGGGATCCGTACTGACGAGTCCTGTAAACCGCATTTTAAAAGGCTTGGTTTATTACCACTTCTTCACTGTACATCTACGAGATATATAATTTTGTATATAATAATAAGGAATTATTCAAGAAAGTCGATCAAATATACTCTCGTAATAGGGATCCATGTAGACTTGTATTGCAGGATACTCCTAAATCAGCCAAGTACTCTAAAAGTTTTCTGGTGATGTGTGTACGCATTTATAATAAAATTCCAAAAGAAATGAAATTGTTATTTAATATTAATTCTTTTAAAAACAGACTCTTTAAATGGCTGAATGAACATAATTTTTATGACATTAAGGATTTTTTTGACATTAAATTATAATTCACAAATAATGACATACTGGATCGTCGATAATGTTTATAATTTTGACATTTTTAATTTTATAATTATTGATTTTATTGATTTCCTTTTTTTTACTTTAAGTTATGTTATGTAATGTAATGGAACTGTTGCGAATAATGTTTACTTTTATAATGTTTTCTTTTATTGTGACTTTTTGATTTTGTTCGTGGAGATTAATTTCTGACATTAAATAATATTATGTTATGATGATTGTATTGTGGAGAATGTTTTATAGCTTTGACATTTTATTTCTACTTACTAATTAATTCTAAGTATTTTGCATGCAATTGATACACGATGTTGTATAGCTAAACATGTGAACTATATTATATTACCAAACTGTAACACCTTTTATACCATGTTTAAGGCAAATAAAGACTTACTTACTTACTTACCTATTCAGCCAAATCTTACTCTGGGTGCCAGAGTTCATCGAAAACACTCTTTATAGTTAGTTGTTACCCTGCATAGTGTTTAGCTAAGTGTTTATGTACAATGGAAGATAATAAAAAACCTTTCTTTTCTTTTTTTTCTTTTCAATTAGTACAGCTTAGATTGTTTGAAAAAGTATTATTATTTTTACACATACACACAAACATAAACTCTCGTCTTCTTCCCATGGAGGTAGGCAAAAACTACAGAACGCCACCTGCTACGGTCCTTTACATACTCCTTTTGCTTCGTTTACGTTCATACATCTGGTTATACACGCACACCGGTTACGAGTACTTCGCACTTGACCTTTCTGAAGAACATCACCAATGATGTCAACCATTGTTTTTATTATAAATAATGTATATATTTGGATTTAGTTCTAGGTTTAGGTAGGGGCTCGTGGCTAAATAATAACAGCCGCACGGGTTGATCGAAGGTTAAGCTACGCTTGCCACGGTCGGTTCGTGGATGGGTGACCATCCATTACATATTTAGACCCCCCCGTGCCTCGGAATGCACGTTAAGCTGTTGGTCCCGGCTGTCATTCGTAGATCTCTGACAGTTGTTACGGGTAGTCAGAAGCCCATAAGTCTGACAACCAGTCTTACCATGGAGTATCGTGTTACCCAGTAACTGGGGTGTGGAGGTCAGATAGGTAGTCGCTTCATGTAAAACACTGGTATTCAGCTGCATCTGGTTGGACTGAAACCGGCCCCAACGTAGTTGGGAAAAGGCTACGCAGATTTATTTGAATTGAGTTAGATACCTATTTGACGGTCCCAATAGGAGTACCTATGCACTAGTATTTCCAGTGTTTTTATTTGCTGTCGTATTCTCCCCGCATGATATAAAAGAAATATACCTAAATCAAATAATAAAAATCTACTAGGGGTCACATTGACTTTGCCCTAGAATAAATAGTATAAAAGTTATGGTTGCGATTTCTAGAATTTATACATTAATTAAAGTATACATTTTCTTCTATTTTTCTGTCTATTTTGTTGCGGGATTGGCGATAAACCATGTCTCAGGTCAATGTTTTTTCCGGTGGTTGACATTATAAATCATTACTTACAAGAGCATACAGTGATTTATTATTTGCGAGTTAGTTATCAGTATACAGGTAAATGTTTCTTAATTTTTCACATATAGACGTGCTACACGCGGTCGGTAACCGGACGAAAAAATCAAATACACTTAATTCTACATAGACATTGCTTCGAGTCGGCTTTGTTGTTCAAAATATACTACCGGCCGGTACAAGTGTATGACACGCCTAAAATTTCTTCTTTTCAAAGTACAAATCAGCAAAGCGCGAAATAATTTATCTTCCTACACTCACAATTCCTGTCCAACCATTGCAGTCACGACACAAAAAATAATTACCAAAAGTTACCGCTTAAATACCAAACAAACGATTGGCAAACACAACGTGTCTATTAAACAAACGGACGTTTTGCCCGCACCGTTCTTGTTACAGACACATTTTGTGATGCAAATCAAAATAGCGGTGCATAAGCCGCGTCAAAACGCGGGCTAATCCCGCCATCGATTTGTTTCTGCGGGAAAACCGCTTTAAGCTCATAGTTATATCACCAGTCGACAGTTGATGATTGGATACCTTGGCTTTTGTATTATTTGGTGGCAGGGACATTAATTGGTAGGTATTACGAGAATTACAGTTCCAGTTTAGGGTCTCGGGTCGATCGAAGGCTAAGCTTCGCTTGCCGCTGTCGGTTCATGAGACCATCCATGACATATCGAGACCCCTTCGTGCCTCGGAGAACACGGTAAGCCGTTGGTCCCGGCTGTCATTCGTAAATCTTTGACAGTCGTTACGAGTAGTCAGAAGCCCAAGTCTGAAAACTCAAAACTCAACTCAAAGCATTTATTTCAATTAAACCATTTACAGGCACTTTTGAATTGTCAAAGAGTCGGTCAGTTAGTCAGAAAGTTGAAGCTAGTTGCCCATTCCAAAACGTAGATCTCTATGGAGAAGAACGGGCAAGAAACTCCAAGGACACTCTTTTTAAATCAAGATATTACAAAATCCTGGGTACATTATTCGTGTTGCTTCTATATGCGAGAACAATGAAAAAAAAAATCTATAAAAAAACAATTCAAAATATAAGATTAATAATAAAAATAAGCCGTGGCAGTTAAGAGATGACCAGTCTCAACTGACGGCGCCCGTTCACGAACATGACGCGTGGATCAGCACCATCCAGCTCAACCATTTTGTAGGGAACCGAATGATCCAACACACGCGCCACCAACAGTGAGACATTTAAGTGAGCATGACATAGTCTCTACTGCCATGCTGTCAAGTCAACATAATTATATAATAAACGAATCCATTGTACTCACATTTACAAAATTGCAATATGCTTCTAAATTATACAAAACTATAGTTTGCTATGTATTTGAGCAATGAATAAAATTTTACTACATTCTGACAAGGGGTACCGTGTTACCGACTAGCTGGGTTGTGGAGGTCAGATAGGCAGTCGCTCCATGTAAAATACTGGTATGCAGCTGCTTAAGTTTTTGAGCAAGCATATGCAGGGCAAAAAGTTAATAGATGAGTAGGTGCGGCATGATGAAAGAACACCGAAAATATATTTGAAAAGTTTCAGATAGGAACCCCGTGGTCAGCACCCTAATTGCGTAACGCACTATCAATCACAAGCTGAATCATTTTGGAGCATATTGCAAATCTATTGCCTCACAGGTTCCAAAAAATTGTCTGCTCAACAGCGTAAATAACCAATATAACACTTTGCCCGACCCTGAAATCGAAACCAGGATCTCATGCATCCAGGCGGCGGCCGAACTAATGACACGCGGGGTTGCGACAGTCGTTGAGAGGATCCGGCAGTTGGGACTCGAGGTGGCCTTGCACAAGTCCGAGGCCATGTGTTTTCATGGTCCTCGGAACGCGCCACTGTCGGGTTCCCAAATAACGGTAGGAGGGGTTCACATCGGCGTCGAGTCGACGATGAAGTACCTGGGACTCGTCCTCGACAGCCGGTGGAACTTTGTCGAGCACTTCCGACGTTTGGCTCCCAGACTGCAGCGGGCCGGGGCTGCTTTGAAGCGGCTCTTGCCCAATCTGGGGGGCCCAAACGCCTCCTGCCGGAGGCTCTACGCGGGGGTCGTGCGGTTCATGGCCCTTTACGGGGCACCGGTGTGGGCGGGTTCGCTAAGGCTCCGGCCAGCCCGCCGGTTGAAAGCGTCCCAAAGGGTCATGGCCATCCGGATGGTACGGGGATACCGCACGGTCTCCTGCGAGGCGGCGAGCCTCCTTGCCGGATTGCCGCCGTGGGATCTGGAGGCAAAGGTCCTCGCGCACGTTTGGGAGTGGCGCGAGGAGGCGAAACGCCGGGGCGTAACTCCGCTGCCGCGAGAAATCGCGGCACAGCGGACAGAGCTCCGGCGGGATCTCATGGCGGCATGGAGAGTGCGACTGTCGCAACCCAGCGCAGGGCACGCCACAATTGCGGCGGTAAGACCCCTCTTTGAGGAGTGGCTTGAGAGGCGCCACGGCGTCCTCACCTTCCGCCTGACGCAGGTCCTCACCGGACATGGCTGTTTCGGGAGGTTCCTGTTTCGGATAAGGCGGGAGGAAACGCCCGGGTGTTATCATTGCGTGGATCGACCGGAGGACACGGTGGAGCATACGGTGGAGGTCTGCCCGGCTTGGGCGGAGCACCGCCGTGTCCTCGTGGCGGCGATCGGCGGCGGCGACCTCTCGCGTCCGGCCCTGGTTCAGGCCATGGTACGGAGCGAGAGGGAATGGGAAGCCGTCACCTCCTTCTGCGAAGCAGTAATGCTCGCGAAGGAGGAGGCGGAGCGCGAGAGGGAGAGGCAATCTCTGCGCCCTCGCGCCCCTAGCCGCCGCAGGAGGAGGAGACACCCTGGGCGTCGGGAGTCGATTGCCGACTCCCGGCCACCGTAGGCGCGGGCTTGCGGACGGCGAGCAATGGGCAGCTCGCCGTCCGGTAAGGACCAGGCCCGGGTCGACGGCGCGTCGTGTTCCACGCGCGCCTCAAAGAGATGTCAGCACCATTGACGGGGTCCGATAGGACCGATGCCTGCCGGGGCTGCGGATTGTTCGAAAGAGTTACCGTGACCCTGGCGCACAGGCAACTGAAGGAACACGGGTGGGTTTTAGTCAGTAAGAGTCTGACACGCCCTTCCGCTCCGCCCAGAGCGGGAGACGTCATTTGATGATTTCCCACCCAAAAAAAAAAAAAAAAAAGGATCTCATGCATAGCACTTGTAACCACTATACTGACCTAAATATGCTAAATGGCGTATTCCGTCTCTTATTGCGTTCCTTTTGTTCTTATTGTTCATGCGACTATCTGGCTCGGAAGCAAATACTAGAAAAGACGGAATAAAACAAGTGCAAATTAAACCAGCTGTAACTTATCCCTTTTGTTTCCCTCTCAGTGGGATACAAAAACCCATAACTTAATTCAATTCATGAACATATTGACGATATCCAATCAGATTAACGATGCACTCAGTTATCGGCCAGGCCACGGACGAAACATTCATAGTCCGCTGAACGCTTTTCGCTTACGAATTGAATCAGTTAAAAAATGATCTCAAGTGGATACGTGTGATAATGAAATCACGTCAAATACGACCATGGGCTCAGTCGCGTCAGTGGCTTTGTTTCACGTTATATATATGACGGAGGAGGCATGTGTCTCTCGTTATCATCAGCCATATTTTAACTACTGTGGGCGTACTATGGGAAGTTTTAGATAATTATTGCGCAATAGAAAAACCGTAAACCAAAAAGGTATTTACAAGGCAGATGTGAGTGGAAACGCTGGGAGGGGACGCCCTAGGAAGACATATAGTGACCTTATTGGTGATGTTCTTCAGAAAGGTCAGGTGCGTAGTACTCGCAACCGGCGTGCGTATATGACCAGATGTATGAACGTAAACGAGGCAAAAGGAGTATGTAAGGATCGTAGCAGGTGGCGTTCTGTAGTTTCTGCCTACCCCCATAGGAAGAAGGCGTGAGTTTATGTATGTATGTATGCAGAAAAACCGTTTGCAAAATCAAAATAATTTACGATCAAATTAATCACACTAGTGAATCACCCATTGTAGGTACACGACACAACTATACGGAACGCGCGACAGTTTCTAAACGTGTTCACTGCTTAGCCGCTAACAACAAACTCTGCTTTAACTCTGGTCAAGCGTTATGTTATAGATTCTGGCAAGCCCCACCTGGTGGCGCTGACATCCCGATTAGTCAAACGATTGATTTAACGTAATTCCGTCATATATTTTATTTTTTATTTCTCATTTGTTTTGTTTTATGCAAGGGTATTTTTTATTAATTCAGCTTCTCAATTGACTATAATCTTGTTGATTGGTTTGCTACTCATAAAGGCTCCTACAAACAGGCGCGACATGCGACTTGAATCGCGCGCTACTCAAAGGCACCGCTCGTCGCGCGACGAGCGGCGCCTTTGTGTCGCGCCGTCACGTCGCGCCTGTCTGCGGGGGCCTTTAAGGTACAACTTTCCGCGATGCGTCAAACATTGAGGCACGTTCGCATCGCTGGTGATGTGCCTCGACCCTAAAATATTTTTTATCGCAAAAAGCGGTATGTATTGCCAAATAAAACTGTATCATAATAATCATTGTTCAGCTGTAACAAAGTTTTTAATTATAATATTATTCATATTTCGTCTCATTATTTCATTATTAACATTTTTCCTGTATCTGGAGAAGGGCATTGTTAGCTGCGCTACAGTTTATACTTTTGCAGCTATCACCGTTTTACTTTTTGTACCTATTCGTGTGTCTATTGTTCAAAAATATTTTTTTATTATTATTATTTTATCATTTATTTCAGGCGACACAGGCCCATTGAAAAATACTTTAACCTAAACATACATATTTTCCTAAAAAAAACTTGTGTTAGTGAAAAGGCTTAAGACTATGTTAGTAGTGCTTCACTTTGTACTAACTTGACTTTGTGCTGTCCAGTGGAACTTGTCCGCTGAAGCGACGGAACACCACATCCTGCGGCCAAAAGTGTTTTTCCATGACGAGCGGCAGATAACAGTTCGGTACACGAACAATAACTGTTATTAGTTATTACATTGCTTAATCAGATACTCAATGTGAATTAAGTAGGTAACCTTTGGAGACACGTTAGCCAATACCCCATTTCCTTGTAGTATTTTGGGAAAACTACTTATTAAGCGCAAAAACATTAAGCCTTTAATACATATTATTTGTTATATGTATAATTTGTGGTAACTTGATGTGGTGGCGACTGTACTTAGGTACAGTCGACACCACATCAAGTTACCACAGACTGTCAGATTTTCTCATTTGACTTTGAACTTAACCATCAACATTTTAAGATTTAAAATCGTTTGGAGAAATTTGACAGTCTCGTGTAGCTTGATGTTCTGGCGACTGTACATTTATTTAAAACACTTAATAATTATTTAGACTTACTAAACAGGAAAATCGCAATTACAAATAAACGAAGCAGAAAAGTAAGAATGAATTTCGGAAGAATTCATTTCCTAAATTAGGTAGGTCTTTCCGAAAGACGAGTGTATCTGTCACATTAGTTTAATGTACCGTTTACAAAAACGACGGATGGCAATTACTCAGCCAAGTCGCACGGAAAATAATTATCCGTAGACCAAGATGGCCGCCAGGAAATTAAAAATTATTCTGAACCCACTAAATTATTACTGAGTCTGTTAATCCTTTGCTTCTTAAAAATGTACCTATTTGTTGATTAATTATTTTACGGTTTTGGGTAAATTGGCTTTTAAGAAGATTTCTTCTTGTCGTTTAAAATGATCAAAGAAGTTTTTATTCGCAGAATTTGGATTGTATTATTTGACATTATGATTAACTCATAATCTGATTCTAAATATAGATCAAAGGTAAGATTTATAATATTAACAAAGATATTTCATGGATGAAAACATTGTTACAAGCCTTAGTAAAATCAAATATGCTTTAATCGTTTTAATCACATAATAGAGAGGATGAATGAAAGGCGATTAACAAAAGGGATTTATAGCACAAAATGTTAACGGCCTTCTAGAAGGACATACTTGTACTTACTGACCTTATTTGGGATGTCTTTCAAAAGGACAGCAGTATTATGCTCGCGGCCGACATGTGAGATGTGTGTGAAAAGATGCATGAGATTAAAAAAAAGATTGCGTAAGGCACGTGGTGTATTTTCTTTCAATTTTCTGATCATATAAAGCCTTTATGCTATGTATAATGTTATACTTATACCCTGTAACAATTTATACAGTTACAGTACCTACTGTTTATAGTTTCCGAAATATTTCTTGTACGTAATCTTATCCAGTCCTTCTGAGGAGTGAGGAGTGTCTTGTACGTAGTAGAGAACACCTCACGTGTTCTCTATTAGGTACAAAGCTGGCCAGATTAAGCAAATAATGTTTTATTTTTCTGTTGGATGCTCTTTTAACTTTTGCCTGATTGTAACCCATACAATTTATAGCCAAGATGCATGTCCAAGCGCTATACATTATCACTTCATGGTCAACTAACAAAAGACAATAAATAATACCGGAGTATGGGGCGTGTGTGTCACGCAAACAGAGTCGTCTGCGTACCTCTAGAAAAACAAAAGATAGTTCAATTGCTGCCTGGTTATGTATGAATATTGTTTTTTAACATTTTATACGCAGAAAAGAGTATATGGAGACCATTATCCCTGTTAAAGAGAAATACTTATTTTTCAGTAATTCTGCTGCCAGCTTTTGCGATTGATTCACAGAAAAACACAAGGCGTAATTTTAATGGAGGTGGATTTGAAAACCCCGAAAAATAAAAAAATAATTGCAACGACCATGGAATAGGTGATTTTTTACGAGTTATGTTAATATTATCCATACATTAATGTTCGCATAACTCGAAAAATTAGGGAATAGCTGATTTTTTATCTCATTGTAATAGATGTTCATGATGATGAGCACAATGAACCATTTTACAAGCTTTTATTTAACTTGCAATGTTTGTATGTATGTATGTTTGTTCGGGCCAAATCTTGCAAGCTGAATTAAAAGCACTTCCTCTTGTCCTACGGAGTAGAAAGTTCACACGTTGATTCTGTTTCGAGGACAATGCATTTTTATGATGCATGACCAGATTCTACACACAGGATTAGCTCCAGACGAAGGAACTCCTTAACGGTCAACGGTACAGACATGAAAATTTAATATACCTACGTATTTAATTACAGTAGTTCCTTCTAAAGTCCACCATGACCTGGCTGCTCCACCCAGGTTTGACTCCAGTTGAGGGAACTCCTCAACGGTCAATAGCAGAGACACAAAATTTTATATACACATACAATTATGATAGCTCGTTCTAAAGTTTACCATGATCTGGCTGGTGCACCCAGGATTGGCTTCATACGAGAGATCTCCTCAGCGGTACTCATTAAATTATGATGATAGTCCGTTCTAAAGTATAGCATGACTTGGATAGCGCAACTCGGATGGCTTCATACCATGACTTGTGTAAAGGCGTGTTTGGGTTCGTTGGATATGGCTTTACAACTACCTTTCAAGAGAAGGTAATAGAACGGATATTTAAACAAACTCTAATGCTAAAAAATACAAAATAAAATGTAAGTAAAAACCTTTTTAAAAACAAGCTTTTAATGAACTAAAAAGTACTAAATAAAACTTACGTTAACATAGAACTTTAGTATTTTCTTAAAAGCTTGAGGCGTGAACGTCCTTCTTACACTTTAAGATAAACCGCAAGCTTTTAAGAAAATATTAAAGTTCTATGTTAACGTAAGTTTTATTTAGTACTTTTTAGTTCATTAAAAGCTTGTTTTTAAAAAGGTTTTTACTTAAAAAAGTTCTGGTTTAACACTATTTAAATTACACCTTGTATGTAACAACAATCACATCACCAATGAAATTATTTGATAACAGATTATTAAATCTGTCAGACAATTATGTCTTTCAGCGGGGAATGAAGCATAGCAAAGCAAATACCATCTCCTGCTGCTACCGACCCTACCAAAATTATCGCTTAGTCCATAATATAATATCACGCCTGTAATCCACGAAGGGTTAGACAGAGGTGCACTTCTAGTACACCCACATTTCGCCAATTATTTTTAAGTCCCATGTAAAAGGGGGCGAGCCTATCGCCATCAACCGAGCACAAATCCAAACTCCGGGCTGCTATTGTAAAATGCCTAATGGAAAAAAACCAATAACACTTGCCCGACCTGGGAATCAAACCCAGGACCTCATGGTCAGCAGTATCTTGCAACCACTAGATTACCTACTAGAACAACAATGCAGTCAGTCATTCCTTTACTCCAGTTTCCACGATATCCGTGGGAATAGCGAGACTTGCTTATCCTTGACCGGTTACCACACGGACATGAAAATACCAAGATGTAATGAAAGTTTCAGCTTGTTACAAACTCATCTAGTGCTCACATGATTCATTAATACTAACACATAACCTTCGCACAGATAACTTGTGAGCCCAGCTTAAGATAAAATAAGTAATTTCAGAATAAACTACCTAATTTCGTATATTATTTTGTTGAAAAACAACTGACCAACTGAAACTTCTTTTTAAATTACTTGCTGGCAATAAATTGCAAACCTATTTAAAAAAAATTGTGTTCAAAAATATCAATGCTCAAAGAGACTTCCTATATTTTGCAAATTACTTACGTCAACAGAATAAGAAATTTGCCCGAAAAATAAATACAGAGTGGAATAAAGAGCCCGGTTCCATAACAAATATGACATATTTCCCAATATTATCGTTAGAGGCAAAAAGCCTACACCAAAATACTCTTTTTATCATAAACCCAGACGATACCAGGAATCGGCAAGAAAAAATAGGACTCAATCCAATTATTGGTTTTCAGGATCTGCTGGGTTTTATTTAATAAAACTTGCTTCGCCCGACAAACTATATGGGACAGTTTTATTTGTGAACTACGCACATAGAACATCTAGTATGTTATAGTTTCTAGGTCTTTGTACCGGTACTTAAGTTAACTAGTTCTGGCTGAGCTTAGGCCTTGAAGTCTAGCAAGAAAAGCTGTTATTTTAGCGGTTAACTTACATAAGTACACCGCCAAAATAACAGATTTTATTTCTAGACTAACATACCAAACCACACAACCACCAACATACTCGTGCACAGGTATTACGTTGGTATTATCAAGCAAGTATAAGTCGAAGTCAAATAATTTAATTAAGTGCGACCAACCAGTCATAATTACCACACAAACGCTCGTACTTGATCATGGTGTTATAACAAATTTTCCTTGAGATATTTTAAACACACAGATATCTATTATCACACAGTATGGATTTCAAAAAAATAAAAGTACTTCTCAGTTACTGGCAACTTTTTCAGATGAAATAAATAAGCATTTAGATAATAGAAACCATGTTTTAGCTGTTATGGTTGATTTTAGCAAAGCATTTGATACATTGAATTTTGAAACATTGTACCAAAAAATGGAACAAAATGGTATACAGGGACCAATGTTGGAACTGCTCAAAAATTATCACACAAATAGATATAATGCTGTAAGCATAGCTGGGGAGCAAAGTGACCAAATACGAACACAATTTGGCACGGCCCAAGGTTCGGTATTGGGACCGACAGAATATCTATTGTACGTAAATGATATGTGTAATATATTCCAACATGTCTCGGTGTACCAATTTGCCGATGATACGTGTTTGATCGCTGCTCATAAAGACATTATCAAGGCGCAAAGTATGATGCAGGAAGATTTTGATACATTGTGCAAATGGGCTCATGATCTAGGTTTATCAATTAACTATAACAAAACTAAATTAATGTACATACACTCGCCTTACAAAAAAGCTGTTTCGCTGCCGATGATCGTCGCCCATGAGCACAGTTGCATGCATCTAAACAATAACGCGTGTACATGTAAGCAGCTCGAAATCGTGAAAGAACACACCTACCTTGGCCTAAAAATAGATCATAAGTTTAATTGGGGATCACATGTTAACCTAATATGCAACAAGCTAAGAGCTATTTTGTCAAAACTATGTGTGCTCAAACATAAAGTGCCATATAGAACACTGAGACTTATGTATATGTCTTTAGCTGATTCTGTCATCAGTTATGGCTTATCTAGCTATGGAAGAACGTATAAAACGTATCTAAAAGATATATATAATTTGCAGATTAGAATTTTAAAAACAATTGTTCCTTTAAAAGTCAAACTCATGAACAAAGATAATTACCACAACTTGTTTCATTATTGTAAGGTTTTGAGTATATTTGATAAGAGAGATTTAGCAATTGTAACTCAGTACAGTAGTGACATGTGTAAATTGAATAGGGCAAAAAGATTAATCACATTACGTAAACTAGACTACCTCCCGACCTTTGAAATACCAAAATGTCATAACGATTATGGTGAGAGAGTATGGAATGTCAGTCTCGCCCGAATACTAAACAAGTTGCCAAAACACATAGTTTGTAAACTGGAAAACAAAAATAAAAGGCAGACCTATAACATATTCAAGCGACATTTAATGAATTTTAAGCAAATAGCAACTCCTTAGCTGTAAAATCTTTTCTATTTTTGTTTAAGATTAAGTTAAGAATATCTTGTGGTTTGTATCTAAGTTTCAATTTTATTTAAAAAAAAACTTTATTTTTTCTTTTTGGCTCAAATGACGTCTTCTCTCCATAATAACGTCCTTTTGTATTGATTCCACTCAGAAGTATGGCAGAAATTTGACTGAATTGTCCTCAAACTCCTAGCAGAAATAGGAATACGACTTGACAGTAGATTTTCATCTTTTGACCGAAATGTATAAACTATTCCCTTTTCAAATGACGAAAATTACTAAAAAGTATCCATAGGAGTTACAAAAAATATAGGTAAATAAATAAATGTGTGTGTGTGACACACATTTATTTACCTTAAAATTAAAATAATTTTATTTTCACGTTTAATAAAACGTAACTTCAATCGTCTATCTCAATAATCCAAAATTGTAACAGTAACGTCAGAAGCACTAAGTAACCTTTACGTCATTATACCGTAGGGGACCGGACTAGATTTGTGACGTGGCAATGCCCCGGGTCCAGCCCGGACGTGCCTGGCGCCAGGTGTACTGGTGGTCGCCGGAACTGACGTCTCTGCGCGAGGCGTGCGTTGCCGCGCGACGCTTGTACACCAGGCACCGCAGGCTCCGTATCCGCCCTTCGGATACGGAAGCCATTCAGGCGGAGCTGTACGAGGGTTACAGAGCGGCGAAGACCGCCCTCCGAGCGGAGATCCTGCGGGCCAGGGGACTGGCCCGTGAGGAGTCGCTGGGGACTCTGAACAGGGACCCGTGGGGACGCCCATATAAGGTGGTGCGGGAGAAACTCCGCCCATGGGCTCCCTCGCTGACGCAGAGTCTCCGGCCCCAGCTCGTGGAGGGCGTGGTGAGCGCTTTGTTCCCTTCGCGGGGGGAGCATACTCCCCCGCCCATGGCTCCGCCTCCTGCGGTGCCAACTGCGGACCACATGACCGACGATGACGACGTTGCTCCTGAGGTGACCGAGGTAGAGTTGAGAGCGGCGGTACGTAGGCTGAGTGCCAAAAATACCGCCCCAGGACCCGACGGCTTACCGGGAAAAGCCTGGGTCCTGGCCTCGGAGGCTCTCGGGCCTCGACTAAGAGGGCTCCTAAGCGCATGCTTGGAGGAGGGCCAGTTCCCACTTCGTTGGAAGACGGGGAAACTGGTCCTCATTAAGAAACCGGGGCGCCCGGCGGACTCTCCGTCCGCTTACCGGCCCATCGTGCTGCTCGACGAGGTGGGCAAGCTCTTTGAAAGAGTCATTGCAGACCGCCTCGTCGGGCAGCTGGTGCGGGTGGGGCCGGATTTGGCGGAGAGCCAGTTTGGTTTCCGCAGGGGGCGCTCCACGGTGGATGCCATCATGCGCGTGCGAGCCCTCACGACGGGGGATGCTGTGGCCCGGGGTGGTGTCGTCTTGGCGGTGTCTCTAGACATCGCCAATGCCTTCAATACCCTGCCCTGGAGTTGCATCAGGGAGGCATTCCGGTATCACCGCATGCCGACCTATCTCTGTCGTGTAGTCGAGGCCTATTTGGCGGATAGAGCAGTTATCTACCCCGGTCACCAGGGAGAATGGAACCGGCGAGAGATGTCGTGCGGTGTCCCACAGGGATCGGTCTTGGGGCCGCATCTGTGGGACATCGGGTACGACTGGGTGCTGCGCGCCGACCTCCCTAGTGGCGTCAGCGTGGTGTGCTACGCTGACAACACGCTGGTCCTGGCGCAGGGGAGGTCGCACCAGGCGGCGGCCGAACTGATGACACGCGGGGTTGCGACAGTCGTCGAGAGGATCCGGCAATTGGGACTCGAGGTGGCCTTGCACAAGTCCGAGGCCATGTGTTTTCATGGTCCTCGGAACGCGCCACTGTCGGGTTCCGAAATAACGGTAGGAGGGGTTCACATCGGCGTCAAGTCGACGATGAGGTACCTGGGACTCGTCCTCGACAGCCGGTGGAACTTCGTGGAGCATTTCCGACGTTTGGCTCCCAGACTGCAGCGGGCCGGGGCTGCTTTGAAGCGGCTCTTGCCCAACCTAGGGGGGGCCAAACGCCTCCTGCCGGAGGCTCTACGCGGGGGTCGTGCGGTCCATGGCCCTTTACGGGGCACCGGTGTGGGCGCGTTCATTGAGGCTCCGGCCAGCTCGCCGGTTGAACGCGTCCCAAAGGGTCATGGCCATCCGGATGGTACGGGGATACCGCACGGTCTCCTGCGAGGCGGCGAGCCTCCTTGCCGGATTACCGCCGTGGGATCTGGAGGCAAAGGTCCTCGCGCACGTTTGGGAGTGGCGCGAGGAGGCGAAACGTCGGGGCGTAACTCCGCTGCCGCGAGAAATCGCGGCACAGCGGACAGAGCTCCGGCGGGATCTCATGGCGGCATGGAGAGTGCGACTGTCGCAACCCAGCGCAGGGCACGCCACAATTGCGGCGGTAAGACCCCTCTTTGAGGAGTGGCTTGAGAGACGCCACGGCGTCCTCACCTTCCGCCTGACGCAGGTTCTCACCGGACATGGCTGTTTCGGGAGGTTCCTGTTTCGGATAAGGCGGGAGGAAACGCCCGGGTGTTACCATTGTGTGGATCGACCGGAGGACACGGTGGAGCATACGGTGGAGGTCTGCCCGGCTTGGGCGGAGCACCGCCGTGTCCTCGTGGCGGCGATCGGCGGCGGCGACCTCTCGCGTCCGGCCCTGGTTCAGGCCATGGTACGGAGCGAGAGGGAATGGGAAGCCGTCACCTCCTTCTGCGAAGCAGTAATGCTCGCGAAGGAGGAGGCGGAGCGCGAAAGGGAGAGGCAATCTCTGCGCCCTCGCGCCCCTAGCCGCCGCAGGAGGAGGAGACACCCTGGGCGTCGGGAGTCGATTGCCGACTCCCGGCCACCGTAGGCGCGGGTTTGCGGACGGCGAGTAATGGGCAGCTCGCCGTCCGGTAAGGACCAAGCCCGGGTCGACGGCGCGTCGTGTTCCACGCGCGCCTCAAAGAGATGTCAGCACCATTGACGGGGTCCGATAGGACCGATGCCTGCCGGGGTCGCGGATTGTTCGAAAGAGTTACCGTGGCCCTGGCGCACAGGCAACTGAAGGAACATGGGTGGGTTTTAGTCAGTAAGAGTCTGACACGCCCTTCCGCTCCGCCCAGAGCGGGAGACGTCATTTGATGATTTCCCACCCAAAAAAAAAAAAAAAAAAAAAGGGGACCGGACTGCTTCTCCTTTACACAAGTTTTCATAACCTAGCTAGGAGAGAAGTGCTCACCCACACCTTTAGAGATATAGTACTTATCTTCTAAAACTCTATTTTTTAACGTGTACAACAATTAATTTTGAGTAAATAAACATTATTATTATTTTAAGACGTTACTTTTTTTGTGCTTAAATAAACCCAATTTTCGTGCTGCATAATTGAATAGTACCTACCTTGCAGCATTGCAGGCTTGCAGGCACGAACCCAAATTAGTTTAGTTAGAGCACTAGTAGTTTTTGCCGCCATGTTGGGTGAACAAGACGGCTAAGTTGTCTTTTGTTCGTCAAGTGTTAGCCACGGATTTTCGAGCACACGGCTGCCATTGTCTTGTGAAAGGAGTCCCGGCTCTCGCTTTGACGCTTTAAATCTATGGAAGATGCGAAATAGATGTGGAATAAAATGTTTTAATATAAACACCGTGTTCATTTTATATTAAAAAAAACATATGTTCAATCTAAATTCAAACGACAAGCTGTTTCGTCCATAATTCGGTAAGTTTTTTTCAGGTATTATTTTTTATATTTTTTCATTTATAGATGTAGTTATTTAAAGCAACTAATTTCAATGTTTTGGTTTTCCAAGCCTAGATATTAATTTTAAATAAATTATCTAAATCCTTTTTGAAAAGTAGGTTGAAGAGTTCGATATCTTTGCCACGTATAGGTAACACAATAATAAAATCCAAAATTTGTATTTTTTTTTTTGTTTAATTATTTTTTCGTTTTTTTTTATCTATTCTATTCTACTTCAAGCATGACACTTGACAGTTGGTTGATGGACTCATGACATTAGAGGTAGAAATGATCGACTTAATCGAACATTTACTTATTACTTCAATCTATGATCAATAAAATTATGAAATTATTAACTCGATTTCAGTTACTTGATTATAGTTACTAATCCTGTGTTAGTAATCTGTCCTTACTAACGATTAGAAATGCGAGTTTAGTGGTCTTGTCGAGGGAAGACGGATAGTATTTACTATCTACCACCATATCACCACCGCCATATCTACTATGTACCATTTTCGTATGCTGCACTGGTTGACGTCATCACGCCAACGCCGGCGGTCGCTGAAAACCAGCGCTGGGGCTCTGTCTCGCATACGGTCATAGCATTATGCTGAGCGATTGCCGATTTGCGTGGATGTGACGCATATTTTCCCCCAACTCATTCTTTTTTGTATTTGTGTGGTTTTCTCTGCGTCATGTTTACCGCAAATAAACGTATTTTCTTTCTTTCTTTCTTTATTTGGTGCACGACTGTGAATGATTTCTTTCTAAACTTTATCAAACCAATCAACAAGTAGCAGTTATATTTGCAAGTTTCCAACACAATTAGTAGTTACAAAATAGTTTGAATGATTTTATAATGATAAGAGAATATAAGATTACATATTTATTTTACAAATATGGGTACAAAACACGGTGCCAAAAATATAATTGGCAACAGCCATATTTTACCAGAAGGCATGCAAAAATACGAAAAGTACACTAAAGATGCTAAGTACATAATAATAAAGATAAACAATGTCAATATAAAGATTGACTAACTATAATTACAATTTAATTATGAAGTACTTCAATAGTTATTTATATTATACTCAATTATTCTGCAGTCAACTTATTTCGTATTGGAATTAAATTAAAATTAAATTATAATTAAACGTCATATTTTTCAAATTTCTAGTCATTATAAAAAGTAATCGAGCAATTTCTTTCTCCATTAAAAATTCCATCACACTATAATACGCTTTGTCTACTAAAAAATGTCGAAGTTTTATTTTTTAATAACGTCTAGTTTAATTTTTTCTAACTCCTCGGTAATTTATTATGATTATTGTTTATAGTGAATGGGTTTTCTCTAAGCCATCGGTATATTGATAAACGATCATTCAGGCTCCGGGATTTAGATTTTTGTGTTTGATTTTCAACGCTTGATTTGAATCGATTCAAAGACCGATATTTTTCCGCATAACTGCATTATAGTTATACTCATCCCTAAAGTTGACAGTTGTATATGGCTTGATTTTTTTATCATGGGAGGCACCGAAAATAAATCCTAATCTACTTTTTAACGTCATTAGAAGGACAAATGAAAGTCAAGTGGTTTCATGTGTCTACGGTTGTTCACGAAGTCGGCGCGACCAATACACACTTGTAGCCGAGCTGCCTAGGTATGCTAAATATAATAAAAATTGTGTAGCTATGTGTGTGCGGATATTTAATAATTTACCGAAGATATTAAAAGTATTGAATTGTAGACTATTTAAAATTAAATTGTATAACTGGTTGAATGAAAATAATGTATATAGTATTAAGGAGTTTCGAGAACACTAACGTTGACAGCACAATTTTGCATGCTTTAATTATAAGCAAAATATGAATGATCCCATTTTGTATTGTAACATCTTTTTATACGGTGTTTTAAGCAAATAAATATTATTATTATTAAATAAAGTCCATCTTATAATTTTAAGCGCAAAAAATCGGAAAATAAGGTTAAGAAAATTAAAAGGTCGAAATGGTTTTGGAATCAGCTTAGGACATTTTTTCTTTACATACCTAATTTCTTTTTTGGTCTTGGATCTTGACACTTTGTGAATGAAAGTAATGACATAGGAATCGCTATAGCAAAATTTTTATCCGTCACTAATTCTTATTATGCCCATTTCGTACAATCATGTCAAATTAATCATAAAAAAGCATAAACGTAATCAAGTTACAACTAGAAAATTATCACCGCAAATGTATTAAATTCACCACAATTTTCATACCACAATCCGTTAACTCCAGTAACACAAACGAGCTTCCACTTGAAGCATCCCTTTAATCTTATACCACGACCTTTGTAATAGTTAATGCATTTCATAACAACGTTAACAACACTGATATCAGGTTCAGAAAAACGGAATCACTTTACATTTTACTGCCATCGTAATCTTACGAATAAAAGTGTTACGACCTCCGAGGGGTTCTACCCTCCAAATGGAGGACTCGGGAGGCCAAACGACGGCTTTTTGTCATCTGACAATACCACAAATTGCGCAGTTTTGTACGCACACTGCCAATATACTAGTTTTTTAGTGCGGGGTTTTGTGTTAATAAATCAAACGTTGTATTATGAAAGTAACGACTTTTGTAGTCAGTAAAGGGGATAACTCTAGCCAGATATTTATTAAGGTATTGACAAACATTGTACATAAGAACGTCATTATATTCAATCATATTCGAAAATCTTCATGAATATTTCGAGTTTCGTTGTTGTGCACAGAATATTGTAAAGTCTAGATTGTGTCCCTGATTTTTTAAAGAACTTCCATAAACTCCCACGTGATAATAAGACTTAGTGTAAACTTCGATCCATCTCTCAGAAATAAAACTTTCCGACCTAATTCTTTAAAAAAGTAAATTAGAAAAGGCGGGCCTCTGTTTACCCCAAAGAACCTTAAGAATTTCATTAACATGAATATTATATTTAAACCACCGAGTAGTACATACGCATTTAATTCAGGTGCCTATTTAAATAATTACACGAGCGGTTATTACGTAATTGTTCTCGGCTCAAAACAAGCCTATTTATAGCCTTTGTTGGAGCGGAAAAGCTGTGAAAATATGTGCTACAAAATTCATAGTACGTGAACCTAAAACATGATCTAATTTGGGAGCAGTTGGAGACAAATATGAATTGTGAATGTTCCGGTCGCCACCCGTGTTACACTAGCAACTCACAGCGCTCTTGTTTCTATAGAGTATGACTGGTAAAACGGAGTCCGGTGGAATGGTCCAACTGCTCTGTCCAACTAGTTGGACCATGGGTCTTTACTAGGGGCAGTTGTCCAACTTTAAAAATAGTTGGACCACAGCACAGAAAATACATTTAGTATAACATTCATTTCCCATAATTTTCAATTTGTATAATGCTCTTTTTATATAACGTTCAGTTGACCTAATTTTCATATTTACTAATTTTCAGCCAAAAACTGTAATGAATAAGTAACTATCTAGAAACATCATACTGTTATAACCTCATCTAATCCAAATGTTTCACCAACAATAAAGGGGATCTGGCGCTCGGCGGCCGCTGCCGCGGCACGCTCGCTACGCTCGCTGGCCTTCGCGGGTTAATGGCCACTGTTCTAACCTAACCTAACCGTAAACCTGTAAATACCATACACACATAAAGATGCAGTTGAGGTTTTTAGAGTAGGCAAGTTATTTTTTAAATGAATTGGACCACGGAACTCTCAAAAGGTGCTGTGGTCCAACTATCTAGACAGAGCAGTTGGACCACTGCCCCGGACCTGTAAAACGAGGGACTTACTCAAGAACATTACAATTTATGCTCACAATATGACAAGTATAAATAGAAAAATGTGTGTAATCCCAAGGAAAAACTTGATGAAATTATTATTATCATAGGCTTACAAATTGTATGAGTACAAGTATCCTCAATAACGCATTTTACTAGATAATTAGGGCCTGTTTGGAACGACACTCAAATACTGAATATCCTTCTTTAATATGTCCCTCGTTTTAGCCATTCAGACTGTAAAACGAATTCAAAACAGCGTGTACTACTGTTGTCACTGCCCGCACGTATTGAAAATGCCGTTACGTTGAACTTGCTCTTTTTATTGGACGTTTCAGAGTTTTTAGCTTAGATTTAATATGGTTAAACTGTCGTAAAGGGAGGCTTTGTTTGTTAGGAGCGCTCGGAAAAACACCAAACCCAATATTGGCTTGAAACTTTCAGTATTGGTCGAAGTCCTACCTTTAAAGCGTATTTTTGTCCTAGTGATGAAGTCGACTGAACAAGTATACAAGTATTTCAAAGGATTTTTTTTACAAAAAGTAATTCTAGAAAGTATACAAAAATTACAACCAGTCTTTTCATGACTACCTTAGAAAAGCTTAGAAACCTTGACATTAATAATTTCATACCTGTATAATATTTATTATATATAATTATTTTTCTGGGAAAGTACCTACCCTTTATCCTATTCCTCGAATAAATAAATAATACCTAATTCTGGCAAAATTAACTAAATAGGTTTGGCGGGGTTTCCATGAAAACGAAGCAAATAAACAGAAGCTCAATTCTGATGATTTTATATTATGTAACATAACATCACGCCTGCAACCCCCACGCGTGAGGCAGGGGTGTACCCTATTGTACACCCACATTTCGCCACTTATGTTTCAGTCCCATGTAATAGGGGGCGAGCCTATTGCCTTCAACCGGGCACAGATCCAGACCCCGGGCTGCTACTGAGACATTCCTGGTGAAAAAATCCAATAACACTGCCCGACCCAGGAATCGAACCCATGACCACATGCTCAGCAGTAGCGCTTGCAAGCACTAGACTAACGAGGCAGTCATGATTTTATATTATTTTTATATTAATCGGTGGCAAATGTGGTTAACATACGCGAAGTCTAGTATTTTTGTTATATAGCGTACAGAATGAACCTGAAAAAAGCTTCTTTAGAATCAACTACCTACTAAATCGATTTCTAATATTATACTGTGGTTAAAAATTATTATTTAGAAAATCTTAAAATTCGAGAAAGGTAGGTACTTACCTAATTTGTTATTTTGATATGATTGCAACTGCCACTCAGCAAAAAATAAAGGCAGTTCCTCAATTTTTTTTTTTTTGGCACAGCTTATAATTAAGGATTAATTATTTTCAAAATATGATATCCTAGCCTAACTAAAACAATTAGCAAACTAAAATATGGCATCGGCTGTCGACTGGTAATGCACCCAAGAGACTGGCGGCATTGCCACGTTGTATGGCAATACTTAGCCTCTGACCAAGGTAGAGGCCAGCCCTTGGGTCACGGGAAGTGTCAACCAGTCGTTTTGAGATTTACTTGAACGTTCTAGCGTTCAACGAAACGTTCACGTTCCAGGAATTTAAAAATAATATTGTTTGACAAAAATTCTAAATGTTGTATTGTGCTTACAACTAAATATTCTAGTTGGTAAAGTATACCTAACTCTACCTCAATTCATCAGTTAACATCTTCAACGCTTGGCATTTGCCACACCACACGGCGCATGGCTCCATGCCTATTGTTGCAACTGTACTACACGCCGTTGTTTTCATCATAACGCTGTTGTCATAAAAATATCGGAAGAAAACTGATAGTTCACTTAAGCTAAGCGCATATTACAGCTGCATCGGGCCACAGACCATCGCATTTCAGTACAAAAAGTGCGGGGCGACCCGTCTTTAGTGTGCGATGGTTCATACAAAATGTACGAAAGTGGTGTAGAAGCATTTTTGTAATGTTGTACGGCCCGCCCAAATCTGCGTCAAGCTTTATGCTGCCACCTCCTGCATTTATAATATTTATGAATACAGAATTGTATGTTTTTAGTAAATGGGTAAAAAAAAAAGTACTATTTATACTTCTCTGCTTGACATTTGCAACACCGCGCTCTTTGTTGCAGCTGTTTAAATGTCAAATTACGGCCACTCAGCCAATGCCTGCCATTGCTATCTACTTCTGTAGCCGGCCTATTGTTGCGACCATTGTGTTGCTGAAAGCCTGTAACCGGAGGCTGTATAGTGAGAAAAGTAGGTAGTTAACGCTTTGGGAGATGCAGCCAGATATTCTAATATTATTTTTTCATTTTTAAGCATAAGAATCAGCATTGCCATAAAGCGTGGCAGTGCTGCCAGCCTTTTTGGCACTATTCCTGTTGATAGCGATAATAAAGATTTTTTTTATGTCCTAAGATTCTTTCCCCTCCTTTTTATTTGCCTACATGTACATATTATTGTTATTATTTTAAGACTGTTAGCTTATATACTCAGTGAATATTAAATTGTTTGAAAACAAAATCTGGTCAATAATTACATTCTTCTTAATGCTGGTGCCTGCACAGCTGTAGTATGTAGGCTCTGGGTCACACAAACTAAACACTATATCACAAAATAGATTGCTTGTAGATAAATTTAGTTGAGTTGTGGCATGCTTAAGCAAAGACATTCATTTGTAGCGGTATCTAAATCGCCACATGCGAGCTACACGTCACAATGACGTCACACAAGATCCTGCATCGCGCAAGCAGAGTTTACCGCGCAACTAGCATATATACAACATCCCGACATCAACCGTTGGGCAGTTGCCCACCAGACACGACACCCGTCTGGTCGGAGGGTCCTCACTTTTCTAAGGAGGTGTGAGTGAACTTTACACCCTGTTCTTCATACCTCTATACATTCATTCGTCTACCTTCCGCGAATAAAAAAACTCTAATATTATTCATGGTTTACTGGAAAGCGCCCCAGAAATAAAAAACCTAAGTAATAATTATATCTGCCGGTATGTAATAATAAACGAATACAGGACGACGATGACGCAATATCTACGTCAAATTCAAAGTAACTAGTTGTATTCAAGTTCAAAACTCGTTTAGAAAGTAATATATCATCACAAACTGCCACTATATTACCACTTTATCCCCACAATAATTGAAATAATTTGTATTGTGACATTGTTCTCAACTACGCGGAGACTTTCATCAAACGTTTACACAGCTTCCTGTATTGCCAACCGCACGTCAATGGGAACAGTTTCACCTTAAAAGCGACCTTATGTCGTTGCAGTAAGTTCGGCTTTTGAAGTACAAGTGTGATGGTTGTTGTGTTGTTAGCAGTACAACATAGTACATGCACATACTTGTGTAGCGACGAGCTTCCGGTTCCGGTTAGACTTCGAGTGTTGGCGGAACTGACAAGTTTGCTTAGCGCAGTGTTGCCAACATTAGCCCATTGTCATTAAAGTTGTGAAGTTGAGTGTTTTGCCGTATGAGTTAGTTAGGATAATAAATTATACCACATTCTAACAAAAAGTTATATCAGTACAGTATTCATAATGTTTTTTTCTGGTAAAACTGTTTAGATTACTTATCATTTTATCGGTCTCTATAGGCTTGATAAAAAAGAAATTACGACTCGGAACGGCCAGCTGCTAAATATGCTATGTCGGTACGCGTAGCTGGCGTAGACATCGGCTACGGCGTAGCAGCAACGTGTGTTCCTTTATCCTACTAAATCCTATTATAACTGATAAAACGATACACACGGTGAATTGTTGAGATCTTGTGGTCAATTGCGATCACTTGTTTTTTACATTACCTTTATTTATTTGCAAGATTAGATTTGATAATTATAAGCCGTATTATCGCTGAATAAAATAAAAAACCTACAACTGGTATTTTTTGCAAAGTATTCTATTCTATTCTATGTCAGTAGGCTCAATAGTCACTACTATAGAGCCCACTGACATAGAATAGAATAGAATACTCTAAACCACTCCCCTCTCTCCCCCCTCAACCCCTCTCTCTCTCTATGGTTTTTTGACATATTTGTCAAAAGAACCAAAATTTACACATTTTTACGCCAGGTGCTGCATAAAGCAAAAAATCTATGAAATACTTGTAAATTTGTCGGATTATCGCCTTTGACCTGTCGCTTGTCGGTTTTATTAAGTAGGCCCCTGGTTTAATAACATTTGTGATAAAATTTTGGACACCAATGAGCCAGTCAAGCAAAGTACTACAGTTGAGCCTTTTAAAACTATAAAAGCTAGGCTTTACTCTCACTACTACAAAGCATTACCCATTTCAGTTTATATTGTACATTATCTCTACTAGCCTGAAACACTAATCTATGAAATCGTAAAACTTCCACCCCGGGCCCATTTTGTAAAGCTTCCGGATTCCAAGGGAGATTCGGGATAACCTATTAAATTACACGTATCAAAACCTTTGGCATTAAATTATAAATAAAACCTTTGCGAAACAGCGGTGCAGAGATTAGAAGGTTCAAAATGAAAAGTTTGTATTATTATACAGGGCTGTTTTGTGGTAGAACTACAGTGTAAAAGGTTCTTTATTTTATTCAGCGATAATACGGCTTATAATAATCAAATCTAATCTAGCAAATAAATAAAGGTAATGTAAAAAACAAGTGATCGCAATTGACCACAAGATCTCAACAATTCACCGTGTGTATCGTTTTATCAGTTATAATAGGATTTAGTAGGATAAACACACACGTTGCTGCTACGCCGTAGCCGATGTCTACGCCAGCTACGTAAGCTACGATAACTGACTCGCTACGAATCCCGCTGTTTATAACACGCTTTTATTAGATTTGCTTATTTCTTTATAAAAAGAAACTGCCAGTTCATTTTTATGCCCTATGAGTATCTGATTTGACTTCTAGAAGTATTACATTTTGATGACGGTTCAATGAATAATTTTGCAATTATTTACAAGAATTTAATTGCTTACTTAGTTGCTTGCTTAGATTTTAACTCTATTGTGGATGCTGTGGTGTCCTATAAGTGAAAGAGTACACCTACTTAATACCTGATGTTGCCCTTAATTTATGTGTAATATATTGTGTATATCTTTTTTTGGAGATCCTAAATAAATAAATGATGGTAAATAACATCTTTTTCTGTAAATTAGTTAAAAATATATATTTATACGCCAAAAATAAATGATGTTTTAAGGACAATAAAGAATAGCAAACAAAAAAAATAAAATAAAAAAGATGAATAAGAAATTTAAAAATAATAATAATAATAAAATAATAATAAGTTAAAAAATTATTTATCTATCTATCTATCTCTATCTATATAAAATACGTGGGTGCATTGCCTTCAATCAAATATAGCCAATATAAAATACCAATTAAAAAACGAAATATCTCATAGGCCAAGCTTTTACCTATTTAAGATAGACTAAAAAGCCTACCGCCAAAATATACTAGCATTTCCGAAGATAAACTTAATGGATAGTTAATTATAAGACCTTTCTAATGTGCCTAGTAAATGTACTTACGTAAAATACGAGCTTTGGTATGGAGTTGCGGACACCGACCCGTATTACCTATTATTTTTGTGCCTAGCAACTAATTCGTATTACCTAGAATATGTTTTTCTCACGTAGTTAGTATAAACCTGTAATATTTTGTGCGTGTAGAAGTGGTTACACATAATGTTTTGCTGCTAAACATCGCATCAGGATTTAACGGACAGGCAAACTTTAAGGCCGCGTGCTATGAACACACAAGTTTCGCGGTTGCTCTGTTTCAATACAAGAATTTCGGGCTACATGGTTGGCTACTCTATTTTGATATTTATCCATATTAGTACTAACCCAGTCCATATTAGTTTCGACTTTATAATAAGGATGGGTGTAATTTTCATAAGCATGTATTTACTCGAACCTCTAATAATTCCCATTTTGGTTTCTTAAAAATATTATTGAACACTATGATTGCGCCTCTTTTTATGAACCTCAAATAATTCCTATTTTGGGATTCTAAAAATACTAAATACCGTAATAATAACGAATAATTGCGACCAACTTGGATGTAGCGCTTGCCGGCCAGTACCGTGGCACCGCTCGCTTCGCTCGCTCGGCTCGCGCGTGATTCGTCAAATCAAATCAAATCAATTCACAGTTCACAGTTCTAACCTAATCTAACCCATTTGTTTGGGTACCTAAGCTGAGTTACTGCGACCAACTGTGAGATAAGGCCAGAAACTTATAAAGAAGCTCAATGGTTAAAAACTGTCCATCATTAGAAGCGCAATAACTTTTTAGAAGATCAGTTACGTATTTTCCATTTTCATATATCAACCTCTCTCGTGGTTCTGAGAGCACGTTAACTGTCGCTCCCTTTACGCATATTAACAATTATTGTTGTTATGTGACGGTAGTTACGAAGCTTCTACTCTGAGAATATCGGTATTGCCCATTAATACGGTAGTATTAATGGGCAAACGTAGTGTGGGACGCCCGCCGGCCAGGAGGAGTGACCACTTGCGAAAGGCGACTGGCAGAGACTGGATGAGGAAAGCCGAAGATAGGGCTCAGTGGCGTTTACTAGGAGAGGCCTACGTCCAGCAGTGTAGGAATATAGGCTGATGAGGGAAGTATCGTAGAGACCGCAAATGGCAAATGTTCCATGTAAATCATAATCTTCAGTTAATATTATGACGACTTATTGGTAATTATCAGATACCCGGCGTGTGCTACTACGATAAAACATTGCATTAGGCACATTCGGTCCATGCATGAAGTAAATTTTCCATTTTTTTGTAGTCTAAAACCATCTTCTCATTATTGCCGTTTTAATGAAACCGGTTTGTGGCACATCGGTTGGATGGTTTTAAAGTCTATAACGGATGTAGGTAGAAACAATTTTTGTGTTTTATATATATATAGATTATTAACAGTTGCTAGTCAGTTCAAACTTTTACTTTAACATGACTTGAACTCCCTCGTTGGTCTAGTGGTCACAAACCTACTGCTGAGTATGATGTCCTGGGTTCGATTCCCGGTTCGGGCAAAGTGTTATTGGGTTTTTACATCTGGAATTTCTCAGTCCTGGCCTGGAGTCTGGATTTGTGCCCGGTTTATGGCAATAGGGTCGCCCCCTATTACATGGGACTTGAACATAACTGATGAAATGTGATTGTTGTAATGGGTGTCTCAAAAGTACGTACTTATAGGATGTGTTTTTTTCAATAGAATGCGAACGGATTGGAATTTCTTCGTAATTTTATTTTATTTTAAAATAAAGAAGAGACTTGTACTTACAATTTTATTTAACCAAATGACCGCCACAGGCATTTTTGCAAATGCCGATTCTTTTGCCGAAGCTTTTCATTACATTTTTACTCATTTCGCGGCTTATTTCACCAATAACTAGGCGAATATTGTGTTTCAAGTCGTCAAAGTTTTGTGGATCGTTGGCGTAGACCTTATCTTTGACGTAGCCCCAAAGAAATAAATCCAGTGGCGTCAGATCGCAAGACCTCGGTGGCCAATGACATCGCCTCTTCAAATTCTATACGTACTTTTGGGACACCCATTACTATAGATACACCTCTGTCTAACCCAGTGATACCCAAAGTGGTCTATATCAACCCCCAGGGGTCAACGACGACCTACAAGGGGTCCATGTGAGCGAAAAAATAATCGGGGGTCCATGACATGTAAGCGGCGGTCCACGAAGTGGATCTCATTTAAGCAGCACCCTAATTGCGTAACACATTATTTAATCACAATTTGAATCATTTATTGATCCAGAGCAATGATACCCAAAGTGGTCTATATCGACCGCCAGGGGTCGACGACAACCTAAAAGAGGTCTGCGAGAAAAATGTTTGCGGACCTCTAGTCTAATCCTTCCGGGTTATGTTATGGTATTTACTATCAGTTGCTAGTCAGTTCAACTGTAACGTGACTTCCTGTAAAACATGAAAGTAATGCCCTCCTTCTTTTGTCTTTTTCGTTTCTTTCTTTCTTTCTTTAATACTTCCAGACCGCAAGTCTACACGCAATGAGCTTATAAACTTTTACAACTTTAATAGAAAATTTCTTTCTCGGTATAAAGTGCTTTAATATGTGCACTAGAACTTTGTATTCTCGTTATACTAAGTTTAAACACTACTAAAAATGCTATAAGCATTTATGTTTCTTCTACATAAAGCCAGGTTATTTCATACATGTTTTTAATGTGAACTGGCCTATTATGACTTTTGTTAAAGAAACGACTGCTAATTACTCTAATTAATGCCATGAACACAGTTGTTTTAATGCGATTGAATCTAGCGACACATGACTGCAGCTTGAGAGTAATTAGTAGTATTTAGCGCTACTTTACATATTATATTGCACCCGTATTCTAAGTCGTGGACAATAAATTAGGTTTTCGACGTTTTTTTTAACTATTACGTCAGTGATGAAGAGTGGAGTCGGTGATTTTTGGCTACAAGCAAGGATGGATACAATCTATCTTACCGTTCATTGCAATGGTCAAATTCGACACTAGACAGCATGATTATTAAATAACATATCATAACATGCACTCCTGGTTTCCACGGAAGGTTATTCACAGGTGTACGTATAGGACGTTCCCTAGCCATTTGCATAAAATTTTAAGAAATAATATCGGATTGGCATAACGAAATTCAGCCTAATGAACATTACGTTTACGGATTATTACGCATAAATGTTTTCCGATATTTTTTACTGCCGCAAATTAACCTAACCAAACCTAACCATTGCATTATACCAAAGTATTATTATGCCACAGTGTCATTATGCTAATAAAATTTATGCGAAAACGGTTATGGCAAAATATATTAGTATAAAAAAAATATGCGAAAAGAAGGGATTCCCTTATGGTACGCCCAAATTCCGACATGTTTAGGTCCCATGTAACAGGGGGGCGAGCCTATTGCCATCAACCAGGCACAAGTCCATGCTCCGGGCTGCTACTGAGAAATTCCTTGGAAAAATGCAATAACACTTTCCCGACCTGGGTATCGAACCCAGGGCATCATCCTCAGAAGTAGCGCGTGCGACCACTTTACCAGCGAGGCAGTCGAGGCAGTAATTATTGAATGTTACTTAAAATGTCATGGTTTTCTTGTAGATTGCAGTAGTATTGTAGTAAGTATCTACTACATATTTACCTATATTATATGAAGGGTACAGGAAAAGAAGGGTCATTATCAGTATTTGTTTAACATTGAGTTGACAATGCTATCTAGTAGAAATTTCTTATAGCTTTCAGGCTAAAAAACAATAAAACGCAAAAAGAGAAAAAAATTGTTTGTATGGCTGTAGGAAAAAAGATCATGGACACCGCTGTTGTTTAAAAAAAGACCATTGTCTATGGACTCTGATCTTTTTTCTCGTTTTAAGATTGAGATTAATTGAATTAATTAATATATCAGATTAAGTGACAGGTACATACTGTAATTATTGTATTGCCTTCTTAATACAGTGTTAAAATATGTCAGAAAACATTTTAAAATAAATTGGTTTTTAAAGTTATTAAAGCTTTTTGATTTTTGCAAAAAATTATGACAATGATCCTTCTTTCCCTGTACCCTTCATATTAGGTCGGGCAAAAGTTCTTTCGTATATTATATACAAATTCAAGACTAAGAGCTCGTGTGGCACCCAAATATCGACCTTTTTTATATGCCCAGACTTTTTCAAACTCTTCAACTATGTCGTAACTACTAATATGCCGTTATTGCTCCACTTTTTCAAAAATGGCATTGAATTTATTCGTAACAGGGCAATCAGAGCGAGCTGCATCTATGACATCAAAATTACCGGACTGATAACGCTTGAACCCACTTTGTGCTACTCTTACTCATGGTATAATAATATACTTCGCCAGGTATAGCATTCCGAGACACAGTGGTCACGTGGGTGACACAAGCCTACGTCATCACCGCTGTGTTACTAGTAGTGTGTAATAATTACTCCCCAACCGCCTTTATTACCTGTGCGAATCCAATAAAACAATGAGGTTTTAACTAACAATTACGTTGGTATGTGTTTAAATTAAATTGTTTCGTTTGATTAGAAAAACGAAACGATGATTTTAATGCTTTATATCTATATGTCGTGGATAGATGGCGACACAGTAGAGCAGACAGCGCCATCTAACAATTCGATTCGTAAACGAATAATCATGTGATCGGAAACGCAAGCGAGCCCTACCGCTTGGACACGATCGTCGGTGGAGGGGATGCAGCGAGGACTGCCGGAGAGACCGAGTGTGGCGACAGTCTAGGGTGGACAGTCGAGCTCGGACAGTCTTGGCAAACGCTCCGTACCAACGCACGTGTTTGTTTCCGACGCACGTGTTTATTTCGTTCGCTAGTTTATTAAAGTTATTTTAAATTGGAATTATCTTTTCGTTCGAGTACCCACTACAGTGCCCACACCTAACTAAACTATATCGGATTGTGAAGAAGACCCGATGTTGCGCATCTCAGCCACCCATGATGCGACATATATAACGTATCAAGACACGTATTTCAAAGAGGAAATATTTAACTGATCCTCTACAAATGTATTGACTTTCTAATGTTGGTGACTTCTTTAAATTAATAAACCTCTAATATCTTTTGCAGTTCTAATGATGCTCACTTTTTCAAATAATGGAGCCTCTTTTTAACGTTCTGGCCTTTTCACATAGGTAGTTGGTCGTAGTAACTAAGCTACCTGGACCAAACGGGCTAGGTTAGGTTGGAACTGAGACCTACCACGCGCGAGCCTAATTGGTCGACCAAATGGTCACCCATTTGATCGGGGTGCTGGGTTATGGTTTAGGTTGGGTTATGGGCTGGTCGCAGTTACTTGTCTATTTAGAAGTTTTAGAACTCCAAAATAGGAATGATTCAAGGTTCACAAAAAGAGGCGCGGTCATTATATTAGAGTAATCATTTATATTTTTAAGAACACAACGGGAATTATTAGAGGGTCGATTAAATACGTGCCATTCTAAAGTCCCACTCACACAATTTAGAAGTAAAACGCTGTATAAACATTTTGTAAGCCGTGGAAGAAGTGTGCGCCGCGTCTTGCGAGGCAAGGAATATTTAATTGACACAAATACGGCGTCTGAAGTACAGCCACGCAAGCTTACTACTGGCGTATTTTAGTAATATGTAGTGCTCTCACTTTACCCTGTTATTTACACTTGGCAAAGGAATTTAGTCTAAGGTTGACATCTATAAACGTTAGGTGCTTAGCTTGCAGAATGAGCAAACTGAAGTGGCAGTGGGCTGGCAATCTTTGCCGAAGGACCGATGGCAGGTGGAGCAAAAGAGTCCTAGCCCTGCAGTCTTGACATTAGATAGCGACAAAAATCTGTCGCTAAGTCGTAACGTTGTCAAATTCCTTTAATAGATTTTCAACTTTATTTCCAAAGCATAAGGTTGAAAATCTATTAAAGAAATTTGCAATCGATACGACTTAGCGACAGATTTTTGTCGCTATTCATGTCGAGACTGCAGGGCCTGGAGTGGAGACCACGTATCGGCAAGCGTAGTGTGGGACGTTCCCCAGCCAGATGGACTGATTTTAAACAGGTGGCTGGGACCGACTGGATGTGGAACATGGAGGATAAGGTGTTGTAGTGCAGCCTGGGTGAGGCCTATATCCAGCAGTGGACTGCGATAGGCTGAGTTGATGTTTGATTGAATTACTTAGCACGTACTTTGGCTAGGTATTATTCATGTCACTGTCGCACACCTGTCAAACTACAAGTGCAAGACAGAGACGAGAAAATGTCTAAGTCAAAGCACGTGCTAAGTAACGTTTATAGATCTCGGCCTAAGTGTAAGCGAAAAAGCTAATATCTTCTGACCACGCAGACAAGTGTTAATAATTCATCAGCTGTTTCTAAGTTGGCATCCTATTAATAAATTACTCTGGTTGTTGTTATGATAATAAACTTTAAGTAAAAAACAGAATTCTATAATCTGGGTTTTGCGTTTTCTTTTAAGCTTAGCTTTATAGAGGTATGAGGAAAAGGGTGTAAAGTTCACTCATACTCTATAGAAAAGGGAGGATCCTCCGACCAGATGGGTGTTGTGTCTGGTGGGCAACTGCCCGACGATTGATGTCGGGAACTTGTATATATGCTAGTTGCGCGGTAAACTCTGCTTGCGCGATGCAGGATTTAGCATGACGTCAGTGTGACGTGTAGCTCGCATGTGGCGTTTGTAGATGCCGCTACAGCTTCAACAAATTGAACTCACTTCTCCACACATCGTTATAGATTCGTACCATCATCATCATCAGCCTAGCCATTTCGATAACTATGTTGCGGTCAGCTTCCAGTCCAACCGGAGGCAGCTGAATACCCGTAATTAAATGGAGCGACTACCTATCTGACCTCCACAACCCAGTCACTGGGTAACACGCGATACCCCATAGCAAGACTGTTTGTCAGACTTTCGGGCTATTAGTAGCCCTAACAACTGTCAAGGATCTACGAATGACAGCCGGAACCAACTGCTTTACTTCCGGGGCACGGAATGGTCTCAGTATGTAATGGATGGTCACCCATCCAAGGACTGACATCGGAAAGCGTTGCTTAAATGATAAATGTTTTTATTTCTGTAAGTAGGTTTGTACAAACACTTTTACACGTCAATCATGTTTTTTAAACTAGATGAGGTCGGCGTTTCCTATCTGACTTTACCTTGAAGATCGAGCCGTGTGGCTTATATTACTTAGCCACGAACCCCTCGCTATAGATTCGTACTACGACGCGAAAATAATGATATTAATAAAGCCATATTTCGTCCTATTCAGAGCTGTTTATATTTTTTGACTTAGCGACCACGAAGCGCGAGTGAAGCGTCTTCGTTTCAGCTTGGACAAAAATGCTTTCGTATGTCCGGATGTCCGGGTGGCTGTACTCCTCTACAGGTCGCATTTCTCAACCGATTCCCGTGAAATTTTGTGAGCAGGTTCGATAATTATATGGATTTTTTCGTCGATTCAGTTTTTCGAAATTTTTCAAAATGGCGGAGATATGGTGTTTGAAAACGTAAAAAAATCTTATTACAGCCATTTCGCGCTTTTTGTTTTAAGGAGTTTGTTTTAAGGTGCGCGGTGAACATTTATTCAGTTTGAATCTATGCAAAGACAGCCTCGCGACGTCTACAGCTCACAAAGCCACTAGTTTTAACATCAACCACATTCTTAATGCGGATTCAAAAAATGCAGAAACATTTACTTAAATTTAAAAATTAAACCATTAAACTCAAAACCGGATTCAAGTAAAAAATGCGTAGTAGAATGGAATGCGTCAAAAGGTTTCCCTTAACCTTTTAAAACGTGACAAATTAATCATAAATCATGTTTTATTTTGCCCCTTACTCTGAAAAATGCTCAAATGTTTTCCTGTCCGTATATTTTCTGTAACACGGGTTAAAATCTCACAATGGGAAACGTGTTACTATTGTATGACCCTTTTTTGCGAAATAGGATTTTGTAACATTTTAATACACTTAGACGTTTCAGTAGGTATTAAACCAAAATATATATATTAAACGTACGTAGTGTTAAATGGTTGCTTTTTAACACGAAAAGTTTAATTTATTATTTAATTTATTAATTTTTCTTTTCCTTTGATGATAAATTATTATATTATATTATTATTATTATTTATTATTATTATTTTTATTATTATTATTATTATATTATTATTTATAACACGTTTTTGCTTCAAAAGTAACTTATATGTTTTAAAACGAAATAATTTCGGTGTTTCCTATCCGACTAGTCTGAGAAGAACTATCGAAACAAACTCAGAGTACAATCTTGGTCAGGCCATATAAGGACCACGCAGATTAATGTCTTTTTTTTTGGGTGGGAATTCATCAAATAACTTCTTCGCCCTGGGCAGAGCGGCAGGGCGTGTCAGACTTTTACTAACTAAAACCAACCCATGTTCCTTCAGTTGCCTGTGCCAGAGGCCACGGTAACTCTTTGGAACAATCCACAACCCTGGCAGGCATCGGCCCTAGCGGACACCGTCAATTAGTGCTGACATCTGTTTGAGGCGCGCGTGGAACACAACGCGCCATCGACCCGGGCCGTCCTTACCGGACGGCGAGCTAACTTGCACATGCTTTAAAATAAAATATAGGTGTAAAAACATTCAGAACTAAAAGAATATTCGATAACGCCTAATACAATAATAGAGAACTGAATATCTGAGATGGTTTTTTCTATTAACCGGACATAGGGCTTCTCCAAAAAATGGCTCTATATTCTATAAAATTCTTAAACACATCTACGACACATCAAAAGCTGTTCGTTTACATAGTTATCATTGTTTCAAGAGTTAAATATTTTTGTATTTCCAATATTTGGTACGAACACTAACAATTTACACAAATTCAATCATAGACAATCAGCATACATGAATTTAAAAGAACTTAAAAGCTTTTAGACACCTGTCTATATGGACATCAAATTGCGGATATCCTGCAAAAATAAACAAAACAAATATGGTTGAAAGTCGCAATTTATCATACTGTGTTGGCAGCCATTCGTGCCAGCTTCAATTTAACGGTGCTAGTTAATTAATGGTCTTACAAATTGATTCCTTGCATGCACTGGCAACACCAGACATTTCTTTTTATGAACAATTTTTCTTGAGGTTAATAAGGGTTTTTAAAACGATGGTAGAGTCAACATACTTTAACATATAAACGATTTAAGGTTGCTGTATAGTATACGTGCACCTATATGTATACAGCAATGGTATATAGAGAGTGGCAGGGACTTCGACGCGCAACTTGTTACCATGGATTCAGTACATGATTCTGAATCCCCTGCGTTGAAATTATTCATCGTTTTTTTTTTTTTAATGCTTTTCCATACATTTTGACCGCGTAGGTATTGCACTTTTCTATGTAACAGCCGATATTTTTTTGGTAATCGACGAAAAACTTCTACGCTAGGTCTAGAATCATATGCTGAATTCATGGATACAATTTGCGCGTCGATGTCTCTGCCACCCTTTATATAAAGGCAATAAGTATTACTAATAGTATTATTCTGATAGATCAATCACTGAAAAACGGATAATGACCACATTTGCACATTAGTAAATTAATTCAAAACTATTCCACGCTAATCATATGAATTTTCAGTGTAAGAGATTAAATTTATTGTGGTAGGTCAGTAATTAACCACAAAAGCATGTGGTAAAATGTTATTTTCAATTTAAACTCAAATATCATAACCGGATTACCACAAATATTAAAATCTACCATCCATTGTGGTCAGCTAATTGCTCAAATAAATAATTCCCATGCTCTTGGCTCCGTTTGTGGGAAAATATTTAAAATTTGAAAAGCTTTTTGTTTTAAAACACCCTTTTTCCGAACAGGTACAATTTAAAGTACATCTACAATGTAAAATACATCCTCAAATGTCTTTTTTTTGATGATACTTGCTGCCCTTCCCCAGCGACGCCCTAAGCCGCGGTCAGTACCCCATAAAGGGTGCCCTTAGCGTGTAGTCGCTTAGTTTATAAATATAATCCCCTGGCTGGAGGCTTTAATTTATAAAAGCATCCACAGGATAGCCCGTTCAAGCAGCCGGCAACCTCCGATTGACCTGCGAGATTCCATAAAAAACGTGTTTTTTTGGCAAACAAAGGCGATACAAAAATAACGTGTTTTCGCATCAATCACTTCCAAGTCAGTCATTAATGTGTGGTTTTGTAATAAACACATCCGGTATGAAATACAGTTAATTCGAACCAGTTTTTTGTTGCTTCGAATTAACCACTTCAACACATTACCTACCTCAAATTAGAAATCTCAGTACAACATATTTACTTACGATCAAATGAGACCAGTAAAGAAAACCACACTTTAAATTAAAATTAAAATGACAATTTGCTTATTAACCAGAGGGGCTCGTGGCTAAGTTATAACAGCCACACGGATCAATCGAAGGTTTAGCTACGCTTGCCGTGGTCGGTTCGTGCATGTAACCAACCATTACACATCGACACCCCCCCGTGCCTCGGAAAGCACGTTAAGCGGTTGGACCTGGTTGTCATTCGTAGATCTTTGACAGTCGTTACGGGTAGTCAGAAGTCAGAAATAGTTGGGAAAGGGCTAGGCAGTTTGATTGCTTGCCAACTAATTAACAGAATCAAAATCAAAACATTTATTTCACATAAACCTACATGGGCTCTTATGAAACGTCAGAAGCTAGATGCACTGTTCCAACTGGTCGTTTTCTAACTTCACGTTCATTTTAATAAGTGGCTTAGAAGTGGTTTATTCCATGAGCCGTATCCGCTTTAATATCGACGCGATGCGTCAATTGCTATTGAGTTCTTTTTCCTCAGTCTCCCATAATGCCATTATACCACCTGTAGGCGATAAATTAGCGATCAAAAGCGCTGTATTTGTACCTTTTTTCTTTGGGATGTTTCGCAATTTCCCCCGTATTAAGCGGTCGGGTGAAAAATTGCTTTTGTTCGCGGAACTCGATTCAATAACAATAATATTATAATATATTATAGGTACCTATAGTATTACGTACTGTTTTTTCGTTGCATTGTTAAACTTACAGGAAGTGTCGATAAGTTACTTCGCCTTTATTTTACTTTAACAATGTAAAAAAAAAAAAAAAAAACAACATTTTTGTAAAGGTTTTTGTACAAAAATGTCCTAATCAGTTATGAAGTAAATTACAATTTCGTTCTCATAGCATGCACAGTTAATTTCCAAATTGATTAATCGAATGGTCAAAGACATAATTATAGTACTACAAATAGAGACCTATCAGTTCAACAAGGTCGACAAGGTTTCAGACTAGCTAAAGTAGACTCATCTTTCATGGGATACTGTTTAAAGTGATACAATAAAATATCTCCCCACATAGTTCAACTGAATGAGACGAAATTCACATCTTTTAAACGCACACTATTAAGGCAGGCATATTATAAGTTGGGAAATTACATCGCTGCTAAAAATGCCTGGCTCAATGCTGGTTCTGCTCCATAACCACAAACCCCTGTGATTGTAAGACTATCTTTGCATTGTATCTTTGCATTGCTTTGCATCTCAATCTCCTTTATATTATTTAATTGCATAGGATAGGTACTAAGTACAATAGAGTTACCATTTACCGGGTAATGTCTTTCATTGACTTGAATGTGCCTTCGCGGCTGATAGATGTTATGCTCACTCAAATGTTTCGCTAACGGTGGCGGGTGTGTTGGATCATTTAGCTCCCTTCAAAATGGTTGAGCTGAATGGTGCTGATCCACGTGTCATGTTTGTGAACGGATGCCGTCAGTTGGAACTGGTCATCTCTTAACTGCCACGGCTTATTTTAATTATTTTATTTTTGGATTCCTTTTTTGTTTTGTTTTGTGTCTATTTGCTGTACTCTGGACCCTTTTAACGTGTACGTCTTTTTTACATCGTTCTCACATATAAATTTAACATTAATATAATTTAAAACAGTGTCCATGGAGTTCCTTGCCCGTTCTTCTGCATAGTTATCTACTACGCTTTGGAATAGGTAGCTTCATATTTCTGACTGACTGACTCCTTAACAATTCAAAAGTGCCTGTAAATTATTTAATTGAAATAATTGCTTTGAGTTTGAGTTTGAATCAGCTCCAGAAATAGAAAAACAAACCTATCACCCAAATGGCTACTCGATTCCATTTTGAAAATGTTCGTATTGTCTATTGGAAACTCTTGCCACAGACGCTTCCGCTGCATTTTTAGAACAAAACTTTAATTGGAAAATTGTCTCTAGACGCTTCCTCTGCATTTTTAGAACAAAACTTGAATTGGAAAATTGTTTCTGGCTCACTTTTAATATTTTGCGAAACCTGTTCATATTTCAACCTTTTCTTGAAATATTCAGAGGTCGTTGAATGTCCAGTGTAGTGGCAATAAAGAGTTTAGAGCATAAAATGGAATAGGCTAATATAGAGCAGGTGAGGGCTATTAGAGTAGCACTTGGATTAACGCCGTTACTTATACCTGCAGATATTTTCTGAGTTTGGATACCTCTATTTAAAAGAAAAATGTTTGCTGATATATAATTCGAAACCCTAATAATTACAGCCTAGTTTTCAAAGATGGAAATATTTATATTGACAAAGACTTTAATAAAGTGACTCGTAGTTCGAAGTTTATTGTGTGCGTCGATGTATAAATACATCGACGCACACAATAAACTTCTCTCTCTCTCTCTCTTTTCTCTTCTTCTTCTTCTTTTCTTCTTCTTCTTCGATAGGTTGAAAAAATAATCATATAGGTAGAGCGTGTAATTTATTACACCCTCTACCTATATGATTATTTTTAGTATAAATTCTCAAGGTATTTTCACTCATTGGGTTATTTTTGCCTAGGATTTTAGGGCCCAGTAAGCAAGTTTCTGCGTGCAGGCAAATAATATCTAGGTATTTCCCGTTCATCATCAAAAATATTGCAGACAAGAATTAACCCGAATAACTGAAATTAAAAACCAACATTCGTCGCGTTCCTGCATACTGAGCTGCATGGCCGAGATTTTTCACTGAAAATCCTTTGTGAAGCCTACGGTGCTTCAAAATGTTTGAATTTCATACAGGTTACGTGCTACGGTTTTGTTATTCACTTCATCTATTTTTCTGTGCATAATATTACCTTTTATAAAAATTGAATGGGTTATTCATTCACAGTCACATTCACTATGCCTCGTTTATAGTTATTTATGATACCTACGACTGCGTTAAGTTGGTTTTTACAAACGAGTAGACGAACGAATGTAAGCCCGATATGAAGTCGAGAGCTTACCATAGTCACGAGTTTGTAAATACCAATTTCCGCACGTGTCTAACTTCGTTTTTCAACACATTTGCGAGAAAACAGTACAATAGGTAATGAAACAAATTGTCTAATGAAAAAATTAGACAATTTTTAATAGCTAATAAGAAACTATACAGATATGTAGCGGTATCTACATCGCCACATGCGAGCTACACGTCCCACTGACGTCACGCAAAATCCTGCATCGCGCAAGCAGTTTACCGCGCAACTAGCATATATACAACGTCCCGATATCAATCGTCGGGCAGTTGCCCACCAGACACGGACACCCGTCTGGTCGGAGGATCCTCCCTTTTCCATAGAGTATGAGTGAACTTTACACCCTGTTCCTCATACCTACAGATAGGTCAATACTCTTGCAAATAGTAAAATTTGAACAATTATTGAAATTTAGTGAAATTTTCTGCTTTGGAAGCTTAACTGACCGACTAATATTATTAATTTCACACATATTATGTTGAACGGGAGTATGTGGCGTAAACGTCGGCGACGACGGCGGTGGCGGCGGAGATTGCAGCGGTGGCGGCGGTGGCTGGATGTTTTCACATGCGCTGCGCGGCTCCACAGCATTATTGATAATAGACTTTGATATCTTGTCGCCCATTTCAATTTTATTGTGCACCAAGTCTTCAATATAACCATCTGCAACATTATTAGAGCGCCATCCTCCATGGCGTTTCAGTGTAATGATATCTGCTCCGGAATTCGCTATGGCTAGTAATGTTGCAGAGGTTCTTCTAAAGCGATGACCGGTATAACTAGCTGGATTTTCCAATTTTAAGAACGTGGCTGTTTCTTTTGGTACACTACCAATTTTGTTAACACCAACGACTTGCCGCGTGCACTTACCTCTTTGGTACTTCTGAAAGAATCTGTTACTCTTTGCGTTTGTAATTCTTAGAGTTTGATACTTCTTGACAATTGCGTAAAACTCACCATGTATGGTGAATGTACGAGGGATTTTGGTTTGTGTGTCAAGTATCTTGACAAGCAATTATTAAAAAACATTTATGTTGGCTAATTCTTGTCATTTACACGCCCCAGATATACCAATAATTAATATAGCCTGTAATAAAATACAATCTTTATGTAGTTCTATACAGGTAAATTACCAAATTAACTAGCAAATATTACCTACCTTCTAAATTAAGCATTGCCTAATAAACTATTACAGCAAATAAGTATGTAAGGGCCTACAAAAAAGTTTAAAATAAAGAAGAGTTTCAAAAACGTACCTTAGTTACTAAATATTTTTTTATCTGGCGCGTTACTAAGGAATTTTCCTACGTCAGTTGCAGTGAATACTTTTGATTTCTTGTTTGTATAGCCATCTGACTGTCGTATCAAAAATACATGTAATTTTATATATTTTGTTAAATCTATGCCAGTATTGGTTTTAAGAGTGCGTTTTAACATTGAATATATTGACCTTATTGAGGACGGCGGCATATACTTTTTTTTTTTTTTTTTTTTTTTTGGGTGGGAAATCATCAAATGACGTCTCCCGCTCTGGGCGGAGCGGAAGGGCGTGTCAGACTCTTACTGACTAAAACCCACCCGTGTTCCTTCAGTTGCCTGTGCGCCAGGGCCACGGTAACTCTTTCGAACAATCCGCGACCCCGGCAGGCATCGGTCCTATCGGACCCCGTCAATTATGCTGACATCTCTTTGAGGCGCGCGTGGAACACGACGCGCCGTCGACCCGGGCCTGGTCCTTACCGGACGGCGAGCTGCCCATTGCTCGCCGTCCGCAAGCCCGCGCCTACGGTGGCCGGGAGTCGGCAATCGACTCCCGACGCCCAGGGTGTCTCCTCCTCCTGCGGCGGCTAGGGGCGCGAGGGCGCAGTGATTGCCTCTCCCTCTCGCGCTCCGCCTCCTCCTTCGCGAGCATTACTGCTTCGCAGAAGGAGGTGACGGCTTCCCATTCCCTCTCGCTCCGTACCATGGCCTGAACCAGGGCCGGACGCGAGAGGTCGCCGCCGCCGATCGCCGCCACGAGGACACGGCGGTGCTCCGCCCAAGCCGGGCAGACCTCCACCGTATGCTCCACCGTGTCCTCCGGTCGATCCACACAATGGTAACACCCGGGCGTTTCCTCCCGCCTTATCCGAAACAGGAACCTCCCGAAACAGCCATGTCCGGTGAGGACCTGGGTCAGGCGGAAGGTGAGGACGCCGTGGCGCCTCTCAAGCCACTCCTCAAAGAGGGGTCTTACCGCCGCAATTGTGGCGTGCCCTGCGCTGGGTTGCGACAGTCGCACTCTCCATGCCGCCATGAGATCCCGCCGGAGCTCTGTCCGCTGTGCCGTGATTTCTCGCGGCAGCGGAGTTACGCCCCGGCGTTTCGCCTCCTCGCGCCACTCCCAAACGTGCGCGAGGACCTTTGCCTCCAGATCCCACGGCGGCAATCCGGCAAGGAGGCTCGCCGCCTCGCAGGAGACCGTGCGGTATCCCCGTACCATCCGGATGGCCATGACCCTTTGGGACGCTTTCAACCGGCGGGCTGGCCGGAGCCTTAACGATCGCGCCCACACCGGTGCCCCGTAAAGGGCCATGGACCGCACGACCCCCGCGTAGAGCCTCCGGCAGGAGGCGTTTGGCCCCCCCAGATTGGGCAAGAGCCGCTTCAAAGCAGCCCCGGCCCGCTGCAGTCTGGGAGCCAAACGTCGGAAGTGCTCGACGAAGTTCCACCGGCTGTCGAGGACGAGTCCCAGGTACTTCATCGTCGACTCGACGCCGATGAGAACCCCTCCTACCGTTATTTGGGAACCCGACAGTGGCGCGTTCCGAGAACCATGAAAACACATGGCCTCGGACTTGTGCAAGGCCACCTCGAGTCCCAACTGCCGGATCCTCTCAACGACTGTCGCAACCCCGCGTGTCATTAGTTCGGCCGCCGCCTGGTGCGACCTCCCCTGCGCCAGGACCAGCGTGTCGTCAGCGTAGCACACTACGCTGACGCCGCTAGGGAGGTCGGCGCGCAGCACCCAGTCGTAACCGATGTCCCACAGATGCGGCCCCAGGACCGATCCCTGTGGGACACCGCACGACATCTCTCGCCGGTTCCATTCTCCTTGGTGACCGGGGTAGATCACCGCCCTATCCGTCAAATAGGCCTCGACTACACGAGAGAGGTAGGTCGGCATCCGGTGATACCGGAGTGCCTCCCTGATGCAACTCCAGGGCAGGGTATTGAAGGCGTTGGCGATGTCTAGAGACACCGCCAAGACGACCCCACCCCGGGCAACAGCATCCCCCGTCGTGAGGGCTCGCACGCGCATGATGGCATCCACCGTGGAGCGCCCCCTGCGGAAACCAAACTGGCTGTCCGCCAAATCCGGCCCCACCCGCACCAGCTGCCCGACGAGGCGGTCTGCAATGACTCTTTCAAAGAGCTTGCCCACCTCGTCGAGCAGCACGATGGGCCGGTAAGCGGACGGAGAGTCCGCTGGGCGCCCCGGCTTCTTAATGAGGACCAGTTTCCCCGTCTTCCAACGAAGTGGGAACTGGCCCTCCTCCAAGCATGCGCTTAGGAGCCCTCTTAGTCGAGGCCCGAGAGCCTCCGAGGCCAGGACCCAGGCTTTTCCAGGTAAGCCGTCGGGTCCTGGGGCGGTATTCTTGGCACTCAGCCTACGTACCGCTACTCTCAACTCTACCTCGGTCACCTCAGGAGCAACGTCGTCATCGTCGGTTGTGTGGTCCACAGTTGGCACCGCAGGAGGCGGAGCCATGGGCGGGGGAGTATGCTCCCCACGCGAAGGGAACAGAGCGCTCACCACGCCCTCCACGAGCTGGGGCCGGAGACTCTGCGTCAGCGGGGGAGCCCATGGGCGGAGTTTCTCCCGCACCACCTTATATGGGCGCCCCCACGGGTCCCTGTTCAGAGTCCCCAGCGACTCCTCACGGGCCAGTCCCCTGGCCCGCAGGATCTCCGCTCGGAGGGCGGTCTTCGCCGCTCTGTAACCCTCGTACAGCTCCGCCTGAATGGCTTCCGTATCCGGAGGGCGGATACGGAGCCTGCGGTGCCTGGTGTACAGGCGCCGCGCGGCAACGCACGCCTCGCGCAGAGACGTTAGTTCCGGCGACCACCAGTACACCTGGCGCCAGGCGCGTCCAGGCTGGACCCGGGGCATTGCCACGTCACACACTTCGGACATGGCCTCCCGGAACCACTCTGCCTCGTCGTTGATGTCAGCAGGCCTGTCCGGTGATGACACCCAGGCCTGCACGATCGAGGCTTCCAGGAGGAGCTCCCGGTCCAGCTTCTTCAGCGCCCACCGCGGACCACTCGGGGCCTGTCGGACCAGCGCGCTCGAGGTCTGGGCGGAGACGTCAAACCGGATGTACCGGTGGTCGGAGTACGTCTCCACCCCCTCCATGACACGCCAGTCAAGGACACGCGGTGACAGGGCGGGGCTGGCGAACGAGATGTCCACCACTGACTCGCCCCGCATCCGCACACACGTGGGGACAGAACCCCGGTTTAGGACGACCAGGCCTGTCTCCAGAGCCCAGTCCTCCACCATCCCGCCCCGTGTATCCGTGTACCGGGAACCCCAAGCCGTGCTCTTGGCATTGAAGTCCCCGAGTACGAGCACGGGCAGGGTATGGTACCCGACGACGACGACTCTCAACTCCGCAAGGGAGTTGTGGAACTCGGCGAGAGTTCGGTTCGGGGAGAAGTATACCCCTACCACAACAATCTCCCCGAACCGTGCTGCCACGCAACCCCGTCCTCTCTTGACTGCCTCAAGCGACGGGGTACCGGCGGCGGCCGACGAAATGAGGGTCACTGAGCCGCTCAGGTCCTCCACCCAGTCATCCCTGGGCGGGACAAAGTACGGCTCAGCGACCACGGCGATGTTGATCGACCACTGCGCCATGCTCTGGAGCAACAGATCCTGAGCAGCGGCGCAGTGGTTGATGTTCGCCTGGAGGAGGCGTAATGGGGCCATTATTGGCACTCCATATCAGCCCCCTCCCGAGCCCCCTGTGTGGGCCCTGCCGCGGTGGTTGCAGCGGCTACGACATTGAGAGCGGCAGCGGCGGCGGCAGTGGCGGCGGGTGCGGCGGTGACGGCGGTGGCGGAGGGCTTGCCCCTGCCCCTGGCTTTGGCGGGTGGAGCGCAGGCCTTACTCCCAGCCCGGTGATCGGCCGGCTTGCCAGCTGCCGCACATAAAAAGCAGTGCGGCGTGGCATTGCACGAGCCGGCCTTGTGACCGGGCTGACCGCAGCGGAAGCAGTGATTGCTGCGGTCTACCTCCGAGGTGCATTGCACTCCCACGTGGTTGCCCACCTGGCAGCGGAAGCACCTCAGAGGTCTGGGTTCTAGCAGTTTCACCTGCGCAGAAACCCAACCCACCAGGAGCCTTCGGCCCTCCCCGGCAATTTTTCTGGCCGCCGCCACGGGGCAGCTCACCGTCACGGCTTGCATCCCCGCGTGGTCAGGGCGGATGGTGCCTGCCTTAACCTGCTCGACAGAGCACCCCCCAGTCCTAACGACGGCGGCCACCACCTCAGCCTCCGTCACACAGTCGTCCAGGCCCAGGATGCGCATGTCAACGCACTTGGTGGGCCTGGAGACTCGGGCCTCGTCCGCATTTAAGGACGCCCTAAGCTTTTCGGCCAGAGCGTCAGCGGTCGGGCCGCTGGCCGCACCAGGAACCTCCAGCATCCGGGCCCCAGTCGCAGTGACCCTTACCCGGATGCCATTGGCGACGCCTAACTCTTCTAGGTTCACGGCCGCCCTAGCCTTGGTGAGCACGTCGCGGTAGGACACGCCCTTCTTCTCCGCTTCCGGCTGTAGTGTTATCACTACAGCTGCGGACTTCGGGGCGCGGAGCCTAGCCGCGACGCTTCGCTCCTTGCGCCGCTGCCGCTTCTCCTTTCTTTTGGCCGCCCTCGATGCTTTACCTGCCTTCCGCTTCTCTCCGGCTACTTGCCATTCGCCTTGAGCCGGAGGAGCTTTAGGAGGCGGGGGGGGCGGCCGTTTCGCCGCCGGGGCTGGGGCCCTCGCCGCCTGCGTAGCCACCCCACCCTTCTTGGGCTTGGGCGGTGCCGACTTAGCCAGGGGCGGCTTCGCGAGATCTGGCTCTGGCCCGCCTTTCGACCGCCCTACCGTTACTGGCTTGGCCGCAGCGGCGGCAAACGATGCCTGCCGGCTCGCCGCTAGCGGGGGGCGCAGGACAACGGCCTCCAGAGCGGAAAATCGGCTCTGGAAGGCAGCCAGCTCCCGCCGCACCAGGGTCAGAACCCGGTCCTCTGCAGGCACCGGCACCGGCCGGCCCTGCCCATGCTGCGCCCCCGCTTGTGGCACTTCTCGGGGGCCGGCTGCCCGGAGGCCGGCCAAGTCCGCTCGGAGCTCCTCGTTCTCCTTACGGAGAAGCTCCATAGCGGCTGTCAAGCGGGCGACCTCAGCCCGCATCTCGGACATTTCATTCGACGGAGGCCCAAGGTGGAAGGCCTCCGCTGCCGCCATAATAGAGGCCGTGGCAGTGGGTATGACCTTGTCTTTAGAGGACTGAATCCTCTTCAAGGCCACACCCCTGATCGCAGCTACCACGGCCTCCTCAAATTTGGCCACCCGCTCTAACTTGGAGCCGCCAGCGGCGTTCGCCCCCCCGCTCGACAACTCCGAGAGTGCCGTCCTGCGACCGGCCCCTCCAGGGTCATGGCCCTCCGTGGCGAGACGGCGGCATATACTTCACAGGTAATTCATTTAAATAAGCCATCAAAATATTTTCAGAGAATGATTGCGTATTTCTTCGAGTCTTCCATGATGTAAAGTTATTGTAAATCATTTAATAGCGTTCTCGCGATTTGACGGCAAGAGACCATTTTTTCCAATTTGCGCCTCATCCAAGATACCAGGCGGAGTAGATTCCATAGTAATATCGGATTCCTCGCTTGAACTCATTATTATTTTGTTTTTAAATACCAGTCGGAAAGTCGCAACAATCTTTTACAACAATCTTTGACGTTTCTAATATGAAAATAGCGCGAATTTGCAAATGGCGCCACATGCGCGTGGTGAAAATTAGAACTACATATTTCGTCTCATTTTCTCTTTAGTATTAAAGTGAGACAAACGTATTGAGCAAAAGCGCTTCCAAAGAGCTTTGATTATTCAGTTTATTCTCGTAATATGAAACTCCTTGGTGGAATTCTTATATATGTCGGAAATCCGTTAATTCAATCGTTTGAGTTTGACTAATCGGGACGCCAGCGCTACCAGGTGGCGCTCGACAGAGTCTATAACATAACGCTTGACCAGAGTTAAAGCAGAGTTTGTTGTCAGCGGTTATTTCTAAGCATCCTGTATATGCTAGTTACGCGGTAAACTCTGCTTGCGCGATGCAGGACTTTGCGTGACGTCAGTGTGACGCGTAGCTCGCATGTGGCGTTGTAAATGCCGCTACAAAAGTAAATGATGATATGCGTGTAGCATTGAGCAGAAACATTACCCCAAGAATTCAAGAACTTGTTGAAGATGCAAGCTCAAAAATCTCATTGATGCAAACTGAATATCTACTAAAAAATTAAGTGTTTTTTTTAAATTAATGTCACTTTTGAATTTTACAACTACGAAAGTTTTCGATGAAAATTTATTTTTAGATTAATATAGTTTATTTTTTAACCTTGTAGTCCCTGTTGATAATAACGAAATCAAAGCGCTCCCTGTTAATAGTAAGAAAATCAAAGTGGTCCCTGGTCAAAAAAAGGTTGGGAACCACTGATTTAGTGAAATGATAGCTTACTTCACCCAAGTTTTCACGGTAAGGTTTTTACAGAACAGATCGGCAGGCCTTCTAAGAAAACCCACGTAATGCATAAATTATAAAAAGAAAAAGATTACAAGCCTTTCTAGGCCTTCTATTCTTCTTTTGTGGTGTTGACTTCATAAACGAAATCCTAATCCTAACTAATATTATAAAAGCGAAAGTAAGTTTGTTTGTTTGTTTGTTACCTTTTCACGCCTAAACCACTGAACCGATCATCCCGAAATTTTGCATGTACGTTGTCAAGTGTACAGAAACAGACATAGGGTACCTTTTATCCCGAAAAAAAGTGCTGTTCCAGAGAAAAATAACAATAACGTTCTTATGATAATCGATGGCGCCACGTGTCTTTCGAATCATGATTGAATTTTATTATAATCCGAATTGATAGTCAAAGTCTAAATTAACGCGAGCGAAGCCGCGGGCAAAAGCTAGTATTATGTACATATATGTGTGGTTATAAGTACAGGAGCTTCTGAATCAATCTTCCTAGCTTTTTACCAGCTATGTAGGGCTCAGCTTCCTGTCTAACCGGGAGCATCTAAATACCAGTATTTTTCATGAAGCGACTGCCTATCTGACCTTTACCACTTCATTGTTGGGTAACACGATACCCCTTGGTAAGACCGATTGTCAGACTTTTTCGGGCTTCTGACTGTAACGTCTGTCAAAGTTCTAAGAACGACAGCCGGGACCAACGGCTTAACGTGTTTTCCGAGGCACGGCGGGTTCTCGATATGTAATGGATGGTCACCCATCCACGAGACGACCGCAGCAAGCGTAGGTCGATCGACCCGTGCGGCTGTTATTATTTAGCCACGAGCCCCTCACAGGAGCTTGTAAAATAAAAGCCTTTAATATAACATCGTTGCCGACACAGAGGAAAACCTCCACAATTGAAATTTCATTACTTGTACACTCTAATTTAAGGTTACAAAGGGAAGCCCTGTAGCTTCCCTTTGTAACCTTAAATTGGAGTGTGAGCCGCGTTGATAAATATAATACTTATACCGGCCTGCTTTAAAAATAACTACCTAGGTATATCTTATTCGGTACGTGAGATTTGAGTCGTTTGTGGTTATTTAATTATAAGGAAATCCTACTATCCTACACTACTAATATTATAAATGTAAAAGTTTGTGAGGATGGATGGATGGATGTTTGTTACTCTTTCACGGAAAAACTACTGAACGGATTTGAATTAAATTTGAAACACGGATAGTTTATAGCCTGGGTTAACAAATAGAATACATCCCGGAAGTACATCCCTGTGGGATAGATTCCGATTTCAACGCGGGCGAACCCGCGGGCAAAAACTTGTATTATAATATGTGAAACGTTATCTTTGTACGGTGGAAAGTGTTTTTCCTTTGTGATAGAAAATTATAGAATTGGGAACACCTGGAACCATTCTTGACCTCAAAGTGTGTAGGTATAATGTTTTTTTCTGTAAATGCATTAATGAACTAAATGTTTTCTATATAAAAAATCGGTTGCTGCCGTCTGCGGGTTTAATTCTACTGCAGAACCCGTAACTAGTTCCATCCACAAAAAAGTAAAACAAACTCCTACGCTGATTTTCGCATTCAGAAACGAAAATTAAAAATGTTTTCCATCCCTGATACCTCACAAACTACACGTGAAAATGCAAAACATATTCGTTAATACCAAATTTTTTACTTTTTTAACGAACTTGGACGGCGTGGCATCATATACAACCAGTACAGTGAGGTATTTACATGAGAACAGACTTGATTAAAGAGCGGGTTGGAGCTCTTGCCTCCATGTTGTTTCCGACACCGGAGCCCGCAACACGCTGGCTGCAAACTCAATATGCGACCTTCCATTCACCTACAACATCTATATTGTCGGGCATGGTATCTCCGGATTAAAATAGTCGACGAAATTGGCTTGTGAAACAGACTGTTAATTAATCTTATTAGGCTTGTCAGTGTGTTGAATTATAATAATAAATAATAATAATAATAATAAGCTTTATTTCATAAAAACAGTACTTAGATTACATTCCAGTTAAGTGCTATGATGAAACAGAAGTACACAAAAGTTTTAGCATCTGGAGCCGAACTAAGAGGAACCAGTTTTTCGGCTAACAACGCCAATCCCCTCGAATAGCATTAGATTAGAGTTCTTAAATGCTAACATTTTACAAAACAAAGGAATAATAATAGTCTAAGGTTGTATTATGGCCTGCACCTCTCTTTGTGTTATGTGATATGGTGAATGAGTGAGTGTGAGAGGGTGTGTCTATTTGTGAGTGTGCGTGTGATTTTTATGAGTAAACACATAAATTGGTGAGATACGCGGATAAAGTGAATATGTATATAATAAATATGTACAACTATTTGTCTATAGATAAATCATTTTTGCTAACTTTAACATTATTACTGTCTGCCTTGGTACAGTTAGAAGTTGCTCAGTCTCATCGTATGTGAGACCTTGCCGTATATGTATAGGACCTTGGTATTCCGATACCTTTTTCTGGCAACGATCTGCATTGAGTGAATAAATATTAAGATTTTTATTAAGTTTATTGTAGATATAGGGACCGAGGAAATTAAAGAATTTATTACTAAATTTGGTGCTGTAAGACCTGTGTTGTATAAAAACTACATAATTTCTGCATTTATTCAAAAACAGGAGGTCATACTTTGTACAAGTGTGTTGCATAATGATAATTTTCAATATGAATAATTGTCTCACAGTTAGTAATCCACACACCTGGTAAAGTAAGGCAGTAGAGAAAAGTATTGGTTTAAAGATGTTGACCTTTAGTATTGCACGTTAGGCAACCTCAACAGACTATAGTGTAGTTTTCGGAGCACCTCCCCACATGGATATACAATATGTTATGAGTGATAGACAAAGAGCAAAGTATATTCGTTTCAAAATATGAGGATCAGCGATGTGTCGTCGATTTTTAAAGATATAGTTATATGAGTTTACTAACCCGTCCCTATAAAATTCTTATGTGTTCCTTGAAGTTAATATTTTTATCTATAGTTACGCCTAAATATTTGATGGAATCAAACCGCTCTAACTTAATACAAGAGCAAAAGTCATGCTGTGTACACTCATGTGGAATAATGGCATGATCGTGGCTAATCCCCATGTCTAATCTAATACTAAAGCAAATGTATTTAGTTTTGTCGATATTTAATGTTAAGACATTGTCATTTAGCCATTTTCCCACAGTATCAAGACCAGATTGAGCGGCATCAAATACTTCGTTCCAGTTATTAGCAGAAAAAAGGAGAGCAGTATCGTCCGCAAAAGAGATGATTTCGCCCTGGGAAATTATTATGTTAGTAAGGTCGTTAATATATAAAAGAAATAAGGTTGGCCTAAATATGCAACCCTGTGGAACCACGTGTGTGACTAAGCGGTCAGTGCTGGTAAAGTTTCTCACACGAACACTTTGGCAGGGGTTTGTAAGGTAGCTTTCAAAGAGTTTTAACTGCGTGCCTCTGATTCCCAGCCTTTCTAGCTTGGCCAAGATGACTGAAACAGAGATTGTGTCAAAGGCCTTTGCTAGATCTAAAACGATGGCAGGTCACTTCTTTTTCCTATCCAAATTATCACTAATATAACCTTAAAGATTGTTTACCGCTTGTTCAGTAGATTTACATTTTCAAAGCCGTACTGATTGTGTAAGAACAAGTTATTATTTTCAAGGTATCTAGTAAGTCTATTATTGATAATTCTCTCCAAGAGCTTAGAAATAGATGGGAGTATGGATATCGGCCTATAATTGGTGATGGAATCTCTGTTTCCACCTTTATATATGGGGCAGACTTTAGACTTCTTTAGTGATTCAGGGAAAACTCCATTTTGGAGACACGAATTGAAAATAAAGGTGAGTGGGGGAACCAACATGTTTTGTTATTATTTTTTAAACTATTGCTTATCCCATCAAATCCCGTTGAGCAATCTGTTTTCAAGTTAATGATGAGGCGGTCTACTTCACATTCATCAGTATCCTCCAATACAAAATAATTAATTGCAGTGGGCTTATCAGAGTTGGTACCTACACTAGTGCCTGTTGGGTTTGAGTTAATTCAATCTAGAATGTGTTAATTACGTTACAAGCTTTGATAATTTAATCGTTTTGTGATTAAGTAGGTTTGGTTTAGTTTAGTTGTACAGTCAAGGGCATATTATTAAATACCTTACATTTACGCAAGATTCAAAAGCGATTTTCCCCTAAAGTCATCCTCATCATCTCCCTAGCCTTTTCACAATAATGTTAGGGTCTGCTTCCAGTCTAACCGGATGCATCTGAATACCAGTATTTTACATGGAGCGACTGCCTATCTGACCTCCACAACCCAGTTGCTAAGTAAAACGATACCCCTTGGTAAGACTGGTTGTCAGACTTTCGGGCTTCTGACGACCGGACTGTCAAAGATCCACGAATGACAGCCGGGCCCAACGGCTTAACGTGCTTTCTAAGGTACGGAGGGTTCTTTGATTTTCTCCTAAAATATTGCTAGATATTCTATGGTGTTACGGACATAGTACATACTTTTGAGAAATAGGTATTTTCTCAAATTTGCAATTTTATATTTCACGAGTAAAATGCTATTGAACTTTGCGTAACTGTAAGGTATTTATTTATGCTCGTGACCGTACAACTAAATTGTAACAAATCTACTTACTTATAAAACGAAAAAATCGCCAAAGCTTGTAAAATAATTTACATATTCTAGATTTAATTCAACACACTGATAAGCCTAATAACATTAATTAACAGTTTTTGTACCAGCAAATTTTTTAACCAATTACAACAAAAGCTCTGACTTACTTAATTGGCACCCACAGGAGGAAAACAGATGGCATTTTCATTGCATAAAATCTGAAGAAAAACGAACCTGAAAACGTAGGAAAAAGATACATCAATTGATTTAATATTGTATTTAATCAAACAGAATCCGATACAAAGTTCAGCCAAAAATATATAATTAATGAGGTTTACATTGAAATGCCGTATCAATTGACTTTCTTAGAAACGCTACAGAAATAAGAAATCAGAAGGATCACATCGAATGATTAAATTTATATAAATGAATTTCGTGACACGAGATACGATGTTATCACTTTAGCAAAGCAAACATTGAATATTTTTATGACATCACCCTATACATAAACGAAAAGTTCTTATTCAGCAGAAATTTAAGAAAAAGGAAACCTTGCAAAAAAAGGGAAATCTGAATTACCCCGATTTGATCTTTCTTGAAACCGTTAAATAATCGATGGTTTATCTCGATCTCCCTTGCCTATCTTTCTACAACTTTTGCAAGTTTAGAATAATCTCTAATTCCTAAAAGAACGAGAATCGTCTTCAAAATCGTATTGTCGACGATATCTTTCGGGGTGCTAGAACATGGCTACAATGTGTGGCCTTTCTAGCCAAACACTACAGCTACAAACTTGCCCTCCATAACATAGGTAATATACCTACACAAAATCAATTCTTTAATACAGCATGTATCAGCAAGGTGTGGTCATAGTTAAGGCCACACCCTTAAATATGACCATACCATGAGACCAACATCGTAATCGCGAAAAAGTAATCAGACGTCCCATGCATATGGGTCGAGTAGATATTGAAGTTTTGTATGGGACAGTTGATAATTTCTTCGTGATTGCGATGTTAGTCCTATGGAGATTTTTTTTCAGTTTGATGGTCTGTACCACACCCTTAAATATGACCACATCTTTCTGATACATGCTGTATAGTTAATGTGACAATTTTGAGCGCAGATGAACCTCAAAGCAATTTCAAAAGTAAATCCTAAAATTTTAAGCAAACCCGCATCTCGTACATTTCAAATCTGGAACCGCGAGTTTTAATCGAATCGAACCTATCAGAACGGAACACCGAATTACAATGTTAATGAACTGTTATCACCGTCGTTCAATTCCTTCGCAAACCTTCGCTGAACTTGCTTTTATTGGAGTTCTTCGAAAACTGTTTCCCAAGCAGTCCACAAATACTTTTTAGGGTTCCTTACCCATATGGTGCCAACGGGACTCTATTATTAAGGCTCCGCTGTCCGTCCGAATGTCCACCTGTCACAGGGCTGTATTTTTTTAACCGTAATAGGTAGGCACTTTAAATCACAGAATGTCTACTACTATAGCAGCTATCAGAACAAATAATAAAAATAAACTAAAGGGGGTCCCCATACAAGAAACATGTTTTTTTCGGCGTTTTTTGTTCGATCTTAAGCACCTCTCTTGTTTTGTTTACTAAAGTATTTAAAAAAATATGTAGGTAATGTTAAATATTGTACGATGGTACGGAAGCCTTCGTGTGCGAGTCCGCCTCGCACTTGGACGCTTTTTGTTCGACCTTTGTGATGAAATATCGCACCCCCGACAATGGGGAGGTCAATTTCGGAGACCAGATAAATCATATTCAATCGGGTGAACTGAAATAAAATTAGACTAGGTAATTTATTTTGTTCAATTTAGTTTTTTGTTAGTTGGCAAAGTAGCTGCGGACGACGTCCTTTTGAATTATTGTTATTAATGTCAATATTTATGTATGCGACTATGATAAGGTCATCTTTATGAGTACGCATCATCAGTTGGTTTATATATTTAAGTAGTATTTTGTTTTGTGTTTTCTGCTAAAGGTAAAAGTAAATGTTTTTAAGCTATTGCATAGCTTTTATCGCGGGCTTTGAGCGCGGCGACCGAATCAAGAATTCCGTAACGAAAATAAAATCTAACACCCCCCACTCCGCCTACCATGTAGCTCGGCCGAGCGTTCGCTTAACGTGTATGTATATGGTACGACTGTACTTGAATTAATATCAAAGAAAAATAAAACTGCATAAATAAAAAATTATAATTGCATAAGTTGATAAAAAATGCTATGCAATAGCTTTACCGCGGCAGTCCCCGAGTGCCACACGTGTTTTTTTTATAAAGGTTTTTAATAAAGTTTTAAGTTTTTTTTTTTATAAAGTTTTTTTTTGTAAATGTTTTTTAATAAAGGTATTTTTTTATTTTATTTTTATTTAAACGTTGCCCCGCACTAGGAATTTCTCCTGTATTGTCGGCGCGCTTACAAACATTTAAATTCACATACACAAACAGCCAGACTCGGAACAACTACTTGTAGCTCATACAAATATTTGTTGCGTTCGGGAATCGGACCCGCGACACGCAGCGCAGCATTTTTTATTGTAATAAAAATAAGTAATCCTCAAGTTTTTTTGATAGGCATTGGCAATTCGAATTCGTGAAAGTTGCACAAGTCAACGTCCTAAACTCATACTGCCATCACCAGTTGAATTGACCATTATTTTTGTTTTGAATTTTCAGGTTTTGTTTCGAAATTGATGATAAACAAACAATTGTTTTTCATTAATTTCAATTAGGGCCCTACCTTGAAAATAAATAGTAGTTTGATGGGCATGGCTTATTTCCCCGGCACGCGGGGAGTGGCGGGTCCATCTTCCGCGGTCGGCTGCCACGTCGCCACCACAAACTTATCTGAACCAGTAGCCAAAAGTAAAACTAAGGAAATGACTGACCGGAATTTAAAAACTTTACTTACTTAGCTTGGGCTTTGGCTAAGCATTATTCTTGTCACTGTCACACAACTGTCAAAAGAACAACGGTGAAGTTCGTTTTTAATTATTTAAATTAAAATAACGTCGACTGTTCAGTCCACAAGCCGTTTAATCTAAACAAGCTAAAAATAATAATTATAAACAAATCAATATCTAAGCGATCTATTTTTATAACCTTAAAGTACTTATTACAATTTTCCTATCTAGGCTAACTCTAAGTTTGCTTAGAAAATAATCAAAATCGTAATTACATTTCGCTACGACTAAATTCTTAGTATCTAAGATCCAAGATCTTGAGTAACTGTTTTAAATTACAATAACAAAGATACTGGTAATGGAACGTAATAAAGCTACTTAATGTTAGAAGCAATTAACTTCAAAATTAACTTTATTGTTTCAGGGCTTTCCTTAGAATTCTGTGCGTGTGCTGCCCCAGAAAGTTGCGTCGAAAATACCAGCCACAACTCCGGTTCAAACAGTCCCAAGTGAGTAACCGACTTTAACTACAAAAGCAAATAGAAAATAAGTTTTTTTCTTTACATAAAAAGCCCTTAAATAAAAGGAATTTCTAATTCGGTTGCAAAATTAAATTGCTTTTTCTTAGATTGTCATGAATTTGTTCTTTTACTTTCAGTTGCGCACGACACGACGTTATTACTCATCGAGCGAACTGATGGGCATACAACAGCTCAGACAGAACTCCTGCGAGCAAACTTACATATAGCGAATCAGCTCCATTTTATACATCGCTTCGATTCTCCTCCATATTTCCAAGTGCCTTGATGAAAAAATTCAATTCGTATCTTCCAAAAGTTTCTAGAATACTTTATGCGAATTAGGAGCCATTCAAAGCCGTGAGGGAGAATAATCTCAGCCGGTGATATTAGTAGATGTGTTGGCACGGTTCATAGTAAGGGATATAATACATACGTGTAGAGGTACGTGCAGACTTGTTATCGCTCACATGTTGCACTCTGTCTCGTGTGCCCTGTGTGCCCTCGTGTGCCCTCGCCCTTGTCACTGTCCACGCTGTTACAACAATTTGTCTGCACTCGTGTCATTGTTAACTGAGATTACATAATAACCCGACTCACTGACTATTCTTCAACGCTTCTCATTCCTGTATCATTATAAACTTACAACAACAGCAACGCTTGAATTTTGCATGGTTTTCTAACGTAATTTTATTTTCAATGTTTTTCTTTTATAATCTGTGGTTTGCATGACTGGGATTCAATGGATACCGTACTATGTCGTATTAATTATGAAACTAAATTCATTATGATGTTTTTGTATACCAAATTACATCTTTCATTCTGCCACGCCAATACACACACGCTTCGTGGCTGAAAGTTCAATTGAGTTCAAAACATAGTGACACTTTTGTGATATGTCTAAATTTTCAGAGGGAAATAATATCAGTCTCCAAAAATTTCCTACCTTTTTCAAATTGTTTGTGTTGTCTTGACGAAACATTTTCTTCATCCCAACGTGTTGTCAATTGCATGATTCTGATCAAATTCTCCCTTTCCGCTTCAAATGACTCCTATAAAAACTCTATGTTGCAAAAGCAATAAAATTGCTCACATTTTATGGTCTCCAACAACTTGATTACTGTCACTTTTATTCTAAAGCTTATAAATAATGCGAGTTTTATATTACAGTACCCAGTGTCGACGATGATGTACTCGTCGGTGTCTCAGCACGAGATGTGTCGGTTGTGACATCAGGCGCGCGCGGGCACGTTCCGCGCACCTCGCGGGCGTTGCTCCTGATGCAGGGATCGCCGCTCGTCGCGGTCCCACCGCCGCAGCGGCGACCGGCCACCGTGCCCGCACCCTTACCGCATGAGGGCTATAGACCACACCTCCTTCGAAGAACCCATACCGTGCGTTGAACGACACCTGTGTACCGACGTCGTACCGTACTGTCACGACTCGGAGTCCGTCAGTGAAGTGAGCCTTGAGAGCGACAGTAGGAACCCCTCGATAAAGCGCAAAGCTAGCAAAAAGAAAGTGACCTACCAAACCAAAGCGGACGTGATCTCAAACTAGTTGGTAATAGTGTTCATTGTGTAGATCGTTGTATGTGTCAAGTGGCCCGTTGTGTGCGATTGCCTTGATTTGTGCCAGTATTAATATTTAGCATCATAATAATACTATCGATAACCTGTCGCCGAAAATCAATGCTACTTGTAGGTGCTTTGAGCATGATATCATGGCATCCGAAAATCATCAGTTTTGCTGCTGAAACACTTTTTAATTTCATCCTTATAATGTTCTCCTAAATCCTTTGTATGTCATTCAAGTCGCCAACTTTATTTAAAGAATTTACTGAGTGAAAGGATCCGCAGTTTGATTCAATAATACTTAGACGGAAGCGTTTTGCAGTTTTATACGGTCTTGAAGTTTTACAGTAATTCAAAGAGAAGTTTTGTCAAGGCAATCTCAAATGACAGTCAATTAATTCTAGTCATAACTTTCCACGGGAAAATATTTCAATCAGGAGCTGTGATTTACTGATTAGCTGTGTATATAGTTTATGTACTGTACATATGTAACGTTGTCACCCATGTAACGCTTATATAGTGCCATATTGTATGTCGAGTGGGAACTATTGCGCTTCATTGCATTGTAAATAATTAGAACACTGTTCATTAAAACATTCCAATACTCATAACAATACCAAATATGTTCAATGGTGTTAAACAAAAGAGTGCTAGCCATAAGTATTTTTCCAAGGAATTTTAGTTTTCGCTTCACACAATAGCATAAAAATTACAAGTATGTGGCGGGTTAGCTGCGGAATAAATCAGTTCGTATTTAAAACAGTAGAAAGTTCGGAAAAAAGGTCGAAAAAAGTGTTATTGGATTTTTACATCAGGAATTTCTCAGTAGCAGCCCGGTGTCTGGATTTGTGCCCAGGTGGTGGCAATAGGCTCGCCCCCTAATACATGGGACATAAACATAACTGGCGAAATGGGGGTGTACTATAGGTACACCTCTGCCTAACCCTTCGTGGACTATGTATGTTTGTGAAGTAGAAAGATCCAAAGTCAATGCATATTATTATGAAGATACCTAGATCATAATTATATTTGGCACATCATGGTCAATTACTTACTTTTTTATTTATAAAATACATAGAGATAAATTAAATTCTATGCAGCGTTAAATACACTCAATCATTTAATCAACCAGCTTTTAACAATTTGATTGTTATTAATACAAATAACAATAAAATGAAATAACTTATTAGTGCAAATAATTTTGCAAATGGAATTGGTAGCAGCCAGATGTTTGTGCTGAAATAATAAGCATTAGTTAATTGTTGTAAGTGTGATTAATTATTAGCAATCAGTATTATCCCTGGAAAATAAAGCCTGTTTATTTGTTTGTAACTAAAATGAAAATGAATGGCACACTAAGTTGGTAGTTTCAAACGTAAAAGTATGATTAAATTATACTCTTCTGCAAATAACTATTTAATTTTGATAAATTGTAATTTTCACTGAAACTTAAAAAAGGCAGCCATGTTTTTAACGTTTAATCTCGATTTCTATTCGATAGTTCTGATCATAAACCATTCTAAATTTAATTTATATGGCCCATAGAGTTCTTCCATTTTTAAAACAGCTAGAACTTTTGTTTAACATCCTCTTTAGAGTTAAACCTCACATTGTAAATATTAATGTTATAATATTATTGTTGTAATGACTTAGATTTTATCATAGTGGTCTAAAAAATCCTTCCATATAAATTATTATTGTCATCTATGTGTTATTAAAACTACGGTTTCCTAGACGAGCGATGGCCGCTACACAACGGCTGCAGTGACAGCTGTCATGGGAATGACGGCAGCGGGGTTTGACTTTACGGTGTCAAGAAACGCTCTCTAGGGCTACATGCCGAATTACGCCATAATCGCTCACAGCGCTCACATTAAAAATTTGCGTTCTGATTTAGATATCACGATTATGACAGCTGAGAGCTATCAACAATTCAGAACGCGCTCACAGTGCCCGCTCAACGTCAACCCCCCAAATCTTGCGCAAGAAAGACAGACCGACTGGACATTTTTTTGAAAATGGAAGTTCAACACATTGGTACTTCTGTTTTGTTGGTTGAGATATATGAGATCAAAGATGCGACTCAAAACAACTCAACAGCACAACGCACAACTGGCATTTTTGACAGCGCTCACGATGATATTAATTTCAGGCATGGTCGGCGTCGTCGCAAGATGGCGCATGTCATGACGTCATCTATGACGACTCTCGGGACATCGTTATCGCGCTCACGCTAATTCGGAACGGGTGTAAGCACACTCAAATCGATTACAGTGCAATTCGGAACGTACCCTAGGAAAACACACCAACTTACTTTCATAAATTCACTTACTTTTAGTGACGTCATTCGTCGGTTACTACTCGTATGTGGCGGCTCTTTTAGGAAACTGTAGCTTAAGTTTATCAGATTACTTTAGCGTTGTATGTCGTCAGTTGTTTTGTGTCAAGTAGATTGTTCATGTTGGTATGTTACGAGTAACTTCAGAACTAAGTATTTATGTTTGCTATGAAACTGTTTAAATGGTTTCCCAATTACGTTAGGATAAATTTCCATAATTTTCAAACCCATCGATAAACTTAACATTTGAAATTAAAAGTTGATTGTTAAATTGTTACAATGTATTTCCTTTGATATATTTAATTCCTCTAAAAAAAGCTTCTTAAGCTTCCATAAGCTTCGTGCAAAGACGAAAATTTTGTAAAGTTATAGTGATTTTAAGTACGTGCTAAATTTCGTTTGTTACAAATGTTTTATCATAACTTCCAAACAACTTTTTAAACAAAATAAGCTCGTTATCATTCGTTGCGTAATTAATTAATTTTTTACTTGTTATGAAATCTTTGCCGAGGTCATCCTTTCCTTAGATATGACCTCGGCCTCTCCTCGTCAATGTAGGTGAGCTTTAAAGACTGATAAGACCGCTCCCGTTAATTTATTGTTGTATCTATTTTGATACCAGATCTCAAAGTGTAACAGTCATAATTTAGTATATTTTTAATTACTCTAATAATTTAGGATCTTAATATACAATTAATTACAGTACAACTATTTTATTAAGGGAGATGCGCTCAATTATAATCATTAGAATCAGCAATACAACTCCTTATGTTAGAATTGGCCCCAAATGTCATGACTACATGAAATAACCATTCAATAGGGTAATATGAACTTAGAGAGACGTATTGATGATTTTTATGATTATAATTCTATAAATAAATATTTGATACGGCCGCAAATCATATTTAGATCAACATACAACCTGATACTGACCTGCAAATTGCAAAAAACGTAAGAAAATTTGAATGTCGCGGGCTACCTTCGCAAATCCCCGTTAATGTCCCTCGGCAAACTTCGTGTTTCGTCAGTCGTCGGATTTCTATCAGTTGCCCTTTGCACTCGGTGCAGACCTGACGCTCTCAATTACATTTGACATTAAGATAATAGTTGTACTGTACTTAGTGTTTCTCCTCCACCATCAAGCAGGGCCGGATTTAGGGGAGGGCATCCGGGGCGACCGCCCCGGGGCCTCCACAAAAGAGGGGCCCCCACAATAGAGACTTCGAAAAAAAAGTATATTTTTAAATTCCGACGAGTAAACACTAGTAAACAACTTTTCCTTTGATATTTTTTTTCGCTGTTTTACACACGGTGTGTAGGTACAACCGTACAACCGTTAGGGTACCTTGTCCTTACTGCCCTAGCTAAAAAATCCACCCTGTTTAAAAATGATTGAAAACTGTGTTTTACTTTTTTTATCGTCTGTTCCACAAAATGTTCGGGGCCTACACTTTTTGGTTGCCCCAGGGCCTCCACACGCTTAAATACGGCCCTGCCATCAAGTCGATCTGGTCAATTTATTTTTCGCTCTATTTAAATATCTTATGCCTCTAAGATAAGATCAGAAGCAGCTCAGAGTCTGAATTTGTGCCCGGTTGATGGCAACAGGTTCTGCTTCTATTATATCGGACTTAAACATAACTGGCGAAATGTGGGTTTACTATAGGTACACTTCTGCCTAACCCTTAGGGGAGTACAAGCGTGATGTTATGTGTTTAGTGTGTCAAAGATAAGATTGTTTTGCTGTTCAATTAACCCTTATACGTTAATCTGAAGACGAATTGTTTTAACAAAAATTTATTAAATAGATACAACTTGTATTATGATTTACCTATACATAAATCAAAAATATGAATTACTTATAGTAAGTTATTACTTTCAGTTACAGAACATTTAGGATTAAGGTTAAGTACAGTAAAATATCCATAAAATTTATATTTATGTATAAAAGTAGTTTTTAATGGTTTAATCTGTAACTTATCTTCAAAAGTATTCCTACTCCCCCGAAAATCGAAGCCACAAAAAATCACGATGTATAATAAATATTAATATTTTTAATGAATGTAAGTAAAAAGGCAAACATAAAATTACATTACATACTCTTATGTGTACCGGCAAACGGGGTAAATAGGGATTCAGAGGTGAATCGAGACGAAACTTTAAAAGGGATTTTAACATTGAAATAATATAGTTTGTTGCCAAAAAGGACTCTAATGCGTTTACTGTATTATAATTAACAATTAAGTGCCGTGTTGGCCACAAACTATATTATTTAAATGTTAAAATCCCTTTTAAAGCTTCGTCCCTATTCACCCCTGCATCCCTGTTCACCCCGTTTGTACAGTAGTGTTAGCACATCGATCAACATTAACGCGGTATTCGAGACATCCAATGGTGTAACTGTGAAACGAAATGATATCGCCTGGGTTAAACATGGATAATCGCGGAGCTAAATAGTTAAGCAATTTTCAATTCAGAACTTCTATTGGAACTGTCATTTTCATTTATAACATTGGCAGTATGTTGTGAGAAAAAAAAATAACTTGAAAGTGCTGGAATGTTTCCTTTTCTAACTGAGCATAATTGATATCGGTACCACGTTACAGCGTTGCTCAACCGTGTGCTAACAGCATAAGCTGTTTATTTCGGATAGTAAGTAGCCCATAAGGCTTTATTTGTCTCAATAATTTCAACCCTTATTTTGTCATACCAGTGTGCCTGTCTTACACGTACGCAGTAGTACCTAATTCTGTACATAACTACTCAGATAACACATTATAATAACTTAAAAATGTATACTTCTCGCTACAGCTGGATCATAAATTAAATTTCAATATTGTGAATAAAATATATGTATGTGTAAAACTAATTTAAAATGGGTTGTCGTATAAATTTATATAAAGTATTTTTTCTATGAGATTGTTTTATTTGATGAATCCTCACCGAATGCCTGAGATCCTAAAGGATTTTTTTTTCGACCCGGAATACGCAGACTCAATGAGTCTGTTGACAGATGCGCAGTTTTTGACAGCCGACTCAATGAGTCTTCCCGACCATCAAGGAGTTAAGCAATAAGTGTTTTATTAGTAAAGTTAGCAATGCGATCCCTAGGAGACTCCGCTAGTATACAGAATTATTAATTTCTACGCGAAAACAAAAACAGTCTAAGGACGACTTTCCCTAATCGCTTGACAGACATTTTGGGGTGATCCCATTTAGCTATTAACTGCTCCCCTCCCGTTGACGTAATCCCTTAATCGCTAAAAATACAAAGAAAAAACCGGACAATTGCGTGTCGGACCACGCACAATGAAGGGTTCCGTAGTTGGGATGAATTTATCTCAAGAACAAACTTAGCATTGTAGTTGAAATGATAAATGATTTTATTTCTGTAAGTAGGTTTGAACAAACACTTTTACATGTCAATCATATTTTAAAAACTAGATGAGGTCGACGTTTCCTATCTGACTACTGAGAAGAAAGGCCGAAACAAACTCAGAGGTCTCTTTTAAAGTTCAGACATAATCTTGGTCAGATCATGTGAAGACCATGTAGATTTGTGTCTGAAATGGTCTTTTGAGGAATAACCACACAGATTGAGTGGACCTGTCCAGTCAGTGCACGCATTTGTCAGTAATCATGCAGCCCAACTCAGAACTTAAGGAGCTCAACGATTCGACGAACAATACCAAAGAAAAGACATTTGAGTAGGCCACAAAAATTATAATCATATATTCAATGTAGCCTGCATGCTACTAACATTCACAGACAGTTTTCTCTTTAAAAGTCATCAAAAATACCATACGTTATGTCATGTAAATCAATAAAAATGACATTATTAATTCTAAAACACTCATTCACAGTATAAAATGGATTGTTGCTTGGGGGTACATTAAAGTAGCTTAGTTAATCCCAAGCCTTTTTGTTATCCAAGTAATCTTTAACTTTATAGAAACCTTTTTGACAGAGTTTCTGTTTAATAAATGATTTAAATTTATTGAGGCTCAGTTCTTTAACAAGACTTGGGAGTTTGTTGTAAAAACGTATACTTTGGCACTTAAATGAATTAAAATTTTTTTGGAGCCTAGTCGTGGGCACAATAAGTAAATCTTTGTTTCTAGTATTTATGTTATGAACGTCGCTGTGTTTGGAATATAGATTAATATTATTTTTTACATAAATCAGGTTCTCATATATATATTGAGATGCGACTGTCATTATGTTTATTTCCTTAAATTTATCTCTCAGTGAATGCCTACAACTAAGGTTATAAATTGCTCGAATGGCTCGTTTCTGCAGCACAAATATAGCCTGAATGTTGGCTGCATTTCCCCACAGCAAAATGCCGTACGACATTACACTATGGAGATAACTAAAATATACTAATCGAGCTGTTTCGACATCAGTCAAATGACGGATTTTATAGACCGTGTAGGCTGCAGAGCTTAGCCGCTTCGACAATTTGGTTATATGTGGGCCCCACTGTAGCTTCGAGTCCAAAAGTAATACCTAAGAACACAGTGGTGTCCACGAGATCCAATTCCGCCCCATTAACTAGTACATTGATTTTCACCTGCTTAACGTTAGGTGTCAGAAATCTAATACATTTTGTCTTTTTCTCGTTTAAAAGTAAATTATTAACACTAAACCATTGCACTATTTTAGCTATAGCATTATTTACATCATCAGTAACTATCTGTTGTCGTTTAAGCTTAAATAAAAGTGATGTGTCATCTGCAAATAACACTATTTCATGACTATTCTTTACAAGGCAAGGTAGATCATTAATATATACGAGAAATAAAAAAGGGCCAAGAATTAAGCCCTGCGGAACGCCCATAGTGACAATAGAACCCGGGGATCTGTTATAAATTGTAAGATAGCCCTAAGCATATAAAATATAAAAGGTGACGCCTCATAGGCGTCATGTAACGTTTCCCACAGTTGCTGCATTTCGTGACATATTAGTTTCGGGCAGTTATACTTGGAACTTCGTGGCGGACACGCACCATGGGATAGACGATAAAAAAAAACATACCCACTTTACCTGTACAGGAGGTACACAATTTCTTTTTTCATGATTTTATTTGACCACTTTGTCGGCGTGATTAATATGTATATCCAAACTAAATTATAGCTTTCTAGTACTAAAAGGCTCTGAGCTAAGCTGCGGACGGACGGACAGACGGACATGGCGAAACTATAAGGATTCCTTCTCGACTAGGGAACCCTAAAAATTGGTACTATCAATAAAATACAAAAAAAAACTCATACCAAAAAGATGAGAATATGAAAACAAAATTGCACATACAAGCCATAGCCCGAGGGCTGAAACCAACCCAAACATTGTTACTTGTAATAATAAATAATAATCCTTTTCACCGTGCCTTTCTGAAGCATTATTCAATTTAAATACGAAAATTCTTTCACATAAACTTTTAATAACTCGATGTCATTATCACGGGCACAAAGCGCTTCTCGGAACATTTAATGACATACATTATTATTATAAGACCTTCAGGGCTGAAGTGTCTTCTGGCGAACAATTTAAAGTTATGTCTACTTTTCGCGGCACCGAATATTTTTTATTACATATAGGCATTCTGTATTTTTGTTTTATTTAATTGATCAGTCAATATTGTAGGAAAATTGGAAAAGAACTTCCTGTATATTTTGCAACTTTTTGCTGCTTGTAGTCCAAGCATCAACACCTTGTTTTCTTAATTCCATGGTATAATAATATTCTTCGCCAGGTATAGCCACGCCACAATTGCGGTGGTAAGTCCCCTCTTTGAGGAGTGGCTTGAGAGGCGCCACGGCGTCCTCACCTTCCGCCTGACGCAGGTCCTCACCGGACATGGCTGTTTCGGGAGGTTCCTGTTTCGGATAAGGCGAGAGGAAACGCCTGGGTGTTATCATTGTGTGGATCGACCGGAGGACACGGTGGAGCATACGGTGGAGGTCTGCCCGGCTTGAGCGGAGCACCGCCGTGTCCTCGTGGCGGCAATCCGCGGCGGCGACTTCTCGCGTCCGGCCCTGGTTCAAGCCATGGTACGGAGCGAGAGGGAATGGGAAGCCGTCCCCTCCTTCTGTGAAGCAGTAATGCTCGCGAAGGAGGAAGCGGAGCGCGAGAGGGAGAGACAATCTCTGCGTCCTCCTGCTCCTAGTCGCCGCAGGAGGAGACACCCTGGGCGTCAGGAGTCGGTTGCCGACTCCCGGCCACCGTAGGCGCGGACGCGCGGGCTTGCGGACGGCGAGCAATGGGCAGCTCGCCGTCCGGTAAGGACCAGGCCCGGGTCGACGGCGCGTCGTGTCCCACGCGCGCCTCAAAGAGGTGTCAGCTCAATTGACGGGGTCCGATAGGGCCGATGCCTGCCGGGGTCGCGGATTGTTCGAAAGAGTTACCGTGGCCCTGGCGCACAGGCAACTGAAGGGACATGGATGGGTTTTAGTCAGTAAGAGTCTGACACGCCCTTCCGCTTCGCCCAGAGCGGGAGAGGTCATTTGATGAATTCCCACGCAAAAAAAAAAAACAAAAAAAAAATGTATAGCATTCCGAGATACAGGGTGACACAAGCTTACGTCATCACCGCTGTATTACCAGTAGTGTGTAATAATAACTCCCCAACCGCCATTATTACCTGTGCGAATCCGATAAAACAATGAGGTTTTAACTAACAATTACGTTGATATATGTTTAAATTGAATTGTTTCACTTGATTAGAAAAACGAAACGACAATTTAAATACTATAAATATATTTTTTTACAGAATGGTGACTGAAAATGTTTCCATAATTCGTGTTTTGTTGCAATAAAGTGGCAACTGGATAGTGACGTAAGCATGTGTCACTCCCGGAATGCCAGACCTTGTTTTTTTAGACCATGCTTAATTCTTAGTACAGTCGTGGCACGTAAAGGTTAAGCATACATAAAAACACTTGAAACTCACTCCTCCCCCCAGCAAAAAGGATAAACATCTTTAGTTGAATTTGTAGTTGCAGTGTGTGTGATACTTATAATTTTTCGAACACGTCTATATTAGGTACATTATCCAAGGTTGCATGGAAGAGATCGCAGAAAGCGCCCATTATATATTTTTAAAGCTTGATTTATTTTTTGTTATATATTTCGTGATGTACAATAAAGAATATATATATATATATATATATCTGTAAAATTTTGTAACGGTAGGTTCAGTGGCTTAGACGAGAAAACGTAGCAGACAGACACAGTTATTTTTGCATTTATAATAAAGTATGGATGAACGTGAGAAAACGACGCAACACCAAAATATAATCTCCAAAGGTCACATCTGCGCTGAAGGCCTCTTATATCGGCAACTCAAAGAAAACAAGCCAAAACACACAACCGGACCATTTTACACCCGACGCACGACGGCTGAAAATAAACTTAGTAGAATAACATTTAAAACTTTGTAGACAACAGTTTATTTGGGACTTAGGATTAAATTAGTAGATTGTTATACAAGGGTCGAAAAGTATCAATTACCATACGAGGTGTTTAGACGCCCGAGCGCAGCGAAGGCGACTATAGTCCGAGTAGGAATTGATGACGTTTACCCGTGTTAAACACTCTACTTTTAATTTAAAATAGAAGTAAAGTAAAAATGTTTAGTTTTTCTAAAATATTTATTGATAATAATAACATAAGACTCATTTCTAATCAAATATTAGTCTATAAAACCGATATTTTGAATTTCGGTACAGCTTACAGAGTTAGTATCCCACCAAATTATATAGTCTTTTTTAAATTTTAAATATGGAACACAACGTATCACCGCCGCGGGCCGTTAACATTGTTTTTATTTTTAAATTCACACGGCTATTTATACACTCACAAGACGACAGCATAGTTTTTTATCGATATTTTTCTTAATTATGTAAAATTTTTAGTAGACGACATTTTTTTTGGGTGGGAAATCATCAAATGACCTCTCCCGCTCTGGGCGGAGTGGAAGCGTGTGTCAGACTCTTACTGACTAAAACCCACCCGTGTTCCTTCAGTTGCCTGTGAGCCAGGGCCACGGTAACTCTTTCGAACAATCCGCGACCCCGGCAGGCATCAGCCCTATCAGACCCCGTCAATTATGCTGACATCTCTTTGAGGCCCGCGTGAAATACGACGCGCCGTCGACCCGAGCCTGGTCCTTACTGGACGGCTAGCTGCCCATTGCTCGCCGTCCGCAAGCCCACGCCTACGGTGGCCGGGAGTCGGCAAACGACTCCCGACGCCCAGGATGTCTCCTCCTGCGGCGACTAGGGGCGCGAGAGCGCAGCGATGGCCTCTCCCTCACGCGCTCCGCCTCCGCCTTCGCGAGCATTACTGCTTCACAGAAGGAGGTGACGGCTTCCCATTCCCCCTCGGTCTGTACCATGGCCTGAACCAGGGCCGGACGCGAGAGGTCGCCGCCGCCGATCGCCGCCACGAGGACACGGCGGTGCTCCGCCCAAGCCGGGCAGATCTCCACCATTAGCCGACTACCTAACCTTTAGTTCTATTTTAAAAATTCATCCTCGCCCTGGAGAGGGAAGCAATTACTTTGAGTCTTTCCCGCTCAAAGATGGGGAGCAGCGTCTTCCACCCGCTACCCGGATCAAACAAACACTACTTTCCGAATATGAGAAATGAAAACTATATTTTATTGAATGACAGACTTTACATGAATAATCAATCAAGAACATTTTTTGTTAATCTTAAGACTCTAATTAATGACATTGAATGCTCTAATACTACCTATCTTAGCGAATGTTGTGAGAACAACCATGCGATTTATGACGAAGCCTCTGAAGACGATAACGAAAACACTTCTTGTAACAATCAACCTTCAAACTTTTTTCGTGACTAAACATCTTCACGTGTTGCATCAAAATATCGCTGGACTAATAACAAAATCTGAAACTCTAGCAGTGTGCCTAGAAGAATTAGAAGCCTCACAACCTTGTGTGGAGGTGCTATGCATCACTGAACATTTTATTATGCAGGGCTATGAAAAACATCTGGATCTTCCTAATTAAATGCAAGAAAAAAAAGCAAAAGAGGTGGAACATACACTCTGACTAGAAACGGACTACAGTACAAGGAATTAAAAAAGATTTCAAGATTTTCACTAACCCATGTCGTTAAATCTTGTGCCATCGAACTAATTGACTACAAGATTGGTATTTCTTATATTTTCATAATGCATAATCAGCCTATAATGTTCCCACTGCTGGGACACAGGCCTCCTCTCTTCGAGAGACGGCCTGCACTATGGAAAGCCTATGGTCCCTGCCTGAACAATGTTTTATATAAAACACACAGATAAAATAGCAGGGGGTGACTTGCACGCTCAATAATGGGCCCCCGAAAACGGTCGCTAGCACATAGTGACGTAGCGACAAGGCAGCAACATGTCCTTATTATTATTATTAAAAAATAAGTAAATGCATCGAGAAGAGGGTCTTGTATTTGCCAATCTATTCTGCAAAATCTCACTGTGAAAATTTTGGTGAGGTGAATGTGGAATACAAAATTTATTTATTTCAACTGGAATGACAGCTCACTTCACCTAAGTTTTCACGGTGAGATTTTTACAGAATAGATCGACAGTAGCAGCTACTTTCAAAGATTTTATTCTGAACACGGCTACAATCATACTTTCTGCTCACATATTTTTATTGCACTTTTATTTGAATCGTAAATAAAATAAAACAAAAGCATAAATTCAATCGAACAAGCTTATCGCATTTCAAAGTTTATATTTCGAATTACAGAACCATGTTCTTTGAAATTGAATCTGAGTTCAATGTCTTATTGAATTCAAATATCAAAGTTAGATACCAATAAACAAGAGAAAGCGAAAAACAGAAAGCAAGCAGGTACAGCTTACTCAAGAAAAGTACGCGCTTTGGGAATCATCGTCTACCTTCGGAAATAAGAACGCGCGGTGATGAGACCTAATATAGCTAAAAAGAATTTCCAGGATTTCCACCAAACGACTCGCATCGCATCGGATCGGCAAGAATACGAATGAATGCGGCGACAGCGGATCGCGTCCGGATACAATCGGCTCCGTACCGTCGTCGCTTGTGAACGTATCCGCTGCTGTGCGCGGCTTGGTAATATAGATTTTAAATACCGTGTACACGATTGAATACCGTTTAAAGATTGTAAAATCCGTTCCGATCCGATGCGATGCGAGCCGTTTGGTGGAATGCATCCTTTGCATTACAACTATGGAAGTACTCGCCTTTTTTGTATTACCATGATTACGAAATTATAGATTAACTACTGAAAAACTTTTTTAAGCTTTTGAGTGGCAGATGATGATTTGCGACCGGAGTAAGTAACCCGATAGAGAGAAATCTTCATACAAACGCGCAATGTCAAGTACACTACCAAAAAGCGAGGCTGTACAACTAAGTCTTTCAACTTCTTAAGTTCCATTTCAGGATAAGGCTGACAGGTTTTACATGAACTGTTCATAATTATTTTGCTTAACTGTAATAAAATACGCAAGTGGATTTGAATGTCGGCATTAGAGTCTTAAATTCGACAACGCGCGATTTTAGTCAATAGGCCATTAGGACCTGCACCCTAATTGCCTAATACACTATCAATCACAATCTAAATAATTTTGAAGCCCATTGATAATTATGTTCGAAAAATTTGTCTGCTCAACAACGTAAATAACGCAATGAATGTTGTTGAACTGTCAAAATGAAAGCTATTCCTACTGTTTATGTGTTACGCAATTACCCCGCTGTAGACGAAGAATCGATGGCGACCTCACCACGAAAAAACAGATACATTCAGCAGTGTTATAGACTGATTGAATCGAACAATGATATTAGAATTCTATCTACAGTAATGGCAATACCCAGTTGGAATGGTGTTAGTTGGGAGCCAATCTGAAACAAGGCGATCATTGCAACGACGGAGCTGCATGTGAATATCGCCAAGCTACACGGGAATGGTATTGGAAAAACAATTGCCACAGAATGAAACCCTAGAGCATAGAAACGCCTCGGCGACCGCTGGTAGAGGCGGCATTGTCAACACTTTCCATACAATTCAGGCGTGTCAACGTTTACTCGCCGTGCATTCGCCCAATAATGAATCAGAATCAGAAATGTTTATTTGCAAGCAAATACATACAAATTACAAGGAAAGATCTTTTACCCTAAAAGACATGACCTATGCCTGTGCAGTTTTCACACACGCAAAATCCCACATCCATAGAATGCAGTCTCTCCAAATCTGGTTCCTCCGTAGGGCAACAGGTTCCTCTTAATTCGTTCCTATCGAAATCCGCCACCTCGACCTCAAAATCCCCACTATCCACCATTCATGAAACGCAATCCCAAACGTTTCTTCGATACCGCGGCCATACATCGCAACCCCCTGATTATCGAGGCTGCCAGTTATATATAGCCCCTCTAATATTAGCAATGTCCGCCGTCCAAGGCATGTCCTAGCCGACCCCAATGACCCCATAATCCTCCTCCAGGAGAGCAGTAAGGCCACCAGTACAGTATACAAACATAAAAAACCATCATTCCGACCTCGCCGCCGAGATTCGTGACGTCCCCGACGTAATTGTCCCTCCCGAACCTTGCTCGACGAAGTGCTAGCCCGCGCCGTAGCTGAGCTTGTAGCTTTAAATTCCCCCGTTAAAAATAATTATCTGATTTCGATCCAGCCTGTCCCATATTGCTGTCCTTCCCCCAGCGACGCCCTAAGCTGAGGTCGGCACCCCACAGAGGTGCCCTTATCGTGCAGTCGCTTAGTAATATAAGAAATTCGTCCGCGGCTGGAGGCTTTGAGTTCGCTTAAGGCAGCCACAGGATAGTCTGGTTAAGTAGTCACAACCTCTGAAAGTCAACTACAAATGCCACACAGAAAAAAAAATACCTTTACTCGCACTACGACACAAATGACGTATGGAAACTGACGGCTTTGAAGACGGTCCGTGAGAGGAGTAGTAGGTCAACGCACTTTCGGCGCCACGAAAGTTATTTGACTGCCATCCCTAGACGCTGCCGAGTGACGCGGCGAATCCGTGCTCTGTGTCGAAAACCGAGTTATATGGATATGGTTGAACTGTACGTGCAATACGTGCACAGTCTTGTAATGCTGCAAAGCAGCAAGTTATTCAGTTGCATCTAGTATGAACTAGTTACATAATGTATACTTAGGTCCACTTGCACTCCAATCACTAAACATGTTTAGCTAAACGAGTTTAAAACATAATTCTGTTTCTGTCAAATGTTTGAAGATGACAGAGACAGAATTATGTTTAAAACTCGTTAGGCGCTAAACTTGTTTAGGGATTGGCGGTGCAAGTGGGTCTTAGTATTAAAGACTAAATAACTTGACATTGACTGACTCGTTGGTCTAGTGGTCGCTAGTGCTACTGCTGAGCATGAGGTATTGGGTTCGATTCCTAGGTCGGGCAAAGTGTTATTGGTTTTCTATCTGGAATTTCTCAGTAACAAAGACAAGTAACAAGGAACAAGTAAGTAACAAGTAAGTAAGTAACAAGTAAGTAAAAAAAAGTAACAAGTAAGTAACAAGGACAAGTCTGAACTTGCGCCCGGTTGATGGCCATAGGCTCGCCCCCTATTACATGGGACTTAAATATAACTGGTGGAATGTGGGTGCCTCTGCACTACCCTTCAGGGTAACAAGGCGTGATGTTATGTAAAGACCAAATAAAAACATAAGCTCACGCCTTCTTCCCATGAGGTTAAGCAGAAACTACAGTGCGCCTCCTGCTACGATCCTTACTCCTTTTACTTCGTTTACGTTTATACATCTGATCATACACGCACGCCGCCGGTTGCGAGTATGACCAAACTTTGCAGTATCCCTCTCATAATTTCATGAAACCCGCGAATGCTTCATGATAACACTTGGCAAAAGAAATTAACAGATGATCATAGCTTCTTAATAAACCGCTAAAGAACAAAGCGAAGTTATCTATCTAATATATAAAATTCTCGTGTCACAGTTTTCGTTGCCATACTCCTCCGAAACGGCTTAACCGATTTTGATGAAATTTTTTGTGCTTATCCGGTATCTATGAGAATCGGCCAACATCTTTTTTTTTTTTTTTTTTTTTGGTAGGTAGGGTAGGGAGTTAGGGAGGTAGGTAGGTAGGGTAGGTAGGTAGGTAGGTAGGTAGGGTAGGTAGGTAGGTAGAGTAGGTAGGTAGGGTAGGTAGGGTAGGTAGGTAGGGTAGGTAGGTAGGGTAGGTAGGTAGGTAGGGTAGGTAGGTAGGGTAGGTAGGTAGGTAGGGTAGGTAGGTAGGGTAGGTAGGTAGGTAGGGTAGGTAGGTAGGGTAGGTAGGTAGGTAGGGTAGGTAGGTAGGGTACGCCGTAGATAAGTACCGCAACCCGTGCGAAGCCGGGGCGGGCAGCTAGTATAGGTATAAAAAAGGAGAAATTGACTGACTGACATATCAACGCACAGCCGAAACTACTGGAAACGAAAAATGTGAACGTGAAATTTTGCACACGGCTTCCTTTAATAATGTAGGGGAGCACTAAGAACGGGTTTTTGGAAATTCGTCCTTTAAGGGGGTGAAAAGGGGGGATTTTGTTTGTATAATAAATCTTATTCCTTGAGTTAATAAACTTGAAACTTGGCACGTACACATATCTAAGTATATTATAAAGTTTGTCATTTTGAGCTTTTCTTAACTACCTCCTAAAGGGGGATTGGAGTGTTTCAAAGTTTATATGGAAGAATTTTAACGCTCAGTCTGATTAACTTGAAACTCAGTATTTATACTTAAGACAACAAAACAAACTAAAATAAAGAAAAAAGAAAAACGAAGAAGTCGAAGTAGACGAGTGAGTTTCTATGGAAGAAAGAATAACTTGTATCAGGGTTTTTCGAAAATCTATCACTGACGGGTTGAAAAGAGGTAGTTAATTTTACAGAGGAGAATTTTACTGCGTGGCGTGATAAACTCGAAAATTGATATAAATAAAATCTTTGAGTCAAGTTATGGAAACATCACAAATGATTTTCCTAAATTCCACCCCTGCGGGGGTGAAAAGAGGGAATACAGTTTAAATAAAAAATCGTATTCATTTGGGTAATTAACTTGAAACTTGGCCCTAATACTTATACTTATGTATAAATAAATAATAAAGGTTTTAATCATTACTACTACCATTTAAAGGGGGTGGTGAAATTTGTAGGGGAAAGTACGAAATTCAAGCGAACGAAGTCGCGGGCGAAGTACTGAACGACTGAAATATCAGAATTTAGAGGTTCCTTCTATAATTTAGACGACATCCAAGAAGTGGTTTTTGGCAATTCAACCTTTAAAGGGGTGTAAAGAAGAAATTTCGTTTACATGAAAATCTTACTTTTTGAGTTCATAGCCCGAATAAATTCTTAAAGTTTGTCATTATTAGGTTTTCTAAACTATCCCTCAAAGGGATTTTAAAGGATGCTAAAATTTGTACGGCTGTCCGATTACCTCGAATAACGGTATTCAATATTTGACAGAAAATAAAGAGTTACAAGTTTTTGAGTTTTCGAAAATGGACCAGCAAAAGGTAATTAAGTGTTTGGGGGAGGATTTCACTACGTGTCTGGATTAAGTCAAAGCAAGTAAAAATATCGTAAACATTAATTTTCCAAAATTATCGGTTAAAAGGGGTGGAGAGGGTGCTACATTTTGTAAGAGATAATACGAAATCCACGCAGACGAAATCGCGGGCGAAGTGCTAGTTTTATTAATAAGTGTTATCGACTTCATACAAAATCTTACAATATTTTCTCATCGTTAAAAGATTCGCACGTCCACATAATTCATATTATCGATAATACGTACGTACGGGCTGAGAATAATTGACGAGTATAAACCGCAGGACGTAATTGCTGCAATATCATTATTGTGCCAATAATTCTCGAAATTCCAGAGTAATGAGTTTACGTACACTGGTAAATGAGAAAGAACGTACGACCAACATAAAAAAAAATTAAATGAGACGAGTGAAAATTATTTATTTGATTTGATCTAAAGGATCAAATCAAATAATTTTATTTGTGTACACAGCTGCTACGGGTATGTTTGTGTCCTGCCACGTACATAAGTGGCATACAAATATTACACAATGACATACAAAAATATTAGAGAAAGAATAAAATATATCAACATGCCCACTTAAAATAAGGTTGGACGGTAATTATTTTAGAGTTTTCTAAATTAAAATAAAATTAATAATACATATTTATACAGTATATTTATACAATTGGTAAAATATTAACATAAACTCTTAGAAATAATTTACATAGGTATAATATTGTTAGATGCCTGTACTAGGATAAACCTGTATCATAGGTGGCATAGAAATAAAATTCGTAACAATATTTAACAATTTAGTTTACTTAAATACTATTTATGTTAAAGATAAAAATAACAAAAAGTTCTATATATGTAATTTCTTATTTATTTTGTTTAAAATAGTTTCTTGCACTTTATAACCTACACAAACACATTTATTATAATTTGATTTTGCGATAGTAGAAATTGGTAAGTGGGTTAAAGTTAGTCAATGTTGCACAAAATTAAATCACGTTCGAGGCCATGTGTAGGTATATTCGATTTTTGCTGCGGGCAACTAATGTGCTTAGAAAGTCGGGTTTGACGCAGAATGTGCACTTCGCAAAATGTGCACTTCACAAACTGTGCACTTCGCAAAATGTGCACTTCTCAAAATAGCACTTCTCACAATAAGCACTTCTCAAAATGAGTGTACGCGATTACTTCTTACAAAGAAACTATTGCTATCGTGCAAAAATAAATTTGTAAGCAATCGGTTTTTATTTTGACCCATTGTGATAAAATTCACACTAATTTTGAGAGCAAAAAAAGCAACATACAAAAAAATACCGTTATCGTTTATCGTTGGAAAAAATTGCTACAGAGCTTAAATTGTTCGGTCGTATCAAATTATTTGCTCCCTTCTTCACCATATCGGCAAACGAAACATTTGCCGCAGAACCAGAGTCCTTAATCGTCTGCCTGAGCTCCGAAATATGTTCCGTCAGGTCGCGCTTTTGTTGTAGGGCATCCACCGCGTTATACGCGTGGATGGCTTTCTGCTTGAGGGACTGATATAGGACCGCCATTTATAAAGTTCCAGATGCATATATATTTATCTCATATTTTTCCTATTAGCATGTCGACAGCTAAATGAATTGAATGTTTTAATTAGTAACAGGTACGATAAAATCCCGATACAAAGTTTTGGTATTCATAAAGAATGTTTACTCTTTTCCCACAAATAAAAATATGTTCTGATGAAAACATTTGTATTCCAATATTCCTGGCAGGCACAAATAATATTTGTAAATCGAATAAAATGGCACAGAATGTAAACGGTCAAATGTATATTGAATTAAATCGCGCGGTGAGCGACGAATAGCTAAAATGTTACGATAAAAAATCAAATAGATGCAATGGGGTGCTTTTTAGGGTTACGTACCTCAAAAGGGAAAAATAGAACCCTTAGAGGATCACTTCTTTGTCTATCCGTCCGTCCGTCTTTCCGTCTGTCCGTCTGTCAATACCCTTTTTCTCAGGAACGCGTGGAGGTATCAAGTTGAAATTAATATCAAATACGTAAGCCTACGGTCCCTTCGAGCAATAAAAAAATCAAGCTTCTAAATCAACGCAACAAAAAAATACGGCCATGTATGCGACATATATTGATACTCTCGAATAAATCAAAACCTATATGGTACCTATTTCCCGTTGACCTAGAATCATGAAAGGAGATGGATAACGGTCCCATACAAACTTGGCCCAGAAATGAACACAAATAAAACAAAATGAATTATGAAAATATTATAGTTTTTCACCCTTCATATTTTTGTTCGTCGTAAAACTTGGTGAAGACCTTTCCCAAATCTGATGACCGCAAAAAATAAATTCAAACTTGTCGATCGGGAAGTAATCCACTGTTTTCCAGTAGATTGAATTTTAAGATTGAATTTCACTCAAATTTAATGACTGTATCCCAAATGATTCATTTGCTACGCCCCAGTTTATAGAACGTTGGATCGCCGTTGGAAACCAGGCAAAATGAGAGTGGTCCGAGATGCGAGTTATACTTAGGTATTGCTGTTGTAGCCGAAGTCAAATTCAAAGTCAAATCATTTATTTCAAATAGGCACATAAAAGGCACTTTTGAACGTCAAAATTTACAAAAAAATAGAATTGATTCTAGTTGCCCCTTTCAAAAGGTAGTTTCTGCAATACGAAGATCCACAGTCCAAGAAAGGCAAAGTCATACAGAAAAGCAAAAAATAAAACCAGAACACAGCCATGCTGTCACACGCAGCATCACAGTGCAAAATTGCATACTTTGCAAAATTTCGCAAGCTTTCATCCAATTGAAATATTTTCTGCAAAGTTTTGCCAGGTAACGAAAGTAGTGGTGACTTTTTTTAAATATAATTAACCCTTTGTCTGTGCTGGGCCTAACTTTATCCAAGTCTTCTGGCAAGAAGCAAGTTCTCATAGCACAAGTAAAGGAAAACGTCCGAAAACCGTTAATTTGTAGCTGTAAGCCATATTTCTTTTTAGAAGTGACCTTTACATTAATCGATGTATGGAAGTACAAGTTTTTCAACTACAATGTTAAGTTTGTTTTTGGGATAAATTTATCCGAACTACGGAACCCTCCATAGTGCGTGGTCCGACATGCACTTGACCGGTTTTTATTATTAATATATACTAGCTGTTACTCGTGGGTTCTTTCGCAGGCTAGAAGAACTTCTCCGTGTATCCGGATAAAACTATCTAAGGTATCACTATAATGTAGGTACTTCCCTGGGATGAATTTAAGCTCTGTCTAGTATATAAATTCGGCGTGAAGCTCAAACATTACAAAGTAACAAAAATACTACGTTATGTACTAAATATTTTAACAATAAATGTCTCACTACAATCTATCACTTTACGTATTAATTTTTTCGGGTGATGCCCGATCTCCCCAAGTTCCAAGTTCCCCAAAGCTTATTTTATTAAATAAAAATGTACGACTCTGTCTTGACCGAAATCTAGAATGGTACAGTCGCCGAATCAATGCTTACATACGTATTGTTTAATGTTATTTGTTATTACGTTAAAGAATTAATGGGGTAAAAATGTAGTATGTATTTTCATTGCAATTTACACTTAATTCATTAAGTATTACTAAAATTATGCAATATTGATAAGTGATAGATAAACGACGTTGTTCTGTATTTCAGTAACAAATAGGCGCTCATCAATAGTGGTGTTAGTAAGTGCGAATTAGAGGGAAATATCAAACATTATTTTTGCACTTGTGCGTATGAGAGGGAAGTATCAAAACACATCACAATTCACAATGGTCTACCGTCATCACAATGGACTACCGCTCCCTTTACAACAAAAAAAAAAATCCAACGCCCCCTTTACATAACAGTTCATTATACCAATTTTATATGTCTGTCTATTACGAGTATCTATTAAGAATCACAAATAAAAAATAAAAAGCTCTCTCTGTCTCTCTACCTACCGCCCCCACGAAAAGCTTCAGTACCCACTAGGGGGCGGTACCGCCTCCGATGAGAACCTATGGTCTACATGATGTGTTTACTTACTATTTTCCTGTGCTAAAGAATTGCTTGCTGGATGCCTCCAACGCAACCTAAATTCTTCCCTCACATTACATTTTTGCCCAGAACAACCTGGATACATCCCTAACTCAGCTCCTCGATACATCCCTAACACACCCTCGATATATCTCAAAACAATTTCAAAACACATAGTGCAAATTATACATAGAGAAAATATATCTTCCAAAATAAGGTTAATTTTAGCTAGGTATTGATTTTATTTTATTTTAACACTTTTGGAGACATCAGTACGAGGAATGGTCAAGTGTGAACTTTACAAATAAATTAATTTTACATTTTGGGGACGTTGGGAATGAATGTATGAAAAATCATTTTGGGGAACTTGGAACTTGGGGCGATCGGGCATCACCCATTTTATTCTAGGTGCATCGTCTTCACATATGATTACATAATTAATGTGAACTTACATAATATTGTAAAATATTTTAAAAGAGTAACGGTGGAGTTTCTTGCCCATTCTTCTCCATACGAAACTACCTTTTGGAAGGGGCAACTAGAATCAATTCTATTTTTTTGTAAATTTTGACGTTCAAAAGTGCCTTTTATGTGCCTATTTGAAATAAATGATTTGACTTTGACTCTGTCAGACTGTGACTATCCTTGAAACCCTAAAATAGTCAATAAGTAGGTATTCACGCTTGAAACTAACTGAACCGATACAGGCATTGTTCACACAGTACTAGCAATTAATTAGAGGTTTACCTGACCACTTCGTTGGCGATTAATTAGTACATAACATAAACATAGGCTGACATGTGTTCAGTACACCACAGGCCATGTTGTACTTACATGTACCTATAATTCATGTGATTACGATGTCGGCAGCTATCGTAAAAAGAGACTAAAGCCTGATTTACACGGTGCGATTTAATTGCCCGTGAGATACCATAACTTGAAGCAACAATAAAAGTTGCACCATGGATATGGTATACAGGGTGGCTGGGACATCGACGCGCAATCTGTTACCATAGATTTAGTACATGATTCTGAACACCCCTTCTTTTAATTAATTTTTTTTGGTTGTTAATTCATCAAATGACCTCTCCCGCTTTGGGCGGAGCAGAAGGGCGTATCAGACTCTTACTGACTAAAACCCACCTGTGTTCCTTCAGTTGCCTGTGCGCCAGGGCCACGGTAACTCTTTCGAACAATCCGCAACCCCGACAGGCATCGGCCCTAACGGACCCCGTCAATTATGCTGACATCTCTATGAGGCGCGCGTGGAACACGACGCGCCGTCGACCCGGGCCTAGTACTTACCGGACGGCGAGCTATACTGAACACCCCTGCATTCAAATTTTTCGTGGGTTATTAAAAAAAGATTGCTGTTTCATACAATTTGACCACGTAGGCATTGCACTGTTCTATGAAAAAGCAGTTTTTTTTTTGGTAAGCTACGAAAAATTTCTACGCTAGGGGTCTAGAATCATGTGATGAATTCATTGTTACAGTGTGCGCATCGATGTCCCCGCCAGCCTATATACTACTAGCGTAGTTGCACCGTGCAGGCTATCCAAGTTATTGCTTCAATTTAATTGTATACGTATGCCCCCACCAGGGCCGGCAGTCTCGACATAGATACCGACAAAAATCGGTCGTTAAGTCCAATCGATGTCAAATTTCTTTAATAGATTTTCAACCTTATGCTTTGGAAATAAAGTTGAAAATCTATTAAAGGAATTTGACATCGATACGACTTGGCGACAGATTTTTGTCGCTATCTAATGTCGAGACTGCTGGGCCAGGCAAGAAAGATATATCGTGTAAATGAAGCTGACGGGATTGTTGGCAGAATGCCCAAATATGAACCCAATGCAATTCAGTTGTTGGTCGCCGTTAGTCTTTGTCACTTTAAGATGACGATTGATGTTGATGTATTCGATCACTAATTCTTCGCAAATACATGGTGATAAGCCGTCGTTGGAAGGTTTTTATTGATAGCTAGCTGTGTCCGCGACCTCGTTCGCTTGGATGTCGGAAAACAATAAAGTGTCGCTTAGAAAAGGTATAGTTACCACGCCTCCATTGAAAAGGAAGGATGTTCAGACCTCTCCCGATCTCCGTGTCAGACTCTTACTGACTAAAACCCACCCGTGTTCCTTCAGTGGCCTATGCGCCAGGGCCACGGTAACTCTTTCGAACAATCCGGGACCCCGGCAGGTTCCGATCTTGCCTGGCGGGAAGCGCTACCTGGGTTCTCTAGTGCAGCCTTTTCGAATGCAGACACTGCGTCTTTAGGGTTCATGATGTCAATGCGACGAAGTGTCACTTTGATTTTTGAGATTAAATAAAATTCAAGACGCCTGGTCAAGGCTCATCATCTGTGTACCTGTCGTACTCAATAAATCGACTGCCCTTCTGGCGGAGTGTGCTGAAGCGTTATCATGGTGAAGAAGGATCACGCTTTAAAATCGCTTTTGGAAATTTTCCGGGAATACAGGCAAAAATGCTATGAAATTATCATGATCTTAAAAACTTGTGTAATTAAGAAAATGCTTCTCTATAAACGATGTTAGAGAGGTTGCTTGCCCCTCGAAAGAGCTCCTACATAAATTTGCCCATGTGAAAGCAACCCATTTACTCTGGTTAAGGACGCCATTTTGCATTTTGATTTTGATTTTCTGATTTTCGGCACCGGTCGCCCCTGAAAACTACGAAGACGACGACACCGATGACGAAAAATTTGGACACCATTTTGACTTAAACCTCTTCTTACTACCGACAACCATAAAAATTTCACCCCCGCATTAGAATTCATTAAGTATTTATGCGTCCATCGTTAAAAAAACTGATTCTAAAAAAATATAACCGAATTAAAGTGCAAAAGACCTTTGGTTTCAGAAGTCGGTAATTTCTTGCCAACGACTTCCCAAACTAAATTTATTTTGCACATTGAAGTGTTTTGTTTTTGAAGTCGGTTATCTTTTTTTTTTAAAGTTTTAATTTTTTAATTGTGTTACCTAGCTCACACAAGTTTGTGTAAGTGCTACTTTATAAAACAATTTTTTTCACATACTTACCGCACGAAAACTCAGTCACAATTGGTAGGTATACCGTTTGTCATTGAGGAGTTTCGTGACAGTAGGGTTTCTACGTAGTCCACGGATCAGTTGACCACGGATAGACACTAACCAGTAATTTTCTTTGATCAGCGGGATTAGTAATAGGCTTCAAAATGATTCAGATTGTAATAGATAGTGTGTTACGTAATTATGGTGCTGTACAGTAATCAAATCACAAAACGTGTACTGTACGTTGGCCCTGGTCCAGGCCATGGTACGGAGCGAGAGGGCATGGGAAGCCGTTACCTACTTCTGCGAAGTAGTAATGCTCGCGAAGGAGGAGGTGGAGCGCGTGAGGATGAGGCAATCGTTGCGCCCTCACGCCCCTAGTCGCTGCAGGAGGAGACGCCCAGGGCGTCGGGAATCGATAGCCGATTCCCGGCCACCGTAGGCGCGGGCCTGCGGACGGCGAGCAATGGGTAGCTCGCCGTCCGGTGAGGACCAAGTCCGGGTCGACGGCGCGTTGTGTTCCACCCTCGCCTCAAAGAGATGTCAGCACCATTGACGTGGTCCGATAGGGCCGATGCCTGCCGGGGTCGCGGATTGTTCGAAACAGTTTAAACGATAATGGTAGACAACGGTTGTTATCGAAACATGCCGTTACCTACCGCTCGGTGGACAACGTAGTCAACCGGCTTCGCATCTATAGTCGTAACAAGCAACTTCACGTCTCTCGACGACACTTTTCGTACGCATTACATCCTTGTTCCCGACTCCGGCAGTCACAACGTTCGCAGGATTTTACCAGCTATTCATTTATTATTAATCCTAAACTCTAAGTTCTTTTTCTGTTTAATTTAAGTCCACCACGGTCTAACTTAGCGCCGTTTCCTAGACGATAGAAACCTTATATTTAACGTGCGTGTCCTAGAATACTGGTTGCAATCAGGTTCTTAGGGACGTATTGCGAATACTAGACTAAAGGTATTATCGATCTTTCGCGTGTAAGTTTTTCTCGTGTAATTCTTTTTTTATATAAGAAGCCATATCAACAACACTTTCTGCAAATTTTCTGATTTGATTCCATGTCTTTTTTTAAATTGGTGTATTTTTTGTTTATCAAAATTATACGTGTTTATGTGGTTTATCTCTTTTTTATTTCGCTACACTACTTATACGGTTGAGTATATTTAGGAATATAATTTTCTTAGAACAAGTATTTTAGTATGCAAACAACACATACTATCCAATCTCCTAAAATACTTCAGCAAATATATATTTTGAAAACGTACCTACTGTTGTTTCAGTAATGAAAATAACAATGATTTTAGGCTCCCAATCTTCTATTAGGAGTAACGAACGGACACAGATTTCTGTTATTCAGACAAAGGGACTAGGGGAGCTCATATTGCGCGTGTCATTTGTTTTCATTAAACATTTCATTAACTTTCTAAATGGTGTTGATTTTAAACGGGCGGGTGGCGCTTTGTGAGTTTGTTTTAGTATTTACCGAGTCGGCAGCCCTGATAATGGATTTAAATAGGTTTGGACAGCGGTGCTCGGATTTTTTATGGCCTGATCACACCTTCCGCCTGAAATAATTAGTGTAGCATAATCAGCCTTAAATGTTCCCACTGCTGGGACACAGATCTCTTCACTGTGAGAGGGAGTGGGCCATAATCTACCATGCGGGCCCAGTGCAGGTTGGTGGATGTCACATGTCTTCAAATTTTTTGATTCTAGGACATGCCGGTTTCCTCACGATGTTTTCTAATTGGTGTGATTTTTCGAAATATAGCTGGATCATGGCAAGCAGCCAATGGCATAGGAATTAGCAAATGTACTTCATATAATTTTAATTCCTATATGATGGCGTGGAGAATGAACGCGATAATCCTTTGTTTTAAGTTTCAAAATATTGCTCCGAAAGGTAGGTATTACTTACCGTATCGTCCACAAACAGCAAGTCATTCGAAAGTGAAAATCACAACTAAACTCCTGATTGGGGCGCAGCTTCTGGCTACTTGCCCTCTTCCTTATAAACTCCCCGGACCGTCCCAATATCTGTTATAGCGAAGCATATTCTTTGTAGAAGATACACGATGAAAAGTATAAACATCGCAAAATAACAATAAATCTCAACACCTATCTATTTTGTAGTAAACACCTGAGTTATGATCCAAGTTATCGTAGAACAAGTCCATAACTTGTTTGATGGTTGTAGTCAAGTTTTATTCCCACTGTTTTATTAACACAACAGTAAATGCCCCGTAAACCGAACCCGAAATCCGTTTCTAAGTACCCTGTCATAAATCTTCTTAGTACTTGAAGATCACCGCATCTTGAAGTATGAATAAGTCAAAGTTTAGGACGCTCAAGACGTCAGCATGAAGAATTAAATTAATAAGTTTCTACTTGGTATGTATGGGTACTGAAAGACATACATTATATTGTCAGTAATACCTCATACTGAAGACTTAATAACGGAATAAAAACACTGCCTTATTTAGATATAACTCAAAACTTCGACTTATTTTAGTTTTTTCTTTTGCCATCACTTCTTTAAAGAAGTATGTACCCATATTCTATTTTCTTTTATTTTCTGATATCATTGGCTTGTCTCATTCATAAATGAAAGAGTTACAAAATTGGAGGATCTTTGCTGTTCCAAAAATTTGTTACGAATCTCTTTAAGAGGGCGCACACGGGTCCACTAGCGCCACTCCTTTAAAATAATATTATCCTCCTCCTTTCCTTCTCCTTTAAAATAACAAAAGCGGCTATATTCCTCTACATAGTATTTTGTTACTTTGTATCTCAATATGAAAATTACCGAGGGTGCTGATTGAGCCGTTAATCAAAATTCCTTCTCAGCCACGAGATAATATTTTTTAAAGGAATGGCGCTACTGGACCGGTGTGCGCCCTCTTAACTTTTTTATAATTTTTGTTTTGTTGTTTAATTGTTCATGGATGCCAACCTTCAAAGTCTTACCGGTCTCTTTATTCAAAATTAGCATTACATTTTATTAGCATCCTTTTACAAACTAAATTTACCATTTATTTCGGAATTAAATACTTTTTCCATCCATTTTGTTGACCGAGGTTGAAAAGTTCGAAAGGACTTACACAAAGTAATTTATTCGTTATTCCAGGGATAATGTACATCCATCAGGCTGCGGGCCAGTTTGATTAGGCAATTAATCAACCAGCGTTGAGCAATAACATTCCAGTTATTTAGTTGGAAACAAAAACAATCAACACACACACGACTTAACGAAAACAAAGTAATCTGTACTACATAAGTTTTGTTGGGACTTAACTTGGGTATCGATATAAATAACAAAAACAAAAAAAAAAAGAAGGGTATCGATACTCGTATAACGGCGCAGCATGTGCCGCTGTCAGGTTTTGGTTACGAAGTTACTAGGAATCACCGAAGAGGTTGGAAAAGAGTGACACTGGCTGATTGCTGTCACTCTAGCAGAGCGTGGCGGCTGTCTTCTGATGACACAAATGGGGTCAGGCGATCCGTTTTTTTTTTTCAGTTTCTTTAGTTGCGCACAGGCAACTGAAGGAACACGGGTGGGTTTTTGATTTGCCAGCCAAAAAAAAGGGGTGCCGCTTTCGATTCACGCCTACAAATAACTGTTATATCCTGGTACAATCGTGATGATATTAAAGCTGCTGAACAACTAATACGATGACCACTTCTGGTAAACGCTATTCTGCGTTGGCGTTGCACATTGCTACAATAAGTAAAGCATCGATACTTTTCATTCGGTTCTTATTTCACATCCCTAGAGTAGTTACAACTACATTAAATACCACACAAAAGGGTTATTTATCTATTCATTAGGGAAGTTTTAATTAATGCATTGGTATTAGTCGAATCGGCATTTTGTGATTATTCTGCTTTACATTCGTTTACATAATTAAGTAATTAACTATGGTCGATCATTTACCGATAAAACCGTTACCTTTTCTAACTAATACAACACTAGTCACGCTTGACGATGAAATCACAAGAGTTTCTTTCAATATCTAATGTATATATATAAAACAAAAAAAACTACCTATGTCCGTTATAAGACTTTAAAACCATCCAACCGATGTGCCCCAAACTGGTTTCATTAAATAGGCAATAATGCGAAAATGGTTTAAGATTACTAAAACAATGAAAAAACAAATGGAAATAAAACAAACTTCATGAATGAACCGAATGTGCCTAATGCATTGTTTTATCATAGTAGCACACGCCGGGTATCCGCTAGTATTATAATATTTGTTTGTTTTTGTCTCCAAAGTAACAGACGTTAAATATCTTAAGGAATAGGTGTGTATAACGTTAAAAACTCATAAGCAATAAAAACAACAGCATTTGGAGGAGGCAATAGGCACTGGTGATCACTTTTATTTGTGCCTAATTTGCTCCTTAAGGCATTTGAACTATATGGACGAATTCTCTTTCCTTCTACTTTTTCGCCAGTATATTAATATATTTATAATAATTATAGTATATTTATAATAATTCCGTAAACTTTCACCCGACTTAGTAATAAATACAGCTAAAATCTACTTCGGTCAGATGACATAGTTACCGCGTGACGAGTTCCGGTGGCCACGGCATTCCCATTTCCTGCTTGAACGTTTTCAATAACTACCTTCATTTGATTACCAAAACATTTTATTGGCAAATCGTTTTCACACACCATGTGACACGACAAATTGCATTTGAAATTGAATAACGTACTGAATTTTGTTGAGCGTGATAATAGTTGAATTATCGGGAATTAATATAATTTGTGTTAATATGCTGTTAACCTATTTGTGATAGGTAATTATGAATGTTAAATTGAGGTTATTTGAGTTAATATTTTGTTCAAAATTTGTTGATTTTCCCATTATCATTTGCCACTTTATTCGATTAAGAAACTAAGAAATAAAAATCACTGAATACGAAACGCTTAATAATCCAAAGAATCCACGGAGTTCTGCTGATTAAATTACAACCAAGCTACGCGCTACGCCGTAGCACCGTAGCACCGTAGCGCTACGAGACTATCTATTTGAGAAGTGGAGTGTCGCGAAGGCAATCGAAGTCGCTTTGAGCCGCGCTTCAGGTGGCAAACTACTTAGAGAAAGTGCAAAATTCTGCATAAAGCCACTGTGCAACGAACCGAACTAAAACCTTTTGAACTCCTTTGATTTGTGGAGGTTTTACGATTTGACGGCGGGCGGCGGTGTCATTTACCTTCGACGTCTGAGTTTTCTTGTAAATCTTGTTAAAGGATGTTTGCAAGTAGAAAGTAAGTTTTTGTTACTTACTGCTGAGTTGACAGGTTAACTTAGCGCTTGAGGTTTGCACAAGGTTTGCTTGAGGTTTATGCAAGTCTGTTTTCGTAGCACTTTTGCAAGCCTGAATCGCAGCAATATGTTTGCAAAAAAAACGTAAGTATACGTGTTGCCCCACATGCGACTAAACAAAACAAACTTGCACAAACGCGAAAAACATCGCAAACACGTATAAAAAGTAATCTACTCCCAAACCAATTACAAAATTGCTATGTTTGTGTTAAAACGTGTTCAAAAGAATGTAACACACAATTTACTTTGTTTTTCAGTTAGAGTTACCGTCTGTGCGCCGGCAGAGGCCGCATAAATCAAACTTTGTTCAAGTGCTGCAATGTACCGCTGTAGCACTGTGAAGCAGTATTTACGACGTAAAGCCTCGTCCACACTAGGGCACAAGTCATAGCCCGCACAGTCATATTTCGTGAGATATATGCCGGGCAAATATGTCTGGTATAATTTTTTATGTGAGACATGTCGTGCGAAATGTGTCGTGACTTGTGCCCTAGGGCCAACGGGGCTAAAATATGGATACACACTCGCATTAGGTAGGTACAACATATGTATTTGGTAATCAAGAGTATACTAGTTGTAAATTTTAAGGAAAAACACGTGTTTTAAAAGAACACGCTGAATATTTTGGCTTCATTGGCAGCCTGGGTTAATAATTTTAGAAGTTAGGGACTTTTTCGATTTACCAGGCTTATTAATATTTAATTATTTCCTTATATACTTTACCTAATTTAATTAAGGAATAAGACCGTTTTTTTATTTTAAACCGTACCTGATAATGTTTGGATACGTTACTAAAAAGGTAACACTGGCAGTACAGTTATACCAATTCCTTTGTGAATAGAACTTTGGTTTCTAAACTTCAAGTATTCTGCACCATTTGTTAGTTTGCAATGCAGGACAGCAGGACAGGACACAGTTGGCGCCACAGTTTGCATGGCATTAGCAGGATGTAACGTGTTGTGCAGGATCTCTATGTGGCCGTGGCCTGAATGCACGAGAATGTTCTGTGCATACAGGTTTGTGTAGCTACGAGAATTTGTATTACGTGAGTATTATTTTAAATTAGTGCAAAGGCCAGGTAATAATAGTAATAATCAGATGTTATTTGTTTTATTGTATATGACGGAGAAGGTACGTTCTCTCTCGTTATTATCAGCCTTATTTTAACTACTGTGGGCGTACTATGGGAAGTGTTGGTTATTGCGCAATAGAAAAACTGTTTGTAGTTAAAATCAAACTATAATTTACGAACAAATTAATCACACTAGTGAATCACACACTGTAGGTACACGACACAACTATACGGAACGCGCGACAGTTTCTAGACGTCTTCACTGCTTAACCGCCAACAACAAACTCTGCTTTAACTCTGGTCAATCGTTATGTTATATAGACTCTGTCAAGCGCCACTTGGTGGCGCTGGCGTCCCGATTAGTCAAAGTCAAACGATTGATTTAACGTATTTCCGACATATAAAATATATAACTACAAGACAACAAACAAAATACACAAAACACACTACACTACACAACACTAGACTACAAATATATACTAAATAATTATCAAGTACTTAGAACGATCTCCAATAGCGAAAATCACGCAAATCAAATCAAATCAAATCAAATTATTTATTTGCTTAATACAGGTAGGTATAAACAGATGTTACAAATAAATATGAAGTACTCTGTATCATTACCTATTATGGTGTGCAAATATTTACATTATTATTAATCTAATTAAATAATTATTACAACAACATTACAAAATTATTAAGTACTGTTCGTATATTAAAAATAATTGCAATGAATGCAAGAATATTGCACATTATTTTAAATATTTTCAAGTCGGTATTCAATATTGAAACTAATAACTTCACAGATAAAATATGTGACGTCTAGGAGCGATGACCTCGAGGCTGACACAGGTTAAAAAACCTAACTCATTCTCCCTATCTTATGACCTCACCCTTACATTTCGCGCAGCAAATCGTTTTTACATCCAATAATATTGTACGCGATATTCACAATAAGGAGCGTCGAGATATATGGGAGTAAATGATCCCATTTATCCGCTCGAGTTTTTCATGAAGTGATATGAATGCTATGTAGGTACTTGTACAGCTGCCGCTTTCAATGCGAACAAATTATTCAGTAACACGAAAAATTTGACGATCTCAAATGGATTGCGATGTTTGAGTTTCATTCTCGCATTTATTCAGAACACGAAAAGGCTAGAACATTTACTTTTATCTTTAGAATTGTGTTTTATTAATTTACAATCAAAATTCATTGTTAAAAATGTAGCTAAGAAACTTGCACGTTAATAAGATTATTGAGTACCTAAACTACTTAATCTACCCTCCGTATAAATAAACGTTAACTCTTTATTTTTCGCAGTTAAAGACTAAACAAGTTATGTCGTCTTCGTTTAATGATTTTCGCGAATATTTCGGAAGGCGAGGGTGGCAGACAATCAGCGCTAAAAGCACCATTGTCAATTTTAATGAAACCCCCCGAGATATCAACTTTGTCTTCAGCCATTGTTGGAGACGGCGTCTACCGACGAACCGACGAGTTTTGTGTCGCTGACAAACTTTTATTTGACCAAATTGTTCATAGTTAGTCACTTTATTGTTGTGTGGAAACGAAATAGAAATCCTATTAAAACTGAACTGCTTGTTACAATACTCACTGCAAGAGTTGTCTGTTAAATAAAATCACTCAGTAATAAAATTAAACAGCAAAAATTAAACGTTGTGGTTTGATACACAGTGACAGAGTTGTCATATGCTACCCACAGAAATGTAAGTGTGTTCCAGAGCCGCTTTTGTAAAACAACTACCGTCAAAAGGGGTGAATAGAGGTGCAATGGTGAATCGGAACGGATCTCATCATAATATAGGTTTTTGCCAAAAAGGACTCTGTATTTACTGTATTATAATTAACGATTAAGCGCTCTTGTTGGCAACAAACTATTTATATTATTTTAATGTTAAAATTCCTTTTAAATTTTCGTTCCGATTCACCGCTGCATCTCTATTCACCCTGTTTGACGGTACCATGTAACTGTGTCGTAATAGGAGTACGCTATAGAATGCCAATACGTGCCACGTTAATTGTAATAATGAAGGGTCAACGATCTTGTCTATTCATTAGATGGCAATAGGGTGTTTACTCCGTAGATATCGAGGACGAATTAATCTTAATGTAAGCTAGGCTTGTCATCTGATTATTACGCAAGCATTTATTGTGTGATGAACTTACTTTTTAAATCTGTGTACGTAGAATATCTTTGGTTTGCGATTTATATCATGCAGTAGACTAGACAGGCTTAATATAGATGGATTATTCTACCAAAAACACTCTGTATAACACCGACATCAAGCTCTTTTCATGGGTAAATAATATGACATTTATTTCAGACCATTTTTTGCGAATTCCATTACTTCCAGACGGTCTTATTATTAGATAAGGCTGTTTCCAATCATAGTTTCAGGGGAAGTTGGTTCTTTGAGTCGGCATCAAATGCAATCAGAGGTAAAGGCATTGCTGTTGCTTTGTCCGAGCTCCCCCGGGCGGGGGCCATCGTTGTAACAAACGGTTATAGCTTTCACACGACGTGACGAGTGCTCCCAAGTCTCGGGGGATTCGAGGACCGCACACTGTGCTCCAAGCCCCCAATACTACTAGGTAATACGATCATTCGGCTGTATTGGGGACAAAGTTGCGGATTGGAATTAAGCTAATGCTTGATATGGAAACTAAGCTGATTTAAACAGTTTGAAATGTTAGCAATACTTTTCTGTTTCTTATTTCCGTTCTGGGTAGATGTAAAAGGGAAATGGACGGTTGTTGTGGTGTCGTAAAAGTAAAAAGAAATGGACTTATAGGTCGTTATAACGTGTGGAAAATAAATTTAAAGTTGCGTTCACAATTTTTTAAATAGTTATTTAGGAATTATGCCACCACTAAACAAATGCTTTTTCTACGTCAGCTACGAGTCATGGAACAAGGAACGTCTTAGCACCTTTATTCAGTCTTAGTTTTCAGGCACAAAAGCCTGTGGAAAATACACTTTTAAATGTCGGATGACTGTTAAAAGCACGTCAAGTAAGTAATAAACTAATATTACTACTTAGGGTATATTTTATGAAGATCCTATCAAAAGTTAAGTTATGGTTTCACTACATTATCCACTGTCGTGAATACAACCAGTGATATACCAGGGCAGATTTTGAGATAGGGCATCAGTCAGAACCCAAATGAGTTATGAGTTCGATTTCTAAGAAAACTGAAACTGCATTACACGTATTGAATGAAAGAAAGAAAGAAAATACATTTATTTCCGGTTAACATGACGCAAAGAAAAACACACAAACACAAAAAGAACGAGTTGGGGGAAAATATGCGTCACATTCACGCAAAACGGCAATCGCTCAGCATAATGCTACGACCCTCTGCGAGACAGAGCCCCAGCGCTGGTTTTCAGCGATAGCCAGCGTTGACGTGATGACGTCAACCAGTGCAGCATACGAAAATTAAAAATAAACATTAAAATAAGAAATAAAATAAATACACTATACCTAGTTCAAAATGTATATAAACATAAAGGGGTTTATTTATAAACGTTGCTTAAAGTTAAGTGACGTTTAAACGTCAAAAATGTATGGTTAAACAGTCGCTAATGAATACTTAACTTTAAGCAACGTTTATGAATAAACCCCAATATTTATAAAGTGGTAACATTCCGGGCAACGACTCATGCGCCGCCGGGCTTTAATGATCTGTGCGCGCAGCGGTCATAAAACTATAGGTTTGACATTTTGACTTATTGATTAAGTAATAAATATTATAAAACATGGCGCATTATATAATTAATGTTATGATAGAATTTTATTAAACACCAAAGAATGTATTTGTATAGGGCGATTGTGTACGTATGGTATAAATAAAACAGTTCGTTCGTTCAGTATTCGTTTTAATCATAAATATCATAAACACATTGGCAAATAGAGAGAATTTAAATAAAATAGCCCTGTTTTACTTGTATCTTGGTAATAAAGATGAAAACCTGAACATTTTTGGTACGTAACAAATGAAAGGAAATGGCTAAAATTGTAAATAGTCATCCATTTTATTACGTAACGCTAGTTCAATGACCACACCATGCACTATGTCCACCGTACGACCAATCAATGCGTTGTTGGCTAGGTAATTTCTCAGTGAATCAATATGCCTCAATCAATCAGTGGAAAACATCCGCTTGTAAACATACACAACTGAACGTACAGAACGTTACAATCCACTGTTGACTTTGTTGTGAATGTTCTTATTAGAGCTGTTTTATGACCGGTTTCTGCGGTTCTTAGATACTATTTGTTTGATAAATATTATGTAAAGTCAGGGAAATTGTTTGTTAAGCAAAGTGATTGCCAACTTGAATTATTCGTTTATTTAAATCACAGTTGTCGTTCTTTGACAGTTGTAAGAAACGGCTATAACACGGCAAATTGACGGAGGGTGTCAATTTGTTTAATAATTAATTTATAATAATAGTCTGAGTACTTACGTAATTATACTCATTAATTCATTTATTTAGCATGTTGCTTTCAATCCCTATCTTGATTGTTGTACGCAATCAACTTCTGGACTTGAGCTTCTTATAAATTAGAGTCATTCCTTCTAGAAAAATCCACCAAACCAATGTATCTCGTTTGAAATCACGAGAAAATATCTCGGGTTCTATTTTAGGCACAAATAATTTTGTTAGTATTTTGCCTTATAAAAAAGCGTAGGCATACAGAATGTCACAGGAGTCCATTGATACAGACAGCGATACATTACGATAGAGAGTAGCTGTGAGAAAAACAAAATAATAATGTGAATTATGTGTTTACTCGCCCGCCATGTTGGATGTTCAATTCTTTTCCGATATCTGTCATCATTATTTTGTCGATTTTATTTTGGTAAAGGATTTTTGTGGTATTCATTTTTTCTGTTTTCGTTGTTATTAAAAGCTTTGTTTTGTTTATGTAATAATTATGAGGAGCCTCAATGATCGGAAATTCCCTCGTTCTGTACTGACTCATTCAGAGTTAGTTCTGAGTTGTAGGTATGTAAGTGTTAAATTTCACTGTTATGTCCTTTTGGCAATATTTTACCCAGTGAAGGTTTATGTACATACATCTACTTAATAAAAATTTTGAATTCATTCATTCATTCACTGACAGAAAACTAACATCATACACTCTTAAACCCTGCCTAAACCGCCTGCTTAAAGTTAAGGTTTGAGCGATCTTATGTAACGAAAATTACCACTAGGGAATCATTTTTCAAAACCCCCTAAAAGGGTTAAATAGGCGATGAAAGTTTGTATAAATTTTGTCATTTTTGAAGTTAGGAACGTGAAAGTTATAGAAGACTTCTGTTTATTAGTAAAACTTAGTTGTATTATCGTTTTATGATCTCATCCCTAAGGCTACTAAAACAGAATTTGGCGATGGGAAATCCCATCGCGCACGCGGCTTATAAACATAAAAAACCGGCCAACTGCGAGTCGGACTCTCACACGAAGGGTTTCGTAGCACAAGGTAAAAAACGCCGAAAATACTTGTTTCTTGTATGGAGACCCCTTTAATTTTTAACTTTATGTTATTTGTTGTTACAGCGGCAATACGCACACTCTGTGAAAAATTCTACTGTCTACCTATTACAGTTCATGAGATACAGCCCGCTGACAGACAGACTGACGGGCGGACGGACGGCCAGCGGAGGGTTAGTAATAGGGTTCCGTTGGCACCCTTTGGGTACGGAACCCTAAAAAGTAAGTCTGAAAGCAACCAACTCTTAATATTTGCCATCGATTCAAAAAATGTTTCACAGGGTCAGTTATAGCTACATTTACCTAAGTACATGTAGAAAATGCCTAGGGAGGACCTAAAACCGAATAAAATAAAAGCATTAAAAAGAATCCATGGTTTTACTTGAAATTACAAATAAAGCAAATTCCGTAGCCCCACACTATTCCCCATTCCACCGCAATTCCATGAACTCGTGTGTTTTACCGGTTTTACTCGAACGATCGATAGCGACCATTAAACTCTCGCCAGGCTTATAAGTTCAACAGTTAATCTGTATTCATATATCACCGTCAATTGGGTTCGGATTGTTCGAAAGAGTTACTGTGGCCCTGCCGCTGAGGCAACTGAAGGAATACGGGTGGGTTTTAGTCAGTAAGAGTCTGACACGCCCGAAAAAAGGCAAATTGCTTTGTCTTCGCATGTAGGCAGTAAATTAAGTTATCAGAGTTACAGAATATATTATTTGGATATATAGGTATACAGATTACTGACAAATGCGTATACTGACTGGACAGGTCCACTCAATCAGTGTGGTTCTTTCCTCAAAAGACCATTTCAGACACCAATTTACATGATCTCACCAAGATTATGTCTGGACTGTGAGTTAGTTTCGGCCTTTCTTTTCAGATAGGAAACGCCGACCTCATCTAGTTTAAAAAATATGATTGACGTGTAAAAGTATTTGTACAAACCTACTTATAGAAATAAAATCATTTATTATTTATAACATTTTTGGTTCTGAAAAAAAAGGATGTTTATGCAAGAATTGTGTGAAAAATAACGCAAAAAAAACTGGACCATACTTATGATATCACGTTAGGGAAATAGGTAAAGGTCTTTTATCTATATATATAAAAATGAATCCCTATTTTATTTGGTCACGCCATAACTTAAGAACGACTTTACCGATTCATACAATTTTTTATTTAAAGTTTTCTAATACTTTGTAGAAGGTTCTTACGGATATTTTTTTAAAGAAAAGTGACGTGGTGGGTCGGGGGAACAAGAAACCTTACGCGGGCGATGTCGCGGGCAGAAGCTAGTTATTAATAAAGATAACATGGGTCGTGAAAGAAAAACATATGTAAGAAATTACTGGTTAACTATTTTGTCTATTTAACTTTATCATCTTTTTAAGCGGCTTATTATCTAAAGTTCTTCGTCCATAATGGTGTTAAAAACTGAAAAGTCGTCATAAGTGGCAGCACTGTTCAACGTCTACAAACCGTCATTGTTTTGTTTGTTTACTTTTCTGTCGATCACAAATTAAACGAAAACTACATAAATATGTACGAGACTTGGAGTATAGCACTATTAAAAGACGAGCTAAGGCAAAGGGAAGCGTCTACCACTATTAAAAAAGCAGCTTTGGTGGAAAAGATAATAAATTATGAACGTTTTATAATAATTATCTTGTGTTTGTTAATTTGAAGTTCATTTTTTGGTTAAGATTGGAGGAGTACGACAGGGATAACCTGAACGTAGTTCAAAACCAACTCGGAGGATAATCTTCCTCACTCAAAAACTTCAGAGATATTAATTCTAGCACACTATGTTAGCATAGTATTAGCATTAGTAGCATTCTACTGATCTAATATGATAATATAAACACACACACCTTTACTATAATTTTCGTAATATAACACCACAAGTGCCTGTAGGTAATAAAAACGAACTTAGTTCTCTTGGGAGCATCACCTGTATACGAATTTCTGCCATTAAAAGTCTTCACGTTTAAAATGTGCACATAGTCACGACGAAATATCAGGTTTCCAATTTTTTTTCGGTGAGCTTTCTTCCACAATTTTCGTCTTTTAACATCTTTGGCAAATACATGGCTCCCCGTTTTTATTCCAGTCAACATTTGCGCATCGGGGAATATTAATTAATTATGCGTAAAAGAAGTCGCTTGTTTACAAAACAACTATGGATAGTGACAGCTAGCTGTCAAATTCTTGGACGTTGGATTGCAGCGACATCTGAAGTGAGCAAGTGGCAGTTTTTATCCCCATTGCAGGGAGCCTTTACTTTCTTCCTTTTAATCTGTAAGTAAAAGAAATATTATGTGTGTGTTTGTATTATTTTGATTATCAGTGGTGGCCTAGTGGTGTCGGCCCCAACATACGAGTTCTAGGCCGTGAGTTCGAACCCAGGCAGACACTTTACTTTGTGTATTTAATTTCATCACCACTGCTCTCAAAACGGTGAAGGAATACATCGTGAGGAAACCGGCTTGTCCTAGAGCTAAAAAATCGAAGACATCTGACATCCACCAACCCGCACTGGGCCCGAGTGGTGTATAATGGCCCGCGTGGTGTATAATGGCCCGCGTGGTGTATAATGGCCCGCTCCCTCACAGAGAGGAGGCCTGTGTTCCAGCAGTGGGAAAATTATAGGCTGATTATGTAGGGCCCAACAGTATTAGGCCCAAATAAAGTTCATCTAGGCAATATCGAATTACTAAAATTAATCGAATTTCCACCTCATCGAATACCCTGAATTTGAATGTCCAAACGATCTAACATTCATTACATCGAATGATATTTAAGAAAATTACTTCTTCAGACTAGTCTGTATACACGGCTACATATCAAGCTATACATTTCCAGTATAACCTGACCTGTGATGACCTGACCCACTGTGATTACCATCCAATCTATATAAACGGCATGCAAGTGCCTTATGCTAATACAGCCAAATACCTTGGCATAACCCCTGACGCCAAACCGCGTTGGAAATCTCATGTCAAAAAGAAAAGACAGGAACTCGACATACGTTATAAAAGTATGTATTGGTTACTCGGAAGGAAATCCTGTATATCAATACATAATAAAATTATATTATACAAGCATATTCTTATGCCAATTTGGACGTATGGCATTCAACTTTGGGGCTGTATTAAACGAAGTAACGTTAAAATAATCCAACAATTCCAAAATAAAGTACTCAGGGATGCTGTAAATGCACCATGGTACATTAGAAATGATAACCTCCACCGCGACCTTAAAATGGAACTCGTCACAACCGTCATCTAAAAATTTGCTGAAGCCCACGAACACAGACTTCACCGACATGTGAATGTCGAGGCAATTCAGCTGCTAGACAACAAGGACATAGTGCGTAGGCTAAAGAGAACTAAACCATTTGAGTTAGTGTATAAATAGTGAATGAATAATATATAAACAAAGTGTTTTTATTAATTTATCAGACTAAAAGAAAGTGCTACGGAATTGTGTGAAAGTGCAAATTGAAACTATTCTTACGAGAACATATTATAAAAAGTTAAAGACAAGTTGCTTATTAGTCTATTAGGCTAGAGTGTAATAAATTATTAAGAACTTTAGTTCTTATTAATAAAGGAAAAAAATAAAGTATAAGCTGACCTCTCATTATACGGAAATCCTGTACAATGCGACATCAGCTTATACTGGAAATGTATAGCTTGATATGTAGCCGTGTGTACCTACTTATTACAAAACAGAAGAGACTATTAAATAGGCAGCTTGCTGTTATGTTTTGGTTAGTTTATTAAAAAGACTATTTCTTCATTATTTATTTTATTAGCTCTTTTTCCATACTGTATTTAAACTTTCAATTTACGCACTATCCATTCTTCGTATCTTATTCCTATTTTTTTCGAGAGTTACGTGCCAGCATGCACACACCACAGATTATTATTTTCTTCCATACGTTTAGGGCTCTTTTCCTTTCATGCGTATTTTTGCCCGCGCGCGGATCTGGTTCGCTTCCAGGCTGCCCACATCCTATCATTTCATACATGTTTTTCCTATCATGCGGGCAGCACGCGCGCGCAACGCGGATTGGCTGGGGGCGCGCAGCCCGCATGCGTGCTAACCGGATGCGGGCGGCGTTCTTCTGCCTTCAGTGTTGTTTTTATTGTGAAGCGTGTCGCACGCATGGTCATAGTATGCATTAATCATGCACGGGTTAGTCACTGGCGACACGCACGACACTGCAGCGGCAAACGAAATCTTTGTCCTGCGTGTGGCCAGGAGCGTGCTATCACCCGCATGCGGACCAGATCCGCGCGCGGGCGAAAATACGCATTACAGGAAAAGGACCTTTAGAAACGGTCAAATGTGCGGATATTGATCCTCAACACTTGCCACTAGGTAAGTACTTATAAATAACAATATGCGTGTCCTTAGTTGCCAAATCATCGACATTATTTCTTTCTTTTTTTAAACTCTAAACTTTAAAAAATATTATTATTTTATTATGCGCACAATAAAACATATTGTCAGTATAGTAGAAAGATGACATTTTTGCCTGTATACCTAACTCTTTTGTCGACTGTACTATCTCTGTGGTTTGTGTGCAATTTGGCGAAGTTTGTGCCTCAGCCAATTGAGACTTGCAGTATTCAGTTTCACAGCTGAATTCATTGACGACCTCTCTCTCGCAAGTGTTGCCATAAGACCCTGTTCGCCACGTTTTGCATGCAATCCGGTCAGCTGGCTTCTACTGTTTGTTTGTTTAATTGAGTATGGACATGTCATAAAATGAAATAGAGATGGTTGGTTACTTGCTTTAAGACGCGGTAAGAAGCAAATTTTTTGGTAATTGACGATAGCGCAACACAGTAACAAATAATGTTCAAAACAGAGATCCGTTTGATGTTAGTTGAATCGAATTACTAACGCAGTTTTAATTAAATTAAAAAATAAATGCACGGCTCAGTGGAATAATGTTTAGGTATTTGTTTAGTTTATTGAATTTCCTTTATTATCATTACATAAAATATGGTAGTTCACGTTCAAAATGTTGAGCATTATGCGACGAAAAAAATTTTTTGAGCTCTGTTTTCCGATTTTTTTATCATGATACTATTTTACTTTTATGAAATATTTTTGAATAAGGCTTTTCTTTAAACATTTGATAATACAAAAAAAAAACTGGTTTGTAATATGTAATATGGCTTAGCTGTTTGTAATATGGCTTAACTGTGCGACAAAAAACTGTGTGTTTTATTGTTTCCTATGTTTGGGCAGCGCCTTAAATGGACTGGCGAATAAGAGGTCGTTAGTTCAACGTTGCACGATTTAATTTAACTTACTCCTAGTACAAACATTCGTTTAAAATTAGAAGGGGTAAACAGGCCTTGGCTGATAAAAATGTTCTTTTTCCTAATCAAGAGTCAAGATTAGCCAATCTTGACTCATGATTAGGAAAAAGAACATTCACTTCACCACCTATGGTGGGAAGCCTCCCACCATAGGTGGTGAAGTGCATCCCACATAGCTAGTAAATAAAAAAATGGCAGAAACAACCTGAGTAGAGAAACTAGAGTTTCATTTTCATATCTCGTTTATATCCCAAGATAAAAACACTGGAGACATTCGAGAAAAAAGGGTTTCGTATTTCAAAGAGTTCTCAGACATGTCTAAAGACAATACGACGGGTATACACCCCCATGTATCCATAAAAGGGAACATTTAGAAGAAGTAGCGAGTGATGTCACAATTTAATCCCCTTTGAGGCCGTTCTGAGATCGGTACCCGCGGGCTGTTCTATATTTAAATGTAAAACACATGGGGTCGCGGTTCCGGGGTATGACAAATATGAACATTTTATAAAAAATGTTTAACGAGGAATTTACTTATATGAGGCCAATAAATATCCTTTATGAGCATGGGATTTTCCAAACACCACAGTAAGTTAGGACATGCTTATTAGGGATGTATATATCAATGCTTTTAAATATCAAGATATATTTATCTCCTTTGTGTCTTTTTTTTGTCCTTTGTAGGTAGATTAGTGAGTGTATCTTGATGGTTTTTAGGGATGTACCTAACTAGACCTTTGCCTTAACCCAGCTGCTATTTCTATGGTCACCAACGGGATGCGGTAACCATAGACTATTTTAAAAGCCAATAAGCTTTTATCTAATTATCATTCACCAATAGCAAGCTTAAAAAAATCATATGTAAAAACATATTTTTTAGAAAAGAGGTTTGAAAAAAATCTAAATCTCTTTTCCTGTTCACAAAAATTATGCCATAATATCCGATTCTAAGAACACGTTTACATTTTTTCTAGCCTCATTTGCATGATACATAATAGGTTCCATCTCCTGTGTCTGATATAATTGTTGACATCGAGTACGGCCCCCGGATACGACTCGTTAGCGGGAACGGTACCGGTGTAACTTCGTTAAATAATATATTGCCTGCGGACTGGCTGATTATTTTATACCTACTGTTACAGATGACTAATTATAAGATGCTATTCGAACAAACTGAGAACAGCACGCGTAGCATGACCATTATAGAAACAGGTTTTGTCGACGGAAGAATAGACAAAAATGACGTTCCGTGAAGACAGTACGACGGCAGCAAAGTAGAAAGAGTCAGCTGCACTTTTTACGAAAATCAGTAGTTTATTCACGTTTTTCTTTTATTTTGCTTATATCTCGAAAATGGTGTATCCTATCGCAAAAATAATGAAAATTTTGACCCCCTTTATGACACCCTTAAACCCCTAAAACGAAACATGTAGGTAATACTTTTTCACATTTTCCATACAAAAAGTGAAAAATTCCATTTTTCCATTCCGTTTTTGTACTTTGCGGCCGTCGAGTAAAAAGTTTTCTACTGTCTTTAGCATGGCGATTACAAAATCAAATTGTCTTCACTACCTTAGACAACTGACAGTTGTCAGTGTGATTTTGACGTTTGGGATAGAAATCTTTCTTCTGAAATAGTCTACACATAAAAAGGCCTAGACAACGATCGGTAAAACGAAAGACAAAATGACGGATTTTAGAAGGGTTTTTACGGTGCGATGTCAAAAATAGAGAAACGAAATGTCACTTTGTATAGAAATAGCTATGTCTTGTCTTCCAAGAAACCATAACAGAAAGCGTCATGCTACGCCTGCTGGACTGGCTTTCAAAGTTGGTAGCCTATCATATTTCTTAATATGACAAGCAAAGCGGATGTCGACCATTCTGCCAATGTCTAAAGTGAATTGGAAAAAGCAAGTATGCAAAATAAAGAAAGGAAAAATATTGCAACAGCAGCCACTGAAAAAAAATCTTCAATTGCTACAGTTGTAGTCGTACTAGCTCCCAATGATCTTTCAATTGACGTTTGTTTGACAACCGAAACACCACAATATTGAGTAAAAAATTGTTGTTGTTGTTGTTAACCAAGTGGATCGTTTTATATTTAAAATGTAGTAATGTGTAATGTATTTGTAATGTGTGTTTTGTATGTGTGTGTGTTTGTGTATGTGTGTGTATGCAGTATATATTTTTGATTTAATTCTCAATTCTTTATTGCATTCCATAATTAATTAATGATATTATCCCTAGCGTTTGCTTTATTATTAAGCTTAAGGACAGGGACACAGCTGTGGGACAAGCTAAGTTTGACACACAACTAAGGGTGGATCCGTTAGTTAACCACAATGAAAAACCAATATCCCCCAACAAAAAATATCACTTTCCCACAAAATAAATATTATTTTCCCAAAAAAGCCATTGTAACCTGTAGCATTCAGCTAACAAAACATCCCTGAAAGGCAACATAATGTAACGTCAAACAAAGAGCGTCGGTAACGTAACGTGGTCGAAGCTGATAACTCACTTAAGCCTTAGTTACAGAGAGCGGGCGATTCATTAGACGAAGCCAGTGGGGAAAACAAGACGAGTGAGGAAATACTGTCGGGGTAAAGACAACATCAGTTAGAGAGCTGGTTAGTAATATAATTTCCCTTTAGCATGAACAATACGAACAAACTATATATTTATGAAACAACGTGTAGTTTTTCGACGATCGTATTGTTTTTGATGGCCTAAGTAGTTTAAAGTAAAAAAAAAAAAATGGAACTAATTCCCATACTTTTGTTAAGATTCCAGAATCTTGATGTCGAAACTGATTTAGTTTCAAAAGTATGGCGCTACACTTATCGATAGCACTATTTTTACGTAGAAGCTTAGTACTGCTCTATACGTCTGAACTAGTAGAAATACAGCTATACTGTACGAAATTATGGCAGTAAAACTCCGATAACAACTAGATTACAACAATAACACTAGCTTAAGAATTAGGAACAAAAACCTCATCGTTCAAGTGGCCGTGATTGCATATAACTTGATTATAAACCATAATACTCAAACATAAAGTTTATTATCGTTTATAATATATTTACTACTTTGATTGAAAAGTAAACGTATTTTTAAAATAATAACCAAAATATCGATGGAAAAATGAAATATAATTTCTAAATAGTTTTTTTTTTTTTAATTTTTGCGAAATAAGACCACAACATTGTATGTGTTCTTATTTTTCCCGCCGTTTTTGATGAGCTCGACGGAAATCTAGTACTATTGTTGATCGAAGCAGTAAAATGATATTACCACGCAGCGCCCGTGGGTCCCATGCGGTCTCGGTTCCACGGTCAACCACAGCCGCTAGGTACATACGTGCACAGTCCCGCGGTGGCTATAATGTATCTGTAATTCCTTTATGCAACTCCTATCGCCCCGCTACTCGCTAGCAGTGTGGGGAAGGATTTAAGTTAGTTTAGTGCAAGGTCTCGACGTTCTGCGGTTACGACGGATAAAACAATTCAGTTATCTTCCACCTGTGTTAGACGTGTCTGTTTCAGATATAGACGTCTATTTCTGTAACATTCTTGTCAATCACGCGGTATTTGATTATGATGGTTCCATATACCTTGATGTAGGTATGCCGCAAGGGCTTTGTACGTATCCGCACATAACATCACGCGTATATTTACAGAAGGGGTAGACAGAGGTGTATCTATGTAGTAGCTGTGCCCGCGGCTTCGCTCACGTGACAGTTTGTTCTATTGGCATTAGAAGTTAATGGGAACGTGAAGTCATAGTTAATTCGTAATAACCTCTACAACATCGGTTGATTTTGTTATTTTAACCAAAACTTGTTAAGTATATGAACGCAAGAAAATAATTGTAATTCATGATTTCTCCACAGACAGTTACAAAATACAAATCAATGTATAGTACACTCGTCGCGTATTCCGCAGAGCCTAAAGACTAAAGTCTTCAATCAGTGCGTCCTGCCTGTTATGACTTACGGAGGCGAAACGTGGACTCTCAAGGTATGGCTGGTCCATAAATTCAAGGTCGTTCAGCGGGCTATGCTCGGAGTCTCTCAGAGGGATAGAATCCGGAATGAGGTGATCCGCAGAGAACCAAAGTTGTCGACATAGCTCACAGAATAAGCAAGCTGAAGTGGCAATGGGCCGGCCATATTAGCCGTAGAACCGATGACCATTGGGTAGACGTGTTCTTGAGTGGAGACCGCGAATCGGCAAACGTAAGGTAGGACGCCCTCAGGCTAGGTGGAGCGACGATCTTCGCAGGGTGGCTGGTAGCAGCTGGATGAGAGTTGCCGAGAATTGAGCTAAATGGCGTGCAATTGGAGAGGCCTATGTCCAGCAGTGGACTGCTGTAGGCTGATGATGTCACTCACATTACGTCAGTTAAGTTTATGTTCCATGTATTAGGGGGCGAACCACAAACCCAAACTCCGGGTTGATGCAAAAAATATTCTATAGGGAAAACCCAATAGCTACCTAAACTAACTTTTTATGCAAAAAAGGGGATTCTATTCTACAGGGTGGAAAAAATCAATGGGCCCTGAAGGGAAACTACTTTAAATCCTTAAGATAGATTATTTTACTTAAAGGAAACATTCCTTTATTTTTAAAAAGAAACAAAACTGCATTCACAGATTTCTCGACAAGCTTACCTAAACCGGGAATCGAACCAACAAAAAAAAAAAAAATTAACACTCGCTATTTTATTTCACTAGTCGATACAGTCAATGTTAAAGATACAATTTCTCCAAGAAACATTAGGTCTTGCACTCGTCTGGACTATTTCTTATGGGGCCATGTAAAAAATGTTATTTACAAAAAATCTTATGAGACTGTAGAAGAGCTAAGGGTTGAGGTAGAAAATGTTGTTGGAAGCATACACGAAGTGAATTTCAAAAAAGACTAAATTTGTGTAGGTATCCGTAACAAGGGGTCTCATTTCGAACAACTTATCAGTAAAATTATTAAAGAGTATCAAATTGTAATTTTAAATAGTTCAAGTAACTATGTCATGCTAGGTAATAATTTTCGTTCATGTTTACGTGTCCTTCGTATTAGAATTAATCATAAAATAAAATTAATGTTAGATTTCATGTTTTTTTTATTTCTAAGACCAAATGTTTATTAGAGAGATTTTATCCTGAACTGTAATCCTATCGATTAGTAGAATAAAATAGCGAGTGTTTATTTTTGAAATTTTAGCTGGTTCGATTCCCCGTTTAGGTAAGCTTGTCGAGAAATCTGTGAATACAGTTTTGTTTATTTAAAAAAATAAAGGAATGTTTCCTTTAAGTAAAATAATCTATCTTAAGGATTTAAAGTAGTTTCCCTTCAGGGCCCATTGATTTTTTCCACCCTGTATATGAAATCACGTAGAACCGTTTTTAGTTCGTCGAGATTGAACAATGTCTGAAGAAAGCGCCATAAGTACATTTTTATTCGTCTCTTTTCGTAATGTCCGTCGTTCCATGTTCGAGTGTGACCCAATTTTATGAGGGACAAAAACATGGGACTGGCCTTTATTTTTCTAGACACTCAGACAATCTGGGGCAAAGGGAAAAGTACTCCGTTTATTTGCAAGTATCATGTTATTTTCAAAAAGTTAATAATTTTGTCTTATGTACATATTTGTTGAAAAGAGCTTTTTTTTGCTGATTATGAAAGTTATTTTTTTAATGTACCGCTAGGAGTCGCCAGAGCTTATATATTAATATATTAGCTCCACTAAGAACCTAATTTTACAATTGCAAATGAAATCGTGAGATACATATTAGAACAGTAATGATCTATGATAATTTAAATTGTATCCCAGGGCCTTGAAAATATCCCAATGTATTTTAAAAGGTGTTTTTCGAAGGTGGTTTATGATAGAGCCGATAAAACGTCGAAATAGATAACGATTTCGCGAAGGACAAATAATATCTCAGAGTCAACGATCTTGTAATCTTAGAAGAAAAGTAATATGTTGTGTAAACACAATGTCAACTTTGTTTCAATCTTATGAATTGTTCTTTTTCTTTTGCTGTTCTACAACTGGCCTGTCGAGTTAAATAAAAGAATATTTATAAGAAAAGCTGTGTTGTGTCAAGTTTTATTTGAAAAATATATTAGAATACAGTTTTGTTTTCGGTTTTGTACCTATACAAGAGGTGGTGCCCAGGGGGTTTACTCTCTGAGCCCTAAATCCGTAGTTTCGGCCGACGTTACGGGCGCTTCCTACTCCGTATCACCTACAGACATAAGATTAGTTTGGGGCCCGACCTAAGAATGAATGACACCACCATGTGACAATTGTCACTCCCACCTGTCCGAAAAAGTTAATTAATCGGGTGTGGGGTTATTCCAGACATCACATCGGGCCACACACCACGCCGCGATCGCAGGCTTCCTCCTGCCTTTTACTCGCTCGCCGATACCTTGAGCATGCGCACACATCGGCCGTTCATTAAAAATTATAATCAATACCTACCCAACAAATACAGTCATATAATGAGGTTATATAATACTAGAGGAGCAACGTCCTACTAACAATTTCAAAAAAACGTAACCACTTACGAGTTTAAAGTCGTAGCTTTGAAACGGATACATAAATATATCAATCTGTCAAAATAATCTGTTTGTCTCATTTCTTCCTACCATCAAACTAATTACGTTGGAATGAGACAAGACATTGCTATCGGAAAAATGGCCAGGGTTGCCAATGATCAACATAATTTCCCCAGAATTAATTATGGCATTTATTGAATCAATTATTATGGAAGGTAGTATTATGGAACTACCAATAGATTAAAGTTTTATAGAAATTGACAAGGATTAGGTACCTACATAAAATAATAAAAGAAACAAATGCGTCAACGTAAATATTATATTTAAAAACTATAAAGATCGTGTCTAATTACTTTTGTTTGAAATGGAATGATATTATAAATTAGAATTACAGGAACATAAATTCGTCATTCACTAAACTCCCAACAATCTGGCAAAATCAAAATCGTTTTTACTGGTAGCACTGATGGCAAAAGCAATGTGTGATAAATTTATTTCGTCTCGTAATGTTTTTATGGATAATCTGAAGAAAATTTAGCAAATTTACTTGTGAAATGTAACACCACTTGCTTTATTGATTTTTTCAGGCCGTGACATACAAATTTTAACAGCTTATTTTACCATTTTGATATTTTTTATTGCTAAGCAATTGCTCACTTGACGTCAAGCTGACAACTGAAGTCAGATATGCCTGTGGACATATACGAAGTGGTAACACGTCGGCGCCGTACACTGCTGATCTAGTCCTATAAAACATCATTGCAGTCATATCATCGAAATCAAGTAGTTTTATTAATCAAGACCACCAGCACTACACCTGGAGCTTGATACTCAACAGGGATTCACTCCAAAGTTTCAAACTATTTTTGGACGGGCCCGTGTCTTCGTTGACGGTCATAAAGAGTAGGTCCCCAGGAACCAAAAGCGATAACATTGAATTTGCCTAGAAATAGAACGCGATATCTGCGCGTCCCTGATTAATAACGCGCCTTAATAGCACGCACATATTATCACAATCACTTTTTCATCCCGTGGATCACCATAAAACTTTAAAATATACTATATGTTCATCAATAATAGTGAAAATCTGGGACGATTTTCAAATTCATATAAAACGTCAAACGACTGACCTCCGTTTTGCCTCGTCGAAATTTATTTTTGTCACTGAACTAGGTGATGTGACATAATAATTATCGACAATATGTACAAAGAGTTCTTAATACACCTTTATAGAAAAAAAATGTCGTAGGTGTATAACGGATGAGTATATTAGCGTCTAGAAAAAAACATTGGGTATAATAGAAGGAGACGAAGCCTTTGGTGTAGAAGATTTGCAATTTTTTTTTCATAAAATATTTTTCTACATTTACAGTGATATATTAATAAAACTACTAATTTGGAGTCAAATTTTCATAATATAAAAAAACATAAAATCAAAATTAAAATCATTTAAAAGTATCAAAACTATGTTTATGCGCGGAAATAATCGAATTATAATTTGTAACATCGATTACCTCCTGAACTAATTCATACACCACATCACTAAACCAAATTAAAAAAGAAACGAGCGGCCATTGTTGTTTACATCTTTGGCAAATTTAGAATAGTTAGAGATTATTTCAATAAAATTGATATACCCAGACCCCTCCGTGCCTCGGAAAGCATGTTAAGCCGTTGGTCTCGGCTATCATACTGGGATCTTTGACAGTCGTTACGGGTCGTCAGAAGCCCGAAAGTCTAACAACCAGTCTTATTAAGGGGTATCGTGTTACCCAGTAACTGGGTTGTGGAGGTCAGATAGGCAGTCGCTCCGTAAAATACTGGTATTCAGCTGCATCCGGTTAGACTGGAAGCTGACCCCAACATAGTTGGGAAAAGGCTAGGTAGATTGATATATATGACGAAGAAGGTACGTCTCTACCTAATGATATGGTTGATGATAATTCATCAGCCATATTTTAACTACTGTGGGCGTACTATGGGAAGTGTTGGTTATTGCGCAATAGAAGAACCGTTTGCAGTTCAAATCAAATTATAATTTACGAACAAATTAATCACACTAGCGAATCATACACTTTAGGTACACGACGCAACTATACAGAACGCGCGACAGTTTCTTAACGTGTTCACTGCTTGACTGCCACCGATCAACCTCTGCTTTTACTCTGGTCGAGCGTTATGTTGTAGACTCTGTCGAGCGCCGCCTGGTGGCGTTGGAGTTGATATAATATTTCCGACATGGTAGCGACGCCGAATGTAATCACAATGTAACCAATTCCGACATGCCTTTCCTAATATCTAGATATTATAGATCAAAAACTAACTGACTAGGACTGCCTCGTTAGTCTAGTGGTCACAAGCATTACTGCTGAGCATGAGATCTGGGTTCGATTCCCGAGTCGGGCAGTGTTATTGGGTTTATCCATCAGAAATTTTTCAGTAGCAGCCCGGAGTCTTTTGTGCCCGTTTGATGGCAATAGGCTCGCCCCCTATTACATGGGACTTAAACGTAACTGCTCGAAACGCGAAATATGCCTACCTAACCCTTCGGGGAATATAGGCGTGTTGATATGAATCAAAAATAATATCTGTCTCTCTATGGGACAGAATAAAAAACGCTGTTACTGATTAGTAACATGCAATTTTTGAAATGAACAATATTGTGCTCGAAAAGTTACAAGAAGCATTAGGTAAACAATACTCAATACTCAATATCTTTATTGTTTTACCATACCTAATGTGTAATTAGGTGGTAACTATATAATTGAGATCATTATAACAATCAAACACACCATAACATAACAAACAACAACGCACAACACAAACACCAACAATAAACACAAACAACATAACAACAAACAACATTACAACAACAGAACAACATGTACCATGTTATTGCGTAACATTTCCGGTATACAAACTTGTACGGTAAATATTGTCTTAACTATAACATATTTTTATTCCCGTAAACGTATAAACAAACATAAACTCCATTACTCCAGCATATTATTTGTTTCTTGCAGCACCTGCACAGAAGTCGCCAGGCAGCACAACGTTAATCATCATGACACGTGAATAATGCTGTGCCTGCCCCAGGGAGGGAACTAACTAAATTATTCTTTATTTGCTTTCATTGTTGCTACATAAATAAAATATTTCTTTTTTGGTTTTGTAGCAGGATAGAGACATATCAAACATTCACATATATGTAGATATACACACTGTCGAGCAATATACAAAACCCACTTGCAAAATGTCTTAAGAAATCTAAATATCTCCTTAACCACACATACTGGCCTGTTCGAAGTCATGTATAGAAAAAAGTAAAAAAAAACACGTTTTATAATTTTGGATTACATTTGAATAATTTTATTTTCACGTTGAATTAATTATCGTTTTTACCTTTGCGCATCGATTTGTTTACTAAAAGTGCTTACGGCTGACGTTGACTTGTAAATAAAGGTATCATCATGCCTCTCATACCCGAGGAATGTACCAGGATCTTCACTATGGTGCAATTGGGGAGATCCCAGAGACAAACGGCCAGATCAATGGGTGTGAGACATTCTACTGTCCAAAAAGTGCTTCGGAGGTTTAGGGAGATTGGACTTAACCTAAGAAGACCAAGCAATGGCAAGCCAAGGAGCACAACGGCCCGAGAAGATCGATTCATTGTGTCAACGATGCTAAGAAATCGATATCAGACGGAATTTGCGATCCAGCAACAACATAAAGGCATCAAGTAAAATTACCGGCAGCTTGATAGATCTTCGTTAATTTTATTGATCTGTTATGATTGTTTGTTTGGCGCCGACTCAAAATTATTAATTTAGGAGCTTAGTTAGACAAGAAGGTTTATTTTTGGCTTTTCAATGAATTTTTTTGGCGGTTAAATTTTTTGTTAAAATGTTTTTGACTTTTTACTTGACTCTGGAGGTTATTTGCATGTGTCAAGCTTATGTTGTGCAGACTGGTAGTAAATTAACTCTAGTTATCATCGAACAGTCAAGCAAGTTTGAAATAAGCTTTCGGATGGCTTCAAATAATTTTTGTTTTAGTAGAGAGGCAGGGCTTGGCCCGTCAATGTAACACGTTCATTCTTTGATAAAAATAATAATCAAATAATATATTAAACAGCGTGTATTACTCCATTGAACCTAATGGAGTAATACACGTTGATAAAAGGGTGTAATCACGCCCCTTTAATTGTACATTATACACACACAGACACACATAGTGTATGAAAGTACCTACCTCACACAAATTCGTTTACCACTACTTGCTATGTAAATAATAGTGTCAGGAAGTTATTATAGCATCATCAATATACACTAAGTGGAAAAAATACGTATTATTGAAGCTAACTGACAAACTACCCAAGAAAAGTTAATAAAAAAATTATGGGACCACCCCTGAGGCATACCCTATCCATTCAAAAAAAATATTTTAGGAATCGATCCACAATTGCCCGAGATATCGCGTAACAAACATACAAAAAAAATATACAGATGAAATAAGAACCTCCTCCTTTTTGAAGTCGGTTAAAAATATTCTGCTTATGATGAACATGTTGCCGAGAACCAGGGGAACATGTCAAATGTTATAAAAAAATTCGTTGTTAAAAACTAATTGATGATGCAATTTATATGGCAGAGCTAGAGTGCTTAGGTATCACCTCTCGTATCGTTACAAATTCTAAAGTATCTGTCAACAGTAATGTCAGAATAATCACAGAAACAGCAGTACACCCTCAAACAATCCCAGTTGATAATACTCTAGCACGACTGTGCTACAGACGCTTTGAGACTTCAAAGCGTTTTGGAACTAGAACAATCAACACAGGCACTGTATAAAGGATATGATGAAGCTGCTATGAATGTAGATTATGATTAATTTTTAACCGACTTCAAAAAAAGGAGGAGGTTCTCAATTCGACTGTATTAAAATAAAATAAAAATTGTGTTATCTCAGAACTTTTTTTAGGTAAACCGATTTTGATGATTCTTGCTGGTGCTTCTCGTGTGGTCTCATATTAATTTGATCAAGATCTGACCAGGAGTTTTTGAGTTATCCTTAATAATGCTTATTTTTTCCACTTAATATATTATATTGATGATGTTTTAATAATTTTCTGTCACTGATATTTACATAATTATCAAGTAGTGATATACGTATTTGTGTGGGGTAGGTGGCACAACTAAAAAGTGAAAAGTAAAAACGTTTTTACAAAAAAAACAACCAACTTCCAGAAAAAACACTAAAAAGTGAAAAATAACTTTAATTTCGGAACTCGATGGCAAAAAAACCTAAAATATAAAACCAAAGACACCGACTTCCGAAATTAAAGTTATTTTTCTCTTTGTAGTGTTTTTTTTGGAAGTGTTTTTACAACATTGTTTTAATAAAAATCCTGTTGCTTTGCCCTATGGATTTGACTTTGCAAAACTTATTCATATATCAGCGACTGTTCTGTGGTTGTATCTCATAATAATTATTAGATTTTTTTTCAATAAATTGTATTTAAGTAATGTTTATTAATGAATATTTACCTTCTTAAAATCCTTTAGAACTGTGACAATTGCTTGACATGTTTCTGGAATAATTACACAACGCTGTGATGATATTACTTAAGTCACTTACTGTGTTACTTTAAGTCTGAGAGTAGCAGTTTACTCTTTCATGTGAACTTATAGTTTGTCTCATATTTGTATCTTTTTTTACAATTATTGGAGAAACAAAAAAAAAAAACTTAAATTGCTCCTCCAGACAGATGGCTCCAGAGTCAGTTAATTCAATAAATTTGTGTGTGTATGTACGTAGTCTCTTTTTCAGCTAGGCTTTTGACCATTTCCTTTTCGGCTTTCGCTGTTTTAAATACAGAAAAACTGCAGGAATATAATAATTCCTCTTCAGAATAGGAACTCATTTTTGCAACAACACTCACGACCACCTTGAACGTAAAGAAGAGGAAACTAAATGGCGTGGCGTGCCCGTGAATGAAGTCAAAATATAACACCCATCCTTTTGGATGTAGTCCATTTTTCGTCGAGACAAACGGCACGTCCGTGAATGACTAGCTTTAGAAGTAGATAGTATTTCATTTAAAGATATGCAGGTCCCTCCACCTCTCATCTTGATACGGTGTCCAAGATAAAATAATGAAAAACTGCACGCTCAACTTTACACGTGCACAACAGCTAACAGTACCAGCGTCTAGCCACTAAACAGTTGCAACAGTATCCAGCAAGAGTAGCTCTAGTGTTAGAAATTGATGTTCTAGGTACCTAAATAATGAACCTGAAAAAAATTTAAGATTTGTGTTAGAAAATACGCGTATTCTAGCTAATATTATTATTGTTTTCTTTGGTGTAGCACATCTTAACCGCGTTCAAGATCTGTCAGTGTCAAAACTGTTGTTGAATATTGATAAATGATAATTGATTTTATTTCTGTATGTAGGTTTGTATAAACACTTTTATACGTCAATCATGTTTTTTAAACTAGATGAGGTCGGCGTTTCCTATCTGCCTACTCTGAGAAGAAAGGCCGAAACAAACTCAGAGGTCACAGTCTCTTTTAAAGTCCAGACATAATCTTGGTCAGGTCATGCGAAGACCATGCAGATTGGTATCTGAAATGGTCTTTTGAGGAATTAACCACACAGATTGAGTGGACCTGTCCAGTCAGTGCACGCATTTGTCAGTAATCGTGCTGCTGGAATCCACTACAAAATAATGTTCTTTTCCGCAGGGTCAATCGGCACAGTATGCGTTTGTTGTGCAGATCGACATGAAATGTAAATACTCTTGTATCCAAATCTCCATAATGTATAAAACGTTTCAATACTTTCTTGAATCATTAATACGTACTTTCCTCAAACTGCATCTAATGCCATGCCATCCTTGGATGGCAAGTTAACCAGACGCTTAATACGTCTGGACAGGAACGGCCTGCGCCTGGTGACGGGGACCATCACGGGACACTGCTCGCTAAACAAACACTTTCACACAATAGGCATAACGGACAGTCCTCTGTGTAGGGCTTGCATGGAGGCTGAGGAAACCGTAGCGCATGTGCTCTTAGAATGCACAGGCGTCACCCAGATTAGGTCATAAACCCTCGGGGCACCCAGATCCTACACAGATGCTCTCAACAGACCAGGAGACATCATCAACTTCTGGAGGGAGGTGGGCTGGTTGGAATAACCACCGTTGGCCGCCATGGCCCACGCACAATGGTCCACTTGAAGGACTAAGTGCGGAAACCAAAACCCCTAAAGAAGAAGAAGAAGACTGTATCTAATTAATTTAACTGAAACAAGCGAAAAATCCATGTGTGAACAAGTTACCGCACATCTGCAGCAGTCTCGGACAATGTCTTCGCACATTGCGTTGGAATCTTACTGAACAATAAACATAACATCCTTCTGGAGTAAATGCTGTAGCTACCATCTTGAAGATTCCATATTCATTATAATCTTTCAATTACGCACAGGACGACAGAACTTTCAATTGCATGCAATTCGAAAGAAACGGAAAAAAATGAATGAAATGAAATGCTGTTGTCATTTGACACTTCTCTTTCTGACAGTGTCAGATAGTGATGCGGCTTGATTTTATTTAACTCGTTACTCGAGTATACAAAATAAAGACTCGAGTCCATTTTCTCTGGGGTTGCCACTTGATGTAGCCGCGATTAGATAAATATCACCGACACTTCCACACTAGTTAGTTAACTGTCATTCTTAATTATATAATTCAACACATAGGTAGGTAATAGACCAGAGAATAAATATATTTCGTGTAATAAACCGTCAAAATACTGTTAGGTACAGAGTCACAGAGTTTTAATATGAGTGAAAATACATATTCTGTGGGTTAGTGCTGTCAGTTGATAACGTGTAATTAGTCATTAAAATCGTCATCGTATCGTCATTGATTATCAGATTGACAGTGGAACCTGACTAGGAGAAAACGTTCTTTACGAAGTCGAATAAAGCCGATCTTAGCCGAATGTTACTGACTTACACCCCAATGTACCAATATTGAACGGTTGCTGTATTTTGGATCTTGTTATGCTTATATTCCGTTTTGTTTTGTGTGCGTTTCAAACGTACGAAGCTGCTAGTAGGTACCTAAATTAGATTCAACTTGAATTGAGTTTTCGAATTACATATCGGAACAATTGAGTGCCTGACCGATATTGACTAAGTAACATCACTAGAGTTAAACAGACAAGCAACCATGTGCAAGCAACCAAAAACTACAATCCGTCTCACGTTGATTTTTAAACCACTACGCGAGAGTATATATAAGCATACTCAAAAATGGGATTAAACACAGGAGGACCTGCTGCAGCGTCAATGGTACATTTTATACTTAATAAAAACAGATTTGATAGCATTGACGACCATATCTGGAATTGAATCAATGCACTCACATTATCAAAACATTTTCTGGTCAGTGGGTAGTCTTATCTTTTATTTAATTACATTATCGTAATTCAGTTAAGACTTTATAAAAAAAAAAAAACGATTATTAGACGTTACAATACAGGTTGCCCAAAAATCTATTTCCTTTGGATTTCTTCACTATTTTGTCATACAAAATTGTGGCGACTTTTAAGGAAATCAATTTATATTTAATGAGGTTGGTAAATTTCCAAGCACCTCGTATGAAAAGATAGTTTGAATAACTTTCCCTTAGATTGCTTTCAGTAATATGTATCTCCCAAAAATACACATGGTTTCTGTTGGCCGTAGAATATATAAAGTGTTTTTATTTATTTTGGCCTTCTTATTTATTTTTCTAGTTTCTCGTAAACTGGAATGTTTCATCAACCATGATACGTAGGTAGGTAAGTACTGTAAAATTTTGTTCACATTGATTGCCGTTTGACCTCCGTATCTAATCTTTAGGGAAATCAGATTTACTCAGCACGATGTTATCAGAATACAGGGGGATCAGCGAATGCTGCACCCTTGGGGGTAAAGAGTCGTTTATTTTATGCCAAGAATTATACTGAAGATGGCTTACATATACCTATATACTTTATTTTGTTCGTCTACTAAAGGAATTAAGGTAGCTTATATCAATAAGTTATAAAAGTCGTAGATACGAAAGCATAGGTGGCAATATATATTTTTTTTTTTTTTTTAATCTGTTGAATCTTTTTTTTTTGGACCTAGGGAATATTATTAAAAGGAAACGATTTGATTGTGTATTAAATCTATATGTAAGTATAATAAACAATCAATTTGTTTCGTTGAAAACACATAGCAAACTAACATAGCTCTGAAGTTTACTAACGCATTGAGTCATTGTTGCTTGATTAAAGAATTTATTTTTGTTATACAGACGTGGTTCTCTTCCTCGAATTTGTAATTTATATGCTAACAGTATATTGCTATTATTACCGAGAATTATTTTATAAGGAAGGAAAAGCAAATATTAATAATAATATTCCAAATGGGTTCGTACTTTCTATACAGTATGACTTATAATTTGACGTATTCCTTCCTGGACATGATAGTGTGACCCTTTAGCAACAATTTAAGCAACCCAATGCCAAGGTGAACATTCATGGGGTTCGAGTAAACCCATTTTTTATGTACGTTTGAAAATTTCCCAGAATTTGTCACTAAATATCACTTTTCTCTAAACTCTCAAATTGAATGGATTTCATTGGTATTCCATTAGCTACTTAATACTTCAACAAACCTTTTGATGTAACCAAATATTTTTAAACATCAAACACTTATAAGTTAAAGGAAAAAGTTTACTAACCATTTTCAAAAATCAACTACATACCTCAATTTTGACACCAGTTATCTCAAAAAAATTATATAGCACTAAGCGTACAAATTATAGGCAAGATATCTTCATTTAATCAGCTATTTAACGAGGTACAAAAATTTAAAAAAATATTTTGTGGTACCGATGGAACAGTCGATAATGCTGGCAAAAGCCGACTATGAAAATGGTTGAAATATTAAAAAATTGTGTGATAATCAAATTAATTAACTGTTTTATGCCATCCCACTACTTCCCAACCTCCCAGCAATCTATCACACGACAGGCTCCTAGGTCGTCATGACCAGATCATGAGCCATTTGCAACAAGCAAATGGATCACACTGTCATGTCCTGGAACTATACGACAAATTATAAGTCACCCTGTATATGATAATAATAATAAATCGAAACCAGAAACCAAAATAACACTGAATATAATATTAAAGTAAAATAGTGTAAAAGTGATGGACCAAAGTACAATAAAAAATAACACTTATTTCATAGATATCCTGCTGCTTTTATTGTGTTATGTTTTAGGACGTGAACGTAATTTTTCTAAGCAAATCTATGACCATTATTGTAGTATATTGTATAATGAAGTTATTTTGTATATAATATGACACAAATCGAGAATACCCGAAAAACAAAAGATGCTGCTTTATTCAAAGAAACTTCAATTTTCTGTTTGAATTTCGAGATTCTTTATTACGGCTGCTACTGAGAAATTGCTAGTGAAAAACTAAATATGTACCTATATTAGTTTCTATTTTAAACTTTAAGCAGTGCATTGTCCGGCAGTCAGTCAGTCAGTCCCGGAACCATGGATGCCGTATAGATTTAGAAGAAGAAGATCAAATCGATAAAAAAGATTAATGATTCAAAAGTTGAAAATGGAAGCCGTTAGCGGGCCCAAACGTTTGTGTCAAATAAATTGAAGCCTTTTTTGGTTTGTTACGTTTCCCGAGTCGAGCTGTAATGTGATTTCGGTTGCGATTTAACGCTCAAACTAACTTTGAGGATGGATGTGCACTGCTGATTTACTTTTCGCTTATCGAATTTAGGAGAAAATCGTGGGTAGTTACATTTTTCAGATCTGATTAAAATTAAAAAATATTGAAGTTGCTTTGATGGCATGATTAGTTTAATGTTCCTACCAGTTATTTAGAGTGCTATTTTAGGGGTTCAATTCGGTCAATTTCAGCCTGCCGGGGCTGCGGATTGTTCGAAAGAGTTACCGTGGCCCTGGCGCATAGGTAACTGAAGGAACATGGGTAGGTTTTAGTAAGTAAGAGTCTGACACGCCCTTCCGCTCCGCCCAGAGCGGGAGAGGTCATTTGATGATTTCCCACCCAAAAAAAAAAAAACATAAAGCGTTTCAAAATTTGTCAGAACTTGAAATGTACAAAGTGTCAAGCGAATTTGTACAGGATGCAATTATTTATTGTAACTGTAGGCAAACTGTATTTATTGCAACTGATTAGTAGGCAAATAATTGTTTAAAAAAAAAGAATCATCAAAATCTGACTACGCTGTAAAAAGTTATGCGTGGTCATACATAAAAAAAATATATACGGGTCGACTTGAGAACCTCCTCCTTTTTTTCGTCGGTTAAAAACTAGACAAGATTTCGCTTAGGTAGATATGAAAAGTAATACTTTCATATCGTCAGCGTCCTAAACTGTGTAATATTTTACTAACGTCGGTCTACATACCTATATATATCTACACACCCATATACCTCGTTCTCAACATCTCTCCTGGAATGTTCGCAGACTAGAAGCGCGTGTATCTCAGCAATCTGCTCATGTTCGCCCTCCCTTACATGGCGCGATATCTTCTCTATAAAACATGATGCAATCATGTGATTTCTGCTCAGAATCCGCTCCAGATTACAATCTCGGTGATCTGATTGCGCCCCGCGACCTTTTCCAATTGGCTATTTATTTCAGTCTTATCTTGAAACACTAGGCGATTTATTTCGGTTCTTTTTTAACGAGTTCTTTTTGAATATTGAGGATTAGGATTTACATTCATTTATTTAAACTTCAAAAAGTTCACGATAAACAGTCGCGCATTGTGTACATGTGTAATTATAGTTAGGTATCAATTATTGCCATTATTATTAATTATTATTATAAATTATTGCCTATAGCAATCAAGTGCTGGACATAGGACCTCCCAAGGCATCAAATAATAATAAAAAAATGCCTTTCTTAAAAATACTGTTAGAAAAACAATGATATTTTGAATAAAGTGTCTTGTGTGTGAAGTTTCACCTACGTTATCGAGGGGAGAAAAGTAGACGATGTGATAAACAAAAGGTTTTATTCGTGAAAAATATTGTTAAATAGGTACAGTCACGAGCATAAATATGTATACACTTGGCTAAATTCAAAAGCGATTTCCTCCTTAATTTTTTAAATGAATATGTATGTTGTTACGAACATAGCATTTTCGAACCTATAGGTTTATGCAATATGTCGCATTTCAACGTTGCATTCGTTATTTCACGAAAAAATCGCTATTGAAAGTTGCCAAGTGTTAACATATTCGTGCTCGTGACTGTACATGTCGAATACATTCAAATAATCTTTCTATGACGTTGATGCATGACAGGCGTGGCTGGAAATAGCATAAAATGTATCTGCTATTTATAGCTGTTGAGAAAAAAAATGTTACACAATAAGGAGGCTTTTCAAACGCTCTGCTTTCATTTCCATAATGATATGTGTATGTATTATGTAGGTACTTTAACTGATTCACTAAGGTACATTAAGGTTTTAAAGCAAAATTATACCCATTCTTATGAAAGACCGAAAACGTAATATTGAAACATTATGCAACTTAATCGAACTATTGTTTTTGAATTGAGTATCATCAATGACTAACACAATAACCAAAAGGTCAGTTCATCCACGTATTATCATATTCATTTCCATGCCCCTTTTTTTTTTTTTTTTTTGGGTGGGAAATCTTCAAATGACCTCTCCCGCTCTGGGCGGAGCGGAAGGGCGTGTCAGACTCTTACTGACTAAAACCCACCCGAGTTCCTTCAGTTGTCTGTGCGCCAGGGCCACGGTAACTCTTTCGAACAATCCGCAGCCCCGGCAGGCATCGGTCCTATCGGACCCCGTCAATTTTGCTGACATCTCTTTGAGGCGCGCGTGGAACACGACGCGCCGTCGACCTGGGCCTGGTCCTTACCGGACGGCGAGCTGCCCATTGCTCGCCGTCCGCAAGCCCGCGCCTACGGTGGCCGGGAGTCGGCAATCGACTCCCGACGCCCAGGGTGTCTCCTTCTGCGGCGACTAGGGGCACGAGGGCGCAGTGATTGCCTCTCCCTCTCGCGCTCCGCCTTCTCCTTCGCGAGCATTACTGCTTCGCAGAAGGAGGTGACGGCTTCCCATTCCCTCTCGCTCCGTACCCTGGCTTGAACCAGGGCCAGACGCGAGAGGTCGCCGCCGCCGATCGCCACCACGAGGACACGGCGGTGCTCCGCCCAAGCCGGGCAGACCTCCACCGTGTCCTCCGGTCAATCCACACAATGATAACACCTGAGCGTTTCCTCCCGCCTTATCCGAAACAGGAACCTCCCGAAACAGCCATGTCCGGTGAGGACCTGCGTCAGGCGGAAGGTGAGGACGCCATGGCGCCTCTCAAGCCACTCCTCAAAGAGGGGTCTTACCGCCGCAATTGTGGCGTGCCCTGCGCTGGGTTGCGACAGTCGCACTCTCCATGCCGCCATGAGATCCCGCCGGAGCTCTATCCGCTGTGCCGCGATTTGTCGCGGCAACGGAGTTACGCCCCGGCGTTTCGCCTCCTCGCGCCACTCCCAAACGTGCGCGAGGACTGTTGCCTCCAGATCCCACGGCGATAATCCGGCAAGGGGGCTCACCGCCTCGCAGTAGACCTTGCGGTATCCCCGTACCATCCGGATGGCCATGACCCTTTGGGACGCGTTCAACCGGTGGGCTTTCCGGAGCCTCAATGAACGCGCCCACACCGGTGCCCCGTAAAGGGCCATGGACCGCACGACCCCCGCGTAAAGCCTCCGGCAGGAGGCGTTTGGCCCCCCCCAGATTGGTCAAGAGCCGCTTCAAAGCAGCCCCGGCCCGCTGCAGTCTGGGAGCCTAACGTCGGAAATGCTCCACGAAGTTCCACCGGCTGTCGAGGATGAGTCCCAGGTACTTCATCGTCGACTCGACGCCGATGTGAACCCCTCCTACCGTTATTTGGGAACCCGACAGTGGCGCGTTCCGAGGACCATGAAAACACATGGCCTCGGACTTGTGCAAGACCACCTCGAGTCCCAATTGCCGGATCCTCTCGACGACTGTCGCAACCCCGCGTGTCATCAGTTCGGCCGCCGCCTGGTGCAACCTCCCCTGCGCCAGGACCAGTGTGTCGTCAGCGTAGCACACCACGCTGACGCCGCTAGGGAGGTCGGGTCGCCGAGGGTGTCGTACCCGATGTCCCACAGATGCGGCCCCAGGACCGATCCCTGTGGGACACCGCACGACATCACTCGCCGGTTCCATTCTCCCTGGTGATCGGGGTAGATAACCGCCCTATCTGTCAAATAGGCCTCGAATACACGACAGAGGTAGGTCGGCATCTGGTGATACCGGAGTGCCTCCCTGATGCAACTCCAGGGCAGGGTATTGAAGGCATTGGCGATGTCTAGAGACACCGCCAAGACGACCCCACCCCGGGCCACAGCATCCCACGTCGTAAGGGCTCGCACGCGCATGATGGCATCCACTGTGGAGCGCCCCCTGCGGAAACCAAACTGGCTCTCCGTCAAATCCGGCCCCACCTGCACCAGCTGCCCCATTTCAATGCCCTGCGAAAATGTAAGTAAAACCAACTGTCTGAACCACTTGGTCAGTTTGGCCGTCTAGTGGTCAGATTTGAAAAGATTATCACATCAACAAGGGTACAACACTAAATAAATACGAAAACCTTTTTTCCGTCAGTCACAAATACGAATTTCAAAATACCAATTTTCATAATTTCAAATGGTTCTAAATTCCTAATATAACAACGCCGATTTTTCATTCATCCTATTTTTATAATTCCTAAATTTCAATATTCCTAACGTTTATAATTACTATTCTCAAAATACCGAGTTTCAATAGATCGAATAACAAAAAGTCCGACTTAATGATAATTCGAAACATCAAAAATACGAATTCCGATTATTAAAGTACCGATTAATTAGAATTCCGAATTAGATTTGCTGGTCACAGTTCTAACCTAACCTAACCCAAATGATTTACCAACAATAGAGGGGATCTCGCTCGGCGGCCACCACGCTCGCTTCGGTCGCTCGCTTTCGCGCGTTAATGGCCACTGTTCTAACCTACCCTAACCCAAAGGGTTCAATAACAGTAGACGGTATCCGACACAGGTAGTGAGGAGAAGAAAAATACACAAAAAAATAATATTAATACACAAATATTAATTTAAAAAAAAACAGTAATACTTAAACACACAAACAAAACAACACACACACACACACACACATAAATTACATTAAACGTTACTTATAGATTTTGAATTTATATGCGTAACTGAATATTATACTAATTGAATCAGAATCAGAATCCTAATTTTAGCAGTTTTTTCGAAGTATTGAAAATCGGAATGTCGTTTTTCGGACCGAGAACCCATCGAGTATTTCATTTTTCAAACGTATGAAAATCGGAAAACAAACAAATCGCATTTATGACTGGGTAAAATTAATTTCGTGATTTTTAATAATAGAAATTCGGATTCTTGAAAATCGGAACATCGAAATTCGGAATAAAATATTTCGGAGTATTTTGGGTGTGCCCCATCAACAAAACACAGTTATGTTTGCTTATTTCCAGTACGTTTATGTCGGTTGTCCATCCACAGAAAAAGTAATAAAACGAAACGATATACATAACAACGGCGACGGCGAAAATGTAATGCAACGACAGCTGGTTGTTTCCGAATAGATATCGGACAAAACGTATATACGTATTATGGCCAGTAAACTATCCCGGCCGACGCACTGGGCGGCCGGCCAAATGATTCAGGGTCTAAGCAAACTGGATTAAACCTAACTTATGAGCTCTTCATTGTATTTGCTGATGTTTGTCGGCACCGATTTAATGTATATTGGCATGTATTTAATCGAACCACTAATAATTCCCATTTTGATATAAATGTGCCTCTTTTTGTGCGCTTCAAATAATTTGCCATTTTGGTGTCCTAAAATATTAAATAGCCAAGTAACTGCGAACTACTTAGATATAGCGCTCGCCGGCCGCTACCGCGGCACTGCTTGTTTCGCTCGCTTGGCCCGCACGCGGTTTCTCACAGTTCTAAAGTAACCTAGCCCATTTGATCAGGGATAGCTTAGTTACTTCATCCGAGTTAGAAAAAAGGCCAGAAAATTAAAAAGACGCTAATTAATTTAAAAAAGCGTACATCATTAGGGCATTAAGTTTTTAGAAGATAAATTAAAAATTTCATGTAAAGGAGACAGTTTAATACCCCCGTCTATTAAGAGGGCGTACAACGGTACCCTAGCGCCACTCCTTTGAAAAAATATGATCTGGTGACTTATAAGGATGCTCGGTAAGTGTGTCTAGAATTTACTAATACATTTTTATAAAGTTTCATGTTACCACACGAAGTAAAAAAATTCGTGGCCACATTCCTCTAGATCGTATTTTGTTGCTTCGTGTCTCAATATGAAACTTTATAAAAGGTATTAGAAAATTCTAGACACACTTACCGAGGGTCCTTACAAGCCGTTATTCATAATTCCTTCTCAGTCACGAGATAATATTTTTTAAAAGGAGTGGCGCTAGTGGACCGTTTGACGTATGTCATTATAATCTTATATAAAAAAAAAAAAACTATTTGTTCAACACATTTCAATCCTGGCCTAGAAAATGGAGTCTGTACCCATTCAGAATACTAGATTCTGGTTTGATAAACTTTGTATCCGTGGCAAATAAAAGTAAAGTAGGTACAGAATTGCCGACGCCAACGTTCAAACCCTTCATGAATACCCATTATTCTTGTTTTACGACTTATGTATCAGTTGTTTATGTATTTCTTTTGTTTTCAGGTCACATTTGAAACAAAGGAAAAGATGTTCTATGGACTAAGCTATAATGTAAGTGTTATTTTCTTGTCCTATCATCTGAATGAATAATATATTGAAAAAAAAAAAAACAAAAAATCTGCAAATTAAAGTAGCTCCTAAATATTTGTCTGTTACCTTAGTAAAATCCCTAATAATTATGTTGCATGGAATGATTCCATATTTCAATTATAAAGAAACCTTTGTGCCACTTCCCCTTAAGGAGGTCGATTACCATGTAGTAATTTATTCAAGGCCACAGATGGGAAAGACAGTCGAAAAACACAAAAACATTTTCAAAAAAAAAAATTAGCCTCTTAAAAATGTTGTAAGATGAATTATTATAAACTCTTCCGAACTTAAAGAGTAAGAGGATTTGCGTTAAGATAGGAGATACGGTCTTCTAGGTTTAAAAGTTTGTCATTTACGTTATATTTTTAAGCGTCGTTAAGCTGCGGCTGCGGCGAAAAAAGGAAAAGGAATTGTTGTGAAAATATTGCGTAAAAAACTCAAGGACCGGAAGAAAGTTCTTTTATTTAATATTTGATAGACTACAAGTTCACCATTCAACTTGTTTTAGTGTAAAAAATATGGTTATTATAACAGTATGATCACCAAATCATTTCTCTATTATAACGATAACGAAAAAGAACCTTCCTTAAGTAAAACAATTTTATTGTATGTGATACCTCATCATGAAATATTCAAGGCGGAGACCCTTCACTAAAGTTCAGATAAAATACAATATTCATAGAGCGTCGAAAATATCAATGACACACACATTTTTCCATAGATCGTCAACATAAAGTGGAATCACAAATATATCAGTGTCGACTGATGTATTATCAGAGATGCGTAACATAGCTGGAGTAGTTAGCATTCAAGTGTACGTTTCACCGTCGTGCTGGGAAGATAATATCTTCCGGCATGAGTTCCGTAGGCGTCTATCTCAAGCGGTGGTATTTCTACATAACCTACAAAACATGATACCTATTTGTCTGTCCGTTAGTGTGATTAAAAATCAACAATAAACTAGCCAAGTTGCGAGATATAAGAAAAAAACAAAGTTATCTTTTCTGGTAAGTTATCTTGTCTGGTTTCTGGTAAATATTTTGTAACGCTACGTAACACAGCGCTCAGTTTATAAATGACCAGAAAAAGAAAAGCATATTATTTGCATTACGTCTAAACGACGCCGTCATCGCGAGGATTTATCTTTTGCCACGAGGTGCGTAGGCGTTTGTGGTTACAAAATTATATTGCAATGTTCATTTTAATGAATGAATTAATAATTAATTTTAATTAAAAAATAATTAATTAATTTTAATTTTAATTAGTTTTCATTTTTTAATTATTATTGGGTTTACCCAATAATAACTAATGTGTTAAAATATAATATGCATGTGCTATATTTAATCGTCAGTATAAAATTGGCATCCGATTGTACGTCCCATCTACGTATCTTTCGACACGAGTTGCGTAGGCATAATTAACTAAAGGTTCATTCAACACTATTTATGTACATAAGTCTGAGTAATAACAGGGATTCCAACGTCAGAACATTAATAATACTCCGGCGCGAGATGCGTAGGTGTTTTTCTTAGTGTATGAAAAACGATTCTTAAAGACAAAACAAAATGCGATTTTGAGCATTACGTTTCAATACTGCCTCACTGACTGACGAGCTTTCGCCTGTAATGTAACAATCCAAGATTCGATAAGATTCGCGTTCATGTTACAAATTGTATCACGGGTGCTGAACTCATTATAACTGCTACATTACAGGCAATGGTCCCGGTGAATGTAATATTACAAATTGTATCATTACAGGTTGTGCACTGTAATGTTCGGTTCTCCTCACTTACTTATGTAATGCTCGCAGAACTGTTACATTACAGGCGAATGCTCCCGATGTGGGAGCGCCTTTATGTTTTCCTTTTTGTTATCCTTTATTAAAAAGAACCAAGTTACAATCTAGCCTATAAGACTAATAAGTAATTTTAATCTAACTTAATTTTTTACGTGATAATTGTTTTAATACTTGGAATAGTGTTGATTGTACTTTACAAGTCCGTTCCACTTTCTTAGAGTCTGATATAATGATAAAAACACTTTGTTCATATGTTATTATGTGTGTCATTGTCACTATTATTTCTACACTTTTTACACTACACTAACTCAAAAGATTTTGTTCGTTTTAGTCTCCGCACTATATTTGTTTGGTCTAACAGATGAATTGCCTCGATGTTCACATGTCGGTGGAGTCCGTGTTCATGGACCTTAGCAAATTTTTGGATTATGTTGGTGACTGGTTCCATTTTTAGGTCACGATGGAGGTCGTCATTTCTTATATACCATTTCTTATATATCTGTTTTCCTATTTGCCATTAAAAACGGACTATGGTTGGATAAACAATATCTAGGTCCGTTTTGTCAGTTTGACAAATTGCGGTACACTTGAACACGGTTATTCTGTTTAGTATATTAACATTTACATGACTTAAGTATTATAGGTACTAGGCATACTTAATTAAAACCACAACCTGGAGTCTTATCATCTGATAAATTTGCCTTTTGGGCAAATCTTACAAAAGATTTGATGGTTTGGAAAGTAGGACACGAAATACAAATGGAAATCAGCGTAAAATTCTGAATATAAAATTATCAGTCTTAATCGTTTAGTCACTATTATTGTTGAATTGCCATAATTTCCTTACATTTTCAGTGGGTAAGCGCGCCTTTAAATAAAAAAAATTATAAACCTCTTTTTACTTCAGTTACTTTAGAAAACCGTTGACTATTCACGTCGGTTTTATGGCAGGTTGTGCTCTTTAGAAAATTATGGTATTGTAAAAACATAAGTAGAGTGCGTAAAAGGAACGTGAAGTTGGAAAAGTAATTTATTCAGGTATAAACTGTGCGCAGCCACCTGCAATAATTGTTTTACAAATGCTAATAATAGGTAAAAGTGCTTTTAGATCAACATGCAAGAATAAGCTTTGCTTATGTTTATCCATAACTTTTTTGTTTTTAAGGGAAGCCTTCTGGAGGCGCCCGGGCTTTGGGGATAAGACCGGGGAGTGTGGGATTTTATCTCGCTAAAACCACCCCGGTGGTCACCACATGCAAATCGAAGGGAAACCGTTATGTCTTCTCTGAGGTCATTAAGTGGGCAGATAGAGCCCACTCTGAGCACCCGCAACTTCAATTTCCTGCCTGCCCTAAATTATGCAGGCTGGGTTTCGGTGGTTTAGGCGTCGAGGCGGTTGCTTCCCCGACGCCTTCTTCCAGCCCTCTCACGGTCCCGCTCGGCAATCTTCTTCTGGACCATCACAGTCTCACAAGAGGAGGCCGTTTCGGTCCAGTTTTCCGACTCCGCTGAAATAGATCCAACTACTACTGGTAGAGAGAAATCTCGCCCGATTCTGGCAACTAGGACTTGTCTCTCAGAAGCCCATGCTCCGGGCACTCCTCGACCGTGTGCTGTGCAGAATCCCAGCCGCCTCCGCTTTGGTAGCAATTTGCCGTGGCCTGTCAGCTAATCTTGTTTATGTACTCACCGATGCAACAATGTCTAGTTAGCACCTGAGTGAGCCTTTATAGGCTCACGCAAGTAAGCTCCCTTCTTTCAGTCAGGCTTCGAAGTGCGGTAGAATGGCTTCAACAACGCGCTTAAGCGAATGTTGCGGCTACTGCAGCCGCTCACGTCACCGCTCGAGCGCTTGTCGCCGTTCCTGCCTCATCAGCAGAACAACAGCGATTCCTGACACGCTATTGCCACTTTGATGGATGGTACGGATTCGGTTATTAACCCTTGCGTCCATATCCGCTAGATGTCCAGCGGCGGAAAGCGTGCAAGAAGAGTTGCCGCCTCAAAAGATACAGTGCGGTGTCCTCGTGCGATACAAATAGCCATTTTCCGTTGCAGGCTGCTGATTTTAGTCCTGCAGCGTCGTTCGCCTGACAACCTATTTGACCAAACAGGTGCCCCATAAAGGACCATCAATTGTACGACATCCGCTTATAAGCGGCGAAGTTTTTCTAGAGGTCCACCGAGATTGGGCAACAGTCTGTTCACACTATATCGCCCTTTCGCCATCTTTTCTCCGGGGAATGTCCAGATTACCCCGCTCCAGATCTTCTAGTTATCGCACTCCTGTATATCTCTTGATTTATCCAGCGCACATGGCAACGCCGATACATCTGCAGCAGATAATACAGCACACCGAGTCCCAGAACCAACACCACTATGATCATCAGTATGGGATGGTGGAAATACGAATTTTCACCTCCTCCAGATGCGTGTTATTAGTTCCTCCGGCTGCGTTCTGCACCACCACGGTCTCTTCTTTAGTTTGCGTACTTCCAATTTTTTATAAATCCGTAATTTTCGTGAACAACGAACCGAATTCGACTTGTCACAACCGCGAACGTAATTAATGCTATCAAATAATTATTATAATCCATCTTAGCTCGAATTTAGTCCAATTGTTTAAATATTACTATCCTTATATGGCACAGTGGTGTCAGTAACGAGATCGCGCGGCGATCTCCGCTAGCAGGGTCGCCATGTAAGGTCGGAAGTATTTATGGAGAGAAATGATAGTCACGACTGCTTAAATAATACTGTCCTTTATTTTAGGATACACATGATTATATAAAGTTGATTACATACACATAGGTACAACATACATTAACATCACATGGACACTACATACACACTACACGCTGCCTTCACGACGCGGGGAAGCAAGCGCTCAAAGTGCTTTTCGAAGCCACACCGACCGTCCAGGATAAGGCTGAGATACTTAATGTATCGAACCAGCAGGACTTGCCCATTTCCCACTCTGACCAACGAGCTGGGTGGCTCTCTGGTCGACGCCACGACTTTTGCCACTCCGAGCTCGGCAAGCTGGAGGGTCTCTTTGAAGATGTCCCCGCCAGCTAATATAAGGGTGTCATTGGCGTAGCAAACGTCATTAACGCCAACTGGGAGGTCGACACGCAGGACCACATCGTAAGCGAGGTTCCCGAAGAAAGGACCTAAAATTGACCCCGCTGGAATCCCAAACGTAATCTCCCTGCGATGAATGCTACCATCTCGATCCACATAGCGAATGTGCCAGTTGCTTGCGAAGGTAGGCCGCGACCATGCACTGTAGGTACGGAGGCACTCTGTGATGTACAAGTGTAACCCTAATCGCATTCCAAGGCAGAGTGTTAATGGCGTTGACAATATTCAAACTTACCGCCAGCACCACTCAACCCCGGGACATTACCTGTCCTGACAGCAATCCTATGCGTCCGCATAGGATCGCACCCACAGTCGAATCGGCGATGTCGGGACCAAGATATGTTAGATGCCTAACGAGCCTTTCGGTAACTATTCTTTCGAATAGTTTGGAAATCTCGTCGAGCAGGCAAATGGGACGATCTTCAGAGAAAACACTGAGTCTCTGCCTTCCTTCCTCTACAAGACCAATCCTTAAGAATATGGCACGCGGAGGTCCCGCCCTACTTGATAATGACGTTCATTGTCGATAAGTACTTGTACTATCTTGTTGATGCTCTATTTTTATAAACTAAGTAGATACGATCGTGTTATCACCCAGGGTGATTATTTTGGGTTGAAAATAAATAATATTTGGGAAGTCGGTGGCCAAAAACGATAATACACAACCAAAGACACCGACTTCCGGAATTAAAGTTATTTACACGTTTTATTGTGTTTTTTTGGAAGTCGGTTGTTTTTTTTGTAAAAAAGGTTTTATTTTTCACTTTTTAGTTGTGGTACCTACCCCACATATATTGGTATACCACTACTTGATATGTAAATAACCGTGACAGGAAATTATTATAACATCATCAATATAAACCAAGTGGAAAAAATACGCATTATTAGGTATAACTCAAAAACTACTGGTCAGTACTTGATCAAATTTCAATGAGACCACATGTGACGCACCAGCTTTCAAATAGAAAATGAATCATCCAAATCGGTTCACCCAGAAAAAAGTTCTGAGCCAACAAACATTAAAAAAATAAAAAAATACAGGCGAATTGAGAACCTCCTCCTTTTTTTGAAGTCGGTTAAAAATAGCCAGCTATGCAGCGTTAAGGCTCCTTCAAACTAGCGCGCCACGCGACTCGAATCGCACGCGTCACAAAGGCACCGCTCGTTGCGCGACAGGCGATGGCTATGTGTCGCGTCGCGTGTCGCGCTTATTTGAAGGAGCCTTTACGAACTTTATCGAACAAAACTTTGGCAATTTATTTCAAAGAATTGGATTTAAAGTTCAACTGTTCCAAGTTTCTATGAACTAATACATTGTTCATGACAGTTACGGCTATAGAGAATTCCCGCGAATTCTCTATATGGATTTTATAACCCTTTAAATGGGGAAAAACCTATTTAATGTTATTAAAACAGAGAAAATTTTGTGACATCCCGTTTTACTAAATCTAAAATAGTTTCAGTTTTGCATATTATAATAACATAACATCACACCTGTATTACCTGAAGAGTTGGGCAGAGGTGTACCTTTAAGTAAGTACATCTACATTTCGCCAGTTATGTTTAAGTCCCATGTAATGGGGGTGAGCATATTACTATCAACCGGGCACAAATCTAGCCTCCGGGTTGCTACTGAGAAATTACAGTTGGAAAAATCACAAAAACTAAAACTTTGCCAGACCTGGGAATCGAACCCAGGACCTCTTGCCCAGGAGTAGCGATTGCGACCACTAGGCCAACGAGGCAGTCATATTATAGTTTTGTATAATTCTATTCATTTTGTTAACTTTATAATTAATTATGTATTTTTTGCAAGTTGCGAACAACTACTCTTTGGATACAATTTATTCTTAAGCTACAAAGATAAAAAATAATAATAAGTAAAATATTCCAGAAAAGCAAAGGATCGAAGCAGTTCCGATCATTTGTGGTCATTCGGCAGAGTGAGATCTAAAACGTCCCCCTAGGAATAATCCGTGGCCGCGAGATTATGTCCGTTGGGTTGACTACGGACTACATTAATAGTAGATTATACAACAAGGGGAAAAAAGGGAATTTAATTCGAGGGACTAAGTTGGATCCCGAGAGCAGCGAAGGATTCTAGATTAGAATCCTGAGCGGAGCGAGGGATACAAGTGCCGAGATGACCTTTTTTTTACGAGTTGTGTACTCTACTTTTTACCATTGACTGCGAGAAAATAAATATGTAGTAGTATAGTATTTATATTTATCACATTTTATTATATAATCGGTAATAAGAGACCAAAGGATTAAATATAAACATTAAAAATTTATAGTGAAATTAGAACAGTTTTCGATTTGAGTACGATATTTTTTATTAAATAAAATAGTATAGCTCTATGGAATAGCTCCATTTAGCCAGCCAGTAGGTATTTTCAGCACGTTTTATTTATTTTTTGAACCTATATAATTCATATAATTCGTGCTTGTTCCAAATTCAAAACGTTTTGATTCACTCAGTGACTAAAAAAGAGTTTTATTCACTGTTTTCGATGAATCAAATGCCCTTTTTCGAGTGGCAATGGTAAAAAATATTAAATAAAACTAGTATATTGAAATGAAAACACTTGGGACTACATCTAGTCTAGTCTATAGTCGAGAGAAAGAAAGCGAAAATCTTTGCATTCGCAGTTAAGCTTGTACTGAAATGAAATTGTTGGTTCTGTACATAGGATATCGGAATCACGGTTAAATGTCATCATAAAAAACAATAAGCTAGTTGGAGTCGACGTTTCCTATCTGACTACCCCTAAGAAGAAATGGCATAAATACTCACCCACCTAAAAAAAAAATTATTGCGTCTACAGAATTCGATTTTCAGTGCAACTTAAGGGAGTAACTACATGGACGACTGGACGATTTTTGTCATTTCTACACACTGAACACAATTAATGTTAATGTTAATAATTAATGTTAATGTTAATGTTAGTCTGAACACTGTCGTTAGCATGCGCATGATAAAAACACACTTGTCCTAATTTTATGCCTGTTTGCCGCAAAAACTGAATAGACGCGGAAAGCTGAACGGATGCGTACGCATTTCATCAAAATCGTTGGTTTTTATGGACAAAAGCTGAACTAAATAAGTGTGGTTAGTCCCTAAGTAAGTACTGATTAAGTAATTGAAAAAAAAAGCACTCAGATTATGTCCACTGAAATGCCCACGTATTAAAATACTTTGAAAATAGAAACTTGAATTAAATGTGTGTGAAATACTGTAAAAACAAAATAAAAAAATGTCATCTTCTCAAAAGGTGAGCATAAAATACCATTTTTAAACCTGACTCGTACAAAGAGACGCCCACTGCTCAAATTCACGTTAAATTCCTTAAGAATTCGTTTGCTGAAACCACATAATTTTATTAGTTGGAACCAATTCGCTTTGTGGGTGATTCTAAAGCGTGGGTTTAAAGGTCTGTATACTGACTTTGGTCAGGGCAAAAACAACAACAGCAAATCTATGTAGAGATGACCATAATGTAAGACGGAAATAAAATCTTAAAAGGGGTCAAATGTGGCGTAAAGCTCTCTCAAGTGTACTTCTAAGTCATACTTTGTAGTTAGGCTAGTTTTATGCAACGATTAGGTTAGGTTAGATTAGGTTATTAGTCTCGTGGAAAAAAAAAAGGTTTTCTGGTACTCAAAACTGCTTGCAATATAACCAATCATTTTTAAATACTGTTTTAAGCTCATATTATATGTATATGGTGTTGGTGTACTTCTATGTCTATACATATTATCAATTAATGTCGCGTTTTGTGCCTGTCTGTGTGTCAGACAGACACAAAACGTTAAACGTTGTTTAACGTTGTTATTCTTCTAAACTATGCAACGGATTTTTATATGATATTCACCATAATTTAGAGAATTTATTCCGGAAGGATTATACTTTTATATTAATCTTAAATTACATAAAGATATCTCGATGTTTTGTCAAGTCGTAAAATCCGTGGTAAGCAGGGGCGGGTCGCTCGTCTATCAAAAAAGGGAGCATTAAAATTCGTCGCCACTTTTAACTTCTTCAGTAATTAAATAAGCGTTACGTACACACTGGCCGAAATATAGAAATGGGTACCTGTAACCTCGTGCGTAGGTGGCCCTCTGGAAATAGAACTGGGTGGTTGAATAATTTAAAAGGATGGGTTTAATGTTCCCACTTTTGTTACGGTGATTTTAACTGTACTATTTCCGTCTTTAGCAATGATATTTATGGTACTGAGTCGAATTTAGAAACACGATTCTTTCAAACGTAAACGCTCCTGAGAGCCTAGACAAATGGCATTCGCTTCGGAGCGATTCTATGTCTATAATCGCTATCGCTTTCGCTAATGTTTCCATCATACGAATCGAAAACTAGCGATAACGCTTGTCAAAAAGTGCCCCCTGACTACGCATCTCTATGGAAGTAATCTTTCGACGCTATCGATTCATTTCATAGAATCAAATGATGTTAACATTGTCTAGCTAATTTCTATACGTTGACCTATGATCACGTGACATTTCGATAGCTTATGTCAACCCCATACATGTTTTGGCTTTGCTATTAGCGTCATCGCTAAACGAATGTTACTTTGTCTAGGCCCTCTGGAATAGCTATTAGTATGTACTGTAGAAATATTCTTGTTAAGGGCGAAAATTAAACAAGGCTTTCACTCAGCCACTGCATTATCCGAGTCGTCTCATGTCATCACCATCAGTTCAGAATGAAAACAAATGAAGATGATTTAAATATGAAAAACAAACGCGTAAATCCAATATTCAAGAACTCTTCAAGATTGATTACTAACGCTACAAACGATTGTAATAATACGAGCAAAAGAACAAATATATACTATCTCAGATTGAGCCAAAAGTTTCCAATGTTACTAGAGCCACCCTGAGTGGCTATATTTACCCTAAGAAAAACGATCTTACCATCAGATTAAGCACTATTTATGTCGGTTCCACATCCATTACAAGACTTTTCGCGGCCATTTAACTCCTACCGATGTTGTATCAACAACTTAGGGGTCTGAGGGTCCTAAAAACATAACACCATGTTTGCGTGGTCGGGTAAAAAAACAAGACGATGTTTTGTTAGTGTCCCCAAGTTTGCGAATTCTTGAGTTAGTGGAACTGTTTCTGTACTGTCATGTTGTGGGAGGCGCGTGAGATTAATTTGAAATGTTTTGTTTGTGTTACATTCTTAATTTATTAAGTTGCAATTCTTTTTATATACCTTCATTTTTATTATGTCTATACATATTATAGCATAAGTCGCTGTTTGTCTGTGCGTGACCGCGTTATTCTTCTAAACTATGCAACGGATTTTTATATGATATTCACCATCATTTTGAGAATTTGTGCCAGAAGGTGCATATAACATTAATATAACACTTGAATATATTTAAAAAAAAACTCGATGTGTTGTCAATTCGTAAAAACCGTGCGAAGCAGGGGTGAGTCGCTAGTTATGTTATAAATGAATATCGTCAATCTGAAAAACAAATCGTCTGCAAGACTACTAAAAAGTAGTCTTGCAGACGATTCGTTGTTTTTGCGATTGAATAAATTTCTTCTAGGTACTCTCAAGACAGTTACAAACATATATATTCTCAATAATCAATGAATGTATTCAAAATATTGTAAACATTTTAAAAGAGTAACGGTGGAGTTTCTTCCCTATTCTTCTCCATACGAAACAACCTTTTGGAAGGTGCAACTAGAATTAATTCTATTTTCTTTTAAATTTTAACGTTCAAAAGTTCCTTTTATGTGTTTATTTGAAATAAATGATTTGACTTTGACTTTGAATAGTTATTCAGCTAATAATTATGCATACTGATAACTAATCGGTGGAGTAATAAATCGAACTGGGAAGACCTTTAACCGCCAATCGAGCGTTACTAATTACCATCACACAACCTTGTTGCAAGGCATTATCAGGGAAGGGCGTGTATTGAATGCACACGGGGCGTTTCCCGTGCCAAGGTTCCCCGCAGCATTGACGCGCACTATTTATACACAAAGGCTTTTATTAACCCCGGGATCGAAGGATTTTGTTGCCACAGTAGCTTTGTAAACAGCATCCCAATAGCGTAACACATTTTTTGTCACAATCCGAAGGATTTTGAAGGAACTTTGTAAGTCATAACTTCATACTCGTATGCACTCGTATGTTAGAAAAATTCGTCTAGTGTACCTAAATAGCGCAATGATTGTTTTTGAATTGTCAGAATTGTTATAAATTTTGACAGTTCATTGCATTGCATTCAAGCTACTTCAATGTACCCCCAAAAAACAATCCATTTTATTCTGTGAATGAGTGTTTTAGAATTAAAAATGTATTTTTTATTGATTTACATGACATAACTTATGGTATTTTTGATGACTTTTAAAGAGAAATTGTCTGTGAATGGTAGTAGCATGCAGGCTACACTGAATATATGATTATTATTTTAATATTGTGAATGTGAAGATTATGTGGGTAATCGTTGCTTTTTTTTTCTCTCCTCAGTTAATTTTAATCATGGTCTGGCAGTTTGAGTAATTTTTGTGGCCTACCCAAATGTCTTTTCTTTGGTATTGCTCGTCGAATTGTTAAGCTCCTTAAGTTCTGAGTTGTGCTGCACGATTACTGACAAATGCGTGCACTGTCTGGACAGGTCCACTCAATCTGTGTGGTTTTTCCTCAAAAGACCATTTCACACATAAATCTACATGGTCTTCACATGATCTGACCAAGATTATGTCTGGACTTTAAAAGAGACGGTGACCTCTGAGTTTGTTTCGGCCTTTCTTATCAGAGTAGTCAGATACAAAACGTCGACCTCATCTAGTTTTTAAAATATGATTGACGTGTAAAAGTGGTTGTTCAAACCTACTTACAGAAATAAAATCATTTATCATTTATCATTGGAATTGTGCGTGTGTTATGCAATTACCCCGCGATACGTATCATAAGTCGACCGTTTGTATGCTACCTTTGTCAACAAACTGTGTTTAATTAGGGGTGCAACCAAACCGTGGTTGATTAACGATATTGTTCTACATCTTAAGACGTATGTTGTATAAGGTGACGCACTTTGAGTCGGTGTTTGACGTCGTTCGACCACAATCTGGTTGCACCCTAAAACTGACTGCAGGCAGGTCATTATGCTCAAGCCACAGGTGGCAAGTCACAAGCTGTATACTTCATTATCAAACAGTGTGTGAGGAAGCGTGTGCCTACCAAGCGCTCGCACCTTGACTACATGGTATGAATAATGCAGTACGAAGTATAAGTCCACTTGTGGTTGTGGCATACACGCCGACAGGCTTAGCAGCCTTTTGACATAGGGTGGTAAAAATGCCTAGCAAAATCTAGTGCAAAGTCACAGGCTAGCACTTTAGCTGACGACGAATACTGCCACAGCGTTCGTCAAACCCGTTGATTGTTCAAAGTTGCGCTACTGTTCCCTCTTTGTTATTATTAGCTGTGACATTATGAGGTCAACTGATCCCCTTATCCTTGGGATCTAGGGGATGTAACATGACTTGTCAATCTGATGTTACATAAAACGTAAAATCTCCATGTAAACAATCTCGGTTATGATCGTGAACGGTTACCCAGAGTGACGTAGGTATGTAAATATGTCTGTTTATAGTTCATTCGTATCCGTGTTATTGTCCCATTTTGATAAATTTACTTTGTTTACTATCTGTCAAGGGTTGTTTATTGAAGCTTAGTTTACCGTTTAATTCTGGAAAATGATAGATATACATTTAAAAAAGTAGATAAATCAAAATTCATTATTAAATAAAATTTACATAGTTCCACATATAACAAACAGTAACTACCTAAATTGAGTTTAGTTTAAAGAACGACGTTGATCTTGTATCTAACTTGGTGACAAGTGTGTCTATGGAAGGCTTGACAAAGGTCTTTCCCAAGTTACCTCCTCCCCTGCTCGCTTAAACACGAACTTAAATAACATAAACAGCACTCTACAAAATTAATTAAACGTAATCATTACGTAATAAACGTTCCGAATATATCAGTCAGTAAAGTATGTCGGTCCGCGTCAGTTATCTCGGCCGTATTAATCTAACCCAAGGAGGAAAGCTCGGAACAATTAATGGTTTGTGGGCGAACGACGAACCCCACGCTACCCCGCGCATTGGGCAATACGACCACGAAGTATTCTATGTAGGTACAGTTTATAAAAGAGTTTGGTATTCAGCCAAGTCAGTCAAATTAAAATCATAGCCAAAATTAATTCACCATCATCATTCTGCTGCCATTGGGTGATACGACCACGAAGTATTATATGTAGGTACAGTTAATAAAAGAGTTTTGTATTCAGCCAAGTCAGTCAAATTAACATCATAGCCAAAATTAATTCACCATCATCATTCTGCTGCCATTGGGTGATACGACCACGAAGTATATGTAGGTATAGTTAATAAAACAGTTTGGTATTCAGCCAAGTCAGTCAAATTAACATCATAGCTAAAATTAATTCACCATCATCATCATTCTATTGCCATTATCCTAATTTATTTGGGGTCCGCGCAATATGCTTTTCCTACATACTTCTCTATTAGTCGTCATCTCGGTAGTACCTCCCTTTCGAAATTAATTATGATATACTAGCTTCTGCCCACGGCTTTGCCCGCGTGGATGTCGAAAATGATCCCACGGGAACGTGCTACCGGGACAAAGAGTAGCCTATGTCCTTTCCCAAGATGCTCTATCTCCTTGCCAAATTTTATCGAAATCCGTTCAGTGGTTTAGGCGTGAAAAAGTAACATACAGACAGAGTTATTTTCGAATTTATAATATTATAGTCTCAAACTCAAACTCAAAGCATTTATTTTAATTAAACCAGGCATTTTTGACCTGTCAAAGATCGGTCAGTTAGTCAGAAAGTTGAAGCTTGTTGCCCATTCCAAAACGTAGATCTCTATGGAGAAGAACGGGCAAGAAACTTACACACACCCCCACATACACACACACACACACCACACATACACACTCTTTTTAAATCAAGATATTATAAAATCCTGGGTACATTATTCTTCTTGCTTCTATATGTGAGAACAACTTAAAAAATATATAGATTAAGAAGCAATTCAAAATATAAGATTACTCGTAATAATACAAATAACCCGTGGCAGTTAAGAGATGAGCAGTCTAAACTGACGGCGCCTGTTCACGAACATGACGTGTGGATCAGCACCATCCAGCTCAACCATTTTGTAGGAAACCGCATGTGACATTTAAGTTCGCATGACGTAGTATTTAAAATGAAAAGTCCGTTTCGAGTTTTTTTCTCAACTAAAATGCGTATTTGCTGTAGTCGGTATGGGGTGACCATGTACGCTAGATTGTTATTCAATAAACATTTTATAAAGTCGATTTTCGTGTCAAGTGTGACCACATTTTTCTTCTTAGCTACGTAATGGATTGTGATGCGGTTTTTACCATCATTTAAAGAATTTATTCCGGAAGGTTTATGGGGGGTTTATTTAGGTGTATAATACATTAATATTAAACCTATACATTTAATAAAGAAATCTCGTTGTTTTTTCAAGTTGTAAAAACCGTACGACACGAGGGCCCACTCTATAAGTCCGTTAACGAAGACACGGGCCCGTCCGAAAGTAGTTCGAAACTACAGAACGAATCCTACTCCCGATGAATTAACCTTTTTGGACGTGCAAAAGCACATTGGGAGTAAGGACAACTGTCAAATGGTGTTGTCATTCATTCTTAGTTCGGGCCTCAAAGTAATCTTATGTCCGTAGGTTATACGGTGTACCAAGCGCCCGTAACTTCGACCGAAACTACGGATTTCGCGCTTAGAGAGTAGATTCCCTGGGCGGGTCGGTAGTACTTAATAAATTGCATACTAATTATTTTTGGTTTATAATGAAAATACAACGTGTTATAAGCTGGCGCTAGATTAATTAGTTTGATTAGAGCTTAATCCAATATAATAACTAGTCGCACGGTTAATGAATCGTGATTTTGTTGGACAAGGTTAGTAACTTAAATCTGCGGGGTAATTGCGTAACACACTAACAGTAGGAATGACTTTCATTTTGACAGTTCATCAACATTCATTGCGTTATTTACGTTGTTGAGCAGACAAATTTTTCGAACATATGAAGCAATGGATTAGCAATATCCTTCGAAATGATTTAGATTCTTATTAATATTGTGCTACACAATTAGGGTGCTGGTCTTCTGGAATTTCGTTTGATATAACAGTCAATTCAAACAATCTGCCCAGCCTTTTCCCAACTGTGTTGGGGTCGGCTTCCAGTCTAACCGGGTGCAGCTGAATACCGGTATTTTACATGGAGCGACTGCGTATTTGACCTCCACAGCCCAGTAGCTGGGTAACACGATATCTCTCGATAAGCTTGGTTCTCAGACTTTTGGGCTTCTGACTACCCGTAATGACTGTCAAAGATTTACGAATAACAGCCAAGACTAACGGCTTAACGTGCTTTCCGATATGCGGCGTATGGTCACTCATTCACGAACCAACCGCGGAAAGCGCAGCTTAGCCTTCGATCCACCCGTGCGACTGTTATCATTTAGCTATCAGCCCCACCAACAGCAACAGTAAATTGGACTGCAATCATTGTAAGTGTAATTAATAATAGCTATTAAGTTTAAATAGACGTTAATATTGTTGCAGCGGTATCTACATCGCCACATGCGAGCTATGCGTCACACTGACCTCAGTCAAAATCCTGCATCGCACAAGCAGAGTTTACCGCGCAACTAGCATAGATACAACGTCACGACATTAAACGTCGGGCAGTTGCCCACCAGACACGACACCCGAAGGATCCTCCTTTTTCTACGGAGGTATGAGTGAACTTTACACCCTGTTCCTCATACCTCTATATTGTAAATCTACAGTCAGATAGGAAAGGCCGACCTCATCTAGTTTTTAAAATATGATTGACGTGTAAAAGTGTTTGTTCAAACCTACTTACAGAAATAAAAACATTTATCGTTTACAACAAATACACCAATTAGCCCTTTAAAAGCGAAATACTCTACGCGCAAGCAGAAGTATGGTTTAATGAGTACATTCAGCTTTAAGATATACACCACTAAAGTTCCAACCCATATTTAAAATCTTAGACACTATATAACATACAGACATAACTCAAATGCATATAAATTCTAATAACAGTAAACGATGACTTGGTTTAGCACGTTTTGGGAAAAGGGATTTCGTGTTCGATCGTGTGATGGCTACTTCCATCCTGTACCATTCTTCCCAGGGACCACTTTCATTACTGCCAGTTCCCAGATGCACCTTAGATAAAGTTTTATATATATCTCTTTAACAGTCTCACTGAGAACCATAGAGATAGTTTATTCCTTTGCACGGATGTCGTTTGTTTTTACAGGAAACTTCAATTTATAGTTTGTGGTCTGGGAATCTGGTATTAATGTGCAGGATTACTATTGGAAATAGTTATTAGGGCGTTAAATTAAATTTATGGTTTTGATATGGTTTTTATTTAAAACAGGCCGTTCGTGCCTATCGCCGCCCGGGTGTTTTTCATACAAAAATACGATCCGACTTTCCTGGTGAAAATAGTAGATTGTTAAACACTCACAAGACCGCAGTACTTTTATTAAATTTTAATCGATATTTTTCTTAATTTTGTAAAAAAATTCGTAGCTGACTAATTAAATAAAATTAGTTCTATTTTTAAAATTAATTCCCGCCCCAGAGAGGGAAGCAATTAGTATGAGTGTTTGTCGCCCAAAAATGGGGAGCAGCGTCTTCAACTCGCCACTCGGATCAAACAAACACTACTTTCCAAGTATGAGAAATGAAAAAAATCGTTCATGCATACAAACCTTGTCCTGATAATAGAGTATTTCTAAGGGCCCGTTGTTTGATCAGTAGTCAAACATACTAATAGTTAAAATGCATTAGTTAAACTAACAATTTGTTAACAATTACATAAGCATGTTGTTTGACAAATGGTTAAGCTATCTAAAGTTAAAAAAATTACAATTTGCTATAAAAGTAAACCATGCGCAGACAGAGTAGTTAAACTTTGACGGCTATTGACTATTGTCAAGTGACTAATTATTAAATTGACTAATGGTCATGTTTAACTATATATCAAACAACGGGCCTTAATATAAATGTGAAAGTTTGTGAGGAAGGATGGGTGGATGTTTGTTACTCTTTTACGCAAAAACTACTGAACAGATTTGGATGAAATTTGGCACACAGATAGACCATGACCTGGGTAAGAACATAGGTTACTTTCATCCTGGATCGTAGACGAAGTCGCGGGCAACAGTAGTCAAAAATATACATGTATTAATACTTATTTTAAAGTTGTTACTAAAAAAAGAAGATTTGCAAAAAAAAAAGAAACATGTGTGGAAAACTGGAGAAATTACCCACTTTTGAAATTATTCTTATTTCCTTGTCACGCAAAACGATCATTGTATTGAATGGCGCGAAGTTACTATGGCGTTCATGTGTTATGGATGACGTCAGATGCTAATAATGCTGTCTCTGTCTAGCATCGACTTTAAAACGCATAGAACTACGCTCTGACATTTTTTTTTTTTTTTTTACTGTAGTTTAATATTTTTCAAGGCTTCCAAAAAACAAAAATATTTAAATAAAAAACCGGCTAAGTGCGAGTCGGACTCGCGCACGAAGGGTTCCGTACCGTTGACTAGGTAAACAACAGTAGGTACACAAATCAGGTGCTTACCTGTTACCATTTGTTGATATCGAGCAAAAAAATCGCGTTTCTTGTATGGGAGCCCCGCTTAAATGTTTATTTTATTTTGTTTTTAGTATTTGTTGTTATAGCGGCAACAGAAATACATAATTTGTGAAAATTTCAACTGTCTAGTTATCGCAGTTCTTGAGATACAGCCTGGTGACAGACAGGGAAGTCTTAGTAATAGGAACCCGTTTTTACCCTTTGGGTACGGAATCCTAACTAGCTCCACACGCACGCCCGTCACGTGTCTGCCCGCTCGGGAAGCGCAGTCGGAAACCTGCCCCCCGCGCGCTCCACACCCGCTACCGATCAAGCCACGCCCCGCGCGAATTATAATTATTATTTACTTATGCACCTATTACAGATTTATTATTAGAAAATAATGGTTCACGGTTTATGCATAAGGTTTATGTTTATGAAATTAAATGTTTTTTTAATTTTTATATTTGAGTTGATTGAATGAAAGGTAAATTGCGGTTTACGATTTATGACGTATTAAAAAAAAACTACTTACTAGATCTCGTTCAAACCAATTTTCGGTGGAAGTTTACATGGTACATAATATTTTTTTTTAGTTTTACCAGTCTCTTATTTTAGAAGTTACAGGGGGGGGGGGGGGGGACAAACATTTTACCACTTTGGAAGTGTCTCTCGCGCAAACTATTCAGTTTAGAAAAAAAATATAGTAGATACCTCAATATCATTTTTGAAGACCTATCCATAGATATCCCACACGAATGGGTTTGATGAAAAAAAAAAATTGAGTTTCAGTTCTGAGTATGGGGAACCCCCAAAATTTATTGTTTTTTTTCTATTTTTGTGTAAAAATCTTAATGAGGTTCACAGAATACATCTATTTACCCAGTTTCAACAGCATAGTTCTTATAGTTTCGGAAAAAAGTGGCTGTGACATACGGACAGACAGACATGACGAATCCATAAGGGTTCCGTTTTTTGCCATTTGGTTACGGAACCCTAAAAACAGTCAAATAGTCTATTACGAAACCATAAAAGAGAACAGCCAAGTCGTTCGAGCCGTTCTCAAGTGCTGATCTTCCATGCGGTAATAGATTTTTATTTATAAGATAAGATATTTTTATTTGCATAAAACATGGTATACAAGGTGTTATTGGAAAATATAGATCAAACATGTTTTGCTTAAAACTAAAGCGTACAAATAAAAATTGCATCGTACTAATTAACAATATTTTTAGGGTTCCGTATCCAAAGGGTAAAACGGGACCCTATTACTAAGACTTCGCTGTCCGTCCGTCAGTCTGTCCGTCTGTCACCAGGCTGTATCTCATGAACCGTAATAGTTAGACAGTTGAATTTTTGACAGATGATGTTTTTCTGTTGCCGCTATCACAATAAATACTAAAAAACAGAATAAAATAAATATTTAAGGGGCTCCCACACAACAGGCATGATTGTTTTGCGCAAGTTCAACTCGCACTTGGCCGGTTTTTTTATGTGCCTAAAACATAATCTTATTTCAGCTTAAGTATTACTTTTTAATCGTTTTTTAAAAAGAACCAGGATCTTAATAAATAAATACAATCTAGCCTGTATGACTACTAGGCAATTTTAATTTAACTTAATATTTTACGTGATAATTATTTTAAAACTAAGAATAGTTTGATTGTACTTCACAAGTCCGTTCCACTTTCTTAGTCTGACATAATGATATAACTGTTTTTTATATTTCTATGATATAAACACTTTGTTCATGTGTTATTATATGTGTCATTGACACTATTATTTCTACACTACACTAACTCAAAAGGGTTTGTTCGTTTTAGTCTTCGCACTATATTTTATTGGTTTAACAGCTGAATTGCCTCGAAGTTCAGCTTAAGTATGTCAAGTTTTTTACCGGCATTCAAAACATTATTCCAAGTCTATTTTACCAGAGCTTTTGTCAAACTAAACTACATGAACACATCGAACACAAAGCCCCTTCACATTGTCATTCCAACACAATAAACTGCAAAGTGATACAAGACAAGATTTTATTAGTTCTACAATCCCACAATATCCCCGCAGTATACTTCGTAACTCTTACAAGGATCCCGCGTGATTTCCAACTATGCAGAGTTGTAAGCACAGTTCATATCCCAGCTTAGCCGGGATTTGTGCACAGGGAGCAAACAGAGCCGCTACTTCAAGTAGCGACGAAGATGGGAGTGCCTGTCTCAGGCAATCGTGCGCTCATCCTAAAACGAAACTTCAAGGTATAATATACTCTATGTCTACTGGATATGAAGTAATATTGCTTAAATCAAATTATAGATTGTCAAAATTTAATGTATATTAGTTGATAGATAAGTCTTGAGACAGTTTTATGTACACCAATTGAAAGTGCGTTTATTTGAAGATTCTATGCAAATAATGCTCATATTTACCTTCTAAAATAAATAATTTGATAATACTAGATGCTTATTAGATTAATGCCTATCAGAATATCTCTTGAAATAAGTTTATTAAGAAACAAAATATTACACTAATTCAATTTTAGTACCTAGGTCATTTTACTAATGTTTGAAGATATTGTTTTAGGCAATGAAAATTCGATATAGAGATGTTTTCAGTGAATTTTTGCTTTCAAGAAATTATTTATTTATCTCAAAAGACTTTTTGACTTCATTAAATATAGCTCGAACAATTCCTAAGAATCATTTAACATCTTTAAAGCAAAACTTTGGAAGACTAACCAACTAGGTTTTCCAGAAATTCCCGACGATTATAGGGTTAACATTTTGGAATTAAAAGTATTACTAGTATTCGAGATATCTCGAAGAGCGCTCCGTCAGACAAGTTTAAATGGAAAGAAACTTGAAACTGTTGAGTGAAGAAATCCGAGGAAGCTCAGATTCCGGGCTGCCTTGTTCTGTAGTGTTGTGCAAAATCGTGTGCGATTACGTTTAAAAATTGTTGTATTTTAACATTTTTTAATTACCTAAGTATTTGAATGGGTTTTTGTAACTAGAAAAAGATGGCTGCAAGTTTGTAAGTACTTATGTAAGTTTAAGATGTAGGTAAGTGTAAACGCCGGAAAAGACGCCCTGGATGAACATAATAGTGACCTTATTGGTGATGTTCTTCAAAAAGGTCAGTTGCGTAGTACTCGCAACCGGCGTGCGTGTATGACCAGATGTATGAACGTAACCGAGGCAAGAGGAGTATGTAAGGATCGTAACAGGTGGCGTTCTATGGTTTCTACATGGAAAGAAGGCGTGTTTGTTAGAGATCCGTACATGATTAAATTAAACAACAGACAGAAAGACAGACAGACAGGATGAAATTTTAAAGGTTTCGTTTTTGCTTTTGGCTACGGAAGCCTAATAAGCGTATAAAATTGTCTAGGTCTTGAAAATTACCTAAACCTTTTTACATACATATAAACACGGGAAAAACGCGTGCGTTTGCGCCAAAGCAAAAAACCGGCCAAGTGCGCGTTGGACTCGCGCACTGAGGGTTCCCTACAAACCTGTAAGTATATAAGTAAAAGTTATGGTATTTTTATTGCTAAATGAAATCCATAACATTACAATGTGCTGTTTCTTTTGATTGCGTTGACATAGAAGTTTGATTTTGTTACAGCTTAAAGGAATCAAAACCTGCAGCGTACTTCCAGTGAACTCAGAATCTTGAAATTTAGTACGAAATTTGACTTGAGTATTTGATATGAATTTCAATATAATACCACTACGCGTTCATGAGGAAAGGGGAAGTAAGTTTAAAATTACTAAAAATATTTTTATTATATGATGTAACTAAAAATGTACACTTTTCGCAATTTTTCCTTTATCTGTGCTATAAGACGTTGCTTCGTACCAAATTTCGAGATTCTGAGTTCACAGGAAATACCCTGTAGGTTTTGATTCCCTTGCAAGTGTCGAAAATTTGCGACATAAACGGCTGTATCTTTTGATTGCGTTGGCTTAAAAGTCTTATTTTTTCACAGCTCCAAGGGACAGTAGACCTGAGTATTTGATATACATTTCAGCTTGGTACGTCCACGCGTTCCTCAGAAAAAGGGTCTTGACAGACAGACAGCGGACAACAAAGTGATCTTATAAGGGTTCGGTTTTTTCCTTTTGAGGTACGGAACCCTAAAAACGAAACCCTTGTAATTTTATCCAGTCCGTCTGTCTTTTTGTCTGTTATCTTGTACGGATCTCTAGATCCAGACAAAACAAACAAATCCTAGAATAGGTCAATACTAGTCAACAGCCATCGAATTATTGAAAATATTTTTATCATCTTCATCACGATTGAAACAAAACGTGCTCATTGTACATAAGCATTTTTTTTACTTTTCTTCGATAAAAGGCCCCGCTGTTTCGTTCAAACTTCTTTGAGTGCTTTTTTTTTTGTTTACCTTCGTTTATAAAATAATCGAGTGGCCGAAGCGACTTCGTTAAACTTCGGCTTTCGTCGGTGTCCCAGTTAACCGGTGTCTTGGTGCTTTAATGACTTTCAGCCACTAATTTAATTTAAATTTTCGTGATTACTTTCTCGACTTTGTTAATACGACAGAGTTTTTCTTGGAATAATCCGATTATGTTAAATTTCGGTGTTATATTTGGGCCGTGTTGTTAATTTCTTACTTGCATTCAGACAGGTGCTAATCCTAATGCATATTTAATTTTCGGATTGAATTAATTACTGAACATATTGTTTTGGGTTTGTGCTGAAATGAATATGTTATTCAATCTAGTCATTATTTTTGAGTTACGATTCTATTTATTAGGTAATTAGTTGAAATGAATACAGATTGATTTCATGTTTACAAATTAATCAAGATACGGCTAACCTTAATAAGAATTAATTGATACGAAAACGAATTATTAAAATCAAAACAATTTTCATCAATGCAGATTAATTCTGATACCAAAACCTCAAAAAAAAAAAAAATTCAAGACACTGATTCTGATCGTTACAGGACGGTTGTCTATGAGGACGGTTGTCTATGTGTAGTAAAAAACTGATCTCAAGTCATGTGTGCACAGTACACAGAACGGACAAAAAGGATTACAGTGTCCACAAAAGGAGGTTTTTATGAATATCCATTTTTATGATAGAGGCTCCTGAACCAATAGGGCGTGAAGATAAGGCTACGTTTTAGTAATAAAACTAAGGATTTCTTTGATGAAAAACTTCTTTATGGCCACTCAGAGTTATTCTAATTCGGAGAGCGTGGCTTATCTATTGATATTTATTATTTTAGAGTGCTTTTTAATGTAAGTAGTTTCACTTTCTGGCCCTGGATTTAGGGGTTCTTAAATTTAAAAAAGAAAATTAATTATAGCCAAATCTGTAACTTTAATATACTTGACTTAGTAAATAGGAATAAAACGTTTTAAAATCTCAGAAGTAGCAGAAGCTGTACATATTAGGTAGTTTTTTTCCAATTTCATAATAATTATTATTTGTAGGTACAAGAACAGCGCCCTAATTGTTTAACACACTATCAATCACAATCTGAATCATTTTGAAGCATATTGCTAACCCATTGCTTTATATGTTCGAAAAATTTGTCTGCTCAACAACGTAAACAACGCAATGAATGTTGTTGAACTGTCAAAATTGTAGCTCTTCCTACTGTTACTGTGTTACGCAATTACCAAGTAGGTTTAAACTCTAACGGTACTGCTTACAGTGTTGCACCATTCATTAAAATTCTGTCAAAACTACATAATTTATAGGCATTGTTATAAAGATAAGCTTCAAATTAATACGAAATACTTTTCGCTCAGTTCAAAAGTTCGTCTACCAAAATGATAATAAATTAAAGTTGTGGATTAAACTATACAAGTATCGTCGGATGAACTTTTCTTTTAAAGACGCTTTCATAAATACTTAAAGTAGCTGTCACTTTGTATTTTCTGAATTTGTATTTTATTTACGTCACGTTACAAGTTACATGTAGATGGATTTATTTATTTGCTAATAAAAATCACAATAGATTCTTAAACCTTCTGTCATCTTATTACATGTCACTCTTAATGTGGGTATTGTTGTAAGATGAACAATACTTTCAAAATAGTTTTTTTCTTTCTTACATTAATTCGTTGGCTTTAACCTTGGCCAGAGGCTAAGTACTGCCATACAACGTGGCAATGCCATAAGTCTCTTGGGTACATTACCAGTCGACAGCGATGCGGATGAATATTCCGACGCAATATTTTTGTTTTTTAATAGTTATAATCAGTTGATACCCGGCGTATGCTACTACGCTAATAAAAAAAAACACGTGTGGCACTCGGGGACTGCCGCGGTAAAGCTATTGCATAGTATTTTTTATCAACTTATGCAATTATAATTATTTATTTATGCAGTATTTATGCAGTATTTTTTTTCTTTGATATTAATTCAAGTACAGTCGTACCATATACATACACGTTAAGCGAACGCTCGGCCGAGCTACATGGTTGGCGGAGTGGGGGGTGTTAGGTTTTATTTTCGTTACGGAATTTCTTGATTCGGTCGCCGCGCTCAAAGCCCGCGATAAAAGCTATGCAATAGCTTAAAAAGAAAAAGAAAAAATAAATAAATAAAAAGTGGCTTAAAACCATCTTCGCATTATTGCCTTTCTAATGAAACTAGTTTGGGGCACATCGGTTGGATGGTTTCAAAGTCTATCATGGACATAGGTGGATTTTTTTTTGTGTTTTATATAATTATATATTGATTAGGTTAGGGTAATTAAATAGTTAGAAATTAATTCGTTGTTAGAGTAGACTGAATACACTTTTGTATCATTACAATTGGATGCTTCATTCTCATCTTTTAAATGCTTTTCATTTTCAAATTTTTCATTGTTTCACCTCTTTTTTTCCATATATAAAAGTTCCTATAGGTACTTCTTTCCCCTATACATTGTTGTCCCACTGGGTAAAGGCCTCCCCAAGTCCTTCTAGGAACTCTCTTACCGCGCTGTTTCAAACCAGCCCTCATGGTACGTGTCTAGGTCATCTCACCACCTCTTTCTAGGCCGGCCTCGGTGGTGCCTTCTATCTTCCAGAAAGAACAAGTATTATAGACACATTACGCAATTTTTTCTTGTAGTAGCCATTTCATATCACCTGTCAAAAAATGACAATGGTGATTTGAATATACAGGATAATTTCAGTTGGTGGTCAATTTGATAAACAATAAATTTCCCTTACCGTAGATATTATTTACAATTCCTTTATCAAAATTCAAAAATTGTTAACTAAGAGATGCTTGCAACCTAGTTTCATTTGCCGGAAGAGTCAGTATAATTGGTAAATTAAAATGGCCCGGTGTACCGAACTTCACATGAAGCTTACACAGTACAAAGAGATACTCGCCATTCATTCTAGTGGCTGTGGAGTATGGAAGCACTCAGGGCAATTTGTGGTGCCCATTACATAAAATGCTCGACAGGGTACAGTGCAATATGAAACGGCTAGGTGAATATGAATCTATGGAAATGTTGATATGGTTAGCTATTATTTAAGATTTTAATAATATTTTGAAGTTGCAACAATGCAGCTTCAATTACTTTGTAGAAAAAATGGGTGATGCCCGATCGCCCCAAGTTCCAAGTTCCCCAAAATGATTTTTCATACATTCATTCCCAACGTCCCCAAAATGTAAAATTAATTTATTTGTAAAGTTCACACTTGACCATTCCTCGTACTGATGTCTCCAAAAGTGTTAAAATAAAATAAAATCAATACCTAGCTAAAATTAACCTTATTTTGGAAGATATATTTTCTCTATGTATAATTTGCACTATGTGTTTTGAAATTGTTTTGAGATATATCGAGGGTGTGTTAGGGATGTATCGAGGAGCTGAGTTAGGGATGTATCCAGGTTGTTCTGGGCAAAAATGTAATGTGAGGGAAGAATTTAGGTTGCGTTGGAGGCATCCAGCAAGCAATTCTTTAGCACAGGAAAATAGTAAGTAAACACATCATGTAGACCATAGGTTCTCATCGGAGGCGGTACCGCCCCCTAGTGGGTACTGAAGCTTTTCGTGGGGGCGGTAGGTAGAGAGACAGAGAGAGCTTTTTATTTTTTATTTGTGATTCTTAATAGATACTCGTAATAGACAGACATATAAAATTGGTATAATGAACTGTTATGTAAAGGGGGCGTTGGATTTTTTTTTTTGTTGTAAAGGGAGCGGTAGTCCATTGTGATGACGGTAGACCATTGTGAATTGTGATGTGTTTTGATACTTCCCTCTCATACGCACAAGTGCAAAAATAATGTTTGATATTTCCCTCTAATTCGCACTTACTAACACCACTATTGATGAGCGCCTATTTGTTACTGAAATACAGAACAACGTCGTTTATCTATCACTTATCAATATTGCATAATTTTAGTAATACTTAATGAATTAAGTGTAAATTGCAATGAAAATACATACTACATTTTTACCCCATTAATTCTTTAAAGTAATAACAAATAACATTAAACAATACGTATGTAAGCATTGATTCGGCGACTGTACCATTCTAGATTTCGGTCAAGACAGAGTCGTACATTTTTATTTAATAAAATAAGCTTTGGGGAACTTGGAACTTGGGGAGATCGGGCATCACCCAATAAAATTACTATACCACAATAGGTAAAAAGAATTAAATATAATGCAAAGGCAGGTTAATTAATTATGTGATAGATACATGGTGCTCACATATTTACAAATATTGAAAAGTAGATGATGTTTCCAAAATTTTAACAAGTAATAATTTAGTGTGTGAGTTAAAGTAGTTAAGTACATAATGTAACAATCAATGTCATAAAAATTATAAATTATACAATTTTAGCAACCAGTTTGATTTTGTCTAGACTCTAGATTGTCCTATGGAGCAGGACCAGCATGTTTCCAAGCATTCTTATCTAGGATATAATCCTCTAATTTGTAATATGCTTGTTTACAAAGTGTACTTTTTATATGAGTTTTAAATTTTCTTTCATTTAATTGCAATATGTCACAAGGTATTTTGTTGTAACATTTAACACAGTACCCCATAAAAGATGTATGTACTTTAGATAATCTAAAAAATGGTTGATCGATTTTATCTTTATTTCTAGTATTAAAATTATGTCTATCACTTATTTTATTAAAAAGATGTAGATTTTTTCTTACATACATAATATTTTCATAAATGAATTGACAAGGTACCGTCATAATATTAATCTTTTTAAATAGTTCCCTAAGAGATTCGCGACGACATAGATTGTAAATGGCCCTGACAGCTCTCTTTTGCAAAATGAAAATGGATTCAATGTCAGCAGCCCGACCCCACAGTAAAATGCCATATAACATAATGCTGTGGAAGTAGCTAAAATAGACCAAACGCGCGGTTTCTACATCTGTTAACTGTCTTATCTTCCTAACAGCACAAGCGGCCGAGCTTAACCGCCCCGCAAGAGTTGTTATATGGGGTCCCCATTGTAATTTCTCGTCTAGCGTGATTCCCAGGAAAACCGTCTGATTAATAAATTCTAGTTTTTCTCCATTCAATATGATGTCACATTCGCAACTTCTAACATTAGGTAATTTAAATCTAATGCATTTGGTTTTTTTTTCATTCAGTACCAAATTATTTACCATAAACCAATCTTGGACCTGAAGAATATAGTTATTTACATCGTCAAGATTTTGTGACCGTCGGTCTACTTTAAAGATCAATGATGTGTCATCTGCAAATAACACCATCTTCGGTTGATTCTGCAGTAATTGGGGTAAATCATTAATGTAAACTAAAAAGAGGAATGGACCCAATATCGAACCTTGAGGAACGCCCATTGTCATTTCAGACCCTAATGAGTTCATGCCGTTTACTTGAACTTTAACCTTTCTATCTTTCAGGTATGACCTTAGTAGATCAAGAGCTGTATTCCTAATCCCATAGTACTCTAGTTTCAGCAGAAGTGTCTCATGGTTTACGCAATCGAACGCCTTAGAGAGGTCGCAAAAGATTCCAATGGCATCCTGTGCTCCTTCCCAGGCGTTAAAAATGTTCTTTAGTAGGGTGACACCAGCGTCAGTGGTACAGCGCCCTTTGGTGAAACCGTACTGTTGTTCATGAAAGATGGAATTTTTATTAAAGTGACGTAACATTTGAGTTGAAAGAAGTTTGATGGTAAGGCGGAACCTTCAGGGTAGCCCGCGAAATTCAAATTTACTTACGGTTTTTGCAATTTGCAGGTCACTGTTAGGTTGTATTTTGATTAAAATATGATTCGCGGTCATAACAAATATAGCTTTACGGAATTATAATCATAAGAATCAGCAATACATCTCTCTGAGTTCATATTACTGTATTAAATGACTATTTCATGAAATCATGACATTTGACACCAATTCTAACTTAAGGAGTTGTCTTGCTAATTCTAATGATTATAATTTTGTAAAGCCTTATTTGTTACGACCGCGAATCATATTTTTATCAAAATACAACCTGACATTGACCTTCAAATTGCAAAAAACGTAAGAAAATTTTAATTTCGCGGGCTACCTTTGCGCTTCCCCCTTAATCATAAAAAAGCATACCAGTTGCGTAACACACTTTCAATCACCGTCCGAAGGAAACTACAAAGCCATTGCATCATGTTTGAAAAGTCCGTCTGCTCAACAACGTAAATAATGCAATGTATGTTTTTGTCAAAATGAAAGGCTTTGACATTATGTCTTACGAAGTTACCCCGCTACTCAGTAAACTTCACTGTCTTCATTCAAACATTATTTAGTAAATTTCAATATAATTTCTAATATAAACAATGTGGTTCCAAATGCTCACCAATGTTCACTTGCTCACCGTGTGTGTGTGTGTACATAAAATACAATAATATGTTAATATACAAACCATAAAAATATTTTTAAATACGTAATAGTTACTTTGAACTTGGTGTTCATGGCTACAAACTACACGAATTATGCTTTGCCCGTATAGCATCTTCCGTACCGACGCCAACTGACTCGTAGTGATGACGTCAAGAACATCGTACGAACTTAACGTCACTGCTACGCCGGCTACGTCGTAGCAATATACGTCACTAATCTGCTACGCATCGAATAAAGTATGAGTCAAGTTTGGTATTCGTCTGTTGGTATCTCTTACTTAGTAAATAATGTTTATTTTATCTGCACAACAATTACATTCTTATAGTTAAGTAGACAGGTATTTTATGAAAATTTTGTAATTTGTGGGAAACCTGGAGTCTAAAATAAGCCTAGGCCCGTATTTTAGAACTAGTTATTTGTATAGTACCATGGTCTAAAAAAACAAGGTCTGACACTCCGGGAGTGACACATGCTTACGTCACTATCCAGTTGCCACTTTATTGCAACAAAACATAAATTATGGAAACATTTTCAGTCACCATTCTGTTAAAAAATATATATAAAATATTTAAATTGTCGTTTCGTTTTTCTAATCAAACGAAACAATTCAATTTAAACATATACCAACGTAATTGTCAGTTATAACCTCATTGTTTTATCGGATTGACACAGGTAATAAAGGCGGTTGGGGAGTTATTATTGCATACCACTGGTAACACAGCGGTGATGACGCAGGCTTGTGTCTCCCACGTGACCACTGTGTCTCGGAATGCTATACCTGGCGAAGTATATTATTATACCATGTATAGTACTGAAACCGTGCCAAGCCCTTAAAATATTCGTAAATATTAAATGAAACGTATGTATACAAACAAACTATTCCAAAAATAATCCACAAATTATTCTAAATCCAAAGGACCAAACTTTCGGTGTTTAGAATTAAACAGAGGAATAAACTAAAAATTGAGTCAAATTATCCAAATCCTGGGGTCGGCATTAAATCAAAGCTTAACAGCTTAGTCCCGGGGGCTGCTTGTTACGCGGCAAATGGTTCCCGACGGACCAATGCTTTTTCCCGCGGAAATTGGGTACATGCTACCACCGTCTTCCACAAATGTTGATACAAAATTACATTTCGGAGGAAATAACTGCGTATATATGTAGTCTTCCGTAGTTTTAGGTTAATTGGAAAGTCGCTTGTGATTGTTTGTTATTAAATAATAACAAAAAGCTCCAGCGGATTAATTACGTAACACACTAACAGTAAGAATGGGTTTCATTTTGACAGTTCAACAATATTCATTGCGTTATTTACGTCGTTGAGCAGACAAATTTTTCGAACAAATGAAGCAATGGATAAGCAATAGGCTTCAAAATTATTCAGATTGTGATAGATAGTGTTACGTAATTAGGGTGCTGATTCGCAAGGGTGCAATGGCAACATGTCAAAACATAGAAATTTATGTGCTATATTTATGTTAACTATTAATGTATTATACACATATACCTACCGGAATAAATGCTCTAAATGAAGGAATGACGCTCTTTGAAAACCGAACCAAAACTACAGTTCAAAAGGTAAGCGGTCATACAGACAGACATACAAATCGACTTTGTTTTGTACTATGTATGTGTGTTGATTCCGGATTTTAGAAAGCATATTTAATTTAGTTATCCATTTATGTTCACCTGTAAAGGTGAACCATCAAAATAATCGAAGTAATTGACGAAAACATTTTTTCACATCATACTATAATAAAATGATTTTACATTAATGATATCCAAAAACCTTAAAGACATTCAAGGGTAGCGAGAGGTGTCTTTAGTCACAAATACAAGTCGAGCTTTTGTAACAAAATGATGTTTATTTAGAAAAGTGTAAATATACAAAGCATTTCTTTTCACATTAAAAACTTTACCAGGATGTTAAGAGATATTTTCTGTTGATAGAGAATGACCTTTGCAGCACCACCGAGCGAGAACGACTAAGCGCATTAGGCGCCTTGTGGAGAAAAAAAAATCTGAGAGCGACCTGCTTCAGTATTTATTATAAAGACTGAAACTTTTCAGCAATCCAAAAAGCTTTTAGTAAAGATACACCGCTTTATAAAAGTTTAGAGGTTGGTTTTGTACTGTCAACCTATGGGAACTAAAAACTGCATTCAGGACAGGCCATGATGTGCGTTCGAAAGTACTTACTAGTAAGATAGAAAAGAACAATGACAATATTTGGGACTCCCATCTAATGTACGATGGTAAATAAAACTTATTATAAATAAAATAAGAATCGCAGAACGCTGACATATTTTCCCAAAATAAATCTTTTCTTTGCAAACGTAAAAATAAATCTCAGATTGGCCCAAGTAAATAGGGCTCCCATAATATTAGATATAAATGTTTACCTGAATAAAGCTGTACATTCAATAACTTTTATATTTATTTAGCCCTTTAGTTATTTTGATCTTTATTGTAACCATTTTCCTTACTATTCTTAGGATACGTTTCAGAAAATTCGTACTTCAAAAGATTTGAAGCAAAATAATATTATTTTGTGATTCATAGGTATAAAAGTACGTTATTAATTAAAGGTTGATACAGTAACCTCTTGTCATACAGCTTCTTTTTTTTTGGATGGAAAATCATCAAATGACCTCTCCCGCTCTGGGCGGAGCGGAAGGGCGTGTCAGACTTTACTGACTAAAACCCACCCGTGTTCCTTCAGTTGCCTGTGCGCCAGGGCCACGGTAATTCTTTCGAACAATCCGCGACCCCGGCAGGCATCGGCCCTATCGGACCCCGTCAATTATGCTGACATCTCTTTGAGGCGCGCGTGGAACACGACGCGCCGTCGACCCGGGCCTGGTCCTTACCGGACGGCGAGCTGCCCATTGCTCGTCGTCCGCAAACCCGCGCCTACGGTGGCCGGGAGTCGGCAATCGACGCCCGACGCCTAGGGTGTCACCTCACGCGCCGCCTCCTCCTTCGCGAGCATTACTGCTTCGCAGAAGGAGGTGACGGTTTCCTATTGCCTCTCGCTCCGTACCATGGCCTGAACCAGGGCCGGACGCGAGAGATCGCCGCCGCCGATCGCCGCCACGAGGACACGGCGGTGCTCCGCCCAAGCCGGACAGACCTCCACCGTATGCTCCACCGTGTCCTCCGGTTGATCCTTACAATGATAGCACCCGGGCGTTTCCTCCCGCCTAATCCGAAACAGGAACCTCCCGAAACAGCCATGTCCGGTTAGGACCTGCGTCAGGCGGAATGTAAGGACGCCGTGGCGCCTCTGAAGCCACTCCTCAAAGAGAGGACTTACCGCCGCAATTGTGGCGTGCCCTGTGCTGGGTTGCGACAGTCGCACTCTCCATACCGCCATGAGATCCCGCCGGAGCTCTGTCTGCTGTGCCGCGATTTCTCGCGGCAGCGGAGTTACGCCCCGGCGTTTCGCCTCCTCGCGCCCCTCCCAAATGTGCGCGAGGACCTTTGACTTCAGATCCCATGGCGGCAATCCGGCAAGAAGGCTCGCCGCCTCGCAGGAGACCGTGCCGTATCCCCTGACCAGTCAGATGGCCATGACCCTCTAGGACGCGTTCAACCGGCGGGCTGGCCGGCGCCTCAATGAACGCGCCCACACCGGTGCCCCGTAAAGGACCATGGACCGCACGACCCCCGCGTAGAGCCTCCGGCAGGAGGCGTTTGGACCCCCCAGATTGCGCAGGAGCCACTTCAAGGTAGCCCCGGCCCGCTCCAGTCTGGCAGCTAAACGTCGGAAATACTCCACGAAGTTCCACCGGCTGTCGAGGACGAGTCCCAGGTACATCATCGTCGACTCGACGATGATGTACCAAAAAAAATGTGTAAAATGTCTACATTTATATCTGTTATTTTTTATGGTGTACATAATAAAGAGTATTCTATTCTATTCTATTCTATTCCTCTCAACGACTGTCACAACTCCGCGTATCATTAACTCGACCGTCGCTTGGTGCAACCTCCCCTGCGCCAGGACCAGCGTATCGACAATCGCTTCTAATCGGTAATAAAAAAAATCTGCTGTTCTATACATTAAGACTGTGTAGGTATTGCACTTTGAAATAGCTTTTTTTTTTGTTAACCGACTAATATGCTAAGCGTTATAGAAGGTTCACTAATGTTTCACCAAAACACCATTGACAATTTTTTGTTTACAACCAACGTTTCGTTTACTATTTATTTCACAAACAACTTATTCCGCAAATGTTTTATTTTATAAACACTCGCTTCACAAACATTTATTTGGCAAATGCTTCTCTTTACAAAAGTTTCGAATAATATTTAATCATTTATATATTTTTCATTTAATATTTAAATTCTTTTGTAAAAATCACGTTTATACTAAATATAATTTTTAAATTTTCTAAACCAGTAACACAATATTTGAAACGATTATGGAATATGGAGCAGAAAATAACATAGATATTAAGCCAAGAGTTTGCATACTGTTAAACGGGGTGAATAGGGATGCTTGGGTAAATTGAAACGAAACTTTAAAAGGAATTTTATCAAAGTCAAACTTGTCAAATCATTTATTTCAAATAGGCACATAAAAGGCACTTTTGAACGTCAAAATTTACAAAAAAAATAGAATTGATTCTAGTTGCCCCTTTCAAAAGGTAGTTTCGTATGGAGAAGAATGGGCAAGAAACTCCACCGTTACTCTTTTAAACCATTAAACCATAATATAATTGATATAACATAGTTTGTTCGTGCGTAGGGGGTCACAGTTTTAACCTAACCTAACCTAATCTAACCATTTTTTTTTAATAATTGACCTTATCTAACTAAGCTCGGTTCGGTACAGTTACAATTAATACAATTAATTAATTATTAATACAAAAAAAAATACAAAAACAATTCATTAATTAAAAAATAGAAACTGGTACAATATTTAACACAACCAAATATTACACTAGGTACTAAATTAAATGACTCACTGACTAACTTAATGCCTATTTTTTGCCTATTTAATGAGTTTAATTTTTAGGAAATTGCGTAATAATACGTCAATTTGTAAAATGTTTTTATTCCAAACGTTGTTTTATGAGATAAAATGAAAAATAAATGAATTGTTTGTCAAATAATACGTTACCTATTAAAAAAAAGTTTATCGGATAATTATTTTCTTAAGTGAAATATTTGGCAAACTTGTTGTTGTATAGTGATGAAATGACAAATCATGTTTCTGCCAATCATTGCTTGTCAAGTAAAAATTTGTAAATTAATTTTTTGGTGAACTGACAGGACACCATTATAGAATCATGTGCATCGTGTTTAAACAGACTTCGACAACACTGGAAAAGGCAAAACGTAAAAATTACACACAATACAGACGATGATATTTTAATATTCACAGAAACAAATTACTACGTCACGTTAATATACCTGAAAAGCTTTAGGGAAAGTGAGCCGGTATTCAATCAGCGGTCATTTTAATTAATCTGTCCCAATTCATTTGATTTCCTGAATCCAGTGGGATTGAACGCGCCACACGGCTTACCCACGGATTAGCGTTAGTTACGATACAATCCAATAATTAAATAAAATAGGATTTGTTAATTTTGGAGCTTTGTAGTCTAAGGCATTGGATTCGAATTTATATTTAATTTTGACTTGAATGTTTAACTAAAATGACATGGGACAAAATTATTTATGTAATTTCAAGAGTAATCCACCAATAACATCTCAATAAAATATTTACGATTGCTTCAGTCAAACCGTCTATAAATCCACAGGCTTAATCACTCATGAATTTCTCCCAAACATAATTAACTCTGCAATACACTCGAGTAATACCTCTAATAAAGTAGCTTTATGAACGAATCAAGACACTAATTATCAAACTAATACACTATTATTTAACCTATCTAAAGATTATCTGAACAATTACAAACACACAAACAGATTACGTTAAGCCACGGTAACACTCAACTCAGCAATACTCAACTACGTGCCGGCTGACGGCAATGACATTAAAATCGAAATAGGTGAAGCGTACTCCGCGAATACGCCGCCAGAGCGGGTTTGAGCGGCTCAATTATCTAATCAAACCATTAACCCGCATACAGGTGGAGGAACGAAAACGTACCGCTGACAGCACCACGATTACCGGCGAATCAAGGATTTCACTTACATGGCTTAAGATAGATCGGAAGGAATATGATTATTAGTGGAATATTAGCGGAAAATGAACTATGAATTGATTTGTGCGAACGGTAAAATGAATTCGAAATCTTTACTCTGAAATTAGCAAAGTCGCTTTTCCGTTCTGTCCATGATGTTCTTCTAAACTACGCAACGGATTTGGATAAGGTTTTCACCACCATTTAGAGAACTCATTCCAAAAGGCTTATGTGTATAGGTAGTATATATTGTAAAGAATGCGTTGCGTTATATATTGATATACTGTATAATACATTAATATTAAACTTACATACAGTGTGGCTGGTCACCGGTGTCCGACCCGTTATGGCAAAGCAATATGATCAATTTTATCGTCAAATCCACGATAGTAAGACATTTTGCCCCTACTGTTTTGAAACGGAGCGGCGGCCATTTTAATAAAAAAAATTACTGAATGTGGATAGGTTCATTTATTTTGCAATATCTACCGACTTAGAAGTCCTACAGGCATAAAAGTGGTTTCGTTCGACAGCTACAAAAGTAGGCAACAAGTTGACACTAAAATGTTTATCAAAAACTCCCATTAAAACCTTAAAAAAACTTAAAACGTAAAAAGTGTGAAATAATTTGTTAGTTTTTTTACTTTTTAAATGTTAAAATAGTAGGGGCAAAACGCCTTATTATCGTGAATTTGTCAATAAAATTGGTCATATTGCTTTGCCTTAACGGGACGGACACCGGTGACCAGACATACTGTTTAGTAAAGAAATCTCAATGTTTTGTCAGGTCTTACAAACCGTGCGAAGCATTGCTGGTTACTAATTACTAAAGGAAGGTGGGAAGTAAGGAATTTCTCCATAGCAGCCCGGAGCCCGGTTAAGGGGAACAGGCTCGCCACCTATTACATGGGACTTAAACATAACTGGTGAAATAAGTGCTTAGTATACACCTCTGCCTTACCCTTCGGGAAATACAGCCGTGATGTTAGGTGAAAATCTGGTCCTTGGATACGTCTTAGCAGATGAATCTGTTCTCAGCTCAGCGCGAAGTACAATGCAAATGTGAGCAGCCGCGTTGAATCGATAGTCACCTTGACACTCATTTTGAAGCCACCTTGAGCACTTGAGCGCTTGAACACTTAGAACTATCTGCGCGCTTTAGATAAGAACTCTTGTACTTGAGGGAGTTTAATTGATGGAACCTTATTTGTTTATTTAGTAATTTCTTGATTTAATTTCCATTGTTTTTCTTTAAAATTTATTTAATTAATTTTATTTTCAAATCAATTTTCTTTTAAATAGATTTGTAAACTATGCAAAGCAAGTACAAAATTGCGTTTAAGCTGATTAGGTAAGTAGGTTTCTAAGATACGATAGGACTGACATAGACGCTCTTAAACCCTATTACCTAATAATAAAGAGAAAAAAAAGGCTTTGATTAAATATGATTAAAGATGTATATGTTGAAGAAATAATCGATCAAAAATAATCTCGCCGAATACATAACTTCTTCCTTTTTTTGAAGTCTGTTAAAATTACGGATCGATAACAATTAAATAATAAAAAAAGACGCGAGTACTAGTCGCTTCATTGACAAAACCCTTGTGCGCTCTACGTTGACTGAACTGTCGATCGACGAAAAATGGTGTGTCCGATGTGGACGCAACAAAACATTGAGCCGATAAAGCGTCGATGGTCTACCTCCGCTTAAAAAGGACGCTTAGCTGAACGCCTGCCAAGCCACGCGTAGACACCAAGCCACGCGTGAAATGAAAAGAGTACATGTAACTTTACACATTCCTTCTATGTGTCCGCAGCTCGGAATTACTATTTTAAAGTCCCTATAAGAGTCGTTTCGTGGCTTAATTCATATTATAATCCATAGCTACGAAGTAAGGAATTGTGCTTCACCGAGGCCGAAGGTATGAAGGCAATGACGCGAACGATCTCAGCGACGAGCCGTCTGCGTTTGATATCAACCGTAAACCGGCAGCATTTTTGTTATCTCGTATGACGGGCCACACAAAGGTGACACGACCCGCATCCACAGCTTTATCTCGTAAATCCTTTTATAAGAAACCGGCGTACTCGTCGCTGCTAAATATATACAACTTTTTGCGTTTATTTTGGTTGACAACAACAACGACATTCTCTCAAGTTATAATCAAAATCAAAATATTTTATTTCACATAAACCAACATTGTCATTTATGAAACGTCAGAAGCTAGGTGAACGGTTCCAATTGGTTGTTTCCTATGGAAAAGAGCCGGCAAGAAACTCCACGTTTACTCTTTTAAAAAAAGAGGGCTTTTACAATGTTTCAAATTACAGTGTTGATAGGTATGGGAGGACAGCGTAGGCCTGTCAACAAGTAACAGGCACTCAACAAAATATAAAAAGGTCTACAAATCTACAGTCTACAAGTTAGGCCTACAACGTTCTCACATTCACAAAATATAGAATGGAATCTATATAAAAATAAAAGCCTATTTAAACCAAATGACATGATTGCCATTACGTTATGGATGAAGTTCCCAAGACAAAACCAAACCACAACCAAACTTTGTCTACATGAAAACTTTCATAGTTCACATGACAGATCCTCCTCAATTTTGTAACTGGAAAATTCGTACCCCTTATAACCTAAATACAATAATAAAAGCGTTTTTACAAAAAAAAAACAACCAACTTCAAACAAAAAACACTAAAAAGTGAAAAATTACTTTAATTTTGGAAGTCGGTGTATTTGGTTTTGTATTTTCGTTTTTTGCCACCGACTTCCGAAATTAAAGTTATTTATCACATTTTAGAGTCTTGTTTTTAGTCGATTGTAATTTTTTTTTCCACTTTTTAGTTGTGATGTCTACCCCACACAAATTCGTATTGGACTACTTGATATGTAAATAACAGTGACAGGAAGTTATTAAAACATCTGTATATGCTTATTGGAAAAAATACGCATTATTAAGGATAACTGAAAAACTTCTCGTCAGATCTTGAACAAATTTATATGGGACCACATGAAAAGCACCAGCTTTCAAAAATCATCAAAATCGGAGCACCTAGAAAAAAGTTCAAACGTAACACAAATAAAAAAAATACAGTGGAATTGAGAGCCTCCTCCTTTTTTCGAAGTCGGTTAAAAAGTAACTAAATTGACTCAGGAATCAGAAATCAAAATAATCAGAAGAAATCGACCATTTTTCAAAAGATGCGAGACATGTCGCGACGCTTACCTCTGTCTCCCCCTTCACACACATGAAAAAAGTGCACACGTCAAAAAGAGCCTCCACAGAGTCCACAGATACATAACACACCTCTAGATCACCTATTCATGGCACAAAGGTGGCCGCAGGCTGGACCAGAATAACAAAATGAATCCTGCCACATGTCCCGTGCACCGTCCTTTATCGAATTGACCTTCGATTTGTTCAATTGAAACGTGAAATCGCGAGCGCGGTGTTCGAAAAGGATTTTGATATATATCTAGCTTCTATATAGCACGATGAACGTAGTCTCTTGAGTAGGCAATTTTTTTGTGAGCACTGATAAAGGCTCTAAGAATGCTGCAAACCTATACTTCTATTTCTATACTAAAAATATTATATAAAGATAAAATTTATGATTTTGTATGTAGAGGGTTATCTTTGGAACTACCGATCCTATTCCGATAAATAAATTCTTAGCATAACTAAATTCTTTCTTAGCATTGTCGAGTAGGTATCATATGATATATTTTCGCGGGTGAAGTCGCGGGCATAAGCAAGTCTAATATATAATGTAATTTAAGGTTCCCTATCCATTTGCATACAATTTTAAAACATAATATAACATTGGCATAACGAAATTCAGCATAATGATCATTACGCATAATATTATTACGCATGTTTTGCCATAATGTTTATTGCCATAAATTAACTTAACCTAACCATTGCATTATGCCAAAGAATTATTATGCCACAGAATCATAATGCTAATAAAAGTTATGCGAAAACGGTTATGCCAAAATTATTAGTATAAAAAATATGCGAAAAGAAGGAAGTAAACTTAATTAAACTTTCGATAACTCATGCAGTGTTTTCTTCCCTCTCCAAAGTCCAAAGTCAAAACGATAGCTTACGTTTCTTTCAATCCATATTTGGCAATATAAAGTTATACCATCGAGCAAAACTGCTCGCTTCCGCAACATTAAGGGAGAGCTTAAGTACAATTTGACGGAAAACATCCCATCAAATTGAAGTGACACAATCATAACGTTTCCTTTATCGTTGATATCATAAAGCACATCTATATCTATACGTCGCAGTAAGATGGTTGAAGCCGTGATATAGTTATATCCCTAGGGATATAGCTTTATACCGTAAAGAAATATGAAAGCGGTCCATAACTGTCTTACTTAGGAATAAAGTAAGATACGAGCACGATCTAGTAATATAACTATCTTACTCGACTAATCTAGTGAAATAATTACAAGTATATGTCGGCGACAGGCCAAGGCGCGAACCACTGCAGCCTAAACAACACCTGCAGTACATTTTTTAAACGACTTCAAAAAAAGTAAGAGGTTCTCAATTCCACTGTTTTTTTTTTATGTGTTATCTCAGAACTTTTTTCTAGGCGAACCGATTTAGATGATTCTTTTTTTATTTGTAAGCTGGTGCTTTTAATGTAGTCCCATATAAATTTGATCAAGTTCTGACCAGGAGTTTTGGAGTTATCTTTAGTACTGCGTATTTTTTCCACTTAGTTTATATTGATGATGTTTTAATAATTTCCTATCACTGTTATTTACATATCAAGTAGTGGTATACGATTTTTTGTGGGGCAGGTCCCACAACAAAAAAGTGAAAAATAAAAACATTTTTACAAAAAAATCAACTGAATTCCAAAAAAATCACTAAAATTGTGAAAAATTACTTAAATATCGGAAGTCCGTGGCAAAAACGAAAATACAAAACCAAAGACACCGACTTCCGAAATTAAAGTAATTTTTTCACGTTGTTACTGTTTTTTTGGAAGTCAGTTGATTTTGTTATAAAAAAAGTTTTTTAAGCATGATTTGATTATTATTCACCTGCTATTTACTTTGTAAAATTCACTAACGTTAGATTAAGAGTAAACATGTCATCATAAATCTCATAAGGTTATGTTGGTTAAGTTTTGTCAATTAGTTAAAATGGTGAAATAATAAATTTGTTCCTTTCTCATAGCACTTCATAAACTAGCCATAAATCTAACATCTTTATTACCTCTCATGTTGTTTTGTAAACTTTAGTTTTTAGAAATTCTTATGCAAACGTGCAGAGGCAGGCAAGCATTTTTTGCTGCTGAATGTGGCCACGGGGCGAGAGGCGGGAAGTAGGGCCCCAGGCTCAAAGGCAAAGGCATTTTGGATGGATGGATGGATTTTGGCCATTATATTTTTCGCTAGACGAACTATTAGCTCACACGGATGTATTTCTCGATGTTCTAAGCCACTGGGCTTAGAACATCGAGAACGCCTCTTCTCACATTTAGATGTAACTAAAACTTAGTGTGTTAATTCATGTAAGACTTTAAGCCTATAAATTACAATATTCCATCTTACTGGTGCGTGTTACTTTCATGTACACAAGTGTCTTCCCTAACAACCTGATCCCTGACAATGAAAATTCGTAGAAAACAGCAAAAGCCATCTCCCATTATAACATATATATATATTTTTTTGATTTGCACAACTCATTTTAAGTAAAACGGTCCAATCAAATAACTTTGTTTTTTATTGCTCAATCGTCATAACCAAAACAAACAATATAGTAATAATTCTAATCATTCACAGTAATAAAAACAATCTGTTTTATATTTTAGGCATAGGACCAACAAAAATATTGTACATAACAAAGAACTATCTAATTAAGTAGTCGAATACTTCTGTCTTCCTTTAATCTTTAGCTTTTATTACGAAATTATCACAACAAAAAAAAAAACAATCTGTTTTTCCGTAACCAACTCTTTTATAACAAACGAAGTAAATTGGCGGCCGTTATCACTCTGTAGTATCTCAGGACCCAATATACAAAAATATCTTTAATATTTGTAATGCTTACCTCTGCCGCACGCTTGGAGGCCAAAGGATGAAGGAATGAAAACTTTTTAGTGTAGTCTTGATAATGAAGAATGCATTTCGCACTCGTTCTTTTTTGTGTTTGTGTGTTTTTTCTTTGCGTCATGTTTACCGCAAATAAATGTATTTTCTTTCTTTCTTTCTTCTTTGTATTTATATACTCCATTTGGAGTAGAATTGCAGGTCAATTAAGTCCATTTGCCCTCGGTTGTTAAATGATTTTGATATTATAGGGCGGACTACAATACCTTTCTTTGGAAACGCTTTCTTGTTTTGACACGTTACACACAGTTTGGCGAAACAGACAGGCCCCAGGATACCATCTATCTCCTTGCCAAACTTTATTGAAATCCGTTCAGCGGTTTAGGCGTGAAAAGGTAACATACAAAGTTACTTTCGAATTTATAATATTAGTATGGACAGTAAGAAAGAACTTTTGTCCGTTTTTCTGGATGTACGTTCCGGATTGGCGCAAAAACGGCTGAACGGATTTGGATGAAATTTGGCATACAGATAGTTTATAACCTGGAGTAACACATATAGTACTTTTAATTATGCATGTTAATGTTGCATTATGCTGAGATAAACCCTTTTTGGCCTCGCACAGGTTTTTTACTTGTTTATTGTTGTTTTTATTTTTTATTTTTATTATTGTTAATTTTGTTAGTTTTAAATGCTCCTTTTTTATATTTTTTTTATTTTTTACTCTTTGTATTTCCTGTGCGTGTCCCAAATAAAATATTTTTCTTTCTTTCTTTTTCTTTCTTTCATCCCGATAGTACTTTCCCGTGGAATATTTTGTGACATCCACGCGGCGGAAGCTGCGGGCAAAAGCTAGTCTTAACACGACAAAGTGTCGTATCAGTGCGTTGTCAGAACATCGTGTGATTCAAAAGGAAAGGCGACAAACAAAATAATATCGCAGACATTGACCCTGAAAGTGTTTCTGGCCTTGTGCCAAGGGCTCGAGGGTTGCTAAGGCACTTAAGTAGACACTGCTTTTTGTTTCAATTATTTTTGAGTACTATTCCGTTAATTCAATATTGTAAATCGGTTTGGGAAATGAATAAGCGCCTGAATTTCACTTTAGTTTAATTTCCAATTTATACAATTTTACAGTTGGAATATCCTACAAGTTTTGTGACGAGGATTTTTGCTTTAAAATTTTTTGGGATACACTCTTCGAATGCTCGGTCAATCTTCTTTCGTTTAGCATTTAGATATGTATGTTTTTTTTTAATTCTATTGGCTTGGAAAAGAGAACAATCCAGTTTAGATTTTTTTTATTGACTTAAAAAAAAGGAGGAGGTTCTCAATTCGGTTGTATTTTTATTTATTTACAAAAGTTTGTTAAAACAGAACTCCGTCATTTATAAACCGATTTGGAAAATTAGGTTTTTGTTTGAAAGGATATACTCATAGGGTGGTTCCATATACATTTGGTCAAGTTCTGATGGATGGTTTTTCAGTTAGCTTCAATAATACGTATTTGTTCCACTTAGTGTATGTTGATGATCTTATAATAACTTCCTGTCATGTTATTTACTTAGCAAGTGGAGATATTGAATATCGAATTTGTGTAGAAAAAAAAAACCAAATAACTACCAAAAAGAAACACTACAAAGTGAATAATAACTTTAATTTCGGAATTCGGTTGTTTTTTTTTTTATTATTATGATCACAGGATTCTGAACTGGATTGATTTATTTTAGCACTAGCTTTGAGCTTATCGTACACAGCCTGCATGTCATGTCTATGTATCTTAGACATGATACGATACGACAGGCATAATGCCTGTCGTTCACCATTTACAAGATTGCAAGTCATACGTGTATTCGTTAGCTCTGACCATTATATAAATAAAAGTGGTAAAAAGTGACTATTCCTGCTGCAAAGTTATACCAAAACAATCAGTGAATATCGTACTCTCTATTGTGAAAACTAAAAACACTGAGTGCTAATGTTTTGAAGTGGTAAATCGAATAAAAGTGCAATGCAAAACTGATAAAATTCGAATTCCTAAACCGGACCGTTTCGAGTACACAATAAAAGACTCACCTTTGGAATCCTAATTATAGTTTGCTGCCCGTGATCCCTACAATACGGGTACACTACATAAATACGAAAACCTTTATTCCGTCTACTATTCTCAAAATACCGAGTTTCAATAGATCGAATAACAAAAAGTCCGACTTAATGATAATTCGAAACATCAAAAATACGAATTCCGATTATTATAGTACCGATTAATTAGAATTCCTAAATAAAAACGCCTTGTAAAACTGTAACCTAACCTCACCCAAATGATTCATAGAGGGGATCTGGCCCTCCGCGGCGGCTGCCGCGGCATGCTCGCTGCGTTCGCTCGCATTCGCGTGTTATCGGTCACAGTTCTAACCTAACCTAACCCAAGTGATTCACCAACAATAGATGGTACCCGACGCAGAAGAAGAAGAAGAAAACACATTTTTTTTTTTATTAATACACAAATATTAATAACAAGGTAGACGTTATTAAATTACATTAAACGTTACTTATAGATTTAGAATTTCTGAATATTATACGTACTAATTGAATCAGAATCCTAATTTTAGCAGTTTATTCGAAGTATTGAAAATCAGAATGTCGTTTTTCGGACCGAGAACCCATCGAGCATTTGATTCTTCGAACGCATGAAAATCGGAAAACAAACAAATCGCATTTACGACTTTCGGTAAAATAAATTTCGTGATTTTACAAGCTTTTATTTAACTTACAATGTATGTATTTTTGTCCAAGTGGAATCTTGCAAGATGAAATAAAAACACTTCCGCTTATCTTACGAAGTTGAAATTTCACACGTTGATTCTACGAGATATCGTAGACAATGCATTTTTAGGATGCATGACTTGTGATTCTACACCCAGAATTGGCTCCAGACGAAGGATCTCCTTAACGGCCAACGGTGCAGACATGACATTTAATATACACGTTTAATTATGATAGTTCCCTCTAAAGTCCACCATAACCTGGCTGCTGTACCCAGGATTGGCTCCAGTCAAGAGAACTCCTCAACGGGCAATAGCAGAGACACAACATTTTATATACGCATACAATTATGATAGCTCGTTCTAAAGATTACCATGATCTGGCTGCTGCACCCAGAACTGGCTCCCATACGAGAGAACTCCTCAGTGGTCAACAGCACAGGCACGAAATGTTGTATAAGTATTCATTAAATTATAATGATAGCCCGTTCTAAAGTGTGGCATGACTTGGACAGTGCAACTCGAATAGCTTTTTACCATGACTTGTGTAAAGGCGCGTTTGGATTCTTTGGATTTGTCTTTACAAGTACTTTTCAAGAGAAGGTGATAGAACGGTTATCTATAGAAATTCTAATGCTAAAAAGTACTAAATAAAATTGAAGTATAAAACATTTTTAAAAACATGCTTTTATTGAACTAAAAAGTACAAAATAAAACTTACGTTAACATAAAACTTTAATATTTTCTTAAAAGCTTGAGGCGTGAACGTCCTTCTTACACTTTAAGATAAGCCGCAAGCTTCTAAGAAAATATTAAAGTTTTATGTTAACGTAAGTTTTATTTTGTACTTTTTAGTTCATTAAAAGCTTATTTAAAAAAATGTTTTTTACTTCAATTTTGTTTAATAATAAACATTATAATTCTTATAGGTATTATGAAAATCGGACTTTTGAAAATCGGAACATCGAAATTCGGAATAAAATATTTCGGAGTATTTGGGTGTGCCCCTACAAAACATCATTACAGTAGCTAATTTCGTCGCTGCTATAAAAGTCTTTGAAGCGTGTCGAATTAGCCGTGATAGCCACAAACTTGTGGTAGGGAGTTCGAATCCAAGCCGTAACGTACACTTTTTCTGTTTGTCTATTTTTTCTTCGTGATTACTTTTTTGAACTTCGTTTGCTAATATTAACGCATCATGCCTCGTGTTCAATGCACTACACTAAAAGATAAAGGCACTACAAATCTAAGTCATGTTCAGTCCGAGCCCAATATACTACATTCCTCGCCCAACTCGCCTGAAGTCGCAAATGTATGTGTCCGGCCCAAGCGTCCACGTCTGAATAACTCTCCTGAGATTGACCACCATCAACGGAAATCAACCAAACTTGTCAAGTGATACGCGCTGTTATATCTACTGAGATCTCAACAGCTATAAAGGAATGTATTGCTGTAGGATTCAATTAAATTACGACCGCATACAATATTAACTAAAAATATCTCGTGAAAATAACAAAAGCCTTAGTAAGGAAAACGAGTCCAATAAGCAGTTGGTTTCGGACTTATTTGTACGAGTCAATTTAATCGAGTAATACTTGCACCAGCAAAATATTAAAATTAACGGCGTACCTGAAAACAAAGCGGAAAATTTGGTGAACACGGTAGTGCAGATAGGAAACGCGGCAGCAAGCGTAATCAGAGAAGAAGACATACTGTCAGCCGTGCGAGTGCGCAAAGAAGATTCCGGTAATAGTAACCTTAGAGCAGTTGTTGCACGTTATCTTATCCTCAGTCATGAAGTTTAACAAGGCGCACCCTACAAAAACTACCGAAAAACTAAATTCGCAACACCTAGGGTATGGTGATCCCGTCAAGTCTATTTATGTGTTTGAAAATTTGTAACCATTAACAAACAAATATATGTGGCTACTAGAAAGGCGACTACTGCAAATGGATACAAATATGTGGGTTAGTGACGGTAAAATTCTTATAAGAAAGGCTGATGTAGAGCAATCTGAACACATAAGAAGCCTAGACGATTTTGCACTAATGTGAACCTTCTACAAAAAAACCCTGCTACAATACCGTACATAAACAACAACAATTCAACGTCTACTACCAAAATTTTAGAGGTATGAAAACAAAACTGGATATGATAGAATTATCCACACGGTTGCGCAATTACTATGTCATTATTGGCACAGAGACTTGGCTAGATGATAGCATAAGTGATGGCGAAATATTTGACTCCAAGTTTATCGTAGAGACAGAGCATCTACCGAAAATAGCAGCAAAAGAGGAGGAGGCGTATTGGTTGCTGTTTTGAAGTCATTAGACTCTGAAAGTATGTCGCAGTGAAACAGACATTGAAAACCTATGGGTCAGACTGAAGACTGTCAAAGGGAAACATACCAAAACTTTAATATGTGCGCGGTTTATCTTCCCCCTCCAGTTCAACATCGTACACACGGGTACAAATCCAGCTTATTGTACGGCAAGCCGAATCAATTCCAGGTCAGCTTATACTGGAAACATATAGCTTGATATGTAGCCGTATGTACAATTAACTCGTTCCTCGAAAGGGTCTCCTCTGTCATCGACACTAATGGCGACGAAAACTTCATACCGGAAACTTTTATCTGAGTTTCATTAAATTTTAAATGGACAAAACTCTTTCCCACACTTCCAGAAACACAGCTTATAACTACGATAACGCCTTGGGCTACTCACTGATAGACTTTAATGTAATTTTGTAACATGGAGCAAATAAACTCTGTCAACAATTGTTATCACAAAACTCTTTACTTAATATTTTGTAACATCTATGGAGGAATTGTAAGTGTATGCAATAACCCCTTATCAACAGTAGATGTCTTTACCCACACCTCAAAATACTACAAAAAAACACGTCTCCTGCATTATTAAAGAGTAAAATTACTGTTAGATACAACTTTAGAAAAACCAATTATACTTTAATCAATGCTAAAATTGGCGATATTGATTGGGCCTATAGTTTCTCAGATTTGTACGATGTCGATGCTATGGTGACACACCTACCCAGACACCTTAATGATGTAGTTGACGAGCACGTTCCAAAATCAAAAAAACCGAACGATAAGTATCCCCCCAGGTACTCTAAACCTCTCATTAGACTCTTAAACCAAAAAAGAAAAACTCAGAACACATTATAAAAAGTATAAAAACCCAAGGGACCACTTCGAATATAGACTATTAGAGGAAAGATCGAAAACTATGATGAACAGTTGTTCCAAAAACTATATGAGCTTCACTGAAAAGAGTATTAGACACAATCCGAAACTCTTTTGGTACTTCGTCAAAGCAAAAAGTCTAAGTCTAACGCCATTCCCTCAGATATGTGTCTAGGAAATGAAACACCATCTACTGATGATAGAGTCTGCAACCTTTTTGCTAAGCTTTAATCCTCTAAATTTACTCCTTCGATTGGTTCTTATGCTGTAGCTCAAATAGGACCCAAGAATCGTCAACATACATTAGGTAAAGTAGTATTTACGGAACGAGACGTCCTGAAGGCACTAAACAAACTCAACATCTGCAAAGATGGTGTGCCTCCAGTATTTGTAAAGAAGTGTGCTACTAGTTCTTTTCCACTTAAAATCATATTCAACCATTCGATTGCATCTTCACAGTTTCCAACGAAATGGAAAATGGCTAATGTAGTACCGATTTAAATAAACGAAATTCTAATGAGGTGCTGAACTACTGTCCTATTTCATTTCTCTCAGTTTTCGCTAAACTTTTCAAAACCCTGCTATGTCCTTTACTTACATCACACATCAATCCTCAGTTAGTACCTATCTCAACAACATGGTTTCTGTGTTCATAACTCTACGACAACCTACTAATTTGTCAATGAATTAAATAAACTGATGGACTCCCGCGCCCAAGTCGGCTCAATTTACACTGATTTCAGCAGTGCGTTCGACAAGGTGGACCATAAAATCCTCTTAAAGAGGCTTGAAGGTTTCGGCATATTTGGTCAGTTACTTCTTTGGTTTAAATCATATCTCACAGAAAGAAAACAAAGAGTGGTTGTAAAGAGGTATGAGTCACCAGTTTATTTTCTACACCCTGAGTCCCTCAAGGTTCGCATCCAGGCCCAATTCGCTTTCTAATGTTCGTCAATGACATAGTTCTCTCGGTAAAACATAGCTATTTCTCCATTCTCGTTGATGGCTTAAAGGTCTATAAAGAGTTAAACTGATCCGTCGACGTCCATTTACTCCAGGTTGACCTCGACGCAGTTCACAATTGGTGCTTAAAAACCGCATGTAGCTCAATGTGAAAAAGTGCTACCACATAAGATTACCAAAAAACGGAAACCTTTAGCTACGTCTTAGGTACTCATTAAATAAGGTAAAACTACAAACAGTAGACACGATCTAATGAATTTAATGTATTTTATTTTAATTATGTAATGAATTTTACGAATTTTATGTATTTGTATTTTGTATATTGGGACTTAGTGCCTTAGTAAATAAATAAACTTACATTCATAAGCCACATTGGTAATATCACTGCCAAAGATGCAAAAATGTCTGGCTTTATAATAAGAATATGGCGGGATTTCCAGTCGATCTCTACCCCAAAGGTTCCCTTCAATACTCTTGTGAGAAGTCTACTGGACTATGCATCTCCAGTTTGAAACCCTACTTACCGGGTTTACGTAAACAGGATTGAATGTATCCAAAGAAACTTCACTAGATACTTTCGTTTTAGAAGCCCTAGCTGTCCACGGGATTCTTGTAACGTTCAAAGGCTGTAATTTTAAAATGTGTTCACTTGAACACCGAAGAGCCGTGACTGACCAAATCCTTCTCTATAAAATCATAAACGGTTTACTAAATTTTCCCGGTCTTTGGGCAGAATTATGTACCTATAGCTGAACCTCGACAGAAAGCTATTAGATATACGCCTATTATTAACTGCATTTACCTCTATTCCCTTCTTGTCAGCCTTTTTTGTAATATTTTTATTATTATTTATTTTTGTATTTTCGATCGTATTTGTGAACACAACTCCTTTTTTATTCTATTTTATTTTATAACTGACTTGCTGTGCCCTACGGTTTCACCCGCATAGTCTCGATTCCGTGGGAATATCGGGATAAAAAGTATCCTATGTCCTAATCCAGTTTATGGTCTGGTATGGTTTATGGTATTACGTTACATTGCGTTGCGTTTACTTACGTTTTTAGATGAAATTTGGTACATAGGTAGACCCATGTGCCAAATTTCATCTAAATACATTCATCCGTTTTAGCGTGAAAGCGTAACAAACAAACATACAAACACACAAAAAGATTAAATCTTTTCTTTTTTATAATTTTAGTTTAGATAATTATATAATTCAATTAACAATATCTTGTACGTACTATTAATTTCTCTACTATTGCTGTGCACTTCTTTCTGTAAGTGACGAATTTATAATTCCTAAAACTGTATTTGATTTTTGTTTGTGTATGTCTTAGTAAGTCGTTGAAGTGCCTTATCAATAAATAAATAAATAAATAAATGTAAGGTAAGTTTACACATATTATGTAGAATTGAGATTAAAGTCTTATGAAAAAAAAATTAACGGCTACTTAAATATAGATACGTCGCCGAAAATTGCGTCCTCTACTGAAACTTTTAAGTTGTTAAGTGTATTATTTCCTCTATCGGTATAAAACGAAACGGTCGTAAAGATCGAATCAAATCTACCGGAAAAAAAAATTGAATGAAATGAAAAACAACAAAACGCCGTAAACTAACATTTAAGTATTTCCTTATTATGGTTAACGAAGTGTAGCTATAAAACAACATTACAAAATAATATAAATTGCCTTTTGCCTCAAGAGAACAACCAATTTGCATTAAAAAAATATATCGCTACAGAAAATTTCGATGTTTTTCCTTAAATTAATAAACAGGGTTTGTTTTTGTGTACAAAATAATCAACGTCTTGTGTTTTATAGCATAATGCTGTGTGAGAATACAGTTCACAGTCGGGTGTAAACGTGTCGTAGTTCACGCGATACGACCTGCAAGTACCTACTCGTATACTCGTATTATCACTAAACTACCCACATTTTTACACATTTTACACTATTTAGGCTTATTGCAAACGAAAATCAAAATATTGTTGCGAATGTTTGTGTTTGTAATATTTAAAATATATGACGGCGCGTCGACGTCAAAATCAAAATGTCAACGTCAAGAGTGGCTTTATGGTCGCTGTCAAAGTCACTCTAGCGGAGCGTCGTGTCAATGGTAGCGAGGCAGCCATCTTTTAAAACACACTTTTTGACGGAACGGCGCCAGCGCACCATGTCTGCGACGAATCGCTTTCTATTACCTCAATCAAAGTGATTTTTAATAAGTTTTGTTAAGATTTAAAGACTAGAGACTATTGTTTTAATTTTAGAAGGTTAATTTTAGTGATATTGTGATATTGTGATTAATTATTTAAGAAAAGCATTATAACAGTTTATTTTCGGAGGTATTCGGTTTTATTCACTGCCTTATTTCCACGCCCTGTGAGATGAGTTCTGATGATGGCCCTCCTGCGCCTTCATCAGAAGTGGGATGTAACGGACTGCAAAGTGAAGGAAAGCCACCGGATAAAACAACCGCTGAGCAACTTTTGTGTAACATGGAAGCGTTACTTACCCGAGTTCTAGCAGCGCAATCGGCACCAACAGTGAGTACTATTCAAATGCCACTTTTAAAGTTTGACCCGGATGAGTCAGACTCAGATATTGATGATTGGTGTAAACTAACAGAAGCAATCGTGCAACATAAACGCTTGGAAGGAATTAACCTACTTGTGGCTCTGACGGGTGTGCTGAAAGGCCGGGCAGCTACATGCCTTACTAAGCTAAATTTAAACGAAATTACATGGAGTTCAGTTAAAGAGATTTTAATCGCAAGGTTTGCTAAACCGAGACTTGTTCAAGATTATTTCGACGATATCTTGCGATTTCAAATAGGCGTTAAAGAGACGGCGTCTGAATCTGCTCTTCGGTTATGGAACCTCATCGAACGAATTCCTAAATCCACGATGCCTGAAGAAGTCATAACTGGATTTGTTATATCGGTGCTGTGTCAAAAGGATAGCTTAATACGTCGTGAATTAAATGCACAAACAGTAACAAGTCGAGCTCAATTATTCCGAATCCTTGGCGGAATATCACTTAAGCGACGTGCGGATGCTGAAGCTCAAGAACCTGAAGCCAAGCGAGCTCGTATGACGGAGAGATTCAGTGGCAGGTGCCACTTCTGTGGATTGGCTGGTCATCGTATAGCCGAGTGTAGGAAGCGACGTGGCGATATTGGATCGAAGTCGCAAGATACTTCAAGTTCATCAAATGCTATGGAGAAGAAGGCTACTGTGACCTGCTACACGTGCGGCCAACCTGGGCACGTGGCGACTGTTTGTCCGGACAGGAAGAATGGTGGTGGAGCTGCGGTCAAGGAAGTACATCAATGCGAGCACCGTCCTTCCAGGGGTACTTTGAGGACATCTTCTGGTGAGCTAGTCTCTTTTTTATTTGATAGCGGTTCATCTTGTTCTCTTTTAAAAGAAAGCTTCTGTGATAAACTTTTGGGTACTGTGCGTAAGAGTCTCGTTTATCTTAGTGGCATAGGTGGTGAAGATGTACAATGTACAACTCAAATTCAAAGCGATGTGACAATTGACCAACTCACAGTAAACTTACTTTTTCATGTGGTCTCAGATAGTCATATTTCTGATCCTATCATAATTGGGAGAGAAATTTTTGAGCGAGGGCTATGCGTCAAAATTGACAATAACAATCTTATATTTTATTCCAAGGAACAAACTCATTTTTGTGACACAAAATCAAACAGACTCGACTTTACAAAAATTGACACGGATTTACAAGGACAGGATAGGGAATCACTAATATCATTATTAAGCAAATATTCAGACTGTTTCACCGAAGGCATTACTTCCCGCCGAGTCAAAACAGGAGAATGTGAAATTAATTTGATAGATCCACATAAAACGGTGCAGCGGTGTCCATACAGACTAGCGCTGGCAGAAAAACAGATAGTTAGAGAAAAGGTTCAACAATTGCTAGATGCTGGGGTGATTCAGGAAAGCTCCTCCCCCTTTGCCAGCCCAATACTATTAGTCGATAAAAGGGATAACTCATACAGAATGTGCGTGGATTATCGGGAATTAAACTCTAATACACAGCCCGAGCACTATCCTCTGCCACGTATTGAAGAGCAAATAGATCAGCTTGCCGGGGCTAATCATTTCTCAATATTAGATATGGCATCAGGGTTCCACCAAATAATGATGCACCCTGATTCTGTGGGGAAAACAGCATTCGTTACACCCGAGGGGCAATATGAGTACCTTGCTATGCCCTTCGGGCTGCGAAATGCTCCATCAGTCTATCAGAGGTGCATAACTAAAGCTCTGAATCATCTAACAGATAAGCCGCTGATCTATATGGATGACGTTTTGTGCTACTCTGTTGACGTAACTGAAGGTCTGCAGCGCTTAAACAAGGTTTTGGGTACTTTAGCAGAAGCTGGGTTTACATTAAATCTCCAAAAATGTAAGTTTATGAAGCGTAAAATAGAGTATCTGGGATATTCGCTTCAATCTGGTGAAGTAAGGCCGAACTCTCGGAAAATACAAGCGTTGGTAGATTCTCCTCAACCAAAAACGGCTACTCAGGTTCGGCAATTTCTTGGACTTGCCTCCTACTTTCGTAAATTTATTCCTGATTTTACACGCATCGTGGGGCCATTGTATCCTATTACGAAGTTAAAAGGTCCTATTAATTGGACTCTGAGGCACGAGGAAATACGTAACGCTATAATACTTATACTAACATCTGAACCGGTACTAACTATCTTTGACCCGGAACTACCAGTAGAGTTGCATACCGATGCAAGCTCAGAAGGGTACGGTGCGATTCTCATACAGAAAAAGAATAATCTACCGCATGTCGTGGAGTATTTTAGCCGACGCACGTCGGAAGTAGAATCGCGCTATCACTCGTATGAATTAGAGACGTTAGCAGTTGTACGAGCGGTAGAACACTTCAGGCATTACCTTTACGGTCGACGTTTTGTAGTTTTTACGGACTGCAATTCCCTAAAAGCCTCAAAATCTAAAAAAGACCTCACTCCTCGCGTGCATCGGTGGTGGGCTTTCTTACAAGCCTACGATTTTGACATTGTATATCGTGAAGGACGAGGAATGGAACATGCGGACTACTTCTCGCGAAATCCTCTACCTAATATCGATGCTGCCAGCACATTTTCTGAGAGTTCACAGACAAAGCAGGTTCAGTATATTGAGCTTCATCAAGATTGACTTTCCGTCGAACAAAAGCGTGATAGCGAGATACAAGATCGCGAAACATAATGATAATGGCTTTCCCGACTCAATAGCTGGCACATATGATGTTAGGGAAGGTATTCTTTACAGAAAAATCAACCGAAACAAAACCGTTTCTTGGTTGCCAGTAGTTCCACGGTCTTTAATTTGGACGCTAATTAACCACATCCATAATGAGATACAGCATTTAGGCAAGGATAAAACATTAGATAAAATTTATGAGCAGTACTGGTTTCCCGAGATTTCGAAATGCGTGCGTAAGTTTATCGACTCGTGTATTATCTGCAAAGCATCGAAGGGCCCATCGGGAGCTCAGCCCGTTCAGCTCCATCCAATCCCAAAAGTCTCTGTGCCATGGCACACCATACACATCGATTTTACCGGAAAGCTAAGCGGGAAGAGTGATCGAAAAGAATACTGCTCCGTAATCATCGATGCTTTTACCAAATATGTTTTGCTTGAACATACTTCTTCTCTCGACGCCAAAAGTGCGATACGTGCGCTACAAAAAGCAGTTTGCCTGTTTGGAGCGCCTAAACGAATCATTGCTGATCAAGGTCGTTGTTATATTAGCTCTGATTTCAAGCACTTTTGCGCTGAGCATAAGATACAACTTCATTTCATTGCGACGGGCTCTAGCAGGGCAAACGGACAAGTTGAAAGAGTTATGCGTACTCTCAAAAGCTTATTAACCATTGTTGAAAACGATCCCAATAAAACGTGGCGCGATGAACTAGAAAACATTCAACTTGCACTCAACAGCACCAAATCTGCCGTTACAAAATACTCACCCACAGAACTTATGTTAGGGATTCGTGCACAATCGTTAGGTATGTCTAAGCTAAACTTGGAGGTTAATGGTCAACAAGATCGTTTAGACCTCGATACTATACGGGAAGATGCGTCAGCTAATATTGAAAAAGCGGCTAAATCTGAGGTAGTTCGATTTAATCGGGGCCGCGCAAAAATAAAACCGTTTACAAAAGGTGAATTTGTGTTCATTAAAAATAGTGAACGGAGTCAAACCAAATTGGATAGGAAGTTTAGGGGTCCATTTGTCATAACTACGGTACTAGACAATGATCGGTATGAATTAAAAAGTTTAGGTGGTAGTTCTCGTCGAATATACAAGTATGCCCACGAGAATTTGCGCTCAGTACCCCAAGGACATGATGGATTGCTTGAAATGACAACTAACCTTTTGAATTATGACGAGGCCGAGACGGCGCTAGAAGATGTAACTTCTAATAGAGATGACGCATTACTTTCAAACGACTGTGATACTTTGACCGTATGCTCGGATACTATTTCCGCCGACTCCCGGACAATATCAGCCGGCTCAGACACTCTCAGTGTACACTCTGATCCAGAGACATGGGATATACAAAATGAAATAGAAATTTATGCTGAACAAGATAACCTGCAATTATAGGTATACCATTACGTTTTTATGTTATGTATGTGTTTGCTTAAGCTGTCGATCCTGGTGGATAGTGACATCCGGGTTCGCTGAACGAGAAAGGATTCACTAGTCCAGCCCAGATGTAAGGTAGTTTATCCTGGTCACAGTGTGTAGTCTGGGCCAGAAGTAATGAAGGTTGTCTATCCTGGTCGAGGTGTGTCGTCCGGGCCGTACCTGAAGGGCTCGGTTGAAGGGATGCACTCGCTCGGTCCAGATGTATTGCGTTGGTTGACTGGTCGAAGGGACAGTGTCGTTCGGGCCAGACCCATGTGGGTTGGTTGAAGGGATGCACTCGTCCGGTCCAAGTCTTTGCGATGATGGTCCTAGTTCATGTATTATTGCGTTGATGTCAATGACGATAATCTATTCAGAGAAGTCATGTTATTAGCAGGATGATCGAGCGGATGTCCTAGTGATTAGAAACTTGTTTTGTGTTTGTTCTAGATACATATTAACGCCCGAGGACGGTCGTATGTCAGTCCGGCCGTGACGGTGCGTCGACGTCAAAATCAAAATGTCAACGTCAAGAGTGGCTTTATGGTCGCTGTCAAAGTCACTCTAGCGGAGCGTCGTGTCAATGGTAGCGAGGCAGCCATCTTTTAAAACACACTTTTTGACGGAACGGCGCCAGCGCACCATGTCTGCGACGAATCGCTTTCTATTACCTCAATCAAAGTGATTTTTAATAAGTTTTGTTAAGATTTAAAGACTAGAGACTATTGTTTTAATTTTAGAAGGTTAATTTTAGTGATATTGTGATATTGTGATTAATTATTTAAGAAAAGCATTATAACAGTTTATTTTCGGAGGTATTCGGTTTTATTCACTGCCTTATTTCCACGCCCTGTGAGATGAGTTCTGATGATGGCCCTCCTGCGCCTTCATATATATGGTTCATGGTTTTTTACATCACACAGTTTTTGGACACTGTTTTAGGGTTAAAAGTCAAACTTTAACTCAAAGCATTTATTTTGATTTAACCATTTACACCATTTTTACCACTTTTAAATTGTCAAGGAGTCAGTCAGTCAGTCTGAAAGTTGAAGCCCGTTGCAAAACGTAGGTTAAATTACAAATAACTTTAATTTAATTAAGTTTCAAAGCTTGCCATATCAGCAAGTTTGCCTGGCCGTTGTTATGGCGGGAAATTAGAAAAACCGCGCAAAATATGGTATTTATAAATACAATTGAAGAGACAATCCAGCCTAACCAGGTTAAATTCTTTGAAATTTCCTATATAAAAATATAGGTCCGAGTACATAACATACATACATATAATCAGCCTATAATGTTCCCACTGCTGGGACACAGGTCTCCTCTCGGTGAGAGGGAGTGGGCCGTAATCCACCACGCGGGCCCAGTGCGGATTGGTCGATGTCACATGTCTTCGAATATTTGGTTCTAGAACATGCCGGTTTCCTAACGATATTTTCCGTTACTGTTTTGAGAGCAGTGATGATGAAATAGTTTACACACAGTAAAGCGCCTGTCTAGGTTCGAACCTATACCACTGGGCCACCACTGCTCACGAGTACGAGTATATTGAAGATATACGATACATATGCCTATTTTGACAGTTTAGGCAAATTGAAAGGAGTCTGTAACGGTTTACCAACACTCGATTGGTCCATGAACCGTTGGTGAACAGAATCTTTAAACCATTAACTTTTCATCCAAAGTACTTTTCACCCACGAACGTTTCGCCAACATAACTAACTTAACCTTTTTTTTTCCCGGGTAGAAAAGTCGTTTGGATAAAAAGTTAATGGTTTAAATAAGCTGGTCGACGGAGCCCCGCTATGCGGGGCTCCTATTTCTGTCTAAAGGGTTTAAAGGAACCTAACCAACCGAACCTCGGGATGCCACTGACGTCGACCGTGATGTTGGCGAAACGTTCGTGGGTGAAAAATACTTTGGATGAAAAGTTAATGGTTTAAAGATTCTGTTCACCAACGGTTCATGGACCAATCGAGTGTTGGTAAACCGTTACAGACTGAATTGAAAGCCTGCTTTTATAAGTATCTCCACGAACATTGAGTTTCTTAGCCCTGCGTTATGTCACTGGGTGGGTAAATTTAGGCTACATATTACTTACATAACATAACATCACGCCTGTATTCCCCGAAGGGTTAGGCAGAGGTGTACCTATAGTACAGCCACATTTCGCCAGTTATGTTTAAGTCCCACGTAATAGGGGGCGAGCCTATTGCCATCAACCGGGCACAGATCCAGACTCCGGGCTGTTACTGAGAATTTCCAGATGGAAAAACCCAATAACACTTTGCCCGACCCGGGAATCGAACCCAGGACCTCATGCTCAGCAGTAGCGCTTGCGACCACTAGACCAACGAGGCAGTCATACGAGTATTACAAATTTTTTGTATTACCTAGTTTTGTTTAATTTAGTTTGTTTTAGTTTATTTTGATTTTGTTTTAATTTATAGTTCTATTCAGTGCAACTTTATAATATAGTCTTTTATTTGTTTTTTTTTTTTTACAACTACGTTTTGTGTGCATGCAGAGTTTACCTATACATGCGGTTATTACACTTTCCCTAATATGTATCTATTCGTAGGAACCCGAACAATAAACTAAGTATTTCTTTAGTAAAAAATGTTCAGAATCAGATAGATACCAAGGGGTTTACGGGCTTTTTCGTTTTTGAAATGAAGAATGTCAATAAATGTAGGTAGCTCAATAGAATAGAATAGAATACTCTTTATTATGTACACTACAATTACCGTTCTTGCCATGCTAAACGCACAACAACTATAGTCAAGTTCAAGTTCAGTATCCAAATGAGCAAACAGCCTACCGAGACGTCCCCATAGAACACATAGCACCCCTTATCTTACTATCCGTAGCTCCAAGGTTGCTTCCAACGCTATTTTATAGCAACTCATCAAGATGCGTGGCGCGAGGCTCGCTGTAAACGATGTGGTATCACGTCGCCGTGAAGTGATATGATGACAAACGCTTGAATACTAAATACGACTCGCTGTAGACTGCGGGTTGTAGGATGTAACAGTTATTTAAAGCAGGCGTTACAAGTTTTTAGGGTAGGAAGTATGTTAGAACAAACGGACCTACATTTTGTTCTTGTGTGTGAGATATGTTTAAAAAAATACAACTAGTTGTTGCTCCTTTTCATGCAAAAAGCGAAAATTTTAAGCACAAATGTAGAAATGGAATCTGAAGCCGAAATCGCGGGAGAGAGAATGTTTTATTGAGGTAAAGTGACTGAAGGATTGTGTGTCCCTACCTGCTTATCAAAACTTATTACGATTCTACAACAGTATTCAATTTTGTGTAATAATTCTGGGAAGTTATTAGCTTAGTAGGTTTAAAAGAAATCACAGAATGTTTAAAAAAAGGAAATTAAGAAATAATCTACAACATTGAGATCTCTTAAACGACTGCTTTATTTCCTTTTATCAATATTTAAAAGCCTGTATATAAGTATCTACACTCCTAATCTATATTCAATTTCTACAAAAAGTTGTAAAGCTACACTGCAAAGTAAGGTAATTTACCTCCCAGTAAAAATATTGTAAAACTTTCTCTCATCCGTTAAAGACACATCCCTTGCAAAATTTCATTTTAGTGGGTTCAGCTGTTTAGGAAAGACGTTGATAAATGAGTTAGTAAGTCACCCTGAAATTAGTCTGTCCTACATATATACTTTATGTGTAAACAAGAAATTTTTATTTTAAAACGTTTGATGTATCCCGTTTCAATCTTGGGGACTGCGTGAATTTTTGGAGAAAGTGCTCCAGTTACAACGTTATGTATTGCGTGAAATATCCTTTAGACCACACCAGGATAAAGATGTCGTTTGATCTTTTGCATACTGGTAACCTAACATGGTCAGGCTAATGTTCTCACTGTTGGGATTCACTCAAACCTCCTCTCTATTAGCGGGGGCGTGCCGCGATCCACCACGCAGCCCAATTCGGGTTAGTGAATGCCATGTCACGTCTTTGAATAGAGATCTTATGCATATAATGATACAGCTTAGCGAGCAATTTAAGGCAAAGATAAGGCACGGGTACGATCATTAAAGGGCAGCCATTCGTTTGTGAAATGAAACCGGCAATTGAGGCAAAGTTCCTCCGAACTACATGGAACCAAATAGAATAGAATGCTCCAATCTTCACACACTCAGTAAAAACCAGTTTAAATTCAATTGTATTAACCGAAAACGATCCAATTCCTTTACGTTCCACGTCCAATTGAAGCGTGATTCCCGTAAGCTGGTTATTTTCAATCTGCTCAATATTGTGCGTGCTCTTCGGAGGAATCCACAGATTACCACGGCTCAGCAACGTAAATCGGTTTACTACAACCCGAATCAGGGTATCACGAATCCAACTGAACGACTTACCTTTAGCATATAACTGTCGAGACAATTTTCACTACCGTATCTATTGGACTATAATATAAAATGTAGGTACCGGATTTTGTTTACACAACTTTGTATTCTTGGCTACAACCATAAGACATGGCTAAAAATAAAACCTTAATGGGATGGTGACCGAGACGAGGTGGAAGAAAACTAGGACAGCCAGCAGCTGAGATGAAGAAGAAGATGGGTAGACGGCAACAATCAAGTCGTGGCTAACACTTAATTTTAACACAGGACCGTGATGGCAAGCCCAGCATAACGTTGGTAGAACTCAAATATTACAATCGTTGCGTGAATGCCCACGTCATAACAAAAGCTGCAATGAACAGTTGCGACTTGTTGGCGAATTATTATATAGTTATACCCACGCTCAACAATTCGCAATGCCTTCTCATAATAATAATAATATTATTATTTATACAAAGGATGTTCCTGTAATCCTCTTGACAGCACAGCCAAAAGCCAGAGGTCAGAAGTTAAAACAAGAATCTTTCTTTAATGGTTCCTTCGCTGAAGGGGCAAGCGATTAAATTAATGAAGTCTTGCTATTTCAAGTAATTCTCTCGCATTTAATCCGGCACTCTCGCATTGTTAGTTAGGATAATATTAATGGACGCTCGCAGTGTGCTAAAGTCAACACAGTAAACGTTCATTAACTTTTCAAAACTGGCCATGTTTAAATTAACTTTTCAATTTTAATAGTAATTGTGTAAAACGATTGAAATCTAAAAATAAGCAGAAATAATTTTAAGGTAATTGACAAAATCTTCCATGTTGCGTCACAAAACAATGTTTTCCCCCGAATCAAATTCTTTTTTATAAAACCCTGTTCTACGAACTACTCCAGAATCGTTGACAGGCTCAAACCTAAGATTCACAGAAACTGAGACCGGTCGTGTGTATCTGTACTACGGACTCAAGTAGCCATACAATACAAACGCCTATTTGTTTCGTCTGGAATTGGACCCAACGACCCGCGGCGTGCAGGTAACACATGATCCATTTACTCAGTCACTATCCCCTGGTGCCATCCATAATTCAGACGAATAGTAGTCGCCAATTCGGTCGTTTAATTTCGTCAGTTCGGTTTCGAGAACACGCTCAGGTTCAGGTTTCGAAAACACATCAACCTACGGGTAATCGGATTGGACCGATGTGTTTTCGATACCTCAACCAGCACCCTAATTACGTAACACGCTATATATCACAATCTGAATCATTTTGAAGCCTATTACTAATCCATTGCTTCATGTGTTCGAAAAATTTGTTTGCTCAACAACGTAAATAACGCAATGAATGTTGTTGAACTGCCAAAATGAAACCCATTCCTGCTGTTAGTGTGTTACGTAATTACCCCGCTACGCGTAGGTCTATATTTTTTCGTCGTTAAACAGTCACACTATCTTCTATATCTTTTTAACGCCCGACGCAAAAAGATGGGTGTTATAAGTTTAACCGCTATGTTGTTTTTGTCTGTCTGTGGTACCGTAGCTCTTAAACGGGTGAACCGATTTGGATGCAGTTTTTTTTATTTCAAAGCAGGTTTTCTAGCGGTGGTTCTTAGACATGTTTAATCAAAATTGGTTCAGCCGTTTCAAGGACATAAGCTTTTTTTGTGTCGAGGGTTTTTTAATTTTACCTATTATTGCACCTAGGCAGGTAGGTACGTACGTACTATCAATACTCGTACTTCGTTGTTAATAAAAAAATAGTTCAAGTATGCCCCACACACTTAGTGTTACATATCCTACTTTTACATAAAACACCGCTAATATCCGCTATGATTTAACCAACGAAGACAAACTATACAAAACGTGCACAAGATCAACTCCGGTAGCAACTCTACGGTAAAATGTATGTGTAATATTTCCTCAAATTGAAATTCTCATTTTGTTCGTGGATCGTGTGCCAGCGCGAGCGAAATACATCGCTATATATCCTGGGTAGGGCGAGCAGGCGAGCTTAAAAGATTTTAGTAATAAGTATCAGTCTACGACCTCGCCTCTGCCCGTGCTATCTCACACCGCAGCTTTGTTTTACAATTTGCTGGATTTCTCAAACTGTCTCTTGTAATTACGGTTTTTGTTTTGATTGTAGTCTTTTTCTCGGTGTATTTATGTAGGAACAAATATTATAATCGTTCCTGTAAGTTTGGGTGAAGAAAATTAGGAGAAATTCGCTGCATTACCTGATAAAATTTTAACAATTCAGGGCAAAAGGTATTCGCCAACACCCGGCTGGAACTCAATTAAAAATACATCTAATTAATCTACGAAACGAAGGCTTACGTAATTTTACATAATTAAAGTGCCTTGATTCCTTCCTCTTTAATTAAAACACGTCCAATGAAAACGTTAAAAGACGTCGAATTAGCACTGCGGACCAAGAGTAACTATTAGAAAAATAATGAAAATAAAACAGTACAGAAGTGCTAAGCTTCCCGGCACGGTTCCGAGCACGGTGGCCAATCTAAAATGCAGATACAATCTGCGGAACTCAATACTAACCGCACACGAAGACTCGCTACGTAATTACCTACTATTATTATAGTTCGGGGAGGATTCGTGGCTCGTGGTTGATGACTACCGAGGTCGATCGATCTGGGGTTGAGTTGAGCTTGATGTGATCATGCTTTAGATGGGTAGGCGCGTAACCGTACTGTTCGGATTTGGAATTAAAGGAAGAGCCTGTATGGTCAGAGAATTTGTCTAACTGGCTGTGAATGTAGCAGTTGCTCCATAAAAAAATAAAAATGTAATCAAATAAAAATTACCATTGCATTCCCGAGCTTTTCACTCTAACGCAACTCTATGTAAGTGTTTCGTTACGATACGAGAAAAGAAGAAGCGAACCTATAAGTTTTATCCTCACATTGGAGATGTTACATAAAAATAATAGTTCCGACTTAGATAGAGGGCTAAACGCTCAGCCAGTGTGTGTAGTTATCTATGTACCGAAACTAATTCCAAGAAAGTTTTTTAATCTGAAACTTGTGGCACATCCACACATTGGACGTAGTGTTCTTCATTTCCAGATAAAACTACCCCCCACTAGGACAACTCGATTAGACTAAATGTCCAACTTAATACTCATAGACTGGAGTTATAATTACGTTGATTTTACGCGGTAAGCACGTTTTGCGCTTGACTTAAACGCAACATTTCAAGTTAAACGTTTTGTTTGCACCAATTCGCCTTACGCTGGGCCCCGAGGCAAGAGACACACGGTACTCTAAATTCTGAAATTATAGTCTAAATATTATGTAGTTCCAGAATATAAAAATATTTTTTTTCGATTATGAACACGAAAATCCGGTACACTTATTCGCAGCACGTTTGTACTTTAAGTACCTAAAGACCCGCTAAAAGATTTTTAGTGTATGACAAGGGAAAAGCGGGGTAAAAGGTTCACAGTAGAATAGGATACGAAATATTTTTGCTACACTATTACCAATTACAGCACTTACGGTTTATTCTAAACACTTTCACTGCGGTACTCTCTTTGAAAATCGTGATTCTAAGTCTGCCGCTAAAGAAACACTAGGGGTGGCCCAAAAAGGTTATTCCGCTTATCCCCATTGACCATCCCCAGCAATGGTGATTTGTGGAAAAAAAGTTCACAAATCCCCATCAGTTTAAAAATAGAATACAAACAACATAAGTATTATATATTATAAGAAGCACGCAGTCTTTTATTTCTTATAAGGACCGATTGATTATTTTTATCATTAAACAAATTAAGGTAATGGCTAAATTAATAGCCTAAGTGTAAAATATTATAACTAAAAGACATCACAGGCTAAACTTAACTACAAATAATCTTTTAGAGATCAACTTTTAAATTACTTTATGTTTACTTTGTGATTATTATTTTAAAATTTTTGTTTACCGCTATGGTAGTTGAGTCTTTAACCAAGTCTATTGGCGCCACTTTTATTAAAAATGTATATCTCATGAATAAAGTTTCTGTTTTTTTTTTAACTGTTTGTACTAACACTAGTTTTTTAAGTTGTTTATATAATTACTAACAATTTGGATGGTATTTTCTGCAACATAAATGCTTATTATTATTATTAAATCAAAATCTATAACATTCACTCAGTGAGACATCCAAATAGGTTTTAAGACGCTCATAACAGCTTTATGATAAACTGACTTCCTGACTTTGTGACTTCCTCCGCGTGGAATTTCTTGTTCCCTCGACCCACCCCGTCGCGTTGCATCGCTTCGTCTGCCCGCGCTATTACTTCCTTTTTGCTTAGCGTTCTTTCAGAATTTTTCCTTTTTGCTCGGCTTCTAAGGGTCATAGCATGATGTTAAATAGTCTATAGGAGCCGCCAACAAGAATTGGGCTATCAAATGCAAAACGAATTTTTCAATCCACAATCTCGCGGCATTTTTGTCATCCTGCACCCTAATTTCGTAACACACTATCTATCACAATCTGAATCATTTTGAAGCCTATTGCTAATCCATTGCTTCATATGTTCGAAAAATTTGTCTGCTCAACAACGTAAATAACGCAATGAATGTTGTTGAACTGTCAAAATGAAACCCATTCCTACTGTTAGTGTGTTACGTAATTGACGGCACGGTTGGCGCAGTGGTTAAGCGATTGACTGCTGCGCTGCGTGTCGCGGGTTCGATTCCCGCACGGAACAAATATTTGTATGACCTACAAGTAGTTGTTCCGGGTCTGGCTGTTTGTGTATGTGAGTTTTAAATGTTTGTAAAAGCACCCACAATACAGGAGAAATTCCTAGTGTGGGGCAACGTCTTTTAAAAAAAAAAAAAAAAAAAAAAAAAAAAAAATTACCCCGCTGGTCTGTGGATTACAGACTAATCTTTGTTTGAGAATGTGTCGGTTCCTAGAAGTTCTAACAGGCCTCTAGCGTCCTCTTCCAGGACGGTCTCTGATGTTGCTGAGCGATGTGATGTTCCGATTACGTTTAATTGCTGAAGAAACTAACTGACCAAGAATGTTTACTATCTCACACTGCCTTTTTCCACGCTCAAGCAATGAAACTATGGCTCTACGTTGCACTTTTTAGCAAACAAATAATGTTAAAAATGACGCCGAAGAATGGTTATACAATAACAAAAGATAACGCAAAATATTCAATTTTTGCAATATTAACTGTTTAATTTTGTCAATTTTATTTGAAGCCAAGGTGTAAAACCGACAAACCTAACTTTGTCACATTTGATATCAAATCTTCAACATAAAGTAGGTAATAAGTATTACCATAGCATAGTAGTATACTCTAAGCATAGTACATACTAATTCCATGGTATTAAAATAGTCCACCAATCACCGAGGAAACACTGGCCTGTGCAGTCATGCATTGTTAGTGTAAACACGCAATTTTTAAAATCCGAACACTTCTTTTCAGCCAGTAGAAGTTTGCAAGGAAATACATGCAAGGAGATACAAATATTAAATGCAGTCAAATCGCAAGAACTATTACGTATATGGAGTTCAAGCTATGACCGTATACTGATAAAAGCCTCCGTGGCTTAGAAGTGGTGTAACCAGTGTACCTGACCCCCACAATTGAGGCCGTGTGTGCAGTCTTAACGCGCGAGTAACTGCAACTCTCTGGCGAGGCGCCAGCCAGCGCTTTGTCGTCATTTGTACACAGATCCAGCGACAATTTATGACACTACAAAAGCAATAGAAGTATTTTTTTTTATGAGTCTCATGGAAGCCAGAATTTTTTACATTTGGTGGCTTTTAAACTATGAAACGTTGCCGTTTTCTGCATCAAATGTGCAGTGGCAGTGAGTTTTAGCTCTTAATTTGCCTAACGGAATTTAAAGTGATAAATGCTATGGCATTTGGCATAGGTCCTATAGGCGTCACCAGTGTTTTTTGCAGGCAGTCATAAGTCAGCGCAATATGTCTGAAACCTAGTGACCGCTTTACCTTAGGCTAACATATATAACCTATTAATTGAGCCCTGCAAAGGTCAGTTGACAAGTCGCTCCATTTAAAACACTGATATTCAACCGCGAACTGTTAATATGTAACCCGAGTTCCAAACTCCCGACCCCAACACATTTAACAAACGATAATCTAATTATAAATACAAATAATTTACACAAACTCTATCTTCCCGGAATGAGGAGATACGAATCAACAGTATCATGAAAATTAATTAACTTTAAAATAACATTAAGTCTGCAGTGGAAGGCAACCGTTACACTCGAGTTAGTTGCTTTTATTATTTTAATGGGCTTAGTTACGCAGTTATGGGATACGAAAGCAAGGTAACTTTACCTTTGTCTTTAACACACAATTTATTGAGGTAGGCAGGTACCGTAACTTTCAGTGACGCCGATAAAATATGCAGATGAAAATAAGTAATTCGTAACGTTGTAATTTCATGTCGACTTTTTCATTATTAACTATCTATTTTCTTCAATTTACAACTGGACTGGAACTTACAAGTGGAGGTAAATAACTAAGTAGGTAAATAAGTTCCTATGAACCTAATTGAACAAATGTAGCACAAACAACTCTTGTGTTTATGCAGTTCCTGATTGTCTGGCTGAACACCAAGCATAGGCAAACACTTACGATGCACACAAGGCGAAATTCTTAAAGGTACCTATGTCCACGACCATTGAATAAGGGTATTAGACGATTTATTCAACAGCAATAAAAGTGTCTAATAATAGATTATTCACTAAGGGGATAAAGCAGTGTCTTAAGTTACGAGCGCTATATTGAATCCCGAACCAAACGAAGGATTCTAGGGCTCCGAGCGCAGCGAGGGAACTCTGAGTTAACTCCTAAGCGAAGCCAGGGTAGCCCTAGAAATTCAAATTTTCTTACGCTTTTTGCAATTTGCAGGTCAGTGTCAGGTTATATGATGAACAAAATATGATTCTCGACCGTAACAAGTATGTATTTACAGAATTATAATCATTGAAATCATCAATATAACCCTCTAAGTTCATATAATCCCATTAAATGGCTTTTTTCATTAAATGGTTATTTAATGGGATTATATGAACAGTCGGTAATACTTAAATCACAATACAATCTAGCCTATATTAGCTAATAAGTAATTTAAATATAACTTAAACTGCTAAGTATCTACAAAGTAACTAAAAATATTCATATTTGAGGCTACAAATTCAAATCACATTATGCACCAGCGGGTCATAAGTTAAGTTTTCGTGACATATAAATTGATATTAGCGAGCAGGTTGTGTAAAAATATTTTAAAAATCTCATAGCCGACGATAACGTTTGGCACCCAGATACTTAAATTTTCATCTTTTCTTTTATTCGCTCCCAGAATAACGCAGAAACCAAATAAAGTCCAATAAAAGTTTATTATAATAATATTTTAGCTGTGGGAGTCCAAGAAACTAATAACGTTTCTTCCATCTGTCGCGGATGGCGGCAAGACTACTTAATAAAACTAAATAGTCTGCTCAACGTCCCGGCAAGCAGTCACTCAGGGTGGAAGTGAATTTATTTCATGTTAGAGCTCCTCGTCTATCTGCACTGCCTCAGTTGGCCACTGGGCTGCATCCATAGAGTTAGCTGCATCAAACAATCTAAGTTAGTACTGCGTTTCGTGGTTAAGGACCTAAACCTATATAATAACAGAAATTACGCAGAATTATTGCGGTATATTATAATTGGCCTCTGCATTGTTTTGAGTCAAGACTTTCATATTCATCGCTTTTCTACCTGCTCCGTTGCAATAAAAGGTACCCAGATATGGGCGAGCGACGAATCAGACATATTCATATGACCGATTTACGGAAAGTTTTTATGCTTTAGAAGGAATTTAAATCAAAATGCAGTCACAACCGAATTAATTGCTGAAATTATACCAAGACTAGTCACTACCTAACTACCCAAAAGCTTAACACAAAAACAGTTTTCCGGCTATGAGAAAAACTCACTCAAAAGATTTAGAAGCTTCGCTAGCGGTAGGTACCCAGTAAAGGCGTCTTTATCCCGAATCTTCCTAAGTCTCAACAATTAAAATAGCTGATCAACGAAGTTTGCTCTCAGGCAACTATAGAGAATGCGAGAACCGCCGCTATTGTGCAAGGTGCAACATCTGGAAACTACTTACTTCACACCGATTTCCATCCACCATGTATTTTAATCTGGGTCATGCCTGCTCCTGAAACCGCCAATAGAGTAGCCGATGTTCTCCTGAAACAATGGCCCGTGTACAGCTCGGCATTTGTCAATTTCAGGTTTTGCAATTTCTTTCGGCATGGTGCTGATCTTATTTTTGCCAATGACTTGCCTGGTGCACTTGCCATTATTATAGCTACGAAAAATCTGTTAGTGTTTTTATTAAAGGGACGTAGAGTTTGGTACTTTTCGACATTTCTTACATATTCTCCACGGACTACGAATGACCGTTCTTTCTTTGATTTTGTATCTGACAAATTTACTAGCAACAAATCTGAATGTTTTTCGATATCTTCGATTGTAATGTTAAAGAGTACATTTGCACCACAAGCGGCATTCACTCCAAAAATCAAGGCCACCTGTAACAAAAATAGACAGGTAGGTAGGTATAGGTATAGGTATAGGTAGGTTAGGAAGTAGGAAGGTAGAAAGTTACGTACTTTAAAATATATTATACTTATGTATTACAAATTATACACTTTCTTAGATTTGATTGAATCTGACATATGAATTAATTTGAATATCATACCATAGGCTACTTGCTTTGTACATGATAAATGCTGGAAGTAGACTAAAAGCACTGACTGATTCAGATACAGACGTGATGCCTTTTATAGTTTTCCCTGTGTAAAAATCGTCGTAGGCTGTCATGTACGATCCCTTGGACTTTTCTGGCAGTAGATTGTTGGCTATGCCAATGGCTTCGGATTTTATGTACTCTAGAGTCAATTCACTATCGTCACTCAAAATTTTTGTGAGAATTTGTAGTTTATTTTGTTGTTTAACAGCAAAGCGATTTCCAGTACATATAATATGTATGCGCCTTTTTTTATTTGTGTTCTATTTTTTTTATTCGTATTCCATCTCGGTGGCCAGTTTGAATTCCGAAAAAAAAATTTTTTTTGTGAATGCATGGGATTATTATGTACTATGGAAAATGTTTGTCTGCGATTTTTACCTGAAATTCCAATGTTCCAAATTCAAATAACATTAATGAGCAGCGGTTCATAATGAAATTCAGTACAATAAATGATAAATGATAAATGATTTTATTTCTGTAAGTAGGTTTGAACAAACACTTTTACACGTCAATCATATTTTAAAAACTAGATGAGGTCGGCGTTTCCTATCTGACTACTCTGAGAAGAAAGGCCGAAACAAACTCAGAGGCCACAGTCTCTTTTAAAGTCCAGACATAATCTTGGTCAGATCATGTGAAGACCATGTAGATTTGTGTCTGAGATGGTCTTTTGAGGAAAAACCACACAGATTGAGTGGACCTGTCCAGTCAGTGCACGCATTTGTCAGTAATCGTGTAGCTCAACTCAGAACTTAAGGAGCTCAACGATTCGACGAACAATACCAAAGAAAAGACATTTGGGTAGGCCACAAAAATTACTCAAACTGCCAGACCATGATTAAAATTAACTGAAGAGAGAAAAAAAAAAAGCAACAATGACCCACATAGTCTTCACATTCACAATATTAAAATAATAATCAATGTAGCCTGAATGCTACTCACATCCACAGACAGTTTACTCTTTAAAAGTCATCAAAAATACCATAAGTTATTATATAAGGACATCATTAATTCTAAAACATTCATTCACAGTATAAAATGGATTGTTGCTTGGGGGTACATTGAAGTGGCTTAGTTAATCCCAAGCCTTTTTGTCATCCAAGTAATCTTTAACTTTATAGAAACCTTTTTGACAGAGTTTCTGTTTAATAAATGATTTAAATTTATTGAGGCTCAGTTCTTTAACAAGACTTGGGAGTTTGTTGTAAAAACGTATACTTTGGCACTTAAATGAATTACAAATTTTTTGGAGCCTAGTCGAGGGCACAATAAGTAAATCTTTGTTTCTAGTATTAATGTTATGCACGTCGCTGTGTTTGGAATATAGATTAATATTCTTTTTTACATAAATCAGGTTCTCATATACATATTGAGATGCGACTGTCATTATGTTTATTTCCTTAAATTTATCCCTCAGTGAATGCCTACAACTAAGGTTATAAATTGCTCGAATGGCTCGTTTCTGCAGCACAAATATAGCCTGAATGTCGGCTGCATTTCCCCACAGCAAAATGCCGTACGACATTACACTATGGAAATAACTAAAATAAAATAGTAATGCCCGGCTAGACCAGAGGGCTTTAATGACTTACTTCAGGTTAGGTTTGCATGGCATATAATTTGACATTGTAGAGCAGGTGGTTTGAAAAGATAATTTAATTACGTTTTGAGTAAAAAGCAATTGGACCCTTACTTATGCAAAATTTTAATGCATGTTGCTAAAATTTTCAAGCTCCCTTCGCTCGCTCTTGTCAACATTCTCTTAGTTATCAGACTTATCTGCATACCTAAGTTGACAAGTAACTCCTGTTTCTGAATAAATAATCAAAGCAAACCTAACCTACTCAAGCTGGTGTGCTAAAATATTCGAGCTCGCTTCGCTCGCTCCGGCACATTCTCTTCATTCTCATGATTCCTTCATCTATATACATTGTATGTGTAGAAGTTAGCACCTGCGTGGTTTAGCACTAACTTCTGGGTTGGTTTAGCACTAATTTTCTGTGCTAATCTGAAGATGGTGAATCAGACGCTCAGCTTCTCCTGTTATTTTGCTCTTTAAAAACTGCATTTTTTGCGCGTTTGATAATGATGGATTTTTGTGGATGGTTTCTGTAAACAGATCCTTAAACGATGTCCATTGGTGATAATTGCCTTGGAATGTTGGAATATCCATCTGAGGAGTGGCTTTGTCGCGATGAGAAACAGACCACATTTTAGAGTTGATGATTTTCTTCAAATCAGTGTACATTTTCTCATATCTGTTGAACTCCTCTTGGTACCAGATATCCTCATCCCCGTTTTCACCTTCTATCTCCCAATGCAGGCTGTCGATGATAGCCCAACGACTTTGAAGTGACTTCAATGCATCGTCGAACTCCCACTTGTTTTGTAGTTGATCGATTTCTATGGTAGCTACTGTTCTCATGAAAGCTCTAAAGTGGATGGTCTGCTTTTTGATCATTCCATCTAATTTTCTGTCTTCACACGTATCCCTACGTTGCTGTTGCAGTGCCTGTGAATGAGACGAATCCCCTGTTTGCTTCGATGTCCCTGCCTCTGCCGGCGGCTGTTGAGGTTCTTGCTGGCTTGACAGCAAGAGCTCTATGGTTTTGGTAATTAGCTGCTTGATCGATAAATAGACTTCCTCTGCCTTATCAAAACAATTTTTTGTAAAATACACATGGTCAAATTCAGCAAGTTCACAGCACTTTCTATGGTTGCGTTGATATTCTCTCCAGTAATTTTCTAATATCTCCAGCTTCCGCTTGCAGTAATCTATGGTTTTCCGTTCAGCTCCGTCTTTCTTGATGTTAGTTAATAGTTTAACCAAGGAGTCGTACACCTCCGTTTGGCTGACTGCTAACTGCTCCATTATTTCCACTGTTAATTTAATACGCAAGTGAAAATAAAATGTTATAAAATGGTTTGGTCTGACCTTATATTCTCCTTACGCGACAGCTGCCCAATTTCTTCCAAATTGACTTCACTGCCTACCTACTTCCACTATACCTATACTACAAACTGGTAAAACACTGGTTGCAAGGTCCCGGCGCACAAACACTTCACTGTACTTCGCGAACCAAGGCCCTTGAAGCTCGAAGGACCATGTAGAAGTTAGCACCTGCGTGGTTTAGCACTAACTTCTGGGTTGGTTGATATTGGTTAATTTGGTGGATTCGGTAATATACTAGAATGGTTACGGTTTGGGTGTTGGTTTACGATCACTGACTTAATGATACGAAATTAATATGGTTTAAAAAGGGTATATTAGATACTACAACTTATAATAACATTGAATGGTAAACTTAAGCTAAATTAGCACTAAGACGGTTTGATTTGGTTTGGTTTGAGTTACGCGATTGGTAGTCGGACACGAACTAACTGGTCATAGTTGCGATACACGCATTTATGGAAATGCATGCAGGCAAAAGTGCTGAGCTGTTCGGTCGCAAATATTGTACCGAACAGTATGAATGTTCAAAAGTAAACTTTACCGGTCTGAAGGTAGTTTTACACCGGCGAGGCGAGGCGTGGACGGGATGGGCGAGAATTGAAAGCTTGCTTACCCTTTTACACCGAAAGATGTCCATTGGTATACCGCGCCGTCTCGTGATGGTCAGCGCTGCCTCGCGCCGGCTCGCGATGTCACGCGCCGGCCACCGCTACCTCGCGCCAGCTCGCGCTATCACGCGCCGGCCAGAAAGAGCCAATGCTACTCTGTTCGTATTGTGCGATCAACGTTCGGCGGTTTTTTTTTTTGTGCCATGTTTCGTCATTACTTATTAGATATGTTAATGGAGGAAGAAGATATTAGATGCAGAAATAATCTTTTACTTATGTCAAGAAAACGAAATCGTGGTGTTTGGATTAGAAACCATATTAAATATCATAACGAAAACATGTAAGTAGCACTGAGAGCTGGAGAGTATAGTATGCAGCGATGTCTCGCGATGGTCGGAGCGACCCGCGCGTGCCAGCGCGTGCCAGCGCGAGGCAACGCGAGACAACGCGAGTCAGCGCTTCACGAAGAGAAACCGTGCGGGTTCTCGATGGCCGGTGCGAGATTTGTATATCCGTTTTACAAAGTAAATAAATACTCTATTCTTACAGCAATAAAGTTCAATATTGTACTAAGTAACAAATATTTCAATTCTCGCCACGCACATCCTCGCCTCGCCTAGCCGATATAAAACCACCTTGGGGCACTGGGTACTAAAATTTTCATTCTAATTCTCTAACTTTTCAGCATAAGTCAACAACGCAAATCCTATTTTCAAATTTTAATTAGTAATTAAGTGAAATTAAGGTCTAATTTTATGTGTAAGCGTAATATAATTGCATAAATACTCAGGATTATTGTTTTCCTGTAAATATTTAAAGTAAAACACAGTGTTTGTTTACACACCAGCAAACTAAAACAGCAGTCGTTCGAACGACATGAATAAAAAACCGAACCGAATGAAAGCTTCATACTAATGCCGCGCCGTGCGCGGGTACACTACTACATGCAAAGCTATGTGTGCATCACCTGTCACTGACAAGGCGCGAGGGGCGTGCACTGGCGCCCGCGCGGGTACAAACCGGTTTGAGCCAACTCAGCAAGTAGTCAAAGTTAAGGTGTGCCACCGCTGCACCGGCAGCAATACGACGCGAACGTTTTGTTTTAATTATTTTTAATTGTTTTTAAAGATGCCTTACTGTTGTACTATGTGTAAGTACCTACAAATAATGGTAGGAAAACCAAGGAAATTTCTTTTTTGTATATCCAAAGGATCTTGTCAGGTAATTATCTATATCTACCTATACCTTTTTAATGCTTATTACAGAAGTATTTAGTTACGAGATAGGTAATATAACTAAGATGGCGATAGGTAAGGTTTTCTCATAAGAATTATTATTTAATATTCTTATGGTTTACCTACCGCCTGTATTATTGTTCGTCTCCCTTATTTGTTTCAACTTTAATTTTAGTAGATTTGTAGGTACCAAAGTGTGTTTGTAAGCTGTCTTAGCAAGATTCCGTTTGACCTTTTCTATTAGATGCTTAACACTTACGTTCGTGAAATAGTAAAACAAGGAAGGAAACCTTATAGTTTCGCCATGTCCGTCTGTCCGTCCGTCCGTAAGTCATAATATTTTTTTAGGTCCTTACATATGAAAATGGCCTTTTGTCGAACTGGCCACTTTGATTTCAAATATTAACTTCAACTAACTTTAAATTCTTCTTCTTCTGTAGTATTTATTTTCTATTCCCATTAAAAATGAAAATGTCTGGTTGCGGTAACGTTACCCCAGCAGGAAATGTTTTTGTGAAATAACTAAAAAACTATAAGTGCAACAAATATAAAAATGTGCGCAACATTTACAGAAGCTGGGCAACTATTTATCTATAACATTTAAATGTCTATTTGCGACATTATTTTGCTAGGGTTACGCACACATTATTCAAAACTTTGGACTGCCACCTTTTATATTTCATATACAAATTCTTGGTGGCACAAATTTCCGAAGTTTGACATTGATATGATTTTGATGGTTATTATTCAGTAAATAAAATTATCATTCCTACTCCCGCGAATCGCATTTTGATCAACACACGACGTAAAACACAGTTGCAATTTGCAATACACCAAAGAAAATTTTAATTTGGCGGGCTCAGCTGCGCATTCACCATAACAGCCTATACTTGGAAAGTGTGTAAAACCGCCACTGCCTAAGTAGGTACTCGTAGCTCTTGGTCTAGTAGGTAATAGTGTTCTGTGGTCTAGTACCTACCAATGCATACCTAGGTATATACCTACACCAAGAATGAAAAACTGATTTATTGCGGTGATGCAGTCGGCACATCGATGACACTAATACTTCTGCCTACACCATGTTTATTTGATGATACTAAGTAGAAGTACCTAATGAAGCCACACCCACTATCTACAGGATGATACTACCTAATAGCACCACTAAAACTTCGAATTAGGAAAACAATTATTTCTCTACAATGTGTGGCGATAACAGATCGTCCACCAAAAATGACCATGTAACATCACTAGGATAGTGACACATCACTACCGACCCTTGATAGAAACGGCAAGAGAGTGTTTTTCGATATTTTTGTTAACCTCCACAATAAAAGCTGTTTAATCCAGAATCTAAGTGATTTAGTTTGATTAATATGTTCGGTAGCAGCTATCTCCCGCATTGGTGACCCCGACGTGATACGTCACGCTTCGTTAGACAATCAAGCGCCAACGCCGGCGCCGGAGTGCCCACTACCTGCGTATGTCATCACGTTTCAAAGTTCAAACGAGAGCAGATACCATATTTTGACGTTGATTACGACGCTGCCGACGCCCAACCACAGTCCCGACGCTGCGCCGCGCCGGTTTGTCTACGGTACATCTACGCCACGAGAATTTCATCGCGTACCTGCAGAAGTACAGACTACAATTTGCAAGTGGTACCTAACGATTGCAATCGCCGGAACAACTGCCCAGAGTGCATGATTGCATGTTGTGTGTGTTTTGAGTGCAAGTGTAAAGTAAATCTGAACAAATAAGGAGCAGCACTGGACATGCCTAACTGCCTAACGCAAGTTTAATACCTTTTGACTAATAACTCAAACCTTTAGTTTACAAACTTACCTAGTGCTCAGGTACTTACTGTCTGCATGCTTGCATTTAATACCTACCTAGGCACATACTAATAACAACATTGGGTTGCATGAATACTATTCCGTGAAGCCGCATTGCATTTACTCAACAATCTGACTGAATGATTAAGTTCTTATTGTTATTTACCTATGGGTACTAGTTATGTTTTTACATTTCTGTTAGTGCCTTTCTTTTCTTTGTGTTAATTATGAGGTGAAATTGCATACCTATTAACATACTACATCATTGAAATAAGTGCCTGTAACTAACCTGCAGCATATATAAAAAAAAAAACTTATTATTTAATATTACTCAGCTGATTGATCGAATTATGATATTGTAAAATTTTATGTACATTGTTTGAATGCCTACCTACTGCTAACATTAATTACTTTTGGGTTTGGTAACATAGTTACCAAATATTATTTATTATTGTTTGTTTGTTCTGCGGTGCTCGGGTGTGTGGTATTACTGCTGCTTGCTGTGTATATAGGTTGTATATCATGGCGAATGAACAGCTTCAGGCACAACTTGAGCAACTGATGGCAGAAAATGCAGCATTACAAAAGCGACTAGGCCAGAATGAAGTGGAGGCAAAGGTATGTAGGGTAGCAGTGAAATTACCTACGTTTTGGGCCGACAAGCCTGCAATTTGGTTTGCACAAGTGGAGGCCCAATTCCAAATTGCTAATATTGTTGGTGATACTACCAAATACAATTACGTAATAGGTCATCTAGATCAGAGGCTGGCAGGTGAGGTCGAGGATTTAATAACGAATCCACCAGCCGAAGGGAAATATGAAAAATTGAAAGAAGTCCTCATACAACGACTTTCAACTTCCCAAGAGAAACGAGTCAGACAGCTTCTAAGTGATGAAGAGCTCGGTGACCAGAAACCGTCCCAATTTCTTCGTCACCTTCGCTCACTTGCCGGGACAGTTCTTTCAGATGATAATATCATACGCCAGCTGTGGTTGCGCCGTCTGCCACAGCAAGCTCAAGCAATACTAGCAGCACAGGCCGACCTCAATTTGGATAAGGTGTCAGACTTAGCTGACAAAATCGTGGAATTAGCCCCATTACCTGCTGTTTGTTGCACATCGGCAACCTCAACTTTAACGTTAGCTACATTAGCTAAACAACTAGAAGATGTGAGTAATCAAGTAGCTGCGCTCTCGAGGCAGCAACACCGTCCCATACGTGACAGGTCTGCCTCTTCCGGCAGGTCAGCATCTTCCGGTAGGTCAGTGAACAATTCTAAGCGATGTTGGTACCACAGGAGATGGGGTGTTAAAGCAACTAGATGTACTAGGCCATGTGACTGGGAGTCGGAAAACCCAACCAGCGGTCAGTAGCGGCGGCAACTGATTGCGAAAACATCGGCCGCCGCCTTTTTGTCACGGACCACGTGACCAGCCGTCGGTTCCTAATTGACACCGGGTCGGACCTGTGTTGTTTCCCGCATCGCTGGTTACCGTCACGCAGGCAGCCTACTGATTATGAACTAAGTGCCGCTAATGGAAGCAGCATACAAACTTTTGGTATAATAACTCTTAAATTAAATTTTGGTTTGCGTCGCGCTTTCTCTTGGCAGTTTGTGGTAGCCGACGTCAGCACAGCCATTATTGGTTCTGATTTTTTGGCATTTTATCACCTTTTACCCGACTGCCGAAATAATAAATTGGTCGACGGTACCACTGGACTAACATCCGCCGCTTCTATCGCTAGAATTGACCAGCCCAGCGTGCGAGCAGTAGCGTCAGGTAAGTCAATATTTACTCAGCTCCTGGCGGAGTTTCCAGATATTACTCGACCTCCCGGCCTCCTTAGAGTCATCAAACATGACACAGTGCACTACATCAAGACCACAGACGGTCCCCCTGTCTCCTGTCGGCCTCGACGTTTGGCGCCGCAGAAACTAGTCGCGGCTAAAAAAGAATTCGAGGAAATGGTACGTTGCGGGACAGCTCGGCCGTCAAAAAGTGCTTGGTCTTCACCGTTACATATGACCGTTAAAAAAGACAACTCCTGGCGCCCTTGCGGCGACTACCGCGCCCTGAACGCCAGGACCGTACCAGATCGATACCCGGTTCGGCACATCAATGACTTCGCCCATAATCTCGCTGGTGCCAAGGTATTTAGCACATTGGATCTCGTTAAAGCTTACCACCAAATTCCGGTTTTCGAAGAGGATATTGCAAAAACTTCCATCGTAACCCCGTTTGGCCTCTTTGAATTCCCGTATATGACCTTTGGCTTAAGGAAACTGGCCAAACCTTTCAGCGTTTCATCGATGAGGTCACACGGGGTCTCGAATTCTGTTTTCCTTACGTAGACGATATCCTTATATTTTCCAAAGACGAGTCTACCCACCTGCAGCACCTGCGCGTCCTCTTCAAACGCCTGCAAGACTACGGAGTGGTAATTAACCCTTCTAAATGTGTCTTAGGTGTCAGCGAAGTCGTATTTTTGGGCTACCACGTCAGTGGTGATGGTACTCGCCCACCTCAGGATCGAATTAAAACGTTGCTGGATTTTCCACCTCCTGAGACAGTACAAGGCATGCGCCGATTTCTTGGTATGCTTAACTACTATCGTCGATTCGTGCCTCGTGCAGCGCAATTCCAGGCTCCTTTGATTGATGCATTGGTTTCATGTAACAGTAAAGGTGCAAAGCCATTTCCATGGTCACCTGAACTCTTGCAACAATTCGAAGCTTGTAAAAAGAGCCTCTCCAACGCAACACTGCTGCAACATCCAGTCAGCAACGCCAGGTTGGGTTTATTTACTGATGCTTCTAGCGTTCACACTGGGTCCTGCCTTCAGCAATATCTAAACGGCCAGTGGTATCCACTTTCCTTTTTCAGCAAAAAGTTGACTCCGCAGCAGGCACAGTGGCCAGCTTATTACCGTGAATTGTTAGCGATCTACGAAAGTGTCCAACATTTCCGGTACATTTTAGAAGTCCAGCATGCAACAATTTTCACAGACCATAAGCCCCTTTTGTATGCCTTTTTACAGCGACGGGAGAAACTTCCACCTCCACAACTTAACCAGCTATCATTCATTAGCCAATTCACGACGGACATCCAATACATTAAGGGCGAAGACAATATTGTGGCCGACGCTATGTCACGCATTGACATAGACGCCATCACCCTGGACCAAGATTATGAAGCTTTGGCTAAGTCGCAGGCATCAGACCAAGAACTTGCTAATTTATTGCAAGGTGGTTCCAGCCTAACACTCACCAAAATCAGTACCTCAGGTACCAACACTCCGGTTTACTGTGACATTTCTACTGGTAAGCCACGTCTCTATCTGACCCCTTCATTCCGACGCGCGGCCTTCTATAAGTTACACAATTTGAGCCACCCCGGTGCTACAGCCACGACTCGTTTGGTAGCAGAGCGTTTTGTCTGGCCTTCGGTTAGAAAGGATTGCCGAGCCTGGTCCCGATCTTGTGAAGCATGTCAGCGCAGCAAGATTTCAAGACACAATTCTACCCCTGCCGGTAATTTTGACACACCATCCGGTCGTTTCATGCATGTCCATATCGACATCATTGGTCCATTGCCCGTCTGTGACGAATACCGTTATTGTCTGACTGCAATAGACAGAGTGTCCAGATGGCCCGAGGTTTGGCCCATGCGATCCATTACCGCGGAGGAGGTAGCCGAGACTTTTACCAAAGAATGGGTATCCCGCTTTGGTGTACCGTCGGTTATTACTACAGATCAGGGTTCTCAATTTGAATCTGGTCTGTTTCAACGACTACTGCAACAATTCGGTACCAAGCGCATCAGAACCACCTCATACCACCCCTGCGCAAACGGGATGATTGAACGAGTTCATCGGCAACTTAAAGCGGCGTTAATGTGCCATAATGATTCGTGGACGAAGTCCCTTCCGATGGTTCTGCTAGGAATGCGTTCGGCGTATAAAGAAGATCTCGAAGCCACGGCAGCAGAATTACTTTACGGAGAGCCTCTCAGACTCCCTGGAGAATTTTTGGTTCCACCTTTAGCATCACGAAGATTAGAAAACCCAAGTGATTTCGTTGTACAGCTGCGACGCAAAATGTCAATGGTACGACCACTGCCAGCTAGTAGACATGGTGAACCATCTTCATTTATATTTAAGGATATGTCAACTGCGACTCATGTATACCTCAGAGACGATAGCATCAGAAGAGCGTTGCAGCCACCCTATACGGGTCCATACAAAATCCTAGAGCGCTCGCGTGATGGGAAAACATTCACCGTAATGGTGAAAGGCAACAAGGTCGTCGTAAGCGTCGATAGAATCAAACCGGCCTTCCTTGATCATTCCGATCAGCAAACTACCCACACTACGCAAGTGCCCGTCCCGGCTGATCCGTCTCCACGGCAAACCGTAAGAGATAAGTCGCCCAAGCCGTCAATCCCGCAACAGTCAGTACAGGTGCATTTGCCAGTAAAGCAGCCCTATACCACACGCTCGGGTAGGCGCGTTAAATTTAAAGATTTTGATTGATTTCTTGTTTTAATTGTTTATTAACGTGCTTATATTTAATGTTATTTTAGTCTTGTTTTTGTCTCCGTGGGGGGGTGGTGTGGCGATAACAGATCGTCCACCAAAAATGACCATGTAACATCACTAGGATAGTGACACATCACTACCGACCCTTGACAGAAACGGCAAGAGAGTGTTTTTCGATATTTTTGTTAACCTCCACAATAAAAGCTGTTTAATCCAGAATCTAAGTGATTTAGTTTGATTAATATGTTCGGTAGCAGCTATCTCCCGCAAATGTTGTAGTACTGGAAACTTAAAAGAATTTTTAAACTACATGTAATGTAACCCATTCAGACTGCCTTATAAATTTGCGAGGCCGGACGCTGAGGAATCCTGCAATATGCAGAAGATTTGAGTGCGTCGGGGGCCGCTCACCCACAGCCTTTTTATGTAATTTCCGTTGAAAGTAGCACGGCACGAACCTACTAAAATGGTACTTTATTGTTTAGAATCGAATACAACTCTACCAACATGTAAGGGGTGAATCAGCACAGGAAAATCGAATACCTAAAATAATGTAGGTACTCGTAGAAATCAATTCGGGAAATACCGCTCGGCTTGGCACGAAATGTACCGAGCCGACCCGAACATTATTAAGCGAGGGTAGGTAGGTACATGCCGAACGAAGTTTGTCGATGGGCACAAAACGAATGAAAGCCTATTGAAGGAATAGAAAAAGAAGAATTGTGAAGGATATGTTTAGTATGTATATAGAGGTATGAGGAACAGGGTGTAAAGTTCACTCATACCTCCATAGAAAAGGGAGGATCCTCCAACCAGACGGGTGTCGTGTCTGCTGGGCAACTGCCCGACTGTTGATGTCGGAACGTTGTTTATATGCTTAGTTGGGTGGTAAACTCTGCTTGCGCGATGCAGGACTGCGTGACGTCAGTGTGACGCGTAGCTCGCATGTGGCGATGTAGATACCACTACATGTATAATTGCTTCGGGTCGGCTTTGTTGTTCAACTAATAAATCCGAATCGAATATGCTAACCCGGACGCATATAAGTAGAGTCCACCAACTTTGTTTTGAATGTGGCTACTGATTGGTCGTTAAACTCCCATAATAGCCTTTGTCTACAAAATCCACCAATTGAGTTTGAAACAACTTCTGATTGGTTGTTAAACTCAAATAGTGGATTTTGCACAAAAATTGCAACTCTGAAGATGGAATTTGTGTTCGCGCGATCCGTGGTAGATTTTGCCAAGACATGATAACTGTGCTGTTGGTTATTGCACAAATGAAACAACTTTTTTTTATTAATTATTTATAAGATATTGTTGATTGTTGTTGTTGTGGATAATGTAGGTACGGCTTGGCCGTTTCGCGCCCGTCGCACAGACACTCCTTGGTATATGGCAAGAAATTAAGTCACTGGTCTTTAATGTTTTATCATAATTATAAGCTTGCTAACTACATTTTATCCTGAGAATTTGAGCTCTCTACCATTATCCAAGTCGAAGCTATGAGGGTATGAAAATACCACGAAACGCTTAGAGAAAAGGTAGGTCGTATCCCTGCTTTTTGTATGTGGCCCATCTTAGCGGGGGTACAACCGCGCCCCCAGATCCCAAGAACAAACTTGACATTGTAGTTTTAAAACATGTTCTCAGTTTGTACGCACAGTATTGAAAAATGCACCATGTTATTTAAAACCCTACACTTCTTATAGCTTTTCCTGTAATCTGTAAGTAAAGAACAGATTTTAGTATTTTTTCAAAAATTTTGGCTTAGCTGTTTCGGAGATAAGGGGGGGGGGGTGGTCAATATTCATATAATTCTTAAATAACTTCAAAACTGTTTATTGTAAAATTATATAAAAAATATATATATTTGAGACCCTCACAATAAGCCCTTTCATTTCATAATGTCACACGGTACAGTTTGCAAAACTTTTGTTTTTCATTTCCTTTTTCTCAGGAACGCGTGGAGTATCGAGTTGAAATTAATATCAAATACGTAGGTTTACGGTCCCATGAAGCTCTAAAAAAAATCAAGCTTCCAAGTCAACACAATAAAAATACGGCCATACGGTCTCACAGCACAAGAAGAGGAAAATGTCCGAAAATCATTAATTTGTAGACATAACATTGAACAAAAAATGCGATTACAAACTTAAATTTGCTGTTGGAGATTTGACCGTGACCAAGTTTATTTCAACTACAATTGTTAAGTTTATTCTTGGGATAAATTCATCCCAACTACGGAACCCTTCATTGTGCGAAACGCACTTGGCCGGTTTATTTTTAATTCGAATTAACTTACCTGTTAGCTTTATGTTTCTGTGACAAATAAACCAATTTTTCTTTCTTTTCTTCCTATTTAACCTCCTTTGTAAATTGTATTAACATTTCATAAAACAATAACAAAATATTTATATAATTTTATGTAAAAATATTCAACAATATGGCTTGGTACATAATATAATGTTATTTTTTTTAGTAAGTATGTACATATCAATGAATCAAAATTGAATTTTGGTCTAACTATTGATTATATGCATGAGACTGAATACATTTTAAAATTCATCTTCAGATTTATCGGTACAGTACCAAGCGAGCCGACCCCAAAATAGTTGCCAAGAAGCTAAGCAGATGATAATAATGATGAATACCAGATAATCATAAAGACAACAAGAAATTGTTTTTGTGTCAAATCTTCCTTCTCCATAAAAAATAATATTTCTAGTAAATAAATCTCAAGTTTTATTTTTATGAGCTTAGTCTTATTGGACAAAACTGATATTTGTTTACCTGTGGAAATAAATATTTTGTCTAAACACAGCTGGTGTGATTGTAAGAAAATTTAATATTTATTTTAGATCCATATAGTATTACATGTCTAGAGAAAGATAATCATTGCTTTAACAATTTCCTTGTATTTGTTCACAGCCATCTCCTTTTCACCTTTAGTGTTCCAAACTAGCTTGCTCCTCACATGACCCTCCTCTTGCAAACCTTTTGACAACCACAATGCAGTTTTAGCTGTTATCAAACAAGCCAGTGAAACCTCCTTCAAATTACATGTCTAGAGAAAGATAACCATAACTAGAAAGATCGCCTATGATTGCTTTAACAATTTCCTTGTATTTGTTCACAGCCATCTCCTTTTCACTTTTAGTGTTCAAAACTAGCTTGCTCCTCACATGACCCTCCTCTTGCAAACCATTTGACAGCCAAAATGCAGTGTTAGCTGTTATCAAACAAGCCGGTGAAACCTCCTTCAAATCTTTGTCAAACATTGGTCTAGAATATATTCGTTCAGAATCCAAGCCAGCGTCTTTCAGTGCTGTTTCAAATGTTCGGTAATATATGTCCAATAGTTGGTGGAAATACCGGTTTCTTAATTTTGTGTTGGTGCTGCTTATGATTAAGTACATTGTATCATATGCTGGACTACATATTCGGGCTGTTTGATAGTCTATTATACAGGCTGATACTGGCTTGTTGTCCTGGAAAACAATAAAAATAAATAAAATATACACTATTTCAACATACAAATACTATGTGGAATTGGCATGCATAGATGACCAAAAAATATATTCTCATTTTGAAACACTCATTCCCCATTCCCATTCCCCTAGTGTTTTAAAACAAAATAAAAGTGATCCTAAGTAAACAAACCTTATATTTGTACAGGATGTTTTCTTTCCATATGTCTCCATGACAAATGCAAGTATTTTGTACAGAATGGACTGCTGCATTAAAATACTTAGCGCAGTTCTGTTTTAATTTTTGTAACAGCAGTATATACTCTGTGCCTCCAAACGTTTGTATTGCTTTATCCAATCTATCTCTCATTATTTCCATGTACCTTATGTTTGTATGTTCGGTTAAAGGTTTACAAGTTCTTGAGATTTCTTCATACAGCTTGGGATTTTTATTTTTAAGAATGAATGATAAAACATGTAGTTTAGCTAGAGACTTCAAAGAAATCAGTGTATGATCCAGGCCTAGGAACATTTCATGAGTGTAAGGCTTGTAGCCATCCTCACACATATCTTGTAGGGCCAAGACTTCCTTGCAATAGTCTTCCTGAACGAAATAACACTGAGGTATGATGTACTGCGAGTTGATTGGTACATGCTCCTGCAATTCTTGGTATTTTTTTAGTACAACAGAATACATAAAGACTTCTCTGATGAACATTACTGTTACTGCGCCACTTACTCGATACAGCTTATTGATTGGAGCCAATTTTAAAACTAGATGAAATTTAACTTCCTCCCCTTTGCGTGTACCCGATAAAATAACTGAAATTAATATGCCAAAGTAGTTCTGCGCAATACTTTCAAACTTTATTTGGTTATAACTCCAATCTTTTAAGTGATTCACGGCTACTAATTTACGTAAAATTGCACCTAAATATTCTTCAGAAATATCAGACATGTTGTTAATGATGTATAATTAAACGCTTTGGTTAAACTAAGCTTTGGTAGTTTAACCAAAGCCTCTAAGATTTCAAAATACGGTGAACAGAACTTTTGGCCTCCGAAACGAAACGTAAACAATCTATTTGTCTGCTCTCCTGCTGGCCAGCTGAGGCTGTCAGTGTCACTACAACTGTCACGGTCAAACAGTTCGGTAATGAAATGTTACAGATAATCTAAATTCTGTGAAAAATACATTTTGTTGACAAAACTTGGGCAAAATAATAAATCGTTTCATCTCGTTTAGTGGAATTATCTACCCATTCACTTTTACATTATTAACTTCAGCATGCTTGTTTAACTATTATAATACAAAAAAGTTTAAAACTAAGGTGAATTATTCCTATGAGTACCATTTCTCGTTTTCATTTTACCAAAACCTTTAATAACTTTTAATGCGCATCTGATATGAATACTAACATAACATTCCGTATTTAACCATTACTGGTAGCAACGCCTACACTTTAAGTTTACCCAAAGAATAAAAGCAAATTAAGACCCATGTACCTAAGCTTCCTACCCTTCATCACCTTTTTTTTTTTACCACTATTGCTTTCTGTATTTTTTTTATCTACTCTCTTTGATCATCTATCCTGTCTAATACCCAAAACATTATAAAAACCAAAGATTTAACGAGATGTTAAAAAAAAAACTAATAGATTAACCGGCAAATTACTATTCCTATCAAAATATGCTAAGGAGTTGAAATATTAATTAAAACGTTGGGTTAGGTTAGTCAGAAGGGTCAAGCGCTAAAAGATTTAAATGAATGCAAAGCGAAAATGAATGAGCGAACCTTCATTTTGCTGATTTTCCGCTTTTATTATGCCAATGTTAGGTACACCTAGTTTTATCGCAAAATAGATGGAAATGGATAGATACCTACGGTACCACGGTCAGCAACAGAAGTAAAATAAAACACTGGTACTAGCGTTCTGCAAAAGGACGACAAGATAAGTAGACGAATTCATGAGTAGGTATACTTTTACATTTAAATGATCCTATTATTGTCTGAAAGGTAGGTACTTACCGGAAATTACTGTTTTAAATCCAAAAGTTTAGTGTTAGCCTCTCATTCACAATAATCAACTATTTAAGAACGAAGCGCCAAGTTACCAACGATTTTTATCTGAATTTTTTCCGTTTTTTCAATTTTTGCAGGTTAGTGTCAACCTAACGCTAATATTATTTGTGGGTTCATGGGTTGCATCTTTTTTTTTTTTAATATTTTATCCTTTTTAGTTGTTGCATCCTATAGATCACTTTTAAAGTAGAACGGCGCGGTACATTAATTTGATTCATTCCATTCTCAGCTACAGACGACGAGAGTGGTCTCGAGTTACAATATTAAAGTGCTGAGTACCAGTGTTTTATACTCACAGCTAGCATTTGCAGAAAACACTGATCTCGCATTGTTTAAGATTTCCGTTCAATGAGAGGTCAGCTTATACTGTTTTATGTATAGCTTGATATGTAGCCGTGTGTCCAAATATTCGAGTGTATAACTATCTCCCCCAGCTTGGACCGCGGGCGTCAGGTAGCAGTACTTTATTTCGACTTCCGGAAGGCCTTTGATAGGGTTAACAATGACACGCGCTGATGACACTTAGCAAAATAGGTTTCGCACCATCTCTCCTACGTTTCTTCACAGACTACCTACGCGTTCGTCAGCAGTTCGCTGGGCTCGGTAAGTACTATGTACGAATCAGGCAACTACCACACGCGTTCTGGAGTAAGTCAGGGCTCGATTTTGAGGCCTTTATTATTTTTAATCATGTTTAATGATCTTCCCCAAGTTTTCCGGCATGCAAGATTTCTATTGTATGCTGCTGACTTGAAATCTCGAAATAAACTCCGAGCGTGATTGTTTAGCACTGCAGCAAGCCATAGAAGCGATATACAAGTGGAGCTTAGACAATAAGTAGGAATTCACCCAGTTTATTATGAATACAATTTAAATAACAATATTACCATGAAAACAACAGCCATGAAAAATCTGAGAGTCACATTCGACCGAAAGCTTACCCTCCTCGACCACATTGCCACGGGAATCCTACCAAAGGTTGGGTTTTGTTCTGCATAATTGCCGCGGTTTTCGCTCCGCACCTGCCATCAAAATAATATTTAATGTACTCGTACAGGGCCGGATTTAGAGGTCTGGAGGCCTTGGGGCAACAAAGGAGTGGACCGAACCCCTGATGCCCTTCCCTAAATCTGTCCCTGCACTCGTACGTATTGGAATCCAGCTCCTGCATGTAAAATCCACACGAAAGTACCTATATGCTTTTATTGGAAAAGGAACAAAAAGCGTTCCTTAATAGGTTTCTTTAATAAGCGTAAACATGGCTATTATCCTTACCTCTATCTGACTAAATTCCTACTGGGATGCCTCAGATATAAATTAAACTAAATAAAGCTTTATTTCAGACGAAGGTCCATTATTTGTTATTATTTTGCTGTTAGTTGTGCTTAGGTAAATAGGTTAGTATTCTTAGTTTTCACAAATTAATTATTTACGATTGTCGCCACCCAGTGTCCCTGAAAAGGACAATCCGCTCATGGTAGCAATCATTTTCAGAATGCTGTTGTCACTACCATGCAGGCGCTATAGTATGGAGGCCACTTTCTTTCGCATGATAGCATGGAAACCATCTGTGCGAGCCTCCACGAACATTCCCGAAGCGCTACAACGCTATGGCAGTCCCAACAGCATCCTAAAAACATGATTAAATTGAACACTTTGGACGTTGTAGGCTCAGCGCGTGTATGACTCCCGCAGGCCACTCGAGTAAAACGATTGACAGAACGCCTTAAAAAGGGTTTTTTGACGTCTGTAGTACAACGAGCGAACCTGCAGGCATGCATATTGCTCCTCACAAAACAACGTCCTGTGCTCCCTCTCTATATCTACGTCATCTCTTAGGTCGCTCGTGACAACGTGGCCAAGGTACCTAAAAGTATCGACAATCTTTATTGCTACGCCGCTCGTTAGAGGTAAGGCTATCAATAGACCAGAGGGCCTAGACCAGTGGTTCTTAACCGGTGGTCCGCGGACCACTGGTGGTCCCTGGAAGCACCCGAAGTGGTCCGCGAAGCCATCCAAAAGATATTAACTAGTGACAATTAGTCGACACAACGACGTGTCGTGTGAGTTGAGAACCTAGCCGGGGCGAGGTGGGCGCCACAAAAATAAAAATACTGTTGGCTTTGAACAATTTTATGCGTGTTTTATTTATAGATAGAACAAAACTTTCAAAAAAAAAAAACAAAAATCAAAATATTTTATTTCACATAAACCAACATGGGCACTTATGAAACGTCAGAAGCTAGGTGCACGGTTCCAAATGGTTCAGAGCGATTCTACTTCTACAATCGTTATCGGTTTCGCTAATTTTTCCATCATACGAATCGAAACCTAGCGATAACGTTTACTAAAAAGTGCCACTTGGCTACGCATCTCTATGGAAGTAATCGTTCGACGCTGTAGATTCGTTTCATAGAATCGAATGATGTTCACATTGTTCTATTCGTTGACCTATGATCACGTGACATTTCGATAGCTTATGTCAACCCCATACATATTTTGGCTTTTCTACTAGCGTCATCGCTAAACGAATATTACTTTGTCTAGGCCCGCTGCTCACCATAGCTTGTAAGACGCTCCGTAGCACTATTGACGCGGCTAATCTGCATGCCGTACTGGCTCGCTTCTTTGTCCCAGACAATTACTGCCGCGGCAGAAAGCGCAGGCTGTTTGCTGTGGCTGCTTGTCGCACCGTTGCGCATGCTAAGTCCCCACTAGCATTTACCTACTCTGGCCGTACTTAATGACCTCTTGGACTCCAATGCAACAAATTATCTATTCGTGGGCGAGTGGAGAGAGCAATTTATGAGAGTGTTGTTAACTTTTTACCTTGAACTTGGTGATTTTATATTTTCTCTTTTATAAGAGACCATGGAGCATATATACACATGCACTTATGTGCATGTGTATATAAACTGTGTCTTTAATTTCTGTAATTGGTTTTAAACCGTCCTATTTAAAGAAATAAGTAAACCTTAATGTGGTAAGCATTTTCAGACCGCGACTGTACCTACTGGATGAAATAGCTATTTTATTTTATGCCTCGCCTACAAATAAGCTAATTTTATTGTAGTTGAAGAAATGCTACAACATACTTCTACTGTTCAAGGTCAGCTGTAGAAAGTTCTATACCTACTTTCTCCGCACATTCCTGACCTTTTTTTTTTTTGTTTTAGGAGGGTAACCTTCAAAAGGCACCCGACCTCTGGGGATGGAGGTCGGGGAGTGTGGGATTTTTACCTCACTAAAACCACCCCGGTGATCACCATCAGCACATAGAGGGGATCCCGGTTCCTCTTAAAAGACCAATTCCGGAACCCCCCCTATGCAACGCGTGTAAAGCACATCCCTGGGGAGACTGTAAAGGGGCCTCCCCTAGACCCCATAGAACTTGTGTTGTGTACATGTTATATTATGTTATAAGCTAGTTTTCAGCGTTTCATGTAACAGCTAAAAGTTTGTCAAATCTGAATTTAACAACTGTTGCAATTGTTTTTAATATTGTGCTTAAAAATGATGTTCGATTTTCTTTGCCGACGGTTTGGCTAAGTATACTTATCCAAACAAAAAAGTGAGGATCTATGAGCACCTATGTATCATAAGTATAAGCTAAGCTAACGTAATAGTTTTAACGTTATAGCAGCTGGCAGTGGATTAAATTAAACTTTTGCAGAAACACGTGGGACAGCAGTTTTATGGCAAGCGCAACTACACGCACGAGAAAATTGCTCAGTAATCGACTCACACAATAACGAGATCTTAAAGCAATCTTACGCCCGGATAATCTTGCTGATATTGTGCCGTCAAACAAATTATTCTGATGTCTTTCAAGTTTTATACTATTGGCTATAAAACATGGAGTGAGCGAGTTAGAATCGATCATTCGATAAAATCGTACACGGTACTTAAATAAAAGACACGAGAATAGGTTCGGTTTTGATTCACAACTTCGTTATTGGAGCCCGATAAATGGCATTATGCTCGACCCCTATCATTAGTAGCGCCGCGCCGCATCCAATCGTTGGATGAGTAAAACCTTTTCGTTTATATTTTGAAAAAGGAATTATATACGACCTATTTTCTTATAAGCAAAATCAGCCTATAATGTTCCCACTGCTGGGACACAGGCCTCCACTCGGTGAGAGGGAGTGAGCCGTAATCCACCACGCGGGCCCAATGCGGGTTGGTAGATGTCACATCATGTCTTCGAATTTTTGGTTCTAGAACATTAATTCATTCAACATTTCCTCACGATGTTTTTCTTCACCGTTTTGAGAGCAGTGGTGATGAAATAATTTACACAAAGTAAAGCGCCTGTCTGGGTTCGAACCTACGGAGCCACAACTTGTAAGTTACGGCCGTTACCACTCTGGGCCACCACTGCTCTCTTTTTCTGATAAGAACTCCTTTTATGTAACAAGACATTGGAAAAGGTTTTAATGCCTCTGGGAAACGATACTTTTTTTTTATTATATAAAACTGTAACCCTAAGCTCAGCTGCGGATGTCGGTGTCGCCAACGACTGCCCAGCCATTGAGAATCCACAAGTAGTTCACTGTTTTATAAAACTTTTAAGTTGCAGCCACAGTTCTAAAATCACTTAGCATTTGCACATTCAACAGTTAAAATGTACAAAAGACTAAGTACTTATTATTCTCTATAGAAAGTTTTATCGTCCCTTCATTCCTTTTAATATTTTTTTTTTCGTTCGTGCAAAACACGTGGCGTTAATAAAATTATGATAATGCCAACATCCTAAATAAACCACAGACAATATTAGGTATATATATTGCAAAGAGAATAGGGCATTCTGCCCCGACGTCTCTTGATTTGTGCAATAAAAACAATGGACTAAGTACTTATGGTATCGGTATAATCTTCTCTACTTAATAAAATTCTTAAATTAATTCATTTACTGACAGACAATTCACAGCCTTAACCACTGGATCTGTAGGCATGAAATGCACTATACATGGTCAAATTAAATTAGCTAGCGAAACTCCGCAGACGTGATAGGTGTCGATATCTAATCTTTAATTTGATCCTGTATAGAATTCCTTTCATAAAGCAAGTGTGCACCAAGGAAGAATGATTTGTATGAAAGTTCGTCATTTTAGCCGATGGGAAATCCCATTGTGCACTCGGCTTGTAATAAATAAAACACCTAATTTCAGTATTAAAAATTGAATATCAACGAAATTAGATGACTCTTTGATATGTGCCATCTAATTATCGATATTCAGCCCCGTATTTACAGCTAGGCCTACAAGGCCTTAGCCTAGGCGCCCAGCCAGCCTAGGAGCCCCGCCCACCCTACCCAGATCGGGTAGCTTGCCGGCAGGTAGACAGGGCTGAATTAACCACGTAGCAGGTGTAGCAAATGCTGCAGTTCCCGCGCTTTGGGGGACACCGCGCTCGTATCATGGTACCTATACCACCCGTAGGACCAATGGAATATTATCTATGAATGGTCAAAATAAATATGACCTCCCCGATGCTCATTTCCGGGCCCGCTTTGCTCGCTCCTATATCATAGTTTCTCTTATTTCTTTAGCTTAATATGCATAATACTGCATAATACGACCAAGTGACTCATATGTCGGTTTAAAATTGTTAAAAGAAATCTAACGTCTCCGAGGCGGGGTGCTAAAGAATTTCTAGGTCGCGACGTTCTCTATTGCATCTGAGTAATTCTTAATTCTTAAACATTGTTGCATAAGTCAAGCAACTCCTATTACTGTAAAGTAGTCGAAAGAAATCTAACCTATCCGAGGTGCTAAAATTTTCGACCTCGCTTCGCTCGCTCTTGCATCCAAAGTTCTCTAAAAATATCACCATTCAATCACTGCCGGCACCAGCTATGCGAAAAATAAATCATGTTGGTTTTTACAAAAGTACTATAATTGGTATTATTTGAAGAAAGTAAGGTTGGTTCAAGTAAGTAACTTGAGTTTTAAGGAATGCGAGGAAAATAAGGTCGTTGTTTAGAAACGTCGATGTATGACGATTGTTCACGAACTACGGTGTCGTACATAACATAGCCTGCATTACTTCTGATGTTTTAATAGTAATTAAATTCAAATAAAAATTATGTTTTCTGTACTAGTGCATTTTATTTGCAAAAATTCCAAAATGTCTTCGGGACGAAATGTAACATCTCACTCGGGTATATCTGTAACCTATGTTTACAAATAAATACTCTCAATACTCTGATGGGGGGCCTGAATTGTCAATTCGCATTGTGTAAACTAGTTTCCAATTTGCTAGATTTATGACCTGCCAACTGACAATAGCATTATTAAGATACTATTGAAAACATTGTAAAAGCCACTTATTTTTAAAAGAGTAACCGAGTTTCTTGTCGGCGCTTCTCCTTAAGAAACGACCAATTGGAACCGTGCACCTAGCTTCTGACGTTTCATAAGTGCCCATGTAGGTTTATGTGAAATAAAATATTTTGATTCTATTAGACAGGATGCACAGTAAAGAACAGTATTGGTAGCTTTCTTAGTATTGGATTCTCGGAACAATAATGGATAGTCTCAATGAAGGATTGTATAAAATATGTGCTGCTATTTTCCTAATGATTGTGAGTGTAATGTACTTCGTTAAACTAATGTAAACGACAGGGTGTTCTCTAGACTGATCAGTTGTATTTAAATCGAAGAGCCTTAACTTAAATACCAAATTTGAATCGAATGAAGCCATTCGTATCTGTGAGTTTATAAAAGAAAGAATTGTAGTAATTTATCCAATTCGTACGAGTACCTACATCACTTCGAGAACCTTTGACTTTCTTTATTGAGCTCATTTGTATTGAGAGTTGAGTTCTCGTCCAATGAGCCGTATTCCCTGCCTACTGTATTGATTTGAATAATCTCGAATTTAGTAGGGAAAATTCGGTTTCTAGTATGTAGCTGAAAACCTGAATAAAACATGTCTAAAGATTGGCATATTCTAAGTAATTCTAAATACCTGTGGTTTAAACGCAGCATCTTAATAGCGAAACACAGTTTCAATCACAATCCGTGACTATCGAAGGATATTTATAATCCATTGCTTCATAGGTTCAATAAATTCGTCTGCTGAACAACGTAAATAACGTAATGAACGTGGCTGAACTGTCAAAATGAAAGAAAATGCGATCAATTACCATTTTATGTGTGTTACGCCAGTACCTACCCAGGACAGTTTTGTTTATTTATTAGTTTAAAGATCGCTAATGCTACCTAAACATTTCTAGATTCATATTGGGTTGTTATAATTAGGTACATCTAAATACCTAATACACTATCAAATTGTTGATTATAAGAGTAGATCAAAAATAGGTTTATTATAACTCAAAACTCAAAGCGTTTATTTCAAATAAACTATGGTATAATAATATACTTCGCCAGGTATAGCATTCCGAGACACAGGGTGACACAAGCCTACGTCATCACCGCTGTGTTACCAGTAGTGTGTAATAATAACTCGCCAACCGCCTTTATTACATGTACGAATCCGATAAAACAATGAGGTTTTAACTAACAAATACGTTAGTAGATGTTTAAATTGAATAGTTTCGTTTGATTAAAAACGAAACGACAATTTAAATGCTTTATATATATATTTTTTTTAACAGAATGGTGACTGAAAATGTTTCCATAATTCGTGTTGTGTTGTAATAAAGTGGCAACTGGATAGTGACGTAAGCATGTGTCACTCCCGGAATGCCAGACCTTGTTTTTTTAGACCATGAAATAAACCAATTACAGCCACTTTTGAATTGTCAAGGGGTCGCTAGAAAGATGAAGCTAGTTACCCATTCCAAGACGTAGTAGGTACCTATGGAGAAGAACGGGCAAGAAACCCATGGACACTCTTTTAAATAAAAAATGATTACTAAATATTGGTTACATCATTCATGTTGAAATTATGCATGTGAGAACGATGCAGAATGTTAAAAGCGTCCGTAATAAAGAGACAAAAACTATTCAAATATTAAATCAAACACAAACTTCAATCAGCCACATCACAATCATACAGCTTAGCCAGCAACTTCACTGTTTGGAGGCTTTTCGAACCATCAAACAATTAAAGTGACGTGCTCGCGAATTAGGTAGCTAATAAAAGTTCGAAACCTATGTTTCAGTGAATTGGAGTTTTGATAGTCGGTCACGCGAAAAATTCAAATGTTTACGAAGTTTTGCACAAAAAACAGCAATCAATTTTAACGATTGCAATCAGCAAGTTTTGCCCGTACTTCCTGCTTAGTTCCGGCTTTTAATTCAACTATGAGAATGATAAGATTTTATTAATATGTTTCGAGTTCAAACTAGGGGATAACTTTTTATTTTATATTAAGTATGAGCTGAGTACCATTAATCTCTAAGAAAGTAGAAACCTATTCAAGATAGCAGGGCCGTATTTAAGCGTGTGAAGGCCCTGGGGCAACCAAAAAGTGTAGGCCCCGAAAATTTTGTGGAACAGACGATAAAAAAGTAAAACACAGTTTTCAATAATTTTTAAACAGGGTGGATTTTTTAGCTAGGGCAGTAAGGACAAGGTACCCTAACGGTTGTACGGTTGTACCTACACACCGTGTGTAAAACAGAGAAAAAAATATCAAAGGAAAAGTTGTTTACTAGTGTTTACTCGTCGGAATTTAAAAATATACTTTTTTTACGAAGTCTCTATTGTGGGGGCCCCTCTTTTGTGGAGGCCCCGGGGCGGTCGCCCCGGATGCCCTCCCCTAAATCCGGCCCTGCAAGATAGGTATTCTCTCAAAAAATATGTCAAAATCATAAAGAAGAAATAAAAAAAATATTCTCAGTGGGCGTCTCTTATTTATAAATATACCGTTAATAGACCGTATGTATTGTAAGCACCTTAACACTTAGCGTCGTCTCACACATCGTGAATTCTTATAATCTAACACTTGTGAATTCTTGCGACACATGGGTAGGCATCTAATTACGTTAAGTAGGTAATTTTACATCAACATCTAGCACCCACAATAATTACCACTGATTTTCAGTTTTTAGAACAACAGATTTAGAATAAATGTAAAAATACTACGCAAAACTCTCTAATAACAAAGTATCCACGTATTAAATATATTGTACTGTTTTTTATCAAACGATGTAAAGGCGAGCAACTACGTTGAACAAAGATTGATGGCTAAACCACAATATTATCAAAACCTTTTCCATATTTTATTGTAAACATCACCTTCCTTCTTTAGTACACGTTTCAGGAGATTCCAGGACACATTTAAATTTTCCTCTCGATTTTTGCTGAAGGAAAGATGTCACATACCTACCTTGTTAGCTTAGAATGAGGTTGGTTACGTAGGTAACCAACCCCATTCTAAGCCACGAAGCTATTTAAGTAGGTAGCTACTTAAATAGCAGAGCATGACCCAAGAAAATCTCTTCTATGTTCCGTGCTTCGGGTACAATGGTTACGTACGAGCTCTATCCTAAAGTAATGCATTTATAATGTTGGACAAGACTAGAAGCACGTGTATTGGAAACATTTGTGAGATTATATTTTCCAGTTTAGATGACTTAGGTTCTTTCTCCTGAAGGATTAAGTAAATGATAAATGGTTTTATTTGTGTAAGTAGGTTTGTACAAACACTTTTACACGTCAATCATATTTTAAAACTAGATGAGGTCGGCGTTTCCTATCTGACTACTCTGAGAAGAAAGGCCAAAAAAAACTCAGAGGTCACAGTCTCTTTTAAAGTCCAGACATAATCTTGGTCAGATCATGTGAAAACCATGTACATTTGTTTCTGAAATGGTCTTTTGAGGAATGAATTTAATAGATATGGCTTGCTGTCCGTACTAGGTATAGGTATGCACCCGTACACAAGTTGTAATACTTGTTTTCGACAAGTTTAGTTTTGGCAAAAACATGTCGTGTATTGACGTTGTTTCAGATAAGCATTGTCAAGGAGCTTAAATATACAGGATGGCAGGGACATCGACGCGCAAACTGAAACCATGAATTCAGCACATTTTTCCAGACCCCCATATATATATTTTTTCTTTTTTTGGGAAAACATCAAATGACCTCTCCCGCTCTGGGCGGAGCGGAAGGGCGTGTTAGACTCTTACTGACTAAAACCCACCCGTGTTCCTTCAGTTGCCTGTGCGCCAGGGCCACGGTAATTCTTTCGAACAATCCGCGACCCCGGCAGGCATCGGCCCTATCGGACCACAACGGCCGTCAACGGTGCTGACATCACTTAGAGGCACGCGTGGAACACGACGCGCCGTCGACCCTTACCGGACGGCGAGCTGCCCATTGCTCGCCGTCCGCAAGCCCGCGCCTACGGTGGCCAGGAGTCGGCAATCGACTCCCGACACCCAGGGTATCTCCTCCTGCGGCGACTAGGGGCGCGAGGGCGCAGCGATTGCCTCTCCCTCTCGCGCTCCGCTTCCTCTTTCGCGAGCATTACTGCTTCGCAGAAGGAGGTGACGGCTTCTCATTCCCTCTCGCTCCGTACCATGGCCTGAATCAGCGCCAGGCGCGAGAGGTCGCCGCGGAGTTACGCCCCTACGTTTCGCCTCCTCGCGCCACTCCTAAGTGTGCGCGAGGACTTTTGCCTCCAGATCCCATGGCAGCAATCCGGCAAGGAGGCTCGTCGCCTCGCAGGAGACCGTGCGGTATCCCCGGACCAGCCGGATGGCCATGAACCTCTGGGACGCGTTCAACCGGCGGGCTGGAGCCTCAATGAACGCGCCCACACCAGTGCCCCGCAAAGGGCCATGGACCGCACGACCCCCGCGTAGACCCCCAGGTAGGAGGCATTTGGACCCCCTAGAATGGGCAAGAGCCGCTTCAAAGCAGCCCCGGCCCGCTCCAGTCTGGGAGCCAAACGTCGGAAATGCTCAACAAAGTTGCACCGGCTGTCGAGGACGAGGCCCAGGTACTTCATCGTCGACTCGACGCCGATGTGAACCCCTCCTACCGTTATTTGGGAACCCGCCTGTGGCGCGTTCCGAAGACTTGTGTAAGGCCACCTCGAGTCCCAATTGCCGGTTCCTGTCGACGACTGTCGCAACCCCGCGTGTCATCAATTCGGCCGCCGCAAAATTTCAACGCAGTGGTGTTCAGAATCATGTACTGAATCCATGGTAATAGATTGACCATCGATGTCCCTGCCACCCTGTATAGTAGGTACATACTAATCCCATGTGTATTGTTTTGTTGTTAACTGATGAACAAAATGTTCAGCTTTTTGATATTTTTGACTTTTTTTGTATAGATACAACAAGTTTTTACAGCTAAACTTGTTTTAGGTGTCAACGATAAGCTAAACTACTAACTCGAGTCAATGTATTCTCATGTATGTATATAATACATGTCATGTATTATAGCTTGTTGTAAATGCGGGGTAAAAAGCCAACCATAGCTTTACAACTTTCTACTAGTGTCCTGCAAAGGACGACAAGGTAAGTAGACGAATTCATGAGTATACTTTACATTTAAATGATCCACTTCATTTTAATAATGCCTTAACGGTTACGGAAATGACAGTTTTAAATCCGGAAGTATTGGATCAGCTTTCTCGGAAATCACGAATCGCGTCGCACAATTGTGTTGCTCAGTAGCTATAGAGTTGAAATAAGATAGATTGTGCTTCCTATAAACCCGTGAAACATGTCACATGTCACATTTTTAATCATGTAGTAGTACAAATTCCTATCCATTATTTATTTGTTGGAAATATCTGACTTTGACGAATCGGGACGCCAGCGCCACCAGGCGGCGCTCGACAGAGTCTACAACATAACGCTCGACAAGAATTAAGGCAGAATTGAGGCAAGAATTAAGAGAGAGTGAACACGTTTAGAAACTGTCGTGCGTTTTGTATAGTTGTGTAGTGTGTGATTCGCTGTTGTGATTATTTCTTTCGTAAATTATAATTTGATTTGAACTGCAAACGGTTTTTCTATTGCGCAATAACCACGGGATATCGAGCAATAACCAACACTCCCCACAGTACGCCAACAGTAGTTAAAATATGGCTGATGATAACGAGATAGACGTACAGTCAGCAAAAGAGATAAGTATCCAGGGTCGCCGGATATAGTTGAAGTTTAGTAAGAAACCGATGAATATTTTCGAATAAAATAAAATAAAATTAATAGAAAACAAAACTGGTAATTTATCAAATTAAACTTCAACTATTTTCGGCGACCCTGGATACTTATCTCTCTTCCTGACTGTATCTTCTCCATCATATTCATATTGTGTCGATTGTGTGAGGGATGATATGAAAGAAAAGGAGTGGATTATAGCGTGACAGAGGAGAATGGAAGAAAAAACATGTTGTGCCGACCCCATGTATCTGGAACAAGGGCGGGAAGATGAGGTTATATGCCTAAAAGAAGCTGAATGCTTCTGGAATGTTACCATGTGGAATGGAATGGAATGGAATGTTCAATGTTTTATAAATATTATGTTTGTATAAACATTCAGAACTAGGTATAGTGTATTTTTTTTTTTTTGTTATTATTATATTTTCGTATGCTGCACTGGTTAACGTCATCGCGTAAACACCACGCGCCGGCTATCGCTTAAAACTAGTGCTAGGGTTCTGTCTCGCATAGGGTGATAGCATTATGCTGAGCGATTGCCGGTTGGCGTAGATGTGACGCATATTTTCCCCAAACTTGTTCTTTTTTTTATTTGTGTGCTTTTGTCTGCGTCATTTTTACCACAAATAAACGTATTATCTTTCTTTATTTTGCGTTTTTGCTAACTGGAGTAGATAAACATGAAACGGCTCACTGTTTGATTCTGCATTTTGTTCCTCTTTGATTAGGTAGGTATCTTAATAGATGTAACCAAACTACCGAATTCTTATGTTGGTTACAAGTCGAAAAGAAAAGATAGCTTAAATTCTACGGCTTTTTAAACTTAAAAACATTTTTCCTTCGCAATTAGCAGCAACTTTGTATAGGATTACATAAAGGACTTATTTAAAAAACAAAGTTGTTTGTTACTTCACTTTTATAACATAATCTCCTCTTAGCCACTTAAAGGGCATAGAATTAACCCTCTGGCCCTAATCTAACTAATTAACCTTAAGTAGGAACCTTTATAAATCAAAAGATTTAGGTAAAGTTCATTCAACATAAACAGATGTAAAACTAAATTATTATATTTATGCGAGTCCTTTACCTATAGGCGAGTCTTATGTCCAGCACTTAGCGGCTAATATTAGGAAACGCTAAATAATATTCACTCATTCAAAGATGACGAGGTATTACGAAACACCTCTGAATCTCAGGTAAAGGATGGAAAAGGTATTCCCGCTTAACGTTAAGCTTCCATTACCTATAGCAAAGTAAATATTTAAGAATTGTTAAACATTCCTTTTAAGAATGATGCGAAAACGTTTGGAAGAGAAATCTAATCCGCCCGCACCTCGGTACGGGTATATTTCTATTTATTTTCCCCTCACATTTTAGAACAGGGAATAAGAGAAAAACAGAGAGAATAAATTATGACCATCCAATACATCTATATATATAAAAATGAATTGCTGTTCGTTAGTCTCGCTAAAGCTCAGAAACAGCTTGACCGATTTGAATACATATTTTTTTGTTTTATTCCCTTCTTTACTGGGGTGGTTTAAAAGAAAAAAAGAATAGGAAAAAACCAAAGGAAATTTTTTGAAATGACAACGTCTGACGGGTCAGCTAGGTAGGTAGATAGGTAGGGTAGATAGGTAGGGTAAGTAGGTTAGATAGGATAGGTAGGTGTAGGTAGGGTAGATAGGTATGTAGATAGGGTAGATAGGGTAGATAGGGTAGGTAGCGTAGGTAGGTAGGTAGGGTACGTAGGTAGGGTAGGTGGGTAGGTAGGGTAGGTAGGGTTAGGTAGGGTAGGTGTTAGATACTTAGTAGCTGTGCGATGCCGGGCCGGGAAAGCTAGTTTATTAATAGATTTGGAAAAACTGAGATCAAAAAATGTTCTTAACTCAACTTAAAATCAACTCTTAAATTACAGTCCCATATTGTAATAGGGGGCGAGCCTGTTGCCTTCAAGACAATCAGTGACAAAAGTCCTGTTGGTAACCAGCCTTGGCATCGAACCCAAGACCTCAAACTCAGCAGAGGCAGTCCTACTCTAAGATAATTATTGTGATTAATAGTCTTCGTCACTCACTGACTGTTAACTGTAAAGTTTTCAAGGGCCTGTGTGACTTACGAAGTTTGTGATTGTTTACAGATCACGCGGCGAGATCACGAGCGAGTCTCACTTTGTTCTCGTCAAACACGTGGACTCAACGCGTGATCAATTAATGATTAGCGTATCCACCACTCTTCGGGCAGTCCTAAAACATGCACGCACTTAGAACCATGATCAATTTTACTATGACCGATTTTAAGAGTAAGTAAGGTCAGAGAGTTGATTAGCACTGATATATTTACTTATCATCTAAAATTACATAAAAGTATTCATAGAATATACTTTTATGTAATTTTACTAAAATCCTGAACTACCGGCAAATGTATAGACATTTGCCGGTAGTTCAGCATTTCCTAGAATAGCTAGGAGTTATATTGTTTTAATTTTACTTCTGTTCCGATTTTAATAAAATGTTTAATTCAATAAAAATAATTAAGATTTAAAAACTAAATCGTTGGGTAATTGACTTTTGTCGCTGACTGTACCTTTTTTTTTCTTAAGGAAATCCTCATGAATACCCTTCGTCTGGGGGTGGTCTGGGGAGAACGTAGGGTTATGTCCATAGAAATATACTTCTTTCTTATATCTATTGTTATATCGGACTCCTTCCATCTAAAACCCCACAATTCCTTCAACTACCATAAGTCGGGGGCACTGGAGATACTTTATTGAACATTCGCACCAAAAGGTAGGTATAGTCAGCAAAATAGAATCTCTATTTTGCACGTATTTGCACACAAGAAGAAAGAAGACCATCCATCTTGTTCTTGTTTAAACTCGCAATCATTCCATAGCTTACGCATCATTACCCTATTCTTGAAGGTTTAATCGCGCCTATCGAATACTTTCTGCGGCCTATAAAGCAAAACTAGTGCTGCACTTCTACCACAGATTAGCAAAAGAACATACTTAACTTACTGTTACTGGCATCCTAGAACATTTAATGACTAAAAGATTCGTCTCTCAGACAATTTAATCTCTGTATTCTAAAACAGCCACAACTGCATGTCTAGAAACGGAAGAACTGTCTTGTAAAATAAAAAAAATTGCACAACAAAATATCTCTAACCAGAAATTGGTTAGGTACCTACCCAATTACCACTTAGGTACGTATAAACTGGATGAAATTGCAATTTCCTATTATTAAGCTTTCCTACCATGTACTAAAACTATGTTATGATGTTTGCACGGTAGAAGTCCTCAAATCCCGTGGTAAATACGCATCCTTCAAGCTGGGTGTGCCCTCAAAATTGGCTGATCAAGTTGTGGCTCCTGAAAATTGGGCAGAGGATATTTGCGTCAAACCATGGCGCCGTAATTTTCGTGGCCGAAGCGATGAGACCCAATAAGCCCTATTGCGTTGTTGCCGCTCCCGCCTCTCGTGGTTGTACTGATCGCAACGTCTATCTGCGCTTACTGTACCAGAATGTGCGTGGGCTCAAAACCAAGCTACCCATTTGGAGGTCAAGCTTATTACTGTCTGAGCATGATTTGATAGCCGTTACCGAGACAAACCTGGATAATTCAGTGGAGGACTCAGAAATATCGGCTGGAGATTGGCGTACTCTTCGACGAGACAGAGTGACCACGGGTGGTGGTGTGCTGCTTGCTGCGCGGCCTGGGGTCACCGTGAATAGGCTACATGAACTTGAGACGGCCTGCGGCGAAGATTTGTGGGCCAAGATCACAATTTATGGCCTAAATATATATAGAATAGAATAGAATAGAATAGAATACTCTTTATTATGTACACCATAAAAAATAACAGATATAAATGTAGACATTTTACACAGGGTGACACAATGGGCGGTCTTATCGCTAAAAGCGATCTTTTACAGACAACCTTTGGATGGATTCAAGGGAGAAGGAGAGACAATAATGCAGGTAGTCAGTGGTGTACCATTTACATATACAACAAATACATACATACATAAAACATATACTTATCTACATATAATATATACAATAATAAACATGAAACAAGAGCAAGGAAACTAAATGTAATGATGATGTTTAAGGAGAGAGGAAGTGTTTTTTAACCATAATTTTAAAAGTGGACAAAGATTGAGCACGCCTTATCGACTCGGGCAAGGCATTCCATAACCGTACTGCTTGAACTGTAAAAGACTTGTCATAAAAGCTGGTGGAATGCATCGGCATCTCTAGTCTTAAGTTTTCCGATGACCTAAGATATCTATTATGTGTGTCATGAAGGAACTTGAAACGTTCTTTAAGATAAGAGGGGGTTTTAGGGTTGAATAGAATACTGTAGAGCTGAAACAAGATATGTGAATTCCGGCGAAGACGTATGGGAAGCCAATTGAGCTTTGTACGAAATTCAGAAATGTGATCATATTTGCGCAGGCCAAATATAAATCTTATGCAAAAGTTTTGAAGTCGCTCAAGTTTATCTACGAGTAGTTGTGCCTCAGTGAGATCGAGATAACTGACATCAGCGTAGTCAAGGATGGGAAGTAAAAGGGATTGTGCAAGCGCAGTTTTAGTGGCAGTCGGAAGAAAGTTCCGCAATCGTCTCAGGGACTTACCAGATGCAAAAATTTTGCGACTTACGTCCTGCTACTGAGGACCCCAAGAAAGATGTTTGTCGATCCAAACCCCAAGGTTCTTAACCTTTTCGCTGACTGGAATAGCAGCTCCGTTAAATTGTACCTGGGGAAGCTGTGACCAGTTTACCTTGGGTGTCATCCTAGAGCTGCCAACAACAATGACCTGAGTCTTCGATGGATTAACCTGCAACCCATGTGCCTCACTCCACTCGCAAATTGAACCCAAATCTTTATTTACTATATTAATTGCATCAGCCAAATCCGAAAGGGCAGCTTGTCTATATATTTGTAAATCATCTGCATAAAGGTGGTAGGAAGAAAGAAGTTTTTTGGAAATAGAGTTTATAAATATTGCGAAGAGTAAAGGAGATAAAACGCCACCCTGAGGTACACCGGCAGAAGTATAACACCAAGAAGAGCAAGACTCTTCCATGCATATACGCTGTCGGCGGCCATACAGGTAACTATGAAACCAGTCAATCGCCGTTGGAGATATGTTAAGCGAACGAAGCATGCCAAGCAGGATATCGAAATCGACAGTATTAAACGCGTTACTAAAATCCAGCAAGCAAAGTACCGTCAGATTTCCCGATTCCATGCCTAACCGTATGTCATCAGTGACGTTAACTAAGGCTGTAGCGGTGCTATGACCAGGACGAAAACCGGATTGGAAAGGATTCAGCAGACTATTTTTACAAAGAAAAGCACTGAGCTGATTGTGGACAAGGCGTTCAAGGACTTTTGAGAGGAAAGGCAAGATGGAGATAGGACGGTATTCTGAAAAGGAAGTAGGATTAGATTTTTTTAGGTAAAGGAGTGATTTTTGCCTCTTTCCACATCGATGGAAAAACGCCGTAGGTTATAGAGTAGTTTAGGATGTAGCATAGGATAGGAAGGATCTCGTCGAGGACAGGGAGTATCATTTTCCGACTTACACAATCACTACCAACTGCGTTAGATGTGATTGAAACTACGCTCTTCTTAACATCACAATCAGAGAATTGACTAAAAATAAATGGGGGATGGTCCGGAGTTGGAAGGTTTGAAAGATAGTTTATTGTAGCTGCCTTCATGGTCCTATTACAGTGGGACGCAGACGAGAAGTGTTGATTCAGTAGATCAATATCTAAGTTTTTAGGTTTTTATATATGTGTGTGTTGTTTACGTCAAACCTAGTGCAACTGATGAGGATTACCTGGCGTGGTTTTGCAAGGTCGAGGACGTTTTTCACAGTTTGAAGGGAACTATTATTATTTTAGGCGACCTTAATCTAAAAAGTGCGTCAGTAAATGTTAATAACTACTACTGTTATTTTCTAAGCTTTTGTAGTCTGGTAGAGATGAATGAGGTGATGAATATGCGTGGCAGTAAGTTAGATGTAGTGTTGGCTCGGGAGGGCGCTGCTGTAAACTGTGAGTATATCCAGGGTACGGAACTGGTTCCGATTGATCTGTATCACCCTCCGTTAGATATTGCTGTTACCATCCTAAGGCATAAGGTACATGAAAAACTTGACCCTAGCAATATTGACCGTAGTAAGGATTGGAACTTTTGTAAAGGTGACTACACATCATTGTTCGATCTTGTTCGCTCTGCTCCATGGCAAGACGTGTTTCGCTGCAATGACGCGTCCACCGCTGCTTGTAAGTTTTATAATTTAATGTACGATATTTTTGATTCCTCTATTCCAAAAAAGACGAGAAGGACCGCTGGTAATAAGCGGTACCCAGTCTGGTTTACTAGAGATATCGTAAGCGACACTCGACGTAAATCAAAACTCCATATTAATTGGAAACAATCCAGATGTGATGCTACATATGCTCAGTTTACCGCACTGCGGTCGGAATTAAAAGTGAGAACCGAGGAGGCATATAGACTGCATTGTTCTAATGTGGAAAACAGCCTAGGCAAAAATCCAAAAATGTTCTGGCAGCACATTTCAAGCCTGCGATCTAAGGGTGGGTTTGAGCCAGACGTTGTGCTTGATGGCAAGGTCTATTCAGGTGTCAAAGCTGCTGAGGCATTTGCTGAGTATTTTTCCAGCGTATTTCTGCCGGACACACCAGAATTGGACCCGAAATCAATCACGGTGAATAGTGAGGGAGGTAATTTTCCCCTACCCGTTTTAGTCCCTCCGGACGTGGTTAGGGGTATTTCCAAACTCAAACCCTGCTGTTCGATTGGCCCAGATAACATCCCTGCATATATCGTTAAAGGATGTAGCAGTATATTAGCAGCCCCTTTATGTCATGTTTTTAATCTAGCTCTTAAGTCGGGCGTGTATCCGGAGCCGTGGAAGACTTCACGTGTTACTCCCATCCCTAAAACCAGTGACAAGACATATGTCGAGGAACACAGACCCATCGCTATTTTATCAACCATTGCAAAGGTCTTTGAACATATACTTCACACTGTTATCTGTAAACAAACCAATATGTATCTTTCTGATGCTCAACATGGTTTTCGACCTGGTCGCTCCGTGAACTCAAATCTGCTGATTCATGTTGACTTCATATCCAGTAACCTGGAATCCGGTAGGCAGGTCGACACTCTGTATTTTGATTTCCGGAAGGCGTTTGACAAAGTGGACAACGATGTGCTTTTGGCAAAGTTAGGGGCTACGGGCTTCTCATCCGGCCTTCTTAACTTCTTCGCCGACTACCTACGGGATCGCAAACAGTTCGTCCGCCATGGCTGCTTTGAGTCGAAGTCTTATTACACTCGCTCGGGCGTGAGCCAGGGATCCGTGTTGGGGCCGCCTCTGTTTCTGATCATGATCAACGACCTAATTTGTAAGATTCGATTCGCAAAATGTCTACTATATGCCGACGATCTAAAACTAGCTGCGCAAATCAGAACAGAGGTGGATTGCGAACTCCTACAAAAAGATATCGATACCGTCTATGAGTGGAGCATGGCGAACAAGTTGTTGTTTAATATTAGTAAATGCAGCGTTATGACTTATGGTCGTGGGTTGAGACCAATAAAATATGATTATAGTTTGGGGGGTTTAGTGATCACTCGTGTCACCAGCGTTAAGGACTTAGGAGTGACTTTCGACCGCAGTCTGACATTTAGAGACCACGTGTCTGCCCTTGCAAAGGAATCCTTCAGGCGTCTGGGATTTGTCTTGAGGAACGCTCGTGACTTTCGCAATCCCAGTATTATTAAACTTCTTTACACCACTTTGGTTCGGAGTAAACTCGAGTCCAGCGCCTGTGTCTGGCATCCGCATACTGCGTCTCAGACACTGATGCTTGAGAAAGTTCAGAAGACCTTCCTGAGATTTTTGTATCAAAGGCTGTACCATTACTTCCCATTCATGTACCCAACGAATTATCTTCTAGGGGTGTTGGGTTTAAATTCGTTGGAGGTAAGAAGGGGCTTTGATCAGCTCACGATTGCCTGTAAAACCCTAAGCGGTCGTATTGACTGCCCTGAACTCCACGGACTTTTCTGCCGCCTATTTGTGCCCGACAAATACCTTGGGCACCGTCAAAGCCGCCGTCATAACCTGTTCGCACTACCGCTGTCTAGATCTGTTGCTAGAGCCGAATCCCCAGTTTGTCGAACCCTAAGGATGCTAAACGCCCTCCTGACTGCCGACCCTGAATGTGATGTGTTTGCCGATGAATGGAAGAAAATAATGCGTGCTTGTCTGTTGTTTTGTGAGGGACAATATGCGAGGGTGTCCACTGTTGCATGTTAGTTTATTGATGTATCTAATTTATTGAACCATTTACTCAAATAATTATTAATAATTTTATCCACGAATTGTATATCTTTGAATTTAATTTTGTGTATTGTATGTTATTTGAATGCTTATTTTATTTTAATTTTTATAATTCTATGTTAATTAATGTAATTGGACCTGTGCCGTTTTAATTAACTATAATTAAATAAATAAATAAAATAAACAAATATAATTCTTAAATACTATATTTTTATTGTATGTAGTTGCAAAGCTGCTACGCCATATCTAATGGTATCGACATATTTTAGAAAAAATTGTAACGGTACGTTAGTCAACCAAACTTAAAGCGCTATTAATTTTACAGCATCCAGCTTCCACGGTCAGCTGTAAAAAGTTCTAAACTTCCTTCACACATTCCTGACATAGACCCCATGGGACGGAAATAGTCCCACGTCATCGTCCGGGGAGGGTGACGTCGAAGGCCGTGTAAGACCGAGTGCACAACCGCGCCGTGAATATTAACGAACCCCTTGGGTTTGGTCCGGACACACTGACGGTCATGCTGAATTTGATGGCGAATAAACTGGAGAAATGAAGGTCAAGGTCATGTTGCATTACGCTGACTGTATTTAGCACCTTTATACAATAAATACCAACCTCTTGAATGTTAGGTATCTCAGCAACCATAGATACTTACTAGGACAAGAGACTATCAATTAACAAACACACCAAAGAAAACGTAGAAAAGTCAAAACGAGTAAAAGGTGCCCTAAACTCGATCATAGGGTAGCGATCGAAAGTGAACATCGAAACAAAACTGCTCATCATACAGGCATGCCTCTTGCCAGTACCGTCAAACGGGGTGAATAGGGATGTAGGGGTGAATCGAGACGAAACTTTAAAAGGGATTTTAACATTGAAATAATATAGTTTGTTGCCAAAAAGGACTCTAATGTGTTAACTGTATTATACTTAACGATTAAGTGCCCTTATTGGCAACAAACTATAATATTTCAATGTTAAAATCCCTTTTAAAGTTTCGTTCTGATTCACTCCTCCATCCCTATGCACCCCGTTTGACGGCGCTCGACCATGGAGTCATCCAATTTCTACCAAGATACAGCAAAAGCAACCTGACGAAACCAGAAAGACAATATACAGAATGGCACTGAAAGCTGCAGGTCCCTTCGCACATCGCACTGAAGCAAAAACGCTCTGGGAAATGCTTGGACGAGACCCGTGGGTGGCATCTCAGAGCACACGATCTCCACCAGGATATGATCGAAAAACTCACGTCACTGACGATCAGCAGCCTCGACGAACCCGGTCCTGCGCATACGAGATATGGACAATTCAATCCATCCCTTTTCTCAAACAGAATAGGCGAAATTGAATACATTAATAAATCTGAGAGGGGCAAACCGCTCCACAAAAGAACGCCTTACCCCCCGTCAGCATAGGCTTTGATTCATAAAGTCACTCTTAGCTTATAAGTGATTTCAGGCCTAGACCTGATGGGCTAGTTAATCCAAAATTTCTCACACCTGTTTTATATAATTCAATCGTGTGTGAAAAGAATTCAACAATAGCTTGCAAAAGATCCCTTCCCAGACAAAGTCCGCCGAACTGAAATACACCTAATGCTCTTGTAAAATTATATTTTATAAGTGACATGTAACATATCTTAACAAATGAAATTTACATATATTCCATTCTATAGGTACTTAGTAAATTATTATTTATTTCAGGCCGCTATAACCGTAGGTATTATGTTAATAACATGAACGTTACGTTTCTGCAAGCCATTTGGAATTCAAAATAATTCCCAACTACTTAGCCACAGACCTTTTTGCAGCTTTGGGTTTGACATATTATCATTTATCACCGCCATTTGGCAGTTTTCACTGTTTAACGAAGAACGAGACACCCTCAGTCAACTACTTATTCTTTCAAATAAACACTATTTTCATTACGAGTCACGAAGGAAATGGAAAAAATGTGGATAAGTACCTACTGAAAATGTCTCGAGCAGTAGACAGTGTACTTTAAATCTTAGGAATTTGCCTGTTACTTTTAGAATGGATTTTCACGATATCCTATATTCCGAACAATACGTAAGACCGAGCAACGGAAATGAATGAAAACTATATTTTAATAAACACATCGGAGAAAAATATTCCTCTCTAGGCCAGTGATATTAAACTGGAGAACTTCCATATATTTATGACGTTTTAATTCACTTTCCTCACTACATTTAAATTACTACAACTTTCCCCAGCCAATCACGGAGAAGCCTTTATGCAAAAACTTTCAAAATAAATCGCTTTAATTTTTTCATAAATTTAACTCGGGATAATGACATTTAAATTACGCAGAGACACTTTGGTGTGAACATTTTTTCTAGCCTAAATCCTTTCTTAAATTGTACAACATAAATCCCTTGAGAATATACGGCTAGATTTAATATATTAAAGTTCGCGTGGAACGGGTTTATATCAAAACATGTAGTCAAAAGTGCATATAAATCAGGTTGAGTGAACATTTTGTGCACAGTAAGGCAGTAAGCAGATAATGCAGCTTGCGCTGGAATGAAACCGTCGCTTTGCCTTACTTATGAATATTTATACGTCCTCGACTCCACAAATGAAATTTCCAGAGTATTTTCTCTTACAATAGAATATCAAGATCGGAGGAGACACTTCTGCGGATGTGCCCTGACAATGAAGACTAGTACACTGAAAATATAATTTTAAGGATGTACCACCCACGCGTAAGACGTTATTGTTTACTGAAAACAATAGAGTAACCTACATTTATTACAGAGAATATCTTTGGCTGTGTTCATCATTATTTAACCGCGCAACAATGATGAAAACAGCAAAATAATACCTAAGTACTTACTGTCCCACACAATTTGTACCTACGTAAAAAAATACTTTTACATTAATTATTTATCGCATTGAACGTAAAGACGTTTTGCTACACACATCTTTACATTAATATGAAAGCATTTTGAAAGTTCTAATTCGAAATTTCATACAAACCCTTAACACAACCCTTTATTTGCACAAAAATTATACTTAGGTGTGTTTAACACGTTATCCTAAACGTACAAATGTACAATTCGCACCGACAGTGCAAATTGTTTCCAGGACGCGGCCCGCTCCGCACAGATTGAAAAGTAAACCGATTCGGCCCACGTCGAGCCAGTCTATTTGCCGTAAGTGGCTCACTACGGAGTATCCCCTATTTGTTTTTATTACAATACACCCGTTCTCAAATCCCTCTATACGTCCTTGTTACTGGCTCGAACTTTCCGAGGCTACATTAAAAGCTTTGCCACTTTAATTCAGGTGGTTAACGTGTTTGTGTTACCTTTTGGATTATCGCTGCCGGGTTCTTTTGTTTTTTAACCGACGAAAAAAAGGAGGAGGTTCTCAAGTCGACCCGTATCATGTTTTTCTGTCTGTTATGCCGTTTTTAAAGGCATTTACCGTCATGTGCTAGATTAGTTTACAAAAATAAAATGACATGATGTGATTGTATATAAAATACGGACACAAAATGTTCTTTCGTTAGACACGTTCGCGTCATGAATTAACCTTCCACTGTGTTAGATGTTAGCATAAACTATAACAGGATAATCCGATTTGTAAGTTATATTAATACCAACAAAGGGAAAAAATTGACGATCGACTGCCCGTCGTCCGCACTTTCCGTACACATCCTGTATGAATTTACCCTTACACTACTCCTACCCCACTCTATAATGCATATTTTCATGCATGCCTGCCTGCTAAGTGCTACACACCTGACCTTTCTAAATATCGATGGCTGAACATCATCGATATAGACAAGGTTTTAAACGAGTTATGTATAAACACATTCAAACGTATTATAAGACTAAACCAAATTGATAATGATGAGTGTGATCACCGAAAGCCACTCAGGCGACACTGAGTTCAATTTTCCAAACGAATGAACTTTATCAGTACCTAGAGACAAACGTCTACAGTATATGACGACAATACAATAGAAACAGAAGAACAACAATCAACAGAATAATAAATACAACAGAACCTCGGCAAGTTCAATCAAGGCTTTGACAAAGTCATAAGTCAACAAAGGTGTTAGCTTGTTTCATTAACTTAGGGCCAAAACACATACACACGATACGGCGTCGCATCGTAACAGGGTTACGACGTCGTGTCACGATGTGATGTCGTGTCGTGGAAATCTACTACGTGCATCGTAAAAATTCACGACACGACGTCGTATCGTCGTACGATGCACGGCACGTCGTCATGTCATGAAAACTGGTGATGCAATCCTGCGCCGCTGCCGCTGCCACATTTGATGTTTAATAGACAAAAATGACGGACGATATTGATGTTGATATGATATGTGATGTAGATGATCAATTAATATCCCTGGTGGAAGAGCGTCTCGTGCTATGGTCGTGCGTCATCTAAATCAGTAAACTTTTAATGAAGGTTGACTGTGCCGTAATAGCTGGCTGTTTCGACATACCAACATCAACCCTTTTAAAAAGTTTTATGATTTCTTTAGTCTTTGTTGGACTTCAGCTAAGTTTAAAAGTATTCGTAACGTCAAACCCCCAAGAAGGGTTGCGTAACTCAATTCTATACAAAATGAGAAAAATAATATTACCAAAATAACATTTTTAGTTATTAATTTTCTTGAGATGTAACATAGCTAGCCTGCAAATACAATATCAACATCAACCCCTTTGTAGGTAAAGTTTTTTGATCCCGTCAGACTTTGTAGAGCTTGAGCTAAGTTTAGAAAAGATTTAGAAGTATTCGCAAGAAGGATCGTTGCTCAACTTTTTTTTTTCGAAATGAAGACATTATTGTTAAAAAAATAACATTTCTGCTCGTTTTTTATACGTAGCCAGCTGTTATGACATAAATCAACACTAATCCTCCCGAAATGTATTCTGATATTCTTCACACTTTGTTGAGCTTTATCTACGTTTACTTATAATTAATTGCTAGTCATGAATAAACTGCAGGGTTGGAGCGTTGCGCAAAACTCCTACACTCCTTTAACGTTCTCTTCTAAACTTAGTAGAAGCTTCACAAGGCTGAAGGAATCAGAAAGCATTTCAAGACGATTGATGTTGCTAATGACGTAATAGCCTGCTGTAGCGACATACCAAATCAACCCCTTTTTTAAAGTTTTCTGATTTCTTCAGACTTTGATATGCTTCAACTAAGTTTAGAAGTATTCGTGACGTCAACGCGAACTCGCAATAAGGGTCATTGCGCAACTCAACTCTATTCAAAATAAACACAGTAACTACCTACCAAAATATAATTTCTACCTAGCCGTCTGTTACGACAACATACCAACATCAACCCTCTTGAAAAGTTTTTTGATTTCTTTAGACTTAGTTGAAGCTCAAAAAAGTTCGAAAACTTAAACGATTTATTAGAACATCAAAATGCGGCACCGGCGCAAGATTGCATCGTCAGTTTTCACGATACGACGACGTGCCGTGCATCGTACAACGATTCGTGGTCGTGGTGTGAATTTTTACGATACATGTCGTAGATTTCTACGACACGACAACGCGTCGCGACACAACGTCGCATCTTGTCACGTTGCGACGCCGTATCGTGTGTGTGTTTTGGCCTTTATTCCCTTATGGTTGTCAAGTTTTAATTTGACAACCCTGATTTAAAGTGTCGACTGTGTTGTTGCTTACAGCAAGTTCCCTATTAGTAACATCACTCAACTCAGCCTATCGCAGCCTACTGCTGGATATAGGCCTTTCCCAGGCAGCGCCACAACACCATGTCCTCCGTCTTCTACATCCAATCCGTCCCAGACACATTTTTAAGGTCGTCGGTCCACCTAGCGGGTGTCCTACACTACGCTTGCCGATACGCGGTCTCCACTCCAGGACTCGTCTGGTCCACCGGCCATCGGTCCTTCGACAAACATGGCGAGCACACTGCCACTTCAGTTTGCTTACTCTGCAAGCTATGTCGGTAACTCCAGTTTGTAGCTCGTAGCATCGTCTACGCAGCTACGCACCTCTACGAAAGTGCTACGACTATATCAATGCTCTCAGGGAAGCCTGAGGCGAATACTTTTTACAGGTTTTAGCGATATTCCTCTATATATACATACCTAAAACCATAGATATCCGTGCCTAAAACACTCGTACGGGAACATTTGAAGACAAGTCCCGCCAATAAGACGCCAAACTTTACCTACTTGAAACTTCTTAATAGCTCGTCGGCGCTCCTACACAAAATCAAATTGTAAAAAACCGCTCAAATTCACTGTATAATTTTAATTAAAGTAATTATTCGTATCTACACTTATGAGATTAAGATGACATTTAAATAAATAGAATGCTTAGTTTCCAAGCTCTAATTGGCAAGTTTTGAGCTTACTATTAAATAACTGCTGCTTATTATTAAATATTATTTATTATACTTTATTTTTTGTTTGGACCTTATTATAATAGCAAGCTTAGGCGGGATAAATTATTATTTGTACTTCAAATACCTACATGAGCGCTATAGAGGCCAGAAAATGAGCTGTTCACGACGATGTGTCACCAGTTATAGTATAGTGTTGTGTAATAACTTATTCATTAAGACAGACTTAGTGATTAAGATAGATATAAGATATTTATAAGTTGTATCACTAATAGTTCGTTAAGTTGGTAAATATGATTTATCCTACCTGCTTTCAAAGGCGCGTCACGCCCTGAAAAGTCAAGTGTAATGCAAGCCCTAAGTTAAGATATTATTATTAGTTATATTATGTAAAAGTATATAGCTATAAGTTTAACTGGAAAATAAGCACGTGTACAGAAAGTAGTTATTTCAATACAAGTTTTGTCAATCGTTTCATACGCGGATGACATTTCTCTACTAGTCTCATATCAAAACAAACTTAGTTTAAATGAAGAACTAAATTCAATACTCACCAAAAGCATCACCTAAATTAACACACACAACTTCGAAATAAACTACGCCAAAACTAAACTGATTACCTTCCATCCCCATAAAAAAAACACCACTAAATATAGATTTTACTTTTAATGGCTCAAAAAAAGAAACTGTTAAAAAATATACCTTACTTGGACTTGATTTAGACACACATATAAACTGGAAAACACAAAAACTAAGATTTAAAAAAAACAAGATTTTCGTGTCATACTCACTGTGAAAAAAAAAACACCGATCTTATACAGCGCTTCACACCTACTATGCGTAAGTTTATACATGGCTGAGCTACGGAGTTACCCTTTGGGGAAACAGCACGGATGAATCAACACTCTTCACCGTTCAAAAGAAATTAGTTCGAATTCTAGTAAATATCGATCAAAATGACAGCTGCAAACCTCACTTCCAAAAGTATAATATTTTAACCCTCCCCAGTATATATTATATATATTAGAGACCTGCAAATTTGGACTAGTCGAAAACCAGCACTGAGACTAGTCGTGACTAGTCGAAACCAGCCCGAGAATAGTAGTGACTAGTCCAAAATTAGTTTGACACTAGTTATTTGTGACTAGTCAAAGAGTAGTCCAACACTAACTACTACAACACACAAAAAAACAACAGACTTCCAAAAAAAACACAAAAAAAAACGTGAAAAATAACTTTCATTTAGGAAGTCGGTGGCCAAAAACGAAAATACACAACCAAAGACTCCGACTTCCGAAATTAAAGTGAGTTTTTTGGAAGTCTATTGTTTTTTTGTAAAGAAGTTTTTATTTTTCACTTTTTAGTTGTGGTGCCCACACACATTCGTATTCCACAACTTGATATGTAAATAACCGTGACAGGAAACTATTAAAACATCATCAATATAAACTAAGTAGAATAAATACGCAGTATTAAAGATAACTCAAAAACTACTGGTCAGAACTTGATCAAATTTAAATGGGACCACTTGTGAAGCACTAGCTTTCAAATAAAAAAAGAATCATCCAAATCGGTTCACCCAGAAAAAGTTCTGAGCTAACACACATTAAAAAAAATATACATATATATACAGTAGAATTGAGAACCTCCTCCTTTTTTTGAAGACGGTTAAAAAAGCAACGTTTTTTTTGGAAGTCTGTGGTTTTTTTTTCCCAAAGACAGACAGTCCTGAGCCCTGACACAAATTTAACGCAAAAGGAATTTAACTGTATGTTTGAGTATTAATTTTATTGTACCTACAATAAACTGAAGTTGTTGATATTTCAAAACCTTTTCCTAAACTTTAAACTTGTTTTTTTAACCTTTTTCTACTTTTTTTTTCTTTAATAATTTAGTATAAGAAAAAGTGGCCAGTAGAACAATACGTTTTTGTTCGTGACCCTTTATTAGGGAGATGAATATGAATGTTTACTGTTGACAATGAATTCAATGTTTTTCGACCAATTTTTCGTTGGTTTTGGCCCGTGACGCAATCACGCAAATATGCACGACAGTAAGCAAGAAACTTTGTATAAAATGAATAACACTTTTGGCAATTTAATTTCCTGTATGCATAAATGATTCGCCGTTTTATATATCTCTTCTGCAAGCTACAAGTACGCATCTTAAAATTACACAGAATAAAACCCTGGCTGTTTAATATTAGCCGGGGAAGTTGAAACTTTTGTGGCGACGTCATTTTGCAGTCTATTCTACTGACTTCATAAGTTTGTACCTACATAGTTCCCGAGAGAAGCGAACCTGTCTTCCCAAGCAGTATTATTTTACTAGCAAATGTTCATAGGTACTTATACTTTAACTACAGAACTTAGGTATTACGGTATTACCATAGGGTATAATATACCAACGTAGGTAGCGTATTTATACAGGTATTTTTAACTGCCCATTATATTATGGGATCCTGGGTTCCATGCAAGTTCGAGCAGTAATATACAGTTGTTTTGCCAGGTCTCGACGATTTAGAAAATTATACCTTCACCCTAATCGCATAACACTATCACACACAATCTGAATCATTTTGAAGTATATTGCTAATCCATTGCTTCTTATGTTCGAAAAAGTCGTCTGCTCAACAACGTAAATAACGCAATGAATGTTGTTCAACTGTCAAAATTAAAGCCATTCTTACTGTTAGTGTTTTACGCAATTACCCCGCTGGTTGAAAAATAATCAAATGGGCCGCAACGCTAAAGCGTCCGCGACCAAAGCAAGACACCCATACCTAAGGCCACATTCGTCTTGTCCAGCTGCAGTTAGCTGGGAGCTCCCGCGCTTGGTCTGGTTGATCCTGCCGACCGACTCACGATTCACCTTCTTACAGTGTCTTAAGGCTTTGAAGAACACTAGTAATTAGCAAGTTTTAAAGTTCCTTGTTATTTTAGTTTTGTTACGAATTGCACGTACGCTACACGTGCAATTAATTGCCCGCGTAAAAATTGCGCAAGAGATGCTCGTGGTATGAGACCAATGAAGGCCCGTGATTGGACAAGACTTATTAACGTTGTCATTAGGTATACCTATAGTAATTTAAAAGTGCCTTCATATAATATTGCCATACAATTTACTTTCCTCTGTTGTCGTGATGCCGTGGGCGTCCACGACAATATCGTCACGTTAGAAATTATAAATACGTCAATTGGTTCAACTTTGCACTCCAGAAGCTGAACGCTGCTAGGTTGCAATATTGGTTGCGATAAATTTTATAAGTATGAAATAAATGATAAATGATTTTATTTCTTTAAATAGGTTTGTACAAACACTTTTACACGTCAATCATATTTTAAAAACTAGATGAGGTCGGCGTTTCCTATCTGACTACTCTGAGGAGAAAGGCCGAAACAAACTCAGAGGTCACAGTCTCTTTTAAAGTCCAGACATAATCTTAGTCAGATCATAGATTTGTGTCCGAAATGGTCTTTTGAGGAAAAACCACACAGATTGAGTGGACCTGTCCAGTCAGTGCACACATTTGTTAGTAATCGTGCAGTAGGTAATATGATTGTGAAACACAGACTTAACTCAGCAGGCACTGTAACAGTTTCAAACATATATAATGGTCGCTGTGATCCATTTTGTAGTAGGTACCGTATGGAGTTATGGTTTCTAGTACCACCTACTACAAAGTATGTACAGTAGGCAGCGTTATATACAAACATATCTAGTGTCTATGTGTATATTTGATGTTTATTAATCACGGGAGCGGACCGGCGGCGGATATTGTTAGTTCCGCATCTGACGCGCCCGGAGACATGCCTGATATATTATATAGGATAGGTAAACAACTCGCTCGCATAACTAACTCAGTATTAATTTGTTTCAGGTACCTACCGAATGTTTTCTTTTATTTTTTTTTGCATTTGTTTGTAAATTTTTTCATTATTATTTTAAGCCTGTTCTGTGTGTCCTGTACTTTTTATCCGGCTTCATGTAGTAGCTAGTTCTTCTAGTAGTTATTCGAGTGGAACCATGGGCAAGACCTTGTCAGTTATAAATTATTGTACATACGTAGCCAATTGATATTGACATTCATTTTGTTTCAATAACTCCCCGTGTTTCGCCTTGACAATATCATTCGGTATGCTGTACCTTGACGAGGCCTTGACATAGTCACACTAATGTGTTTACTAACATTCACATGCCTTTTCCGATAGAAAATATGGTGTTCAGTCTGCTAAGCCAAGATTTTGATTTTCCCTAAATCCACAACACATTGTATTTGTAACCGACTTCAAAAAAAGGTGGAGGTTCTCAATGTGTGTTACCTCAGTACTCTTTTCTAGGTGAACCGATTTTGATAATTCTTCTTTTTTTTTTTGTTTAAAGCTGAAGCTTCTCAAGTAGTCCCATATAAATTTGATCAAGATCTGACCAGTAGTTTTTGAGTTATCCTTAATAATGCGTTTTTTTCTACTTAGTATATATTGATGATGTTTTAATGATTTCCTGTCACTGTTATTTAAGTACATATCAAGTAGTGGTATACGAATTTGTGTGGGGTACCACAACCAAAAAGTAAAAAATCAAAATCGGTCTTTGTTTTTGTATAATATAATATAATTTTTTAACACCGACTTCGGAAATTATAATAATTTTGCACTCCTTAGCGTTTTTTTTTTTGGAAATCAGTTGTTTTTGTTTTTTGTAAATTGGTTTTTTATTTTAAACCCAATATTTTTTTGAGACAACCAGCCAAGTGACAACTCATTACCAGTATTTGTTTATACAGACGTATTCGCACATAAAATCTTGCTGCAAACCCAATAGCATGATAAAATACAGTTTCCCAATAACATTGAACTTACTTCAACAATGATTTATATCCACACCAGTATATCTTATCTATCCACTGCGCACACCATCACATCTATATCAATGCTATAGTTAATTCATATCTGCGGTTCTACGATAAACCTCGAAGGGCCCGTGATAATACCAGCCGTCCCTCACCGAGTTACAGTGGCGAGCAAAAAGCTCGTGCGCTTTCCCCCACGAATGGGAAATTTATCTCATGGGGACAGATGCGATAAGTACGGTTTGTCAAGTACCAAACGTAGGTCACTGTAAAACGCTCAGTTTTTGTCGCACAGTTAGGCGTATTGGTACATATTATGAGCCAGATTTTTATTTTGTGTATTGTCAAATGTTCAAAGAAAATACTTATTCAAAATATTTTTAAAAATTGTATCATGATAAAACAATCGTAAAACAGAGCCCAAAAAAATTTTTTTCGTCGCATGTTTCTCAAAATTTTGAGCGTAAACTATCATATTTTATGTAATAATTATAAAGGGAATTTAATCAACTAAAGAAATACCTAAAAATTATTCCACTGAGCCGTGCATTTATTTTTTAATTTAATTAAAACAGCAAAACTACTTTTATTTTGGTGGTCATTCAATACAACTAACACCAAACGCATCGCTGTTTTGTAAAAATATGCTTCTTACCGCACCTTAACCGTTTCTCTGGAATAAACCTCCGTGTTCATTGTTTGAAGATGTTTTAGGACCTTTTTCTCTGTCGTAAAATCTTCTTGGATATCCTTCGCCTGGGGAGCACAAAGGGTTTTAGGACCTGAAAGGCTGAGATTTGAATATGATTGTCGATTAATACTCTAAAATAAAACATCCTTTTTTAATACAGCTAAATTGTTCCTGGGTTATTCCAACGGAATAGAGCAGGAGTTCTGCAGTGTCCAGACGTTATACACTTAGTAGCCATTTCTCTCATCGTGCTAAGATACCAACCAGGTACAGATTACAAAACAGGCTTTTGCATAGTCATTAAACCTCTTCCAGTTCCATGGTTTTGATCACAAAGCTATCAGACGGCTGACAGAATAATAGGTATTATTATCAGCCTTCTTTTACATGCCTAATGCTTAATACAGAGCCTTCGAAAAGAAGAAATATTCATAGAGCTCTCTATTGTTGTCAATTTTTCTTGTAACTATGCAATTCGTTTTATAGACATAGATCACCAGCCACAGAGCATTACTTTTTCCTATGTTGAATTCCATTCACTTTGAGTAAGTTAATCTTTTTTACTGCCAAAATGTCTCAGAAGATCCTGATATAAATTAAACCAAGTGTCGATTGGTGCGGACGGGTCCATTAGAAAAAATAACATCTCAGGCGGCTGGGCATCTATGGGTCCGTCCTGTCACGAAAGGTAAAAAAAGGTTCCTTCTTATCCTTAATGAGCCTTGACTGGCTTTTAGCTAAGATCAATGCTCCACCTCTGTTAGATACGACTAGGTAGATACTTCACCTATTAATAGGTAGGAACTTAGCCAGTTAAAAAAAAAATGCTTAATAGATAAATACTTACTTGTTAATGGTCATGCTGCAGAATCATTATTTTGTTTCTAGTTGTCTATAAGTTATAATTTGAAGGCAGGTACCGGTCAGGTACAAAAACTAAATCAGTAGAGGTCATATTCTTTTATATTCTTAGCATTATCTACTCCAGAATAAAGATGGTCTCCCAGTCTAGCTTGTTTCGTCATACGTCTACCATCTTTATCACCTTTACTAAAATCAATTTTATTTGCACATACGACTAGTTTATTGCTGAGATTATATGATCATACAGGATCCGAACAATGAACTAGTTAGACATAAACTCTACCTTAGTTGCCTAGCTCATCTGGCACATCATTACATTCCCACTCTAGGGACCGTTCACCACTTATAGTCGGAATTAACTCTACGTGGTGTCGGAACCTTATGTCTTACATCTGTAATTGACTTGAGGATCCTACGAGTACCAACTTATAACGCCTACCATTGTACCAACCTAATCTTCTCTGATCTCGCAGTATGAAACTTGTACATACGTTACTCGTCGTAAATCCAGCATGATTTTATGAGTAAGTTGCTTTTATAAGGAGTGTTAGTAACTTATTTTATGAGTAAGTGGCTTTTATAATATGTGTTAGTAACTTATTTTATAAGTGGCCTTTATAAGGAGTGCTACTAACTCATTTTATGAGTAAGTGGCTTTTGTAATGTGTGTTAGTAACTTATTTTATATGTGGCTTTTATAAGGAATGTTAGTAACTTATTTTATGAGTAAGTGGCTTTTATAAGGAGTGTTAGTAACTTATTTTATGAGTAAGTGGCTTTTATAAGGAGTGTTAGTCACTTATTTTATGAGTGGCCTTTATAAGGAGTCCTAGTAACTCATTTTATGAGTAAGTGGCTTTTGTAATGTGTGTTAGTAACTTATTTTATATGTGGCTTTTATAAGGAGTGTTAGTGACTTATTTTATGAGCAAGTGGCTTTTATAAGGAGTGTTAGTCACTTATTTTATGAGTAAGTGGCTTTTATAACATGTGTCAGTAACTTATTTTATATGTGGCTTTTATAACATGTGTTAGTAACTTATTTTATATGTGGCTTTTATAAGGAGTGTTAGTAACTTATTTTACGACTAAGTAACTAAGTGTTAGTAACTTATTCTTGGTAGTAGATAACCACTAACAAGAATAAGTTCCAAATAAGTGTATAGAGGTATGAGGAACAGGGTGTAAAGTTCACTCAAACCTCCATAGAAAAGGGAGGATCCTCCGACCAAACGGGTGTCGTGTCTGGTGGGCAACTGCCCAACGGTTGATGTCGGGATGTTGTATATATGCTAGTTGCGCGGTAAACTCTGCTTGCGCGATGCAGGATTTTGCGTGAGGTCAGTATGACGCGTAGCTCGCATGTGGCGTTTGTAGATGCCGCTACATCACTCCCCCCCGGAGACCGGAGGTCGATAGTGGGCTGAGTCGTGTATCTTGCGATGCTTGCCAGGGCCAGGTGAGGTTCCAGTGAGTCGGAACCGGGTTTCGCATAGTTCGCGGTGAGTCGGAACTGTCTGCGAAGATTCCCCAGTGAGTCGGGGTGGCGCTGCGTTATGCTCCAGTGCGTCGGATGTGGTACAGCGCCAAGTTGTGGCTGACTGCTGGCGTCGACCAGGAGAGGGTTTGAAGGCTCTGCTTGTGGACCGGCCGAGAGTGCAGTGTGCTGTGCCAAGGTTGCTGATGAGGCTGAGGGTGATGACCAGGTATGCGCGGTCGCTGCATGCTGGTGGTCATGATACCCGTTGAAGCCATGGGTGCTGGCTGGCTGTGTGACTCGCCGCTCTAAAGCTTGCGGAAGTGATGATGATGACGTCACGCTGAAGTAGTTGCACGAAGGCTGCGCTGACGTTCATGTTCGGGGTCACCAGTATAGAGGTATGAGGAACAGGGTGTAAAGCTCACTCACACCTCCATAGAAAAGGGAGGATCCTCCGACCAGACGGGTCTTGTGTCTGGTGGGCAACTGCCCGACGATTGATGTCGGGATGTTGTATATATGCTAGTTGCGCGGTAAACTTTGCTTGCGCGATGCAGGATTTTGCGTGAGGTCAGTATGACGCGTAGCTCGCATGTGGCGTTTGTAGATGCCGCTACAAGTGAAAATGATATACTTACCTAACTATCCATTCAATATTACCATGTTAAAAGTATACTTCAAAAATTCACCCTACCAAACATAAAATAAAAAATAATTGAAAGATCATAATTATGATGCACATAAAAATCTACTTAATTACCTAACAAGGAGGCACTAGAAAAGTGACGAAGGATTTTTTTGAAAAGGCGCGGGTCTGATCTGATCTGATTTTTTTGTTACATTCAAAAAGTGGGAATCCTAAAAATATAAGTTTGTGACGACACATAAATTTTCTCGTAGTTTTTTTTTACTAAGTAGATATTCACATCATAATTATACAAAAATGTAAAACGCTGATACCAGTAGTTTTCACTGGAAACTGGCACATTTTACTTCAGGCTGTGTAGATACAAAACAAACAACAAGCGTACAAGTGACATTAAAAAATAACACATTCATCAACCCGTCTGCTGGCTGGATGGCAGGATAAACAAAAGCTATAAAAAAAACTGTAGGCAGTTAAAAAAAACTCTGCTAATTTTCCTGCTTTCACGAAATTACAAGTTGAAAGTTGAATTGCATTTTTGTTATGTTTTTCATCAACATTATTCCGGTCTCTCAAAAAACTGTATAGTACCTGTGAACTATTTATTGTGTTTTCTTTTACCCAACTTCACATAATGAAAATAAAAACCCAAATTGTGATTTACGTCTCCCTTCACAAATATGACTTTATGAATAATTTATGATTTCACATGTAGGTACTGTTATACCTTTCTCACTATATAAAAGAGGGGGCGTATGAGAAAGGAAACTATATTTAATGTTTAACTAAATTATTATATTTTATCAAGGAATTTTCCTAGTTACATTGACAGGCCCTAGCCCTGCCTATCTCCTTTCTAAACAAACTACCATCACTTTTCCTTCTTTATTTCAAACTTGCTTGACTGTTCGAGAGTTTCCATCGATAATATACTACCAGCCAGTCAACATAAGGTTGACACATGCAGATAACATCTACAGTACCTACCTATAATCTTATTCCCTATTTTTCAGCATATTTCTCAATAAACAAGCAAGCGGATGACAAAGTAGGATGGCACAATATCTTCACGTCATTCATGGCGGTTGTTATAAAGTTCGCGATACTACACTTGTCCCATAACTTCCCATAACAAAGACTTGGGAAGCTGACGTTGCTAGCAAACTTTTTAATAACATAGTGACGGAATAATCCAGTTATTCATTCATTTTGTTACTACGTGGTTGGATTAGACTGCATTAAGTTGGAAGTGCTTCCTCCTGATCCTTCATAAATTAATATCATTATTTTAGCTTGTTTCTTGAGCACGAGCCAGTAGTGGGAGCATTAATTAATTAGGTATTCTGTGGCACGAATACTTTCCGGAAAATTATGGAAAACAATAGGAAAATTATTTTAGGTAGTTAATCCTATAAATGGCGGATATTTATCATACGTTGTATTAGGTATGAAATTGTTCTGAAAATACTGGCTTGTTTTTACATGTTACAAACGTTTTTGTAACTTAAAGAAAATAAAAATCTATTTAAACCAACTGTGACACTGAATGTCATTTACAAATAAAACATGTAAATATTTTTCCAAGGAATTTAATAACCGAAAAACAAAAAATTAGTTTTAATTTACACGTAAAACAAAAACTCAAAGGTTTAACAGAACCCTAAACTTTTCTAAAGAAAAAATAGTTAGCCAGGAACCCAAACAAAACAATTTTCCCATTTTGTAAAGTAACAAAGGGGAGGCCAGCCATTGTCTTAATATAATCGCCAGCAAATATTAGTAGGTATAAATCATACGGAGGAAATATTATCAATGAACGGGAGAAATGGAGGATCAAACCTGAGAGTGAGTGTGACTGACGGGGACCACTCGAAACTCGAGATTTGCTGAGATTTCAATATGCCAGCCTCCGTCGCATCGCTCTATATTACGACCAAGGAAATTTACGGTACTTTTCCGTACGTAGTGCAAAAATCACGTGATGTAGGTGAAAACTCTTGTAATATTACAGCTTCGAGTGCCTGAGGTAAATTAAGGGATTTATCTGACAAAAAAAGGGAAGTTTGTGAAAATGAGAATTTGCACGCATGGTTTTGTGACTATCTAAAAGCCGTTTTCACATTAGGCGATAACAATAACGACAACGACACAATGTGAAAGCGTTCGTTAGAAAATGTATGCACCTACCAGCCCCACGATATCGTGCCGTTATCGTTATCGCCTAATATGAAAACGGCCAAATACGGCACCTAAGTAATCACGCTTTTTACAACTGTAATCACTTCTAACAAAACAGTCGCAAACCAAATAACATGAATGATCAACATTCGGATAAAAATATATTCCTTCTGCAGTGATAATCGTAATTTCTGAGTCCCGCCTTATTTCATGTAATCCAAGATAAACCTACCAATAAACGTAGAGGTCTGTTTGTGGAGCATCCACGAGATATAGGTCCGCTCCTTAGAGGGCAATCATGAAGAAAGGTTGGCCTCAGGGCGTTCTTAAGCCGCTCACAATCAAATTTAGCTGCATCGCGGCCGAGTTAATCGAGGCTTAGGTAAATTGGCCCGGATACACTGATGGGAAAATCTCCCTTCATTTTCCAAGGTTGATTAATAATGTAATTAACATCTTTAGGTTATTGCAATGACAATATAAATCTTCGCGGATTTTATTACTGGCAGTTCATTACTGTTACTTTCTCGTATTTATTTTGAGTTCAATTCAATTCTGAGAAGGTTTGCACTAAAATTAATTTTATTTTAACTTTGTGTACAATTTATATGCATAATAAAAGGTTGTGTTTAATTGAAATCGAGAAAACATTAAACGAGTCGAATGAGGGCCGGGTCCTTCACAAAATATGACTATCCATTTGCACAATTTCATCGCAGATTATTACACTGCTATTCAAAATTTACGAAACCTATAAGCTTTTAATTCACACAAGTAGAGCATGGATACCGGTATTCGCTATTACCGAAAAACCAGGAAACCAGTCGGATTTTACGGTTTTTTTTTAATACCTGGATTGAAATTTGTAAAAACGATATTATGGGATTTTGAGTTGTCCTTAAAAATAGTAGTCGACTTTTATTTAAAACAAGCAAGCACTTTCCGCAATATTTTTCTTCCGACTTCGATGGCTTTATCATTTACTTATCGCTTTTAATTAATTAATTAATGTTGCTTCACAGTTTTTCATCAATGTTTAATCACAAAGACATACTGTCAATTTTATTAATCCACTGGTTTCGTCAATAAAAATTTCTGGTTAATGATCTAGATAATTTTGACGGCAATTATTTTTTTTAATTTTTTTTTTGTTTGTTGTCTGTTGCGCTGCGTGTCTCGGGTTCGATTCCCGCGCGGAACAAATATTTGTATTACCTTCAAGTAGTTTTTCCGGGTCTGGCTGTTTGTGTATGTGAGTTTGAATGTTTGTAAACGCACCCACAATACAGGAGAAAATCCTAGTGTGGGGCAATGTATAAAAAAAATGTTTTCATTTCTCATACACGGAAAGTAGTGTTTGTTTGATCTGAGTAGCGGGTGGAAGACGCTGCTTCCCGTCTTAGTGCGGGAAAGACTCATAGTAATTGCTTCCCTCTCTAGGGCGGGAATGAATTTTAAAAATAGAAATTAGTAGGCTACGAAAATTTTTACATACTTAAGAAAAATATCGAAAAAAAAATGTCGGGGCCTTTGAGACTGTATAAACAGCCAGTGTGAATTAAAAAAATACCTATTAAGGGGGAGGCGCTAAGGTAGCCCGCGAAATTCAAATTTACTTACGTTTTTTGCAATTTGCAGTTACTCACCAGAAACGCAATTGACACAGAGCTGCAATTTGCAAAAAACCAAAGAATATTTGAATTTGGCGGGCTACAACTGCAGATCCACGGCCCGCGGCGGTGACGCGGTGTGTTCCATATTTAAAATTTAAAAAAGACTATATAATTTGGCGGGATACTAACTCTGTAAGCTTGCTTCGTACTAATGAAACTAAACGTGACATTGGCTGAATGCACTAACCGTGCGAAGCCACAAGAAAAAAAAACTGTAAACTGTACTGAAACTCAAAACATCAGTTTTATAGACTAGTATTTGATAAAAATGAGTCTCAAATTATTATTAATAAATTAATATTTTAGAAAAACTACTATTTTTACTTTCCTTACCTATATTCGAAATGAAAAGTAGAGTGTTTAACACGGGTGGAAGTCATCAATTCCTATTCGGACTATAGCCGCCCTCGCTGCGCTCGGGCGTCTAAATACCTCGTATGGGAATTGATTCCTTTCGACCCTTGTATAACAATCTACTATTTATTTATTAATAACCAACTTATATTTACAGTTTGCACCACACATACAAGTTATCGGTCAATACTAGATAACTTCGGTTGTCGGTTAATTTAAGATAATACATTCATCCATCCATACTAGTACTAGTATATAATATTAGGTCTTTACCTATGAAATTGCCGTTCTGCAGTACTGGCCATTTCAAATCAAAATAATTTTTGTTTGGCTATGAATTCTAATTTCAAATTAATTTTATTTTAAAAACATGGATTTTTTTTTCTAAAAGTAGTCATTTCTTTATTGATTAGTGTTACATTTTCATCGCATTTCAATCTTTTTCGTCATCATGGATACGTTAAAAATTCGAGTAATTATGGAATATGAGTACCGTCGTGGCAGCAACGCGGCACAAGCGGCACGCAACATCAACGACGTTTACGGAGCTAACTCTACAAACCAACGCACCACCTGTTATTGGTTTGCTCGCTTCCGTTCTGGAAATTTCGACCTGAAAAATGAACCTCGCGGTCGTCCGAAGACTTTGGTCGGCAATGACGAATTAAAGGCGATTGTGGAAGCTGATGATACACAATCTACGGCTGAATTAGCAGCAGCTTTCGACGTTAGCGTCAAAACAATATTGGTCCATTTGCGTCAAATTGGCAAGGTAAAAAAGCTTGACAAATGGGTGCCCCACGAACTCAATGATCGCCAGCGCGAAGTACGCGTCGAGACGTGCCTTGCACTGCTCAACAGACACACAAATGAAGGAATTTTGAACCGCATTGTTACCTGCGATGAAAAATGGATTCTGTTTGATAACCGTAAGCGCTCAGCAAGTTGGTTGGATCCTGGTTCAGCACCTAAACAATGCCCTAAACGAAAACTTACCCCTAGAAAAGTGATGGTCACTGTTTGGTGGTCTAGCGCCGGTGTGATTCATCACAGCTTCTTACCAAACGGGGTGAGCATTACTGCAGATGTGTACTGTGAAGAACTGAACACAATGATGGAGAAGCTGGCGCATCTCCAACCAGCATTGGTCAATCGCTCGTCTCCGCTGCTCCTGCACGACAACGCGCGACCTCATACTGCACAGCAGACGGTCTCCAAGTTGCAAGAACTGGGGTTGGAAGCTCTCCGTCATCCGCCCTACTCACCAGACCTTGCGCCTACAGACTACTACTTTTTCCAGAATTTGGATAACTTCTTGGCGGGAAAAAAATTTAATACCCGAGAGGCAGTACAAAATGCCTTTGAAGAATTTGTTGCCTCCCGTCCAGCTGATTTCTTTAAGAAGGGCATCAATAAACTGCCACTGCGATGGCAAAGATGCATTGATTGCATGGGTGATTACTTCGATTAATACAAATAAAAAATTCATGAAAAAAATTCGTTTAAATTTTTTCATACAAAACGGCAATTTCATAGGTAAAGACCTATTATTATAAATTCGAAAGTAGCTAACTCTGTCTGTCTGTATGTGTCTATCCGTATGTATATTTCCTTTTCACGCCTAAACCACTGAACGGATTTCGACATAATTTGGGAAGGAGATAGATGCATCCTGTCAACTTTTATATCTTAAAATAAATAATAATAAATAATAATAAAATAATCCTATAGGGAATAAAGGGGGTACAAGTTTGCATAGGAAACCGGCATTTCTTAAGTTAACCATATGAAAATTCAAATTTATGCTTTTGGTAAGAAATAAGGAATAATGTCTCACAGCGTTTTTGTAAAATCATTCCCCAAGGGAGTAAAATAAGGGATACCTAACTTTAAAATTCACATATAATATTGATATTTTTGTGTAGTTCTTTTATAGAGATTCGAGGTATTAGAAATATAGTCTTAGTCCGTAAATTGAGCTAACATTTAGTCTTTATTTCATTAAAATCTGTTGACTTGGTCAAAAGTTATTACAATTATTTAAAGTCATAAAAATAATTTGGTTAACATGTAGGTACCAGCATAATTTTAATTTTCGACACCTTTTTACGCCTAAATCACTGTTTGGATATCGTTTTGTTTTTTTAAAAGTGTATAGAAAGATGGTATCCTAGGGAAGGGCATAGGTTAATTTTTGTTTAAAGGGGGTGATAGAGGGGTTAAAATTTTGTATAGGAAACCCAGCAATTCTTTAATTACAGACATGAACATTCCATGCTTTTGGTAAGAAATAAAGAATTACGTGTTACAACGTTTGTTTGTAAAATCATCCCGAAGGAGGTCAAATAGGGAATGATTTTACATTTCAAATGTAATACCTACAGAATTTTTTATGGAGTACCTACTTCTTTTTAAGAGATATAAGCGATTGGAAATATAGTCATGATCCGTGTAGTCTTTATTTAATTAATATCGGCCTTGGGCCGGGGTCAAAGTTATTACAATTTATTATCTGTTACCTTTTTACTCCCTAACGGCTGAACGCATTTGGATAAAAGACGGATAGGCCATGATTTGGACTAGGACATAGGATACTTTTATCCCGGTAGTACGTACGTCCCCGTGGGACGATATCCAACATTTACGCGGGCGAAGCCGCGGGCAAAAGATAGCACATACATAAATTCACGCTTTCCTCCCATGTGGGTAGACAGAAACTACAGAACGTCACCTGCTACGATCCTTACATACTCCTTTTGCCTCGTTTCATTCATTTAAGATAATATTTACTTCTTATATATGCTAACCGTCTTAAAATAATACTAATAATATGTACATGTATACATATAAAAAGCAGGGGAAAGAGTTATCGCTTAATTTACTTTGAAATTTCAAATTGACCGCGCCCAAGCTCGCTTTTTTGTACCTACTAGTAGTGTACCGAAACAGTTTTCTGATAATAAAGAAACAATTGCTGATTATTTACTCTAAAAAGGAAAAGAGACTGGGCGAAAGTGGTCTATGGACCAATAGCGATACGGTTTTGATATAATTATGTAGGGATACCTCATCTTTACCCTTTTGCATAGTGGTATCAAAATCTGATCCGGCAATTTTAATTAAAATACACTTTAACAAAATACAGAGTGGATATTCGGACGGGTATTCTTTTTTTTCTTTTTTAATTTGTGACTTTCTAGTACTCAAACCTTAGTTGGTCTTTAAGAGTATTTTAATTCTTATATAAAACTGCATCGCTTGGCACCATAAAAATAAAACGTAAGAACTGTAATTTTTCTAGCTGACTGCACCTTTTTTACAAAATCTGTGAATACAGTTAGCAATTATTCAATAAGCTAAGGTCAGTTTCCTACGAACGTTTTCCTGTAGCTACAACGTTTAGGGTACCTCCCCTTGAAAGTCCTGTAAATTCTTAAAGTTTCATTTTCTCAAAATTACCGGGTCAGATTTTGATGTTCGTTTAAAAAACGTGTATGATAACATTAACGTAGGTATATATGACTGGTGACGGAACATCAGTGGCGTAGCGTGGGTTTTCGCCGCCCGGGGTCGAGCGGAAATTCGCCCCCCCCCCCCCCTATTTTAATAATTAGTTTAAAGTTTAAATATTTTATGCAACGAACCTTAGTACATCGTACAACTTATTAAAAGTCAAGATAAACTACCACTGCTTCGGAAGGAACATACATGTAAGGGAAGAAAAGGCGCACGAAACCCCTAGGAAGTTTATCTTTTAAAATATCAGAATTTTTACAAGGCATAACTTTACTAACTTAACACTAGCGACATCCAAGTTGTATGTACCTAGTGTTAAGTTAACCGATGTTCCCGAAGACAGTAGGTATAAAACATTTATTTTTATTTGTTTCAAACCAACACCAAACTACCAATACATGAAACTTTCAAAGTCTTACTACGAATTACCGTGTCGCAGTTCAATTACATTCTTGTGTGTTATTGTTTTGTTTGATTGAATTACTGAGTACTGGCTGTCCAGTTGGTCTCGTGGTTGCAAACGTGACTGCTGTGCTAGGGGTCCTGGGTTCGATTCCCAGGTCGGGCAAAGTATAATTGGGTTTTTCCATTAGGAATTTCTTAGTAACAGCCCGGAGTTTGGAAGTTGGCGGTGTGATACCCCCGGGCCTCGGAAAGCACGTTAAGCCATCATCATCAGCATCTTGCGCCTGATCTCTCTCCGGTCGTGTCGGATTGCCGTCCCATCGGACTATGAAAGAGTGGGAAGAGGGAGTGCACCTGTATCTGCGCACACACTTGTGCACTACAATATCTCCCGCGCCGGAGGCTAGTTTCCGTTGAGATTGGCCGCCATGGCCGAAATACGGTCTGGAGGACTATACTCGCTGTCGCTTGTTGGTTCGGTCGCATTCGGGAAAACTCGGCGTTGGACGGTTGTCGCTAGCACTTCGGCAGCACTCGACTTCATCTCGCCTCCTCTCTTTCGCACCCTTGCGGTTTCGCTTGCCACGTAACATTGCGGTCGCAATTTGGAGTATTTTTGATTTAAATTGCCTATTGAAGAAATCGTGGCGCTTGCCGCCGCCCCCTTTCGTATACCGCCCGGGGCCAAGGCCCGCCCTGCCTCCACCACGCGACGCCACTGTGTAACATGGCTATGTAACTCCCAACAAGCAAAGTAATCTTATAAAAAAATATGATAAGTCTATTAACACTTATGAGATTCCTATAAGTGCATTGGTGAAGACTATTTTACTTATAGTAGCATTTCACAAGCCTTAATTTACTCAGGAGCATTTGCTTCTATAACTTAGTCTTATAGTAAATACAAGTTTAACTTATAGAAAAGTTATAAGACCCATATACTTATAAATGCCTTTCAGAAGACTAAATATACTCAAGAGCATTGGTTGCTATAACTAAGTCCTATAGCTACTACAAGATTAACTTATAGGTCAGTTATAGTATACATTTACTTTTAACATACTTAGCAGAGATCCTTTTAAGTATTTGGCATTATCGTCTTGTTGAAGTCTCTTATATGATTATCAGCATGTTACAAATACGCTATGAGAGCAAACATGCTTACAAACTACTGGACCAATTACTTTGTAAGTAAACGTCAGCCATTTTGTCAACTTATAGTTTGTCATCTCATAGTCAAGTGCAACAGATTATGTAATAATGCATTTAAAATCCGCAAATAAATGCATTTTCTTTCTTCTTTCTTTCTTTCTTTCTAATGGAGGGTTCCGTCGAAAATAATGTTGTACCTGTTGAGTGCTATTCTAATCATGAAGAATAGGAAGAAAATGCCATGAGGAATAATATGATTCAGAAATAAAAGAAAGCACAGAGTCTGAAAAGAATCATGAATTACTTCAAGATATACAAAGCTGGGCTATAAAATTGAATATAACGCATTTGGCACCAAATGAACTATCAATAATATTATACAAAAGAATTAAAAACATCCTACCCAAAGATGCACGAACTTTGTTAAAAACAAATAAAAGTCTTGTAAACTTGCATAAACAGTTGACGGACGAGAAAATAATCAAAGCTTAGTCGCCCATATCGAGCCTGATTTTACGGATGAGGTTGATAAACAATTCATGAGGAACCCTAATTTGTTTTAAAATGGAGGAGAAGAGATAGTTACCAAAACTGTAATAAGTACTAATTTGTTTATAGCGATTCTATAAAGTACTCAATGCAGAGCATTTTTAAAACATGGCGAATATTCACAAGAATCATTGAAATTAAATTTTAACAATAACTTCACAATATTCAATTTTGCTCTAGGCGTTAAGAAAAACACATTATTCGGTACATATTCACAGTAAATTTGACTTCCCCACCAGTTTCCACACTATATTCACAAAGTAACTAGCTATATTACAAACGAATGAATAATAATGGAATTATTTATATTAGTAAGGAATATAAAAAACAAATTTCTCAAACACAAAACACGTGCACGTTACAGTTTATACCTATAAAACGTACTTATAACAAATAACCAAGTATGTTACAAGCGCATTATAAAATTGATAGCTTTCATAAGATACTGGAGTCAGAGCGTTATAGAAGCACTAGTGCCTGTAACTGCATAGGCTAATATTGTTATAGAAGTTATTGTTTTTCGTCAAGTATATTATATGAGTTTATGACTTTATCCAAGTTCATTGTAAGATCGTTACAGAAATATATGCTCCAATACTTGCGCCCAAATCCTTGTTTGTAGCATGCTTCAAGTATCTTATAAGTGCATGAAAAAATAGTCTTGAGAACGTTATAAGTGCTGATTTTGCTACTTGGGCTATGATCCCGAAACAAAGCGACGACGGTCGACTGAATGGTGCTTTGAAGATGAGCCAACTCCAATGCCAATTCCAACGAAATGTCGTCGTGCACAAGGCACACAGAAACAAATGGTCGCTTCGTTTTTCCGCAAAACAGGTCATATTGCTACTGTAGTGCTAGAGGATCAAAGAACGGTGAACTGCAGAACAATTCGTGCTCCAACAGTAATATCACCTTGGGTGACAGGCGACCGCAGTCAAGAATCCGGCACCTTCTCTGGCACCACGACAATGTGGCACCGCACACGTCTTCTAGAACACTCGACTTTTTTTACTTATAAAACGTGTATATCCTCCCTCACCCTCCATATTCCCCTGACCTAGCGCCTTGTGATTTTTACCTTTTTCCAAAAATCAAAGCAGAACTAAAGGGGAAACTGGTACACACATCAAAAAAAGTTTACGATTAATTTGAAAAATCGAAATCGTTTTTGTTACGGTAGACTTTATTATACTTTCTTCTTCTTTTTAGATTATTTACCTATAAATATAGAATTAGATTATAAAACAAAATAACGAATTCAATGGTTTTTCCATATAAAACGACATTCAATCCAAGCTTACGCTGATTCAGAAATCTGACTTAGTCAATTTTCAAAGAAAGTTGTTATTGATAAAATGCCAAGTGGATTATCAGAATTTTTACGAGCAACAATTATTATTGTAACTATGAGGGAAGAAGGATATTCCACGAAAAAAATAGCACGCAGAGTTGCTGTATCCCAATCCTGTGTCGTGGACACTTTGCAGAGGTACCACGGCATGGATAATTTAGCTGACCTACCTCACAGTAGTCGCCCAACTGTTCTGAATGCTGCTCAGAAGCGCTATATCAGATTGCTGGCAGCCCGTGACCCAACAATCAACGCCACTAAAATAAAAGCAGAAGTGCGGGCCGCCTCTGGACTTCAAGTTAGCACTCAGACCATTCGGAATTGCTTACACCAGGCTGGACTACGAGCACGGAGGTCTTGGCGAGCACCTCTGAATTCACGGCAACGTCAGCGACGGAGATTGCAGTGGGCTAGACTCCGGCAAAATGAAGAAGATGAGGAGGAAAACATTTGGTCTCTTCGTTGGCAAATCGCGAATCAGTACTCATCCAGATAACCGACATGTCCGTGTCTGGAGAAGACCTGGAGACTCTGTAAAGCAAAAAACTGTCACTAGAACCGTTCAGCAAGGCGGGAAATCGGAATGGGGAATCCTTTTGGGGTGGGATTATGATTGGAGCTAGAACGCCTTTGATCCCGTATCGGGGCTCCATGACGGCAGATAGGTACAAAACAGTCGAGCCGCTATTGATGGAATTGTCAAACCATAGGCACTAATTCGTACTGGTCGATGATAATGCGCCCGCACATCGAGCTCAACGAGTCAATGCTGCTCTCCGAGAATACGATATCACAAGGTTAGACTGGCCTGCCGGCTCGCCTGACTTAAACCCAATAGAGTACGCGTGGAATGCTCTTAAGCGAGCTGTTTGGAACCGTCAGCCACCTCCCCAGACAGTGCCAGAGATCAGAGTAGCAGCTATTCAAGAATGGGACAGGTTACTGCAAGAAATGCTAATAACTTGATACTCAGCATGCCCAGGAGGATCTTCGCATGTGTGCGAGCCAGGGGAGGAGCTGTAATGTATTAAATAAAAACCTTCTATTACTCGTAATAAAAAAATTGGTTAAACGATCTTTTTCTTTCCAACAAATTTGTTAAATTTACATTAGGATTGGATTACTCAATTTTTGTTATTACTAAATAAAAAGAAGTTTTATTTTAATTGATGACAAACTTCTTTTGATGTGTGTATGGAAAAGTGTATACGTGCTCACGGCGAATACTTCGAAAAGATCGATACTTGTAATAATGAATAAATTTTATAATTTTTGAGTACCTACTTATCTAATTTCTTTTGGCTTGCCCTAGATGAGGTATCCCTACACTAATATTTCGCTATTGGTCCATAGACCACTTCCCATACAAAACTTGTTTTTTTTTACGTTAAAAGTGGTTATAATTCAATAAAACAAAAGAAAAAAATGAAAAGAAAAAAAGTGCAAGAAAGGGATTTTTGAAATAAATTAGAAAAAAAAACGAATTAAGTTAATACGGTATTGCCATGAAACCCTATAACGCATAGCCAATTAGCCACACATACAAGGTCGAATGTAATAGTCAAGTTCAATTGTTTGAATTCTACGTCTCATAGGAGACTGACGACCTAGTAAGTGGCTCATGTCCACGTGCGTCCAAACACTATACACTTGTACCTGAATGAGATAACAGATGACGTTTTCAAACGGAGTGTAACCTAATGAAGGTCGCGCTCAAGGTGACGCAACCAATGAAAATTTAATGCAAGGACGCCTCAATGCTCACGTAGTCACAATCAACTTGTCATTTTTGAAATATGATGATGTGTCCCCGCCCTTGCCTCGTTAGACTTATTCCTGCAAGTAAAAACTTTATTCAGTCAGTTCAGAACATCAACATTCAGACGGCGGTCATAAACTGAAAAGATACGCCACAAAGATGTCGTACTATACTAGTAACAATTTATTTCCTATGACGGTACCTATACCGAATGGTTTTCCTGTTCAAATGAATGAAAGGCCGAAGAATAAGATAATTTTTCTGGATGTTACCCCTGTTCGAACGCCGGTGAAACCGATTTCGTCAAATGCCGTAGCTCCAAAGAGAAAGAACTTCGTAGAACCAATAATCTCTAATGATATAATCTATGAGAACATCAAGCCAGTGTTTACCATATTGAGAATAATGGGAGTTCTGCCGATAACGAGACCGACGTCGTGTGTCAACCAGTATCAGATAGCATCCTCTTCGATGCTGTACTCCATCCTCGTGTTTTGTTCTCTGATCAGCTACGTGCTGTATGTGTCGCTGCACAAGGTCCAAATCTTACGAACTGCGGAAGGCAAATTCGAGGAAGCTGTTATTGAATATCTATTTACGGTATACTTATTCCCCATGATCGCAGTCCCAATCTTATGGTACGAAACTAGAAAAATTGCGAATGTTCTCAATGGATGGGTAGATTTTGAGGTAAGTTTTTTTATTAATAATAACTGCATTTTAAATGAGTCTGCCTTGCTTTATAATGACTATGTGGTTTTATTAACAAGAAACGTAGACGCCTACCAATTTCGGGCTCAGGGGCGTCATATTACATGTAGGTACCTAACTAGAAAATTAGGTCTCATTCTAATATTTGACAACATATCTAATCATTTACACCAATCCAGATGGTCTACAAGCAGCTATCAGGTCGTACGCTCCCAGTGAAGCTTTACAAGAAAGCTTTAGCCATAGCTGTCATCATACCGATCCTATCAACTACGACGGTCATCGTGACGCACATCACCATGGTCCACTTCAAGCCTTCGCAGCTGGTGCCCTATGTGTTCCTGGAGATCCTGACCTACATGCTCGGCGGCTACTGGTATCTGCTCTGTGAGACCCTAAGCATCTGTGCTAATATCTTGGCTGAGGATTTTCAAAACGTAAGTTAAGTAATTCATTAGCTCAAATACACGAATATTGCTCAAATTTAGTACTTCTCGAACCTCGATACAGACCAATGTGATCTCGAACTAACGCGGAATAAAAACGGGAGAAAAGACAATGGTCAGATTTCTTAATTGAGTATCTCTCTGGATTTGTGGCTTCAAATTTTTTGGATCTTGAGATAGGTCCTTGAGTACAACACAATGTAATAAATTCACAACATCTCAGAACTTGTGGTCCTTTATGATTATGCGACATTGTGACCATCTCTCTAATGTTCCATTTCTTTCAGGCTCTCCGACACATCGGCCCTGCAGGCAAAGTCGCCGAGTACCGTGCCCTTTGGTTACGTTTAAGCAAGCTCTCTCGAGACACGGGCAATGCCAACTGCTACACGTTTACCTTCGTCAACCTATACCTCTTCCTGATTATCACCCTCTCTATTTACGGGCTGCTCAGTCAGATCTCCGAGGGATTCGGTATCAAGGACATTGGTCTTGCATTAACGGCGTTGTGCAGTATCTTTCTGCTGTTCTTTATTTGCGATGAAGCTCATTACGCTTCTCAAAATGTAAGTAACTACTTATTTAACTACCTATATTACCTACCATAAAACTACGAAGTTAAAGATCCCTATCTAGCGTTGGTTCACGCGGTTTTAACATAGCGTATACACGGCATATTATACGTTCGACGAAAGTCTACCTCAGACGCAAAGGGTGATTGGTGGTTCTTATTTTTTACCAAACTGCGCGACGCAAAGGAGGGTAATGTGTTTATCAGCCTATATACGTATGTTTGTTCCTTTGTGGCGCTCTAGAGGTCAAACGCGTGGGCCGATTTTGATGATTTTTACTTCAATCGATTTGCCTTAATCTTGTGTGTCACTAAAGACATCACAGAAATCAACTGGATGTGTGATTGCCTGATTGGAGACAGAAACAGGACCAGAGTCATCTTGTTTCCATCTTTTTTATTTAAAGTTCACTTTTTACGCTGTCGGGATTTTTGATCTTTTATTTTTTTACATGCTTTTATTTTTTAACGATTGTTTTAGTACACTAGTGTTTCTACATTTTGTCTCCGTACAGGTCCGAACAAACTTCCAAAAGAAGCTGCTGGTGGTGGAACTGTCCTGGATGAACACGGACGCTCAAACTGAAGTGAACATGTTTCTGCGAGCCACCGAGATGAACCCCTCACAAATTAGCCTCGGAGGATTCTTTAATGTCAATAGGACTCTTTTCAAATCAGTACGTAAAATTGTTGTTTTTTTTTTAATGTTCTCTCCATTAAGTTGGTATTCAGATTAAGTTGAAACTGCTGATTGGATACGAGTGGAAAAATATATAGATACTTACTAATATATTCATAAAACTAGGAAACGAAAAAGCTTCCTAAATAAACCCCATATGGTTGGTGTAGTAGGTAACCACTTTTCCTAGGCTTTAATTTGATACGATTTCAAACTAACTCGGCTAGACTTTCTATACCTACTTTATTCAATGAGACATTAGTGACATTGGTTGATTTTGACGGTATACCATAACGACGAGAGCTCCAAGGGCATTTGTGAACGCTCTAGAAACCTTGTAGCTTGCACTTCAGCGGGGTAATTACGTAACACACTAACAGTAGGAATGGGTTTCATTTTGACAGTTCAACAACATTTATTGCGTTATTGACGTTGTTGAGCAGACAAATTTTTCGAACATATGAAGCAATAGATTAGCAATAGGCTTCAAAATGATTCAGATTGTGATAGATAGTGTATTACGTAATTAGGGTGCAGGGGGCCTAGACAAAATCTCTTTTCTGTAAACGTTAACGCCAACGGAAAAATCAATTGTATGGAGTTGACATTTGCTTACCACGTGATATTACGTATCTTTTCCGCAGGTAATGTCATTGCCATACATTTTGACGTTAGCGTCTGGCGTTAACGCTATCAGAAAAGTTTTTGTCTAGGCCTACTGAACGGTCGATTGTCCTCGATCTCAAACAATCCAATTAAGGCTAGTGTACCTATTCTACATGATATTTAATCCTGTTTTTATTCTACGTTGGTATCATTAAACAAGTTTTGAATTACATCTTTCTGTTACAGTTGCTGGCAACCATGGTGACATACCTAGTAGTACTGCTACAATTCCAAATCAGTATTCCCGACGAGTCCCAGAGCCAAGATGAAGATGAGGAAGCGCCTTTCAACATCACCAGTGCAACAACCGAAGCCATGACCACCACCACTACGGTCATGACAACAATTCTTACAACGCTTGCGAAAAAGAAGAGGAAGCATTAAAATTAATTAGTTAAAATTAATCACCTTATTAAAATTAACTTAAGTTTTTACCTTTACTTAACTTCTATGAAGTAAAGCTTCGTTTTGGTTTATTAGAATAATTATCTTAGCTATAAGAACAGTTACATACATCGAGTTGCTTCATTCCCTATTGCTCTGAATCAATCCCTGATATTAATATAGCTAATATGGCGTACCTAGTAGAAAATACGTAGTCGTAGTATCTTGTCCTCGGTTTTAATAAATTGTTAAGTACCTACATATAATTTTGTTGTATATAATTATGTTTTAACCATAATGTCTTTTACAGTAGATTTTTACTAGTCCTTACACTCTATGCTTAATTACTGCATCTTAGTATAAAACTGACTGCACTGCTGATAACCTCGACATTATAGATCATTGATGAAAACCCTTACAAAAACCAGATAAAAGAGTAGGCCGCTTTAAAATATCCTTCCATTGATCCATTCTACCCTCCCATATTATTATTATTATAGTCTTTGATTCTACCCTTTGGTCTAAGATCCTACCATCCTACTGGAACTCTAGTCTCTATGAAAACGAAGAAAACAATTTTGTCTATGACGCGAATGACGTGACGTTTCTGTTTTTAATCTGTTGCGAGCGTTATGTATTGAGAGAATTTTCCGGGTCTTTTTACTGTTTCTCGAAGTTATTCGTTTTCCTGCAAAGACAATAGAAAGTTAAAACATCAAATCGTAAGTGGAATCCTTGATATTAACTCAAAATGGTCGACTACAGCAAGTGGAAGGACATAGAAGTAAGTACTTATTGCGTACCATTCAAAATTAGCTCTACCGTTGTTTATACTCCTACGTTAACCTGGATTGACAACCCATTTTAGATATCCGATGATGAAGACGAGACCCACCCTAACATCGACACTCCGTCGCTATTTCGCTGGCGGCACCAAGCGCGTGTCGAGCGCATGGAGGAGCGGCGTAAAGAGAGAGATGACCACGTCCAAAAAAAGACTGAAAACTTCAGATTGATAAACGAAACTAGGAAAAAAATCAGTGAAGCGGGCCCCGACAGTCCCGATCTTGATTCTTTAAAGAAAGCATTAACTGATCTAGAAAAAGAAGAGAAACAATTAAAACAAAAAGAAGATGATCTTAAGAAGAAAGAACGACAAACCCCGTGGAACGTGGACACTATCAGTGAGCCGGGCTTCACCAAAACTGTTATTAACACCAAGCCCATCAGACCCAAGGATGAGAACTTGACTGAGGAGGAGAAAGAAGCCAAGATGAAGAAGTTTATCAAAGAAAATGAAAAGATTCTAAAGCAGTTTGGTATGCTGCGTCGTTATGAGGACTCGCGATCGTTTTTACAGGAGCACAGTCAATTGGTGTGTGACGAAACAGCCAACTACCTTGTCATCTGGTGCATCAACTTGGAAATGGAAGAGGTCAGTATTATGCTGAATTTGTGCACTGTAATGCTGCCAATTTGTTTGTGTTATTTATTATTACTATTGTTGTGTAATATGATTCATCTGTAGAGCATTATGATTTTCACTACATTTATTTTGTCTATTTTTGGTTATTTTCAGAAACATGATTTGATGGCTCATGTAGCTCACCAAACTATCTGCATGCAGTACATATTGGAGCTGTCAAAACAACTGGATGTGGACCCCAGGGCTTGTGTCAGCTCTTTCTTCTCAAAGTAAATCACTTTACAGAGTTTCATTGCTGTTTTATGAACACTTTAAGATCCAATATTATAAATATTTCTGTTTTTCAGGATTCAAATTGCAGAGAAGACCTACAAAGACTCATTTGATGATGAATTGGAGCAATTCAAGGCAAGGATCAAGAAGCGAGCTGCTGAGAAAATTAATGAGGCTATCAGAGAGCAGGAGGAAGAGGAACGGAAGGCCAGGCTGGGACCTGGTGGACTAGACCCTGTTGAGGTGTATGAGGAGCTACCTGATGTAAGTAGCTAGGGTTTAAATGATTGAAAGTACTGTAGGTTAAACTTATTTCTTGGATATAGTATGCCATACACAATGTTCCACTATAATTTACAAATAAAGGATGATTTCCACCAAACGGCTCGCATCGCATCGGATCAAAAAGGATACGAACGGATGCAGCGACATCCGATCGTGTCCGGCAGGATGTCGACGCATACGATCGGCTCCGTACCGTCGCTTGCGAACGTATCCGTTTCTGCGCCTAGTCAAATAGTTTCATTCCTAAAGTGTTGACGTGTTCTATTTTTTGAAAATGGTTGAAGTTGAAGTAGTGTTGTTGGCTATTGCATTAGAGGAAAAGAAAATAATCATCAAACACAGAAGAGGAAAAGAAAAATACGACGACAGGTGAACGGAGCCGATCGCGCGTCGCAGCGTACTTTCGGCTACGGTCGCGTGTCGCGGAAGACGCCCGCCGCGGTCAAGCTGCTGTGCACGGCTTGGTAATATAGACTGTGTACACGATTTACGGGCACGGAACGGCACGGTTGGCGCAGTGGTTAAGCTATTGACTGGTGCGCTGCGTGTCGCGGGTTCGATTCCCACACGGAACAAATACTTGTATGACCTACAAATAGTTGTTCCGGGTCTGGCTGTTTGTGTATGTGAGTACAACACAGGAGAAATTCCTAGTGTGGGGCAACGTTTTTTATAGTAAAAAGAAAGAAAGAAAATAAAAAGAATATTGTTCAAAGATTGTTAAATTCGTTCCGATCCGATGCGATGCAAGCTGTTTGGTGGAAATCATCCGTAAGTGTTTCAATTATTTTGACTAACAGTTTTTGCATTGTCATTATTACAGGAATTGAAGAAATGCTTTGATGCCCAAGACGTGCCATTACTCCAAGCAACAATTGCTAAAATGCCTGAGCAAGAAGCCATCTACTTCATGAAGAGATGTGTGGACGCAGGACTGTGGGTTCCCGGCAAGAACAGTGATGATGAACCTACCATGAAGGAGAATACTGCAGGCTCCTCACAGCCTGCCGGTGATGCCCCCAACCCCAACCCCTCAGCAAGCACTGATGATCTTGACTGAGACACAATCAAAAACTGCTAATATTTAGGCATAAGTCTCCTGAAGATCATTAAAATGCTAGAATCAGAATTTTGGCATTTTCCATTATGACATATGGACATAAGTTAGATTAAGTTTATGTTATATAGTATTAATTTTGTATCTTCAAATTATAAGTGATTTCTGATAACTGAGAATGCATAATACCTGTTGTATTGGATATCTAAAAGAATTAAATGTTTTGTTAAGTGCTGCCAATAATATACTTGTCACTGCAATAATTGTAAAACTCCCTAAGTGCTGTTAAATTAATATTTTATCACACAGTGTACAATATTTTACTAACAGCAAGTTTACTCCAGATAAGATTTTACAATATAATATGATATGTCTCTAGAAATGTTTTATTTATTACTTCAGGCCCATTGAGTAATCGAGATCAATAGTCATGCTGTTGTCCTCCATAGTCATTTTTGCGAACAGTTGATAAAACCCTGACAAGCTATCAAACTACGATCGTACTAGTGATTGCTAGAATCTTATCGATTCCTATCGCGTAACAGTTCTTGGGCAAGAATAGCACCTGCACATTATATTACGTCAAAATCTTACTGCGATTGCCGCATCTACGTGATTATCAGCACCATTCTTTTGCCATTTATCACAGCCGAGTTCTATGGAAATCAGTTTATACCTATTATGAAAGACAAACTAGTGCCCACATATTAGCTTAATTAATATTGATTATTCATTAGTAGGGACCAAAATAAATGTGAGAAAATTGTACCCCATGGAGTCCTCTTGCCTACGTGATTTAGAATCATTGTTATATGCAGCCCATCCCCGTATACGACTACCTGTCCTGTACACTGCTTGAGATCAAATTCAGCTTCGCACATTAACGGTCTTATTACAAAACGAGTCGCGTTTTAAAAACAAGCACTTCGCACCCGAGGTGTGTAGTATAAAAAAGGTGTAATTTGTTTCCAATAAATTGATTGCACAGCTTGTCTCAAGTTATACCCGGTTCACATTATTCCAGGCCAGTAATCCAGCTAGTCAATCCAGTCCAGTGCTACACATACTATCTACATTATTGCAGTCATTCAGGCAGTCGGACAAAAAACAACAATGCGTGTCCACTGTTCAACGTGTCTACACTATTCCAGTGTCGCTGAAATGGGCGAGCAAGAATAAAAAAGTAGACTTTAAATCCAATCACAGGAATGGTTACATTCTAGTGCATTCCAGCGCTGGTTTCTATCGCAGGACTCGAACGCTACCGGAATAATGTGAACAGGGCATTGTGTAATAAGAAATCTACGTAACTACTTATGCATACTCATTGTTACTAAGGGCCCTATGAACAATGGGGTGTTACATAAAATAAAAGAGTTTATCTTTTTTTAAACTTGTACTTTTTATATAACAAAACTACAATAGGTGTATGAGAGAGGACGCGGCGGGGACGCTACGTGAGCACATGCGGTGGCAGTTGCGGCCGCCCCTCCAACTTGCTGTAGTCCAAGTGGAATTCCTTCGCCACCTACAAACAAATAAAATCATGTTTTAGACCACACAAATAATTTACTCAAGGAGAACCAACTTTTTGGATGCTAAAAGTTACAATAAACCGCCCATTATCGGGTGTAATTCATGCAAAATTAAATGATAAGCACATCGCTAATAGGCCGGCAAGAGAACGTAACATTAAAAATTCGCAATGCTATACATAACCACTATTACAAAGAGAAACGATTTCAATTTTTGTGTTTGTTTGTAATAGATAACTCAAAAATATTTAACCGATTTTAAAAACTTTCACCTGTAAGAAGCTACATTATCAGCAAGTAACCTGGGCGTATTTTATTATACAAAAAAATTAGAAAACCCTACGAAAATTGCAATAATGTAACCCGAGGCATAAAAAATTTAAAAGCGTAACAAACAAACAAAACAAACTTACTTTCGTAATTATAAAATTAGTTAGGATTATAAATGTGAAAGTTTGTATGTTTGTTACTCAATCACACAAAAACGGCTGAACGGATTTGGATGAAATTTGGCGCACACTATTTAACCTTTTTTTTTGTGGGAAATCATCAAATGACCTCTCCCGCTCTGGGCGGAGCGGAAGGGCGTATCAGACTCTTACTAACAAAAACCCACCCGTATTCCTTCAGTTGCCTGTGCGCCAGGGCCACGATAACTCTTTCTAACAATTCGCGACCACAGTATTTAACCTGGATTAACAGATAGGATACTTTTTATCCCGGTAGTACGTCCCTGTGGGATAATTTCCAACCTAAATGCGGGCGAAACTGCGGGCAAAAGCTAGTAAAAAATAAACATGTGGTGTTCTTGCCTTTCTGAAAAGCTTTCTACTGGGCATGCATAGTACCTTCATGCGTTTCTTAAATAAAAATTCTCATGCCACATGCATATAGTATAAATCTAAATAAACGCCAATAGTACCTTACGCCAGTTGTGCGCGTCAAAGAAGTAATAGGTGCCGCGCTCGTACGTAGAGGTCTTCTCCACCATAGGCATGCCGGGCGCTTGAGAGATCCACACCTTTTCCTCCATGTGATACCGCCATTCTCGATTATAGCTGAAACAAACGTCTAAAATTATATACTGTGAAAATAAATCACTTTACGGTGGAGATCTAAAAGTACCATATTGCAGCAGTGATCCTTTGTCGGATGTTAATTCATTCAATATGTTGAATAATTTTACTAGCCAGTGTCAATGCAGCTACAATGAGTGAACATTGCTTTGCATTGCATTACTTATTATACCCAAAATTGGGCTTAAGTACCCTTTAGTTTCAAATTATTCGCTAATTTAGAAGGAATTTTCCCCTTTACACTTGAAACCCATATTTATACAATTTGTGAAGCTTGTCGAGTGGCGAGCTACTTCTCTTGTGCCGGCGACGCTGCTACCCGTCACCGGTAAGGAGCATAGGGCAGGCCAGACGATGGGCATCCCTCCACCTGTCGATCGTCAGAGTATTGTTGAACAAGAAGTCAAAACGTTGACAGGTGTTTGGGGATTTTTTTAATTATTTGTATACCTATCAACTTGTTGAACAAGAATTTTCTGATGCTTTTGAGGAACCCATTTTTATTAAACTTTCTCAAACAAACTTATAATGGATATACAATAATATTTTGTTGGACTATCTACTGCAGTTTTTTATGTGCTGATTTTACCGTTAGTAGACAGACGAACCTAACTCCATGACAATCAACTTGTTGCTATGGCTGATAGCCAGGTGATACATTGTAACATACAACTATGTAAAAACAATAAGATTGACTCACAGTTCAGCTGCCGCTGCGATTTGCAGCACGTCACCCACGAAACAGTAGAACAAATAAAATAAGAGGTCTTCCTTATATCGACTCAGTCGTAGAGGCGCCAACTTTTCTCTAATTGAACCATTGATTAGATATTCGGGAGGTACATGATAGTCCATATCCTGTGGTCTGAAACAAATTATAAATCCATCAGCTTATCTACTCAAGGTTTTCACAAAATCTAATTTGGTAACTGAACATTTATTTTGATGGTAACCATCAGAGTATATTTTCACATAATTAAACATTTCAAGTTACCTGCATGGCGTATCCGCCCAAGGGCCAGCAAATGTGAGATAAAGGTTGTCTGGTGAATTTAAGTTCAGTCCAAGCGCAGTGAGATCCTGCCCTAACGCCAGGGACACTAAACTGGGATCCGACTCCGCCGCGCGAATAAACGTCAACAGTCCCACAATACCAAACTGGTTCGGTATCATCGTCTCTGGTATATTCGTTACTTTACCTAAAACATTACACATTATTAACACACTGTCAGAACAAAAATACTATTTCTAATGGAATATTATCTGGACTATATATTAAAACTGCTATAACAACAAATGCATGCATTTTAATATATTTCCAGCACTTATTTAGTATACACACCGTAGAATTCCGTATGTGCTCCTTGACTGATAACTTTAGGGACAAAAAAATTACATGTCAGGTGCAAATTCAATTTAATTAACTATCTAAATCAAAATCCACAGGTATAGAACGTTAAAATATGGCATGCATTAATTATAAACACAAAATAGATAAACACAATTTGTGTTATTAATTAGAAATGCAGCACAATATTTTGTTCATTTGCAGGACATGACACGTTAAAAAAAATTGCATTTCTGTGTTATTTAAACCAACATTATTTTGCATTTTAAATTAGAATTCGGAACCCAAAAAAGAAATATTATATTTTAGTGGACAAAAAATCTCATTTAGAAGTTAAACAGGCTTGTTATAATTATGTGTTGATGATATTTACCATCGGGTGAGGTCTGTATGCCTTTCCGGGGCTTGTCGTTGGTGTGATTGCTGAAGTCGGGCGGGGGCGGAAGGGGGCCGGGCGGCGGGATGGGGGCCACACCGCCCGCGCTCGAAGTTCCGGGAAGCGCCGGGAAGTCCTCCGACGACATCGTGAACTCTGACTGCTCCGATGTAGGCTGCTTCACCATACCCACTGCCAGAAGTTATCAACATCTAATTACACACTAGTACATAGAGACTCACGCCTTTCAGGGGTAGGCAGAAACTACAGAACGCCACCTGCTACGATCCTTAGGTACATATTCGTTTTGCTTCGTTTAAGTTCATACATCTGGTCATACACGCATGCCGGTTGCGAGTACTACGCACCTGATCTTTTTGAATAACATCACCCATAAAGTAGCGATTTTGTAAGATGTGAGTGGACTAGGACTTACAGTGATATGTCCGTCTAGTCCACTCACATCTGCACTGTGTTACCTTTTGTTGGTCACCTTACATTCATCCTTATACACTTATAACATCAGCTATCTGCCAGTGAAAGTCCCGTCAAAATCAATCCAGCCGTTTCGGAGATTAGCCGGAACAAACAGACAGACAAACATTTTAAACATTGTTTTTTGTTATAATTACCGTGTATACTTTCATATGCATTTAGTAAAAAGCTGTTACTTCGGCGTTACAAACAAACACTTAAATTTTATTTATTTGTATGTGTGTATTATAATGTAAGGAGCATCAGCACATTGATCCTGTTGCTACTTTCACTCTATCTACTTCCACGTGAAACTATTATTGCGCAACTAATTTCGTAATGAAAATTCGGCTTTAAACTTTCACTCTATTCCAACGATTGAAGCACAAAAAGGTTTTAATGATTACTTTTCCATACTTTTATACCAAAGAAAAGGGATAATGCATTATTGTCGAACTAACCGCGAGACTCATGTATCTTTTCAAAAATCCCCTTTGACAAATTTTTATATTTTTGATAAGTTTTGGTATGGGTGAAGCAACTAACCGTAAGGTTTAGAGCCGGGTGGCGGCGGCGCGGCGGCGGGGGCCTGGTCGCCGGCCCCCCGCGCCGTGAGCGACGGGAACTCGCTGAGGTCCAGCAGCGGAGGCGTCGACGTGTCGCCGCCCTCACCGAACACCGAGTGGTAGTTGCTGCTGGTGTTAAACCGAGACAGGTTGCCCATACTCGACTGAAGACAACAATCACACACATATCACTAAAACTTGAAACTTGGTTAAAAAATGAATGTGGATCATGAAAACCCAATGAAAAAGACTTGATACAGGAAGCACTACTTTCCATCTTAAAAACCAGATTTTTTAGCTACTTTTTAGTTCACACGAAACAAAGAACTGAAACTCCGAAGCAACTCTATTTGAATACAAATATTGACACAAATCTTGATAGGTTTATTTGAAAACCAAAGTAGGTAGGCATTATTGATATTTGTTTGAATAACATTTTTAAGGTAATTTCTTAGCAATTCAGTAGGAACAGGACTTTTTAGAGAATACTATGCATTAATACATATTTGGGATTTTGCACATTCTAATTATGTTAAAATGATTCACAAATTATTTTAACAAACCAATTTAATCACAAATTATTCCAACTACTCTCACAGAGATTGAAGAGGATTCCGTTCCAACTATTCATTGTAGGTAAGCAGTAATTAATTTTTTCTCATCTACCCACATTCATAAATTATGACTATACAAATGAAAATTCAGATTCTCACCATGGAATTTGAGTTAGGCTGCGATAACGCGTTTGGTATGGGTACCCTGCGGTCGGCAAACGCCCGCTGGCCGAATAGTGTGGATCGCGATGCCATAGAGGGCGGAGCGCCCCCGGGCATGGCGGTGGAGTTCCGGCCGGGCGACAGTGCGCCACCGAATGTGGGCGTCACATGGCCCGACACACCGCCCACCAGGCCCGAGCTCACGCGACCGCCCACACCGCCGCTCGCTAGGCTTCTAGGTGCTTGTTGAAAATTCAAGTTTGCCATAACCTGTAATATAAATAACCCTCAGTTTCATATGTGAAATCTTAACACCAAGTGTCCCACACTACAATTTGAACAATACACTTTACGCTTTACTGAATAATTTTTATCTAGGCCACTTACATGTTCTAGTCAGCGACCAACTCGTAAATTATCTTACAATTAAATGGAGATCTTAGTAGAATATCAAGAGCTATTATTTCTTTGTGAAGCTGGATAGTGTAGTTATTACTGTGAGAAAATTTATATTTTTTATTAAACAAAGTAATCCTAAAATAGCATAATAATCATAAGAAAACTAACTATTTTTTACAAAGTGCTGTTCATACCAATTACATATCTAAAAGCAATAGTTTTCCTTTAGACAAGCAGTCTCTTGGAACTGTTGAATTAACTATAAAGATGATGATTTTGTTCGTAATTAGCAGATTGCAATGATGATCACTCGATGATTGAGGTGATGATGGCAACTTTCTCATATCTCAATACAAGAAGTCATAAGTTATTAATACATTCACATGAATACTAACATTTCATACAAACAACTAAAGAAAGTCTGTTTCAAAAGTCTTCCAACTTGATTTAGTTTCAATACCCACTTTCCAATATCTTGGCTGGACATGAGTGTATTGTATTCAGCTATGTAAGGCATTTACTTGAGCTAAGTAAACCCTAAATGGAAAATATTTAATTTAATTTTTTGCCATTTGTTCAACAGATTTCACAGGACAAGGTATAATATGGTAGGTCAAAACAACTCATATTAAACTGATAATTATAGTCATTCAAGCTAAAGCCACTTCTACAAAACCTGTAACAGTTCGTTAAAGTAACAACCAATGTTATTATGAATATATCAGGGGTTTTCAGTAAAATATACAATACCTTACGGTAAAACTTTGTGTTGACTTCAATAACTATCAGTTCAAACATAAGAGGTGTTTATGAAACGAGACCAAATGAATTTCATACATACGCATTGAGGTGTTCAATGCAGAGATAGGAATACGAGATAACGTTGGCTATTAACAACAAATGAAGTATTATACATTTTATCAGTATCTAAGGTTTGGTTATTCGTCCCCTGTCAAACAATGGCGACCCCTGTTTTTGGTACACTCGATTCTTCAAAAATTACAAATTTTTACCTAATGTGTCGACGTCAGTCCTTGTTCCACTATTTCAATACCAGTATAAATGGCTCATAATCGAGTATTCTCTGCAGGAACAAATAAATTCACTCCAATGAAATAAACAAAAGTTTGTTGACTGTCCAATTTAGACGACGATTTTTATGCATTCAAAATTTTTAAGACGAACTAAAAAGATGCTCAAGACCGTCTATGCATTAAACACTGCTATAAAACGCTAAAAACTTTATACATCTTTACGTCACTTATAAATATTTTAACAATTTCACTCAGTTTTGTCGAACGCCACATTACCCTAAACAACTGGCGGCCATATTGTTGAAAGCGGACGGAAAACTGTAGCAATTTTCGGTCTAGTAACTTATTAATTAACTGCACCAACCACGTTGAAAAAAGGAAATCAAGACAACTTGTCAATTTCTGTTTTTAATTTTAATATTATTTATAAATGTCGACATAACCGTAATTAAAAAAATCACACACAATTTAATTAAATAGTTTTTAGTTTGACTCTTCTGGACAACACTCAATTTAATTACCACACGTAAATAAAAGTTAAAATCTTTGGGAAGATAAATAAATACTATTTTAGTCTATGAATCACCAAACAAATGTTTAAAATTCAATGGGATATTTTACGAAAGTTTTAAAATGATTCAATGTTACTTCTGCGAAAGATGTCAAAAAATATATTTATGCCAACGTGAAACGTCGCCTAGACCAAAAACCAGCAAACTGCGATTCCGACTCGCACATGAAGAGTTCCGTGCCACAAGTCGAAGACCACCGAAAAAATAAAATCAAGTTTCTTGTATGGAGACCCATCAATTTTTTACTTAATTGAATTTTTTATGATTTGTTGTTATACCGGCAATAGAAAGACACTCTGTGAAAATGTCAACTGTGTACCTATTACGGTTCATGAGATACAGCCGGCTCGCGGCTGGCCGACAGCCAGACGGACGGAAGAACGGACGGATGGACGGATAGCGGAGGCTTAGTAATAGAGTTCCAGTGCTACCCTTTGGGTACGGAACCCTAAAAATCAATGCATACCTTCAAAAATATTCGACGTGTCAAAGTATTATCAAAATAATAAAATAATTACTTACTAAAGATTAGCACCTTGGCTGCGACTTCGCAGCCAAGGTGCTAATCTTTAGTAACTAAGTAATTACGTCCGCGTGGATTCCGTATCTGCCCCTACAAAGTTCGACACCCCTTTAAAAGGTAGTTTTCGAAAATGTATTACTACGATCTTATTGACGATTAGTATCTCATTTATTCAGATATGTATTCGGGCCAAGTTTCAAGTTTATAGATCAAAGGAATCAGATTTTTCTTATAAAAGTGTATCCCCTCTTTTAACCTGCAGGGGTGAAATTTAGAAAAATCTTTTGGACGTGCCAATTTGACTAAAAGTTAATTTAAGAGTATACGCATATACATTTATATTTATTTATTTATTTATACACATTTTGAGTTAATCAAGCAACTTAGTAAAATCCTCCACTTAAAAACGTAATTTCCCTGTTTTGCCCCGTTAGGGGTCGATTTTCGAAAAACTTAATAACTTTTTATTCTTTATTTTCTGTCAATACTATTAATACTGAGTTTCGAGTAAATCATACCGCGCGTTGATATTCTTCCATACAATCTTTAACAACCCTATCCCTAAACTCCGTTTTAAACTTAAGCCGTTTTTTTATTTACTTAGGCAAGTATGCGTGCCAAGTTTTAAGTTTATTAACCAAAGGAATAAGATTTTTCAAAAACCCCTTTCATAGTGCTCACCTATACCTAATATAAAAGGAGCCTCTTACAAAATTTCAAGTTCCTAATGCCAGTAGTTTCAGCTAAGCGATGATGTGTAATGTGTCACTCAGTTAGTTTCTCATACATACAGGCTGAAACTCACGCCTTCTTCCCATGGGAGTAAACAGAAACTACAGAACGCCATCTGCTACGATCCTTACATACTCGTTTTAAGGCTCCCACAGACAGGCGCGACGCGACAGCGCAACACAAAGGCGCCGCTCGTCGCGCGACGCGCGGTGCCTTTGTGTCAGGCGTCGCGTCGCGCCAGTGTGTACGAGCCTTTATCTCGTTTACGTTCGTACATAGATACCTCTAAAAAATACCTATGCTATGAAGATGGAAAGTCACTACTTGGGCCACAACACCCGGTTTTCCGCCTCCGCATTGCCAAAGGCTAAATTGATTATTTGTTAATTGATCACAATAATAAAGACCAGCGTTAAATATTTATAATATGTTTACAAAGCCCTGTATTGAGAAGAAAGTATTATATTTATTCACGTGAGCATTTTTATAGGTTCACAAGAGAATCAAATTACGACACACACGACGACACGACTGCACGACATCACTTGCCTAAACTGTCTATGGTCAAAATTTTATATTACTTGGTAACACCGAGATCATATGATTGTTCAATGAAGAAGCACGTCTGATAGGCGTCGACTTACTTCTTTGGGCCAGTTTTTAGTTTTCTGGCTCTATATCGGTTGTTTTTCGTGTTAGTGGTGCTAAATATTAACCTACAGCCATGGCGCTTAGCGATGCAGATGTCCAAAAGCAGGTATGTAAATGAAATTTAGCAGCAGCGTAAATCTGTCGACATGGATTTGTCAGAATAATTGATCCAAAATGAGGCACTTTGCGGGACTGTTCCAAATTGCTTCTGAAGTCAGAATGGACTTGAAATTCGTCTTACTCGTAAAAACTGGTTTGTTTTAATGAAAAATGGCATTATTTGTTATTAGATCAAGCACATGATGGCCTTCATCGAGCAAGAGGCCAATGAAAAGGCTGAGGAAATCGATGCAAAGGCCGAGGAGGAGTTCAACATCGAAAAGGGCCGTCTGGTGCAGCAGCAGCGGCTGAAGATCATGGAGTACTACGAGAAGAAGGAGAAGCAGGTTGAACTCCAGAAAAAGATGTAGGTTCCCCTTTGTAAAAGTATTACACACCGATCCAATTGTGAATCACTTGCTTAACTCTGATATCAGCTAGAACTCTTCATATCATTGATGTGATGGTTGATTATATCATTCTGATTAATGGGATCTTACCCTTGCAGCCATTAATGAAACTACATATTACCATGAACCAAAAACAAGATTTCTTGTAGTATCAAGTGGTCCGTAGCATTCAAACTCTTTATGTTACAATTCCTTTTCTATATTACATGTTATAACTTGCTTAAGTGTCTTCATGATCAATTACTTAGAACCAAATATGGTTCTAAGTAATTGAACATGTCCTTGAATGGTAGTTTCTGTCAGTATTGAGACTAATCCAGAAGTATTACATAAATGAAAACTTTCATTTGACAAATGATCTTTAAGATCAATATAATATAGAATCTTCTGTTAGATCTAGTAATCTTGCTCAATCATGATTATTCAAGATCTTTCAGTCAGTACAATACATTTGATTATTTAAAGCATATTGGATTCTACAATAATATGTTGCACACATCACGTTGATCATTTTCTTATAAAATCTATAGTCAATTTTATTTGTGGGTCATGTGACCAGTTAATTGTAAGTTCATGAATGGAGCGTTAATTTTTATGTCATACAAATCAATGAATTCTCCATCACATACATGTATTTTATAATGTTTTAAATGAAATCTTTTCATCTGGTACTTTTCATTTACTTTTGATTTTGTAGTAAAATGAGATTGTCACATGACCATACCATAAACAATAGTAGTAATGTTACAGTATTAAATTCGGAATGATACCTAACACTTTCTGCAGGGATTCAAACAAATTCGTTCTACAGAGGAATGCTATTTCTATTTAAAATCTGATTTATGTAATTTACTTATTATTTTCTTCATATAATTCTTACTTGTAGTTCTGAGCAGAGCATAAAATGATAACAATGATTACACAGAAGTTATCTTAGTAGGTAGATAAGGCTTAAAATTAGAGAATACATTTTATATTAATTCCTAAATGGTACAGTTTACGTTTGAAGTACATTTGATTTCACAGAACAAATCATGTTATAATTTTAAGTAATGTTGTGTTATGTTTTAATAAAAGTTAGCAGCGCATCCGTCGTACCAAAAACAGCGAGGGCTGAATCTTAGGCTTATTATAAATGGTGTTTTGATAGAATACTGCCATAGTGACCATGTTTCGTAAATTGATGAATCCATTTAGGAATGGGTTATACTCCTACCTTTATCCCTATTTATTTAGAATGGCAGTACGGTTTTTCTTCTATACATATCTAGCCATCTTTTCTTTGGTCTGCCTCTTTTCTTTATTATGCCATAACTAAAGGCGACTTTAATTCGTTTTACGTTGCCCACGTAAGGACACTAGTCCTTAAGTGGGACGAAAGTTCATTGACCCTTATGGCAAATACGTTATAGATTCACAAGAAAATAGGTCACTCTGTGACGTATTTACAATGGCGTAGTGATCTGGCACTACATAAGTACCTACTGATATAGAAACTGAGCTCTGGTATGTAGAATAACTTGTACACTTGGCAACTTATTCTGTTTTGAGGCATAATAATAATTAAACAAACAAAAGACTAACTTGGTTTAACATTATTATTGTCACTTGTACTATTCAACATTGTTTTGTTTAACTCTTTTCTTTTTAAACTCACAAGCTAAGCCTCTATTAGTGTAAATAAATACTAACTACCAAGACAAGCCAAAAAAACTTGAACAGTTTGAAGATATTAGATCCCAGACATTGAAATTCTTTGAAATTCTATGTCATGCAACTGATTATACAGTCAACAGTAACAGTATCCACAACAAAACATAAGAGCTTATGATCAATAGAATACATTCCAACTCTTGTTTGACAGCCAATCTTCGAACATGCTGAACCAGGCCCGTCTGAGGGTGCTCAAAGTACGTGAAGACCACGTACGCAACCTCTTGGACGAGGCCCGTAAGCGTCTGGCTGACGTACCCAACGACTCGAAGATGTACGGTGAACTTTTGACCACCCTCACCGTACAGGCCCTCTTCCAGGTTTGAACCACTCTTTATTAGATCATCCCCAGTGAATATTATCTCATTTCATATCTTTCGTGCATACCACCTCTGAGCGAGCGGGCTTCACATTTTGACTCATATCCCGAGCTGCATTACCTCCATGACGTGCCCAAAAAACACTTTCACAAATAATAGTATTGAAATTTTTCACTACAGCCAAATAATAGTTTGCTTATACATACATACATACATAACTTTACACCTGTCTTCACCAAAGGGTTCGGCAGAGGTACTCTCACTTTTCACCACATATATGAAAGCAAAACATTTTAGACATTGGAACCAATTAAACCATACATTTCAGCTAATGGAGGCCGCAGTAACGCTCCGCGTGCGTCAGGCAGACAAGTCCCTGGTCGAGTCTATCCTTGGCAAAGCCCAGAGTGATTACAAGGCTAAGATCAAGAAGGACACCACCCTGAAGATCGACTCTGACAACTGGCTGTCACCTGACACCTGCGGTGGGATTGAACTTATCGCTCTCAAGGGACGCATCAAGGTATGAATACTTTTTTATCTCTTCCACTTACATATTTTTTCAGAAATAAAATCTCTGGCGTCCGTGAAACGGAAGACATAATAATATGAAAGTAACGAAATAACTTATTATGTTGTCTTCGTGGCGTAAGCAGCTGTTCAACAAATTAAAAACAAATGAACAGCAGTGTGAAAGTAAACCTCAACTTACCCTGTCATGATTTCTGTTTCGCTCATACCGTATGGAACCACGCTTTACCATCACTATAACGATTCTATTTTTAAATTACGTAATCAGATTTGTTAGTGAATCTCGCACTGATGAAGTGAAACTTATATTTGAGTAATAGTATAGTGGAACGGTCACGCTTGATAAGCTATATTGTTTAGCTACACCTCGGACTGCGAGAGAATTGTGTCGTGCATGTTTGTCGTCATAAGGTAGTGTCAAAGTAACGTGTGTTTGTTCAGATCTGCAACACCCTGGAGTCTCGCCTGGAGCTAATAGCTCAGCAGCTGTTGCCGGAGATCCGTACCGCCCTCTTCGGCCGCAACCCTAACCGTAAATTCACCGACTAATCTCTCGGTGACTCATATTCACACTTGTTACTACTAACAATTTATTTAAAGTTCATAATTTGTAGAACTAAAATAATATTATAATAAGTGTTTTCCTTTGCCTAATTAATTATATCGTAATAATGCGTACAATTTTATCGCAGTTTAGAATGTAATCTGATGAGTGGTCCCGTTAAGTCGCCAGAAAATGTACAACTGACAATGTGTGATCATGTGAGTTTCTGATTTCTGGGAATCGTACCACCAGTAAACTCTTAATCTATACTATGCATTAGTTTCGCCTGCTTCTGTATTGTCAACACCTACTTACTGAGCATAAAATATTTTATTATAACAATTCATTCATATAGCATAATGTTATATGTATTTTAGAGGACGTAGTTTATAGGATTTGGAGACGGTTTAATTAAGATGTTACCATTTATTAAGGCATGCAAATAACCATTTTCTAAAGTTGATACTGTTGAAACTGGACTTCGCAGCAACTTGTCCCGCAGTATTACTATAGCACAAGAACACGCAATGGTAGATGGGCGTTATTTCTATGTGAACATATAATTGTATTTGAATAATCTTCCTTCTATGTATTATGATCGTTACTGAATGTTTTGGATAAATATTGTTCGTGTGTACCATTCATGTTATCAGTAAGGAATCCTTGAGGGCTGTAAGGTTGTCGTGTGACGGCAGCATCCCACGCTATGTTCACTCAAATCGACGTAAAGATTTGACTGTGCGCAGTGTGGTGTGACACTTGAACCTTACAGCACAGCAACACATTCCTGCTTGTGTTTATCCTGGCAATCTAACATTCTGGCTTGCTTTTGACAGTGGCTATACAGAGCACCATAGCTCTTGTTACCTACAGTATATTATTCCCATACAGCACTGTTAAAATCCTTATGTAAATATATAGATGTGTTGAAAATAGTCTTTCATTTTAAATTAATACATAAGTACCTAAATTATAGAAAAATAAATCAATAAATCACATGGAGTAATCAGTATTTATTTCATGGCACATGTAGATGATTCAATAAACTACACAACAATATCATTATTTATATTAAATAGTAAACAAGTAATATAAGGTAATGGGACAACAATAATGGCATAAAAAATCTTATCTTTCGGAATAAGCCATTTTGATGGCTGATAATTTTATTTATTTTAACCACTTCAATGGTAATAACTAGCTAGTCTTATACATAACGAGTATTCTTAGACATGCATTTAGTACCACATTTTAGTTGATAGAATATTCTATATAACTTAATTAAATGGGACGTCGAGCGAGATTCTTCCCTCTTCTTCATGAAAAAAAAAAAAACTTGACAAAATCACAAGAAAAAAAACTTTTTTGCAAACCTTACAATTAATCACAACTATATTGGAGTTTAGAAGTCAGTTTAGAGGCCATACCCTGTAGTTTACAGCACATTGAAGAATTTAAGGACTATGCAATCAAAAATAGTGCTCCATACAGTTAAGCTTTAAGTAAATGTAATGGTAGTCCTTGTGCTAAATTCTGTAGGGCAGAGTTCAGTATAAATGCCCTTTGTCTAGATTGCATAGTGTATCGAGCTCCTCGTTGAAGGTGCTACCACAGACGATAGATTATTTAATTACTAAATACCTAAGTTGAGCTTAGTAAATTCTTCTCAATATCATAAGCTAAGTCACAGCAACGATTCAAATTCTAACTACTTTAGGACGAACAACACCAACATAGGTCTCATTTATACAGTGCGATTTCGAATAATGCAGTCTAGCTATTTAGTCAAGTTGGGGTGACAGCACTTTAAGATTACATAGATGGCGCTGTTCACGCGAGACTTATTTTCATAAGTTCATAGGATATAAATTCAACAGCAACTGATTTCTTTTTTCATGCCAGTACTTATCCAGCAGCTGACTACATAATTCACTCGCACTTTATAGACAGACCACTCTTGAACGCCACGGCTCCGGCGCCGGGTGCCAAGCCACAGAATTTTTAAAATATACGATTTATTATCTTTGTTTGGTAAACTCGTGATCCATATTTTTTGTCGGCCTTTGCCGTTATTGGTGCAGGCACTTGTGATTTTGTTTCGGCTATGTATATATAGCCGACAAGACGGTGGCGTTCAAAAGGTTTATAAATAATTCTAACGCGCTTTACACGACAAGATGTGAGACATCGGGCGTGTAAGCCGGCAGGTATCTAGGCACACGCGCCTCATCACGGCGACGTGCGCCCCTGTCCACGGCCAGGCTGATAGTGCCAGCTTCCTTCACTCCGTTGGACTTGGCCCTGCGCTGGGACGGCATGATGGCAGCTCGAAGACTCTTGCGTTTCTGAAAAGTTTTAATGTTCACCCGACTGTCCCTGTACACCACGGAGGAGTAAATAAGTGGAGTGATAATGCGAAACAAATGAACGCGTACTGAAATTGTCACCGGCCATGCAGTTAAATTTGAATAAATCGCCTATCCGACCATGAACTTGAAGACAATTGTAAGTTCTAGGATGGTCTTAATCTATGTTTTGTATCTCTCCATTTGTTTACTAATCTGTGCTGTACAGTCACGAATAAAACATGAATAACACAATGAAATCTACTTACAACAGCAATAGACTATTACCGTGTCCAGCGAGTTGGTGTACAAGCTCCACAAAGCAGCGGGGACTTATTGTGATCAAAATTAACAATGTACATGAACATGAAAAGTGTTTATTCTGAATATAAGTTAAATATTGGTCGTTAACAATATTTTGATGTCTACATCGGGGATGGCGAACCTCAATAAGCAGACCTAACACTAAAATGAGTATTTTACGAATTTTCTTAAAAAGATATGTTACTATTTACTATTGAGTATTAAAATTGGGATTGATTAAAAATATTTGATTAGCAATGGTTCGCAATCCCTGAGCTACATACAAGTGCGTATCAGTCGTCAGTGGGCACCGGGCCACGGCTCTATATTTTACTCTCTAACTGCTGTTTGACGTTATCGCAGTGGTCCACATCCACGGCTTCTGCCTTTACTCTGTTTACCTCGACAGCTCCGCGCCACCGGTCGGCGGCGTGACGTGCGATCTCCATCCTCTTCTGCTTCTTGATCTGGTGTCGTTTGTACACCACCTCGATCACTATCAGTACTATGCCGCCTATTATACCCGCTAACACAAGTATGAACACCCCTGCCATATTCTTCAAGCCTAAAGTGTTCGGTGTCTTTTCGTTTTCTTCGCAGTTTAGCATGTTGTTTCGGAGGATCCATAGGTTGTCCAGAGATTCCATTATACCGCCTGAAAGATACATCGAATATATTTTCATTTTTCAGTAAACAGTTCGCCTGCAGACTCTACTATTAAAGATAGATCTAAAGGTAGGTACATACTTTCGTGAAAGTCCAGTATAGCCAGTGTGACAAGGTCTGCCCACGGCGAGCCTTTCTGCAATCCAACGCCATAACCCGAACGACCAAACAGTTCTCCAGCGGTCACTAGCTCACAATCCTGAGCGGCCTCGAATTCCAAGCGAGATGAGTCCCAAATGAATGCCATTAGTTTACTGCAACCATGGACCAGAATAAGAAAACAGGCAATTGAATAACAAAGTAAAAAAACCTACTTCAATCTCCTAAACTACTTGTTCAATTTTGAATTTTTTCCATGGTCTAAATTGAACAACTAAAAAAAGTTCCATGGATATTCTATAAAATCTATGACTACGTAATTCTGCAACTACAGAAACAAAGTATAGGATGAACCTACCCGTGCTTAACATCTTCGATAGCTTGCTCAGCATTGTCATAATTATTCGCTTCCATCGTTCGGTACATATTCGACAATTCAACTTGTCGTCTAAAATACATATCAACAGCTGATCCCTTAACCGTGGCACACGTCAGATTCTCCATGGTATTGCGAAGCTAAAGATAATAAAAAATAAAGCATTAGCTACTGTCTAAGCTAGTCTATGCTTCTACGTTAGCCCGAAAATATTAATCAGTGAAGTTGTACCTCCCCCTCAAACTGCACCATCGAACAGTCCTAGGGAAATATTGCTATAATCAATTAATCTTGGTATGTGGTCTTATTGACGGATAGGTACTTGTTAGATAAGTGATCAATAGTCAAGAATTTAGCCCCTTTGGTAACGCATTTATGGTTGCGTCGCCTTTTTTGACGACTTCCAAAAATCCAGAAACCTCACTGCATCTAACTAAACTAATAATTGATATTGATACATCATTAACTACTAAGGAATGATGTACGTACTCTGGCGTCGTTGATTCCGGTGAGCTTGGTCTTAGGGCGTTCGAGCACGAGGAAGGCAGCCAGGTTAGCCGTGTAGGAGGCAACGATGATCATTGCGAATCCTGCCCACACCATGCCGAGCACGCGAGCCGAGAAACTACGAGGAGTGCCTGAAACAATACAAACAATCATACTAACAAATAAGTAAGTAAGTACGGTATCGCATGTCTGGGTATCGCCATTCGGTACCTAAGCATGTCCTGCGACTGCGAGTTACCCAGAATTATACCCCCGGATTTTGAAAGCCTGGTAAATTTGAATCTATTGTCAAATCTCATGTAAGTTTCTTATTAAGTATTTCAAACTCAAACTCAAAGCATTTATTTCAATTAAACCATTTACAGGCACTTTTGAACTGTCAAAGAGTCGGTCAGTTAGTCAGAAAGTTGAAGCTAGTTGGCCATTCCAAAACGTAGATCTCTATGGAGAAGAACGGGCAAGAAACTCCAAGGACACTCTTTTTAAATCAAGATATTACAAAATCCTAGGTACATTATTCGTGTTGCTTCTATATGCGAGAACAATGAAAAAATATATATAAAAAAACAATTCAAAATATAAGATTAATAATAAAAATAAGCCGTGGCAGTTAAGAGATGACCAGTCTCAACTGACGGCGCCCGTTCACGAACATGACATATGATTTGTCAGTAGAACCAGGTATAAGATATCAAGAGCTAATAGTTGACCTCACCTTCACCAATACCGCTGTTCAGAAGCACGCCCCAAGCAAACCAGATAGCACTCGAAAGATTCAAAGCATCTTCTTCAGTTCCATCAATATTGGCCAATTTGAACCGTCCGAAGGGAGAGAATCGATCGAGTAGGTATAGCACAAGAGCCACCACGTGGACTGATACCATCACCAAGATCCAGAGCGTGTTGGAAAACGGTTGCAAGAACGATACCAGCGTTGAAGAACGTGACGGCTGAAAATTCAAAAAGAAGTTAGATTGTTCTGTAAAAAGGCGCTCTGCCTGGTTACAACGAGTTTTACACAACCTAAGTAGGTTCCTATGTAGTAGGTATAGGTTGGGGTAGCGGGTGGCGAGGGCCTACCGCTCGGTAGGGTTCTCGGCAGCGTGCGCTCTGGCCGGCACCCCTCCTTGGGAGCTCGAGGCATGGGTGCTGACCAGAGTGTACGAGTGGACGGCGCGGCGCAAGGCGCTAGGGGAGCTCCCCGCCGCAGAAGAGCGGGAGGCCGTGCGGCAAGAGGCGAGGGACGCTATCGTCCTTCATTGGACGGAGGACCTCGCCTCTGCCACTTTTGGCCGCCGAACCCTGGACGCGCTCGGGCCAGTCCTGAAGGATTGGCTCGAGCGGTCCCATGGTTTCCTCTCTTTCCGTCTGGTGCAGGTGTTGTCCGGGCATGGATGCTTCGGATCGCACCTGCATCGGATCCAAAGGGAGGAGACCCCGTCGTGCCACGACTGTGGCGCGGCGGTGGACACGGCACAGCACACCTTGGAGGTGTGCCCTGCCTGGTCCGAGCTGCGCCATGCCCTGGTTGCAGCGGTCGGGCAGGACCTCTCGCTTCCCGGCGTCGTCAGCGCCATGCTGGGGAGCGAGGGGGCCTGGGCAGCGGTCGCCTCCTTCTGCGAGGAAGTGATGTCGCAGAAGGAGGAGGCGGAGCGCGTGCGGGAGGACGACCCTCTCGCGGCGCCGCTCCGAAGGCGGAGGAGGGGTCGAAGAAGACGTCAGTATGACAGTCATCTCCGACTCCTCCCAGGTGGAGGCCAGCAGGCAACGGGTGCGGGGGCACTCTTGCCTGTATTGCACAGGCCTCCACCAGTGTCGGATGGGAATGGCCAGGTGTTCCCGGCCATTCCCGTAGCCCCCCAGCTTGGGGGGCATGCGGGGCCCGCCAGCTAGGCGGGCACGCGCCGGGAGGGTCGTGGACGTAAAGGCTGTGCCAGTTTCCCATGGCCCTCCCATAACGGCATTGAGGGAACACCGCTGGGTTTTTTAGTGGGTATACCGGCACTCTGCCGGGGAGTCCCACATACCCCTCCCATCCCCCGACGGGAGGGTATGCGTAATGCATTTTTCCCAGCGGAACAAAAAAAGAAAAAAAAAAGGTATAGGTTGGGGTCCAACCCATGAATAAAACAACACAGGTACAGCCTCAACTTATTACAATATTTTTTTGTAGGTAACCATCACCGTACCAACCTCTTTTTATGTGGTTTATTTAAAAATAAGCTTTACAACTGGCCATTACTCGTCAAAAAAACCGTAATTGATGCCAGTTTTAACCGACTTCAAAAAAGGAGGAGGTTCTCAATTCGACTGTATTTTTTTTAAATGTGTTAGCTCAGAACTTTTTTCTAAGTGAACCAATTTGGATGATTGTTATTTTATTTGAAAGCTGGCGCCTCTCATGTGGTTCAATATAAATTTGAACACGTTTTGACTAGTAGTTTTTGAGTTATCCTTAATACTGTCTATTTTTTCCACTTAGTATATATTGATGATGTTTTAAAAATTTCCTGTCACTGTTATTTCCATATCAAGTAGTGGTATAGGAATTTGTGTGGGGTAGGTACCATAACAAAAAATGAAAAACAAAATCTTTTTTACAAAAACACAACCGACTTCCAAAAAAACACAAAAAAGTAAAAAATTACTTTAATTTCAGAAGTCGGTGGCAAAAACGATAATACAAAACCAAAGACACCGCCTTCCGATATTAAAGTAATTTTTCACTTGATTTTGTATTTTTTTGGAAGTCGGTTGTTTATTTGCAAATTTTTTTTTTATAATTTTTTCGAAATTTTTTGATTAGTTCTGCCAGAAGGTAGGTACCTTTTATCAGTATATTCAAACTTCAAACAAACATTTTTAATAAGCCATTATCATCAAAGTTAGTGATACTTAAATTCAAACAATAATGAATTAAACCTCTCAAAATAATAGCAAATAAATATGAAACTTTCAGGAATTGCCAAACAGCTTGGAAATCTGTTAACTTCTATACATACCTTTTTCTCTAAGATGGTAATACCTTGATATTTGAAAGGCTTACTAAATTCAATAAACTCGGCTCGTTCTGGATTAATTGTCAAAGGAGCCACTATCATGTCTGCACGTTCATACACCAATTCTCCTGAAAATTCAACAACGTTTTAATTTAATTCTTCCTTTTCGTGTCGATGGTACAACAATGTTTTAAATTTTGTTGGCCCAAAACTTCGACACTTCCACGGCATTGTCGGTGGCAGCGCAGAAGTCGCTGTGGCTAGATTTTGCTATTGAGGCACAGAGGGCAGGATAGAAAGTGGGACATAGTTTGCGCCACAATTTAATTGAATTGATAACTGCGTTCTTCGTTAGTATATGTGTAGGTAACTAAGTAGGTAAGTACCTTTTTGTTATCATGGGGAACACCTTCAAAAGGCGCTCGGGCCTTGGGGATAAAACCGGTAAGTGTGCACCGTGTCCTCTTTTAAAGGCCACTGTTAGGGCACTTCTCTGCGGAGACTGTTAAGAGGGTCTCCCGTGAGCTAGTACACAGGCAGTGTACTAGCTCAGCTTATCACATAGCTGTTACGCATTCTGTACATCAAACTAAGTAACACTCAGTTTTTTTTTTTGCTGGGTAACCACTTTTATTTCTGGTGTCAAAAATCGCTGTTTACGGCAGCGCGCAATGTAACGCACGAAAATCATTGAGCTTATAGAGGCTTGCAACGGTACAGCAGTTGTGAGGGTATTTAAAGTTCAGATATAACATCTAAAACTTGTATTCGTGAAAAAAGCAAGATAAGTTGAGAGGTTTGGTAACCAGAAGGTTCCCAGGTATGGTCCAGGACAAAAAATTATTACAATGACGGGGAGAATAAGTGACTCGGCTTCGTTTAGTGTCTTTTTGTACCTGTTATGGGTATCTCAGGTACCAAGTACCAACTCACCTATAAGCCCTGTCCATTCCTTCTTGGCTCCCGGTTGGGAGAAGTTGCGTATAATATAGTTTCCAAATTGCCCATCAGGTGACAGAGCCAGAGAATACGTAAAGTTGATCGCTTTTGATAGATGTTTTAGGAGATCCATGCAGAAGCCCTTGCAGCAGTAAAGTTCGTCTGAAATGTAATAAAATAACTCGGATAAAGACAAAGATTTAAACTCGTCATGGGTAGATACAGAATCCAGACACTCGGATGTTTTCCAAATGATAATAATTAGTCTAGTGGGGTCTATTAAAATAGACTGACGAGCAATATAAAAAGCCACTTGCAAAGTGCATAAAGAAATCTAAGTCCCGTATTACAGAACGTCACTCAATACTCAAGCATTACTTAAACTAGTTTCAACCAATCAAATGGCTTGAATCTAGTTTTAAGTAATGCTTGAGTATTGAGTGACGTTCTGTTGTTTGTGTGCGTTGTGTTGTTGGTGGGCCTAAATATCTCCTAAACCACAAAAGTTAGTTTCATGAAGTAAAAAAAATCTTGAAAATAGTATTAAATTGCACATGAAAACGTTATTACATACTGACCTGTTCGAAGTCATGGACAGAAAAAAGTTTTAAAAAAAATTACACTTTCACAATTTTGGATTACATTTGGATAGTTTTATTTACACGTTGAATTAATTCTTGTTTTTACCTTTGCGTATCGATTTTTTTACTAAAAGTGCTTACAACACACGTTGACTTGTAAATAAAGGTATAATTATGCCTCTCACACCCGAGGAATGTATACCAAGATCATCAGTATGGTGCAATTGGGGAAATCCCAGAGACAAACAGTCAGAACAATGGGTGTGAGACATTCTACTGTCCAACAAGTGCTTCGAAGGTTTAGGTACGATGAACAGGATCCATTTTTCATCAAAAGTAAACATTACGATTCAAAATCCTCTCGTTACTGTGACGGTTGAGTAGCGCAGCACTCGACGCGCGTTTGTTGGTGTGCTTCACTCAATTAATGTGGTACCTACCTACCCATTTTTCGAGCTTTTTACAACTTTTTCAATTTGTTTCAAGTGAATTGAAATTGTTTTTATCACGCACACCGAAGCCTGCCGCTAACTTTGACGTGGTTTTCGATGGATTCGTTTCCACGATCACTTTTGATTTTACATTGTCAACTAGGGTCTCCGGCCGTCCACGGTGTTTGTTCTGTAGGTCGAAATTTCCAGAACGAAAACATTGGGACCAAAAACGTAGGTACCGGGTTTTCTTTTATAGTAGCTTCCACATTAATCCTTCGAGCATGCTTCGAGCTGTTTTTGCAGCGCTGGTGTTGTGGAAGTCGTATTCGTAAATAACGCGATACTTTAAGTTTTCCATAATGTGAACAGAACCAACAGAACGATGTCAAAATGAAATCAAATGGCGCGGAAAATGATTCTTTATATTCGAAATCGAAACACAAATAACAAGCCGAAATTTGAAATAAACTTGAATTTGGAATTCCTAACCAAACGCCAGATCATCGCCAGATATTTAAGATCAAAGTGGGCAGTTCGACAAAAAGCCAATTTAATATGTAAGGACCTAATATTTCATGATAAGTTAGTGGTTTTTTTATATTGCTCTTCAGTGTAGATTGCGGGCGAACTATTATATGAAGGTAGGAATAGAAACAGCGCCTGTAACTGAGAATTAGCCAAAAAAATCAACCCATTTAGTACGCACGACCGACGACATAATTATCAAGCTATACATTTCCAGTATAATTACGCTGACGTTGCATTGTACGCAACGCCTATACAATGCAAGGTCAGTTAAAAATGGAAATGTATAGTTTGATAAGTATGTCGTCGTATGTACCTAGAATATTGTACGGATTTGATAAAAATGCTAAAAATCGCGCTTCAACAATAACATTTGCAACTTCCAAAATTAACAAACATTATATTTAAGGGTATTAGTGGTTTGTACCTGTATCCTCAGTGGCATTGTAATGAGGACAAGGGATCTCTTCAGGAGTACAGTCACTGCCATCATCAATACGACGAGTGTAAACGAAAGGCTTCTCCTCAATCGTCAAAACCTGAAGTTACAAAAATATATTCATCTCTTTCTATCTTAGGTACAAATAGCTATGCTGTCTCTGACCTATCATACTGTTGATTAATATCACCTTGAGATGCGTTGGTATCATGAACCCTTCCGGTTTCGAAGTACTGCGGCCCATCCATATTATCTCTTGCTCATTTAGTTCCAATCGCATCTTCTGAGTTTCCTGTAAAATAGAAAAATCGTGTCGCTTTTAAAGGCTCCTACTATTTGGAGCAGCACCCAAATTGCGTAACACACTATCTATCACAATCCGAATCATTTTGAAGCCTATTGTTAATCCATTGCTTCATACGTTCGAAAAATGTATCTGCTCAACAACGTAAATAACGCAATAAATGTTGTTGAATTGTCGAAATGAAAGCTATTCCTAGTGATACTGTGTTACGCAATTACCCCGTAGGTGTACTGAATTGCAAAAGTTGTTACATTGGTACTTGGGCAAGTAGACACCAATGTGACTTTTCAATTTGTATGTACTGTTTAAGTTTATCTTTGACTTCACTGACCATAAGTGGTCGGTGAAGAAAAATATCGTGACGAGGAATTATAAATTAATATACCTAAGTTTGAAATCGCCAATAATCGTGGTGCTCAATGCTCATGCTTTCTCTGTACAGTCCGCGCAAAACTTTATGAGCCCTCTGAACGTAGGCCCAAGAACGAAACCGCGCATGGTACAGTTGAGTGAGAGTGAGAAAGTTCCCTCAGACACCTATATTATGCATACTGCGCAGCCACTTGCTGCAACTTCCGAGAGCTCACAAAATTTTGCGCGAACTGTATGAGAAGAGGCCTTTGCCCTGCAGTGGGACATTTTTAGGCTGGTATTATTATTTAGGCACAAAATAGGAATCTTGGTTAGTTTTTGAGGAGCCGAATGAAGTAGGCCTAGCTAGTTCTGAAAAATCTTCGTCTTACCTTAGAGTAAAAGTATTTGCCCACAGCGACGTGTTCTCCCTGGGCCCTCACATTCACCATGTCGTACTCCGCATGCACCCGATCTCCATGGTCGTCGAAGGCCACATGGCCAGTGGCACCGCTTTCCAAGCGCTGCTTCCTGATGTAGTCGAACAGAAGACGGCCCGTGGTCCAGATCGATCCTGAGTTGTCGCAGTCTGATGGAGGGGCGTGGATCTCCTCTGATGTGTTCATGTCACGAATAGCTGATGCCAGAACGTAACTGAAAATAGAATGGGCTTAAGTAGGATTTTATCAGTAGCTAATCGCAACCAAAGTGTATCTATTCTTGGATAGTAGACCAGAAATGGACTGCGATACCTAAGTAACAGGTAGTAGGAATCTAAAAAATGTATTGACTATCGTTATAGTAGGTAAGAACCTCCTAGCCGTTTGTTAAAAAAATAGCAGCTACTGGCCACTTTGCATCAAAATATTTTACTAAACGCCATTAACGTTTCCTTTTTTTTTACAAAATATGTGGCCTTTCATTAAAAAAATCATCCTATTCGGACTGCCCAAAAAGTTGGTTTTGTTGATAATAGAACCAAACAAACAAACAAAATACACATACATATGACGGCGCCACCGTCATTATTTTGTAAACTGCGAGTACAACGGGCAAGCAGTGAACGAACGACTGAACGACGTCACTTCAACTCCGAACGTTATATAAGGCAGTGCACACTGCGACTCGGCTCAGTCGTTCGTCGACCACTGCCCAGTGCACACGTTACGTAATCACTGAGTAATCTTTTGTCGAGTAGTTTTTATATTCAGTGTAGATTAATTTAGTGATTTTAAATTAAATTAATGTGAAATTAATTACGTTTATTTAATTAAAATAAATAAGTGATTGAGCGAAGACTTTTGTGTTTTTTTTAAATAATGTCGGACCCTGACGCTACATCAGAAGTGGGATTGGATCCACCGTCCACTAATGATAGTAAAATGAATGATAATTGAGAAAAATCAATTAGAGGGTATAGACTGATTTTGGCGCTTACACATTCCCTGAAGGGCCGTGCCGCTGTGTATCTTACTAAGATAGAACCTGACAAGATCTCATGGGCAACAATCAAGTTCATGCTGTTTTCCAAGTTCTCCCAACCCGTGATGAAGAAACTGCAGCTGAAGCGGATATTCGTCTGTGGCAACTCATTGAGAAGATACCCAAAAGCAAATTGGCTGGAAAAGCAGTTCGCTGTTACCTGGGACATACGGCCAACGCCTGCCCCAAGCGCTGGAAGAAGGAAGACTCCATACCGAGCACCAGCACCAAGGACATGAACTTCTGCTCCAGAGCAGCTCGTGGAGTATGATAGATAAGTAGTACAGATATCCCTATTGTAATTTGAGTCTGGCTCAGAAGCTCAAGTAGCCTTGTAAAGTATAGTAATTGAAATCTCGTTAGTATTGAGCAAATTCATGAACAAGTGATCCTAAAAGGTATAGGTGTGAATAAAAGTAGTGCGCCTATTACAATTTAAATGTCCAACCATGGTACATAACCACTTGCTTAAAATAATTCACGTTGTATGGCCGGTTGATTGACTTAGTAGAAAAATTTGGTCGTGATATTTTAGAACACGGAATTTGAGTTAAAGTCACATAATTTATTGGTTTAGCTACATACGTTCGAAAATGTATTTCCAATTCTTCAAAATTCAAACTCGAATCATTATCATCTCATTTATTTCAAATAAACCAATTACAGGCACTTTTGAATTGTCAAGGGGTTGGTCGGTCAGAAAAAAAAATTAAGCTAGTTACCCATTTCAAAACGTAGTAGGTACCTATGGTGAAGAACGGGCAAGAAATTCCACGGACACTCTTTTGAATCAACTCACACATGTGCTATGCAATTATACAATACTATAAGATTGAATTTATACAATGCAAAGACAGTTTTAAAATTCTTCAGCAGCTCCAACAGTAGTTTCAAAATGCTAATCAATTAGTTTATGCGCCCTTGTGGAGCAGGACCAGCGTTGAGCCAAGCATTTTTATCAGCGATGTAATCCCCCAACTTATAATATGCTTGACTGCATAGTGTGCGTTTTATACAAGATCTAAATTTTGTTTCATTCAGTTGAAGTATAACGGGAGGTATTTTATTGTAACATTTTAAACGGTACCCCATGAAAGATGAGTCTACTGTTGCCAGCCTGAAACCTGGTTGAAATAATTGGTCCCTGTTCCTAGTGATGTAATTGTGTCTTTCATCTTTTTTTTCTAAAAAGATGTAGATTTTTCCTTACGTACAAGATGTTTTCATACTCGTAGATGCATTGAAAAGTTACCGTCATGATGCTAATATCTTTAAACAGTTCCCTAGAGAGTCGCGCCTGCGGAGGCCATATACAATTGTGGTGAAAAATAAATTGACTCGACGTCTGCAGCCCGTCCCCAAAGTAAAATACCGTAAGACATGATAGTATGAAAGTATCTAAAATAGACTAGCCTCGCAGTACCTACTTCAGTAAATTGACGGATTTTTCTCACAACATATGCTGCTGAACGTAGCCGTCCTGCAAGGGATGTTAAATAAGGACCCCATTGAAGCCTTGGGTCGAGCGTGATCCCCAAGAAAACACTTTTATCGACAAATTCTAGTTTCTTTTGATTCAATACTATCTCACAATTAGAACTTTTGACATTTAGTAAAATAAATCTTATGCAATTAGTTTTTTTTTCCCATTTAATACTAAATTACTAGCTGTGAACCACTTTTGGATCTGCAGTAGGGCGTTATTTACGTCGTCAAGATTTGATGCACGTTTCGTCAGCAAATAACACCATTTGTGGTTGGGTTATAATTAATGAAACCACTATTACTTGGCGCCATAAGCGATCATATTGGCTAAATCCATGTTGGTGGTCGCGTTAGTATGCTGTGCCTGTTTAAGGTAAACGCGTTCATAAGGGATCATTCATACACTAGCTTTGATAAAATCGACCGTAAAGTTAGACTAGTCTGGTGGTTACAACCGCTGTACAAATTTCGTTTCTGCCCTCATCATTTGCATAGCCTTTTCCAAACTATGTTGGGGTCGGCTTCCAGTCTAACCAAATTCAGCTGAAGACCAGTATTTTACATGGAGCGAGTGCCTATGTGACCCCTCAACCCAATGACTGGGTAACACGATACCCCTTGGTAAGACTGGTTATCAGACTTTTGGGCTTCTTACTATCCGTAACGACTGTCAAAGATCTACGAATGACTGCCGGTCCCAACGGCTTAACGTGCATTCCGAGGCACGGAGGGATTTCGATATGTAATGGATAGTCACCCATCCACGATCCGACCGCCGCAAGCGTAGCTTAACCTTCGATGCACCCGTACGGCTGTTATCATTTAGTCATGCATTAGTTTTGCCCTAAGGCTTAAAGCAGTTAAAATCCAGTTCATTTGTTTGACGCGCCGAAACGAGTAATTGCTGATCACGGGCGTTCGTATGATAATACAGATTGTAAGAGTTTTTTTAGTACCCCCGTGTTAGGAAGTGACCGAAACGAGTTGAGACATTAATGGGGCTAATAGGGTCTATAAATATTCTCACAAAAATGTACGTGAAGTATCTCATGTTCAAAATGTTCTGGTAGATATCGTGGAAAATTATGATGACGTGACGGCGGGCAGTGATGATGACGGTACCCTGATACACGAAACAAGCCACGAGAACCATGCCTAACAGCAATATAACTTTGGCAAATAGAGATACCATGTCCGTGAATAGTGATACTATATCGATTGATAGTGATACAATGTCTGCTGACTCACGTTTAACACCTACCAGTGAAAGTGTTAAACATCTTGGTTAACATTTTGTATCAACAGTCTTTTAATCCAGATTCAATTACTATTGTTACTAAAGCAGCCGTAATAATTAGCAAAAGAGGTGACCCTGTAGAGTCAGAAATAACTGGTCCTGGGGATAATAGTTTTGCAGGGTCATTAAGTAATAAATGGTTGGAATAAAAAAATAAAAAAAGAGAGGAATAAAAAAAATAAAAAAAGGAGAGAAATAAAAAAAGAAAAAAAAGTAGAGGAATAAAAAAAAGAGAAATAAAAAAAGAGAGAAATCAAAATTAAAAAAGGAAAGAAAAAAAAAGAGACAAAAAAAATGTAGGAAAGAGTCATTGAAGGGACAATCCGGTCCAATGACTCAGCTAAAGGGGTTGCGATCCGGCCTAGCCCTGCGGCTATAAGGATTGCAATCCGGTCTAGCATGTTTGGCTATAGGGACTGATATCCGGCCTAGCGTTTGCTAAAGGGATATCTATCCGGTCTAGCACAATCGTCTCCAGTTTTAATACTGATGAGATAGCATAGTAGTTGTGGAAAGCTGAAGGGTTAATCGGACCAGCACATTATTGAAACCTTTTGTTAAAGATAATACTAGATAGAGATTAGCGACAAAAAAAAATGTCAGGATGAACGAACAGGTTGTTGTCTTGTTCCCAGATGCTCGGAAGACGCTCGAGGACGAGCGTACGTCAGTATGGCCGTGACGGCGCCACCGTCATTATTTTGTAAACTGCGAGTACAACGGGCAAGCAGTGAACGAACGACTGAACGACGTCACTTCAACTCCGAACGTTATATAAGGCAGTGCACACTGCGACTCGGCTCAGTCGTTCGTCGACCACTGCCCAGTGCACACGTTACGTAATCACTGAGTAATCTTTTGTCGAGTAGTTTTTATATTCAGTGTAGATTAATTTAGTGATTTTAAATTAAATTAATGTGAAATTAATTACGTTTATTTAATTAAAATAAATAAGTGATTGAGCGAAGACTTTTGTGTTTTTTTTAAATAATGTCGGACCCTGACGCTACACATACAAACGAAATATTGAAAAAAAGTGAGCTAAAAAGTACGAAACAAGAAAATATATCAGACAGAAATCAGGACAGCTAGAAAAATTTGCCTTCGTCGCAAGCCATTATAATGTTGTAGGTGTTCCTGGCACCCACGTGGTATACAGGCATGCGACCACGGCTTTACCTACACACCATTTCTATCGAGCTAGGACCAAATCCCCCGCTCGCACGTGATTATGACGTTATAACAAATTTTCCTCCAGATATTTTGAACACACAGATATCTTGTGGTTTATAACTAGGTTTCTATTTAATAAAAAAATAACTTTTTTGAGCATAAATTCAGTCTGAAAATCAGCTTTTTTGCACAAATGCTAACTGAACTTTGGCCGTTCATAATGTACTCATACATTGAAAAAAGTAAAGAATACATCGGTATAGAAACCTCGCACATGTAATGGAGATTTCTAAATGACAAATATTTTTTCCAAAAACTTACAGGGCTTTTTAAAGAATTACTTCCTGTACCTCCGCGCGCCAATTTTCACGTATCTCCGCGCGCCAATTTGTGTTTGATGTTATCGCGTAATCGCGTTCTCGATGAAACAACAAGTTTTAAAATCATGCTTGCGTTGACGATAGACGGACCGTGGCATTGCAAATCGTTGCTATTTATTAAGATATGATTAACTTCGCGTAGGTATTATTTTAATCATGTTTTTTTGTATAAGTAATAAGTAAAAACAAAAAAAAAAAGTATTAATTGTACAGCCGCGCCGTACGTCACGCAGTCTCACTTTTGCTTGTTTTTAACAATTTAAACATATTTATTTACTTCGACATATAATATATTATGGAAATATACACACATTTGTAATATGCTCGTCAAGACCTTTCTTTTGATACCAAACCTGTCATGATTATTTCAATTTAATTTTTTTTGGGATCAGAAATTCGTAAAGTCCACCATATTTAAATATAGGGAGAATTTATATAGCCTATGTCACCCGGACCATTATTAAAAATTTATTGATACCTCATTCATCAAAATCGGTTCAGTAGTTTAGGCGTTAACGGTGAAACACACGTAAATACAAACATACTTACATACATACATAGACTGCTAAAATCATAACCCTTCCTTCGGGCTTTGCCGTAGTCGAATAAAACTGTGCTTGTTCTATATAACATTCTAGTGTCCGTTTTTAGGGTTCCGTACGTCCTAATGAAAAAATGGAACCCTTATAAGATCACTCGTGTGTCTGTCTGTCACAGCCAATTTGCTTCGAATCTACTGGACTGATTAAGTTGAAATTTGGTACACATTATGAATTTCTGTGACCCAAACACCACAGACGTGTAGGTAACTTAGTAATACAAGCACCGAAAAGTCAGTCTTGAAAGAGAAAACTAAACAGTTGTGTCCTTTTCTAGTACTTATAGTGAACATATATTTTACTTGAAAAGTAGGACACGACGTACGTTATTGACGGAATGTACACACGTCAAAAAAAGTTAATCGAAATCGTTTTTGTTACTCTATAATAATTTCTTCTTCTTTTTAGATCTTTACTTAAAAATATAGAATTAGAATATAAAACAAAAACAAATTAAATTGTTTTTTTCATATAAAAAGAAATTCAATCCAAGCTTACGCTCATTCAGAAAGCTGACTTAGTCAATTTTAACGGATTTCAAATATTTTTTCAAGGAAAGTTGTTATTGATAAAATGCCAACAAGATTATCACAAGAAGGATATTCCACGAGAGAAATAGCACGCAGAGCCGTATCACGGTCCCAATTGGTAATTTCCTATGGAGAAGAAGACGACCCGCTGACCAAGAGCCGGCAAGAAACTCCACGGTTACTCTTTTAATAACTCCACGGTTACTCTTTAAAAACACCACGGTTAGTCTTTTAAAAATAATTAGCGTTTACATTTTTTTTTGAATTACAGTGATAATAGATAGTTATGGGAGGACAGTGAGGCCTATCAACAAGTACCTACCAGCACCCTAATTACGTAACACACTATCTATTACAATCTGAATCATTTTGAAGCCTATTGTTAAACCATTGCTTCTTATCTTCGAAAAATTTGTCTGCTCAACAACGTAAATAAAGCAATGAATGTTGTTGAACTGTCAAAATGAAACCCATTCCTACTGGTAGTGTGTTACGTAATTACCCCATAGGTACTTAACAAAATAAAAAATGGTCTACAAATCTAGTCTACAAGTTAGGCCTACAACGTTCTCACATTCACAAAAAATAAAAGAATCTGTATGTACTTATAAAACATAAATCTTTATATATATAAAAATTACGTGTCACGTTGTTTGTCCGCGAAGGACTCTAAACTACTGAACCGATTTGATTTGATTTGCACACCGTGTGCAATTTGATCCGACTTGAATGATAGGATAGCTTACATCTCAATTTATAGTCGCATTATTATTTAATTTCAAATTATTCGTCTATTATTTGACAGTCACAATTATCTGTTAGCTCCAAACGATTCTAACAGATGGCGATATCTGTTGACTGGATTGAGTAAGTATTCAATAGATGGCGCTATGTTACAAATACAAACGTTTCATATAAGCTATATGAAACGAATATATTCATTTCATATTTTTGTTTCATATATTTTAAAGAGAAAAGATATGATTGTTTGTTTGTTTGTATTGAATAGGCTCCGAAACTACTAAACCGATTTCAAAAATTCTTTCACTGTTGGAAAGCTACACTATCTCCGGGTGACATAGGCTATATTATATTATGCTTTGCTACCCGGGCGAAGCCGGGGCGGGTTGCTAGTTAAATAATAAAAATAAAAGCCTATTTAAACCAAATGACATGATTACCCTTACAATTGAAAGAAATCTGAATTAATATCCTGTCTACAAAAGCCATTAATTTAAATAGAGTTGAAATTAGAATTGTAGGTATAAATGTCAAATAATGAGAAGATTATGTCAAAGAAGTATGTAAAAAAGCAAACATCGTAATTTGGGGGCAGTTTTAATAGAAATTATTTCCATAGTGATGCCGTTGTTAATGAGGTACCAGGGCAGCCACATGTGCAAAAGGAATAATTATTGCCAAACTTCCTTGTTTTCAACGTAGTCTTTAATTTTATAATATGCGTTTAGGCTTGTTTAGGATACGTTTGATGTGGGTTTTGAACTTTCCATCGCTAAGTTCTGTAACTGACTTTGGCAACTTGCTATAAAAGCGGATACTGTTGTCGGTCCTACCTACCTAGTTTAAGTTCTCCCAGTGTCTTATTTCGAAACTTTTGTGGAGACATAAACTTGTCGTTTTAAATAAAACGTAGCTAACTTACATAGAATCCTGAATGTGCGCGTGTTCGTTGGTAGCGTTAACAAGTCGTAGTCCCAGTAAACCCTCGGGTGCGTTGGCAGCATCCAGGGCCTGCTCAGTCACCATCCACACGTATCCGACAGTCGTCATGTTCAGGAACGTTGCGTCGCGGAATATTATCTCAGCATCCGTTTTACTAGGGAAAACATCATGATTAATCAGCAACTGCGCAAATTTTGTGTGCTACGTTCACTTGTACAGTTAAATTACAGGGTTAGGGTGAGGAAGGTGTGGACTGTGTGGAGGATGGGAGTGTGTTTAGGTGAGTATGGGAGGAATGTGTGATTATCCGATGGGGATATAGGGACAGCTAAGGGGTGTACGATTGTGAGGATGAAGGTGTAATATGGTAGATGATGGGGCTGTTTTGGGGTGAATTTGGATGGGGTGTGTTGTGGTGAGGATAGATGGTAGTGCGTGAGGTAGTGAAAATACAGTTGTCCATTCGCCTGCCCCACCACGGTAGGGTGTGTATGAAGAAGGTATAAAATTATGACATACCTGGCATACATAAGGAACACCCTCGCCTGAGCGCCTTTGACATCCATGAGCCGATCGCTGAAGGAATCAAGTCCTGGTTCGAATTCTATCACCTGTTCCACCACCACTTTTCGGTCTACATCCTCATCCACGCTTTGAGAAGTCGTCTGGAACCTACAAACATAATATTATATTATTACTAGTGACCCGCCCTTGCATGAGCTAAATGTTTAAGTTAAATATTAATATATTAGACACATAATAAACCTTCCTGAATAAATTCTCTAAATAATGGTGACAACCGCATCAAAATTCATTGTGTTGTTAAATTAGAAGTGGTCACACAGACAAACACGAAAAGCCACTGTTTTCTTTTTCTATTTATACATTATTGTATTCAGCATACATTCACAGAGTCTCGCCTATTACCTCCCGCAAGGTTATTCTGACCAGAAACTACGTCTTCGCAAAATATAGCTAATATGTATGTATGTAGGTAGGTAGGTACTAGGTAATAGCATTGTCAACTCACCGACCCAAAATAGCCCTACCATCAGTATCAGAACTATGAATGAATATAACCTTCATGTAATTGAAGTGTTTCAACACATCAACCCAGACGTCTGCCTGGTGGGAATATGGTGGGACTGTTCGAAGGAAAGACACGTGAATGTTCTTATCGGAAAAAGCCGAGTCTCTTGAGGATATGCCGATGACTGGGATGTGGTAGAAGCCGCTGGTGTAAGACACAGCTGCAGGGGAGAGGTCGCCGGTCAATGGGTGAGATACCACTATCGCGTACACCTAGAAAGTGTTGTATCATTAGTATCGATTCTTCTATCGATAGATGCTTAACTTTTATTGACTTTTATACTCACTCGATGAGCAATCAGGTCTTTGCAGACATTCAGCGCCGTTTTTATAGGGTTCGGATCCATGAGCATAGAGTAATCGTGATATGTGACTCCTCGAGGCACGTATTGATCTTTGAAGTTTAGATTCTGTAAAACGAGTTATTTAGCATTGTAATTGTGTTAGTTAGTCAGTTACTGATAAAAACTGGCACATGTTGGATAATTGTTTTGTATGCATATCAAAGGAAATGAGAATTGCTATTAACTGCGTTGAATTAAAACGTTTGTAATGGGCACAAGTTGGTTTATTTATGCTCTGTAGGTATATTAATTAATATTGTGTTATTTGATGACTGCAGAGAGCATGAATTATTAATTGTGGTATGCCGCATACAGATGTGCATTTTCACGGATATTAGGTACCGTATATGTTCCTACCTCAATGTAGTTAGGTATACCTCTACGTCCTCTGTAAATTAGGGGTTCTTCTAAGAACCTACGCGAAGAGGCGATTTTTTTGCAATCAAAATAATGCTAGACATTCCACGCAGTCCGTTTATCACCGATTTCTTTCGTAACTTTCCACACCGTATTTTAATACAAAAGTTCAGGTCCTTAATTTACTGATCTAGCAAAATGGGGGATAATAGGTCCCCCTGATACCCAGCGCGAGTGTAGTGCTCCGGACCAAACCATGCCCTATCTGTTGGAGTGTCCCAAGTGTCCATACACATGCACCTTTGAAGACTTAAAACGCCACTGATGCTGCGATTAACGTGGCAACCTACTGGGCTCAACTCATTTAATACAAATCCATCGACTCGTAAAGAAGTTTTATTAATCAACTTACCGATATAGTATCCTTGTAGAACGCAATAGACTCATTGCTGGAAAGCACCCCACCAACGTTGTAATAGGTGGGGTTGGAGAAGCGCCGCCGGTCTATGTCGGCCGCCACCAGTCGAGCGGCGCAGCACAGCACCGCGACGAGGACGTGGTACCGCCTCATCCTGGTATCTATCCGAAGAATGGAACATCGTCAATTGTTTGTATACATAGATTGCCCAAGAAAAGAATGCACTTCGGGAATCATCGTATTTCTTCGGAAATACGAACGCGCGATGGTGAGATCCACGGATATCGGATATCGATGCTGTAACAACCATGGAAGTATTTGCCTATTTTGTTTTACCATGAATACAAAATTATAAATTATGCAATTCTATGCAGTTCCAAAAAACTGTTCAAATATTTAAGAGTGACAGATGACGATCTGCGACCGAAGTAGATGATTCCGACAGACAAAAACATCATACAAACGCGCAATCTAATACAGTGTACTACGACAACTTTATATAAAACTTGAAGCTTTGCGTCTGTACGGTGTTGCTCTGTAGTGCGATGTTCGTATCAATTCAGAAACAACAAGATTACCGAAGCGCATACCTTTTCGGCGTTTACCTGTAACTAAACGTCCAGTTGATATTGGTTGCGCGCATTTGGGGATGCCTCCTGCGTGGGTTGCTTGGATTAATTAGGTAAATAGTGGATTACTGGATCCTGTCAGCCTGTATCATCCCACTGTTGGGCAAGGGTTCCCTCCATGACTTCTAGCTCCCTCGATACAGGGCTAATGTGGATCATTGCTCGTACATTCAACCACACGTCGTTATAAAGCAACTATCAATTTAACATTGACAGTGCATCTTCTTTCTTATATCTATGTGTGTTACCATACCACTGACGTGCGGTTGACTGTAGCTGCAGGTAGGTAGATGGTGTAGGTACAAGACTTACAGATGGAGAAAAAAAATACTGAAGTCAGGTGAAACTGTTTTAAAATTACTAGCTCTCGAACTATGCATATAAGAACCAGAGGTGATTCGATAAGCCCGTGGATGGTGGCTTAATCTTTTGTGAACATCTCAGTATGCGTTTTCAACCTATAGGTAGGTTTCTCCCTGTACTGGACTCCCTGATGTACTAAGATAACCCGCGAAATTTAAATTTACTTACGTTTTTTTTGCAACTTGTAGGACAGTATCAGGCTGATCAAAATATGATTTGCGACCGTAACAAGTATGTATTTAGGTACAAAATTGTCATTAGAATCCAGTACAACTTTAAGTTAGAATTGGCCTCAAATGTCATGATTTCATGAAATGATCATTCAATAGGGTAATTTTAACTTCGAGAGTAGTAATGATGATTATAAGTCTGTAAATTAATACACTTTTGTTGCGGTTGGGAATCATATTTTGATCAACATTAGCGTTGAAAATTGCGAAAATTACATTTTGTTTTTTTCGAAACTTTGTATCTTTCCTATAAAATACATGTAATTATTGAAAAAACAAATTACACGTTCGTCTGAAAAATACAATCATACACGTTTAATACGTACTGTATATTTTTCATATCTAAAAAACAAAAGGCAAAAAATTGCGGAAATTTTTCTGTATTTTATTGAAAAATACAGGGGCATTTGAAAGATACATGATATTTTCAACGCTAATCAACATACAACCTGACACCGACCCGCAAATTTTAAATAAAAGGAAGTAAATTTGAATTTCGCGGGCCACGCGTTGTAGAGGACAGAAACGCAACCACGCAATCTAGTAAATTCTGCCGATGCTCAATGCTCAGCTAGTGAGCCGCAGAACGCATGCGCGAGGTGTGGCCGAAGCCTGCCTCAGCCGACTGATGAGATGACGTGGGCGAGTTTAGGCTCGTACGGTCAGTACTCTGCATTACCTGAACCCATTCAAAGAAGACAGCAGTAGCGTGTTATGCAGGTCTGTAGGTATTATAGCACGGCATTTGTCGAAAGATGTGCTAGGCGCCCGAATACGCAGACATATTCGACAGAATACGAAGACAAGAAACTATTTTTTTTTTAAAGAAAAACAAACTAACAAAAACATATTGTCTATTTTGCAAATTACGCTTCGATGCGTGCCGATGGGAATAAGCTATATAATTATAGCGAATTACCTACCATTTTTTTTTTGTACCAACCTAATAAATACAAACAAAGTTTTGTAGCCAAGAAGGTAAATACCTAAGTACCTACCTCTTTATTTATTTTGTCTAACTATGAACTCACCTGCCTTACTATGACCTAGGTACCTTCTTTAAATAATTTAGGTCAAGTTGAACTAATTAGAAATCATAAAACACTTTATCATTACGATATATGAACAAAGCTAACCCCTTCTATGTCTAAATAAACAAAAGAGTAATTACGTAACAGCTCAACTTTAGATTGACTATGAATATTTCAGACACACCCGTTTTCGTACACCCATCCTGAATTAACACGTCCTAAGGACGCTAACATACTGGATATTTAATCTTACCTTATTGTCCTCGTCTTTAGGCTTAAATTCAGCTCATTTGCGGTATTAAAAGAGTGAGATTCACCAAGTTATAAAATAATTTGATCTGGAGGAACGGATGCTGTAAAAGCACTCTCTGAAGCTTTATCTTAGTTGCCCCGAATTGAACCGCGCAGGCGTAGGTGAGAATGTGAGATAAAAAATCAATACATGGACTAGAAACAGTCTAAATTACTACAGACAAATTAAAACAGCTTTTAACTAATACGTTATTATTGGAACCTAAGTAGGTACCTGCCTTGGCTACCTACTGCAAGTGCAAATAAAGCTTGGGTTCTCCGAAACTTTTGAATATCGCAATAGTGAAAAGTGTAGTCAAGAGAAGATTCTACTATCTATTCTACTATATCTACAGGGTTAAATTTGCCAGCGAAACTCCGCAGACGTGATGGGTTTATACCTAAACATGATACAACGAAACCAAAAAAATTATGTCGTTTTTTTTTTGAATCATCGAGTTCTGGTGGGGTAGGTACTTGAAATACTTATCAGTTTAAAAAATCCGATTTTTTTTTAATGTAAGCCTCTCCGACGTGATGGGTATTTATATCTTGCCACGATAATAAAACGAATTTTACGATCATCTGAACCCCCCTTCGCAAGAAAAAACAATGGGTTTTTTTAAACTCAATAACGTTTATTTTTGTATCCAACTAATATCTAGAAACTTACACAATATTGTAGTCCAAGCAGAAGCTACAAAACCTTAAAATTATAGACGGGTCTTATACAGTTTAACAAATCTAAAATAACTAGTTCCTTGGTACAGATTTTCCTTCGCAGTTGCCTATATTTGTGGTGTTTAAGCCCAACCCCAGGCGGCAGGTACCCACGCCGATGGGGCCCAGGGCTTGGCCGGCCACTCTGGTGTCTGCGGGCGCAGTGCGGCTGCAGCGGCCGTGGCAGCATGCTGAGCAGCCCCAGCAGCTCCTGCCGCGCCAGAGCTTTGGATCACGGACAGCTTTAAAGCTTCTAAGTCTGAAATAAGAAAGATTGGTAGTGAGAAATTAGACTGAAATACAAATTTTCATTTTTCGGATTAGATTAAAGATCCTCTGAACAACGAAACGATTGAAATACTAATACGCTAAGTTTAATTTTCGGCAGATAATGCTATTTAGCTTGTGTCTAATCTGGCAGCATTTATTGGTATCGTTGGCTCCTCCAACTAGGATACTGAGAGACAAGCGGGTGCCGTGGCGCAAATTGCTAAAGGCCTAAATCTGGCAGTAGACTGTGGTAGGCTATTCTATTGATTGACTAACCAGCGTTCTGGAGCCTAGCAGCCTGGTTGCTCGCGGCGCGTTGTATGGCCTTAGCAGCGGCCGCCTCTCGGGCCGCGGCGATCTTCTGTGCTGCGGCGGCGCGGGCCTTGGCCCCTGCCAGCTGCGCCTGCGACTGTACTGCAGCCTGCGCGGCCTCCAGTGCGTGCGCACGGGCGTTCCTTGCTGCCTCCTCACTGGAATCAAATCCGTCATTTACTGAACAACTGACTGGCGTACTACACTTTCAAGTAAAGAAGTAATCTGTACCGAACAATCTGTCTGTTATCGATGTACGACTGTTCTCTCCTTCCATAGTTATATCACGACAAGAATAAAATAAACTTCCAATGCGACGACTGCGTGCCACCATGACTGCTGACTAACTAAGTTCTAGGCTGACAAAATTAAGATTACTATCGCTTTGCTGAGCCACTGCTGCTTCTGTTATAATCATAACAAACCTCTTATGAGCTGCGCGGGCGGCCGCAGCTTCCTTGGCACTGGCAACACTCTGTTGTTCGAGGGCAGCATGCTTGGCCGCGGCGACCTCATGCTGGGCCGCCATCACTGCTGTCGCAGCTGCCTTTGCAGCCGCCACTGCCCCAGCCACGTCTGAGCTAGTGTCTGACGACCATGTTCCTGGAAAATGCATTTAAGCTGGTGATTTAATTCTATTTGAATCGCCTACATAGGTACTATTATCGTTTACATTCTGTTTATTGTTTGCCAGGATAAAGGCCATAGTAGCAAGTACTACAAGCATACTGTGGATAATGCTATTGGCTACATATTAATTACGGTTAAAAATATTCAACCTTATGACAGAAAAAGACGCAACGTTATAGACGAGTAGAGCCATAATAGACCAAACCATTTCGAAGGGATATCCTAATATCCATTCACGGAACGTAGATGGTTTTGGTAATTTATGTGCATGAAACTATAAATTCCGAAAGCTTTACCATGTCCTCCTTGCACCCAGGCCATTCCGGGCCACGCAGCCGGCTCCACACTAATGACGCTTCGCTTGTCTTGGCTGCTGGCTGCGACAGCGGCGACCAGACAGAACGTCAACACCTGTAGATGATGACGATGTATGAACATGCCCTAAGTCCCTAAGAGACTTTATATTGCTTGGTAGGGGACCCCTGGGAAAGACAGATGCATGGGACTAGAGGCAATTGGGAATGCTATGGTTACCCATAGCATTTCCAATTGCATTACCAGAGTGTGTATTATTCACTTTAGATTTAGATATCAGTCTATATTATACCTACATAATATGTGCCATAGAGTATATTATATAGGTAAAAAATACTAATCCTACTGTAAGCTGAGGTGTTCTTTTTCCATTATTAAAACTTACCAAAGTAATAAAACCCATTTTATTATTTATTGTTGTTTACTTCACGTCTTCACGAGATACTATGATACACAACTGATGGGCATGGATCATTTTATATTGATGTCGAATCCGGAAAAGACTGTACGGACTGTACCGTATAGAAAGGGATAATGAACGATAGGTACCTGTCTAATGGGAGCAGAACCTATCATAATCGGTATTGTTTCACTTTCTTTAAGAACTTATAATTTGGTAGGTACTTATAAGGGATTGGTCTAATTTACTTTGAGTATCATTACATAACTGTCCTGTCTTGTTGGTCTAATGGTCGCAAGCACGCTGCGCATGAGGTGTGTCTGTGTTTGATCTCTGTGGATCCATAGTAAGTAGGTAACAGACCTATCATCTACAGTATGCCTACGCCTTTCAGGTAATTTAATCCACATTACTGGTGGTGGTTGAGTAATCTACTTTAAGTAAATACTTATACTGAATAAACTATACCGTGGTGCTGGTGTAGCCATTATTATAGACCCTTTCAACCGCGTCGTTCTGCCTCTATCTAACTACCATATGCAGGACGTCAGCTGGGAAAGAAAATCACTAGCTTCCTGCGTTCGGTCGGGAACTCGGGACGGACATAGCCGAAGGTCAACAGTCACGAGACACGAGGGTACCTACCTACTCTAGAATTACTTCATGAATCATATTCATAACTTACTTAGGTACTTACCTACTATAGGTAATATCCATGGCTGATCTCTAAAAATTCGATTCGATTAAATAAATCGTACAGAGTTAATTTACGTACAGCGATTGTACCTATTGTCCGTTTCAGGGCCGGATTTAGGGGAGGGCATCCGGGGCGACCGCCCCGGGGCCTCCACTAAAGAGGGGCCCCCACAATAGAGACTTCGAAAAAAAAGTATATTTTTAAATTCCGACGAGTAAACACTAGTAAACAACTTTTCCTTTGATATTTTTTTCGCTGTTTTACACACGGTGTGTAGGTACAACCGTACAACCGTTAGGGTACCTTGTCCTTACTGCCCTAGCTAAAAAATCCACCCTGTTTAAAAATGATTGAAAACTGTGTTTTACTTTTTTTATCGTCTGTTCCACAAAATTTTCGGGGCCTACACTTTTTGGTTGCCCCAGGGCCTCCACACGCTTAAATACGGCCCTGGTCCGTTTATATATATAGAATTAATTTTGAAGTGGCCCATCAAGACGAAATCTGATACTATGAGTATGAGAGCTAGTTTAGTTGTAAAAGGAACTATTCTTAGAGTTGGCAGGTATATACTTTATAGAACTATGAGATGAGTTTTTGAAGAAAAAAACACATTTTTATTTTATTTTAAAGTTTCTAATTAGATCCGCCAATAAAATTCTCTAGGGTAGAGTATACTTAACAGTTTTCGACTTTTCTAGTAAAAAATGGCTGCGATTTTGGGAGAGTTGGTTTCAGACGACTCATACCTACATCACAGGTTCATTTTATTCATGAATATCTTCTTCTCAGTTACTTACTTCTGACGGTACTGGCGGACTAAGAGGGGAGGGGGCAGGTGCGGTCAGCTCTAGGCCGACCCCGTGGGGCCCCCAAATCTTGAGAAGTAGGCCAAAATAGGTGCAGTAAGAAGCAGTTGGGGGCCCCGTACACATTCAAACCATAATTATATGCAGGGTGCTAAAATTTTCGAACTCGCTACGTTTGATCTTACACTCTCTTACTCTCTCTTAAAATGTATGTAAGTATAAATGTTGAAAAGAAAACTTAACCTTTCCAAGGCGAGGTCACGGGGTGCTAAAATTGTCGGTTTAGTCCCATCTCGGTACATTCCCATCTCGGCATCCGTACCTAAATTTATTTATCATGCCCACGAACATTCTCCTCTCGGCACCCTGACTTAAATCATTGATAGGTACCTACTCATAAAAAAATTGGAAACACAGGATCAGTATAGTAAGTAAATCTACTTGGTTATTTATTACTTAAATCAAAATAAGTACCGTAAAATGCTGCAACTTTGCCAAGTAAGCCCAAATTTGCCTATTTCGTTTCGATGACGATATTTCCCGTTTGCTTAGTTTTTTCTTGATGTCTACCATTTGGTAGTAACATTACATTATTAGGGCAACATATTTTTATTTTTTTGCAATGGTAACTCCATTATTACTCTGTCAGTAGTGCAACAAAAACCGGTGCGTGTGGGTGAAAATTTTATATTGGTCTGTAACTTTTGCAGTTTTAGCAAGAAAAAAGGTGTTCTCGAGCAGAAATAACGTCCCTAAGTAAGAAAATACTGTCTATTTTCCGTATTGTTTGATATTTTTATGAAAAGGACACGATTTCATCACAGTAACTTAGTAGGTAATGTTGTACACTGTTTTGGAAACTTGAGTGACACAACTTTGCCTAGGTCTAGGGTTGTCACTAGTCGGATTTTATTAATGATATATTTTTAATATGATTTCATCCAATCTGTATTTATTTACCGTTATGCAAAGGCCTCCCTGACGTTCGAACAGAATACAAATCATTCATGATTTCATGACTGACGTTGTGATTTTAACAAAGCGTATCTAAGTAACTTCTTTGTAGCGTCCCGGAGTCCAGAATTGTATTGTGCCTGGTATATGGCAATACGGTACCGACTTACAACCACGACCCCTCTGTTAAGAGTACAGCGACTAAGAATGTGGCAATAGGCTTGCCCTCTAATACATGGGACTTAAAAAACATAACTGGTGGAATGTGGGTGTACTATACACCTCTGCCTAACCTATCGCGGAAAACAGGCCTGATTTTGAATTGTTGGTTGTATTTAAGAAAATCTTAATTTTGTTGTAGTTATATGAAAAATGGGAAACAACAAAAAGAGAAGCAGGAGAAAACCAGGAGCTCGTAGTTATGCTGATTACTCAGAGGAAATGTTAGAAGTTGCTGCAGATCTCGTGCGAAATAAAGTTGTTTCATCTTACGAAGCGGAAAAGCAGTTTGGGATCCCGCGTCGGACCATTGTCAACAAATCCAAAAATATACATAACAAACCATTTGGTCGACCCACAGAGTTGTCAACTGAGGAAGAAGCCCACATCGCAGACGTTGTAAATCTTTCAGCTGAATTTGGCTGTCCTCTCACTATCTTAGATTTACGTATTGTAGTATACAACTACATAGTAAAAAGCGGAAAAGATTATCTTTTTAAAGGAAAAATGCCAGGTGAACGCTGGGCCCGGGCTTTCTTACAGCGACACATGTTTTCGCAAAGGGCAACACAAAATATAAAAAGAAGTCGTGCTGCGAAAACTGCTGAGGAAATGAATGAATATTACAAGAATCTTGAAAATTCTCTACAAGATGTTCCCGCCAGCAATATTCTCAATTTCGATGAAACAAATTTAAGCGACGACCCCGGATCTAAAAAATGTATTTTTAAAAGAGGGACAAAGCACCCTGAAAGGGTCATTAATGCTAGCAAAAGTGCAGTATCAGTCATGTTTAGCGGAACTGCTGACGGAAATTGCCTTCCACCCTATGTGGTTTACAAGGCAGATCATTTGTGGACCAGATGGTGCGAAAATGGTCCAAAAAATGCTCGGTATAACCGTACCAAATCCGGATGGTTCGATATGATGTGTTTTGATGATTGGTTTAAGACTATAGTTTTACCATGGGCTAACTCTCGAGACGGCGTAAAACTAGTTATTGGTGATAACTTGGCATCGCACCTAAGCGTCGAGACAATTCAATTATGTCAAAATCAAAACATCAGATTTGCCTTTCTTCCAAAAAATGCTACACACCTAACTCAACCGCTAGACGTTGCATTTTTTGGACCCATGAAACGACTTTGGCGTGAAATTTTAACAAATTATAAAGCTACATACAGCACTGCAAGCACAATTAATAAATGTCATTTCCCACAGCTACTGCAGGAGCTAATGACTAAAATGGACATGACAAAAAATACCAACATTTGTAAAGGATTTGAAGGATCTGGAATATTTCCTTTCAATCCCTCAAGAGTGATATTAAAAATACCTACAGTACAAGAAGAAAATACTCGTCAGTTTGATGCCAGCCTTTTGGAATTCTTACAACGAAATAGACGATCACAACCAATGAAAACAGGCCAAAATAGCAAGCTTACAATCGTACCTGGTAAATCTATATCAACTGAAGAAGCAGAAGAACTAGCTAAAGCTAAAAAGATGAAGAAGGGTACAAAAATAACTAAACAGAAAGAGAAAATAGATTCAAGTTTAGCAGGACCGTCGAAAATAAGAACTATCAAAAATAAAATAAAGCACGCTGAAACTCAAAACCTCGAGTTAATCGAGACCTATGAACTAGATAAAGGCGCTACCTTGGAAGAAAACTCGGCACAACTACATAGTTCGTCGTCTATGCTCAAAAATCCTGAAAACCTATGTAGGCTTTGTATTAGTGCCGTAAACATTTATTTGCAGCCTTTAGTGGAAGATTCCAATGAATTCGTGCATTTCCTGAAAAAATTGCAAAAGAATTCCAAAATGAATACTCCGTTTTGCGAAGACATACCAGAATGCCTGCAGTTAAAAATGGTTAATGTACCTAATAATGACCCTGACCCATTTGAAAATCCGAACAAGAATAAGAAACCTAAGATAATAATTACGTCTAATATAGTTATAAAAGAAGCTTTTCCTGAAAAAAGAATTGTTTTACGAGATATGCAAACACAAATAATTAGAAGAAAAAGAAGACAATTCGGTACTTCACAAGGACAGCCATCTACAATTAAAAGAAAAAAGAAACTTGTGTACCATAGCGACTCAAGCCTGACATCGGAAACTTCTTTTCATGCTGCAGACGACTCGGATTACGAAAATTTTGATGATTACATTGCGTCATGTTTACAAGAGCAAGAAAACATTGGTCAAGAAAACATATGTCCTTTCGGACTGAGTGATATTGATTTTTATGTGGAAGATTCTCTTGGACTTCAAGAAAACAGCTGGATAATAGTTAAATTCACTTCTAAAAAAAGTGTTAAACACTTTATAGGGAAAATTTTATCAGTAAATGATCAAATACCCACTGTGAAATTTGCACGAAAAGTCAAAAATTCTAAATGTGATCAGGGTACAGTCTTCACCTACCCTAACATTGAAGACATATGTGCTGTACATGATTTAAAAGATGTTATTGCGGTATTACCTGATCCCCAAATTTCCCGACGAGGACATTTCATATTTAATTTAGATTTTGATAAGTATAACATACAATAAGTAAAAATGTTATTTCATACCTAACTAACAATCAGACGAACAATTTCAATCTACTTACATATCTACTATGAGAGTGATCATCTGACAATCCTGTGAAACTTTTCCGCTATCGCACTTTGAATATTATCAATAATATTGTATTTTTGTTTAAGAGTATTTCATAAAAAAAATAGGTTTTGAGTAGGGACATACCACTACGTATGCCCTAATTTTTTTTTTAATTTTACTTACCTATAGATCTTATATTAAAGTATTTGTTTTTTTATAATTATATTACTATAGTTCGTAATATTATGTTCCTATTCATAAGTAGTTTAATTAAATTCATTTTGTTAACTAAAAATACTACTTGAATTAGATTTTTGAAGAGTGGTGGTTTTTTTCATGTAAGGTGCTTCTAGAAATATGGAGACATGATTTTGGATAAACGGGTAGCTATTATTAGCTTGTATAAGTATATTTTTCTACAGATGTTTGTTTCATACCAAAGGTTTTGTTTTGAATTTGAATTAATTTCAAAAGAATTTTGTTCCTACGTTGTGTTCCTGCAATTTAATTACATTGGTAATTTTCGTTTTTGGTGAGAAGAAGACTTATTATTAGTACTGTTACCTTTATAATTTACGATGTTTTTGTTCTTTTAATTTTATTTAGAGACACCAAGTATTTTGTTTGAAAATACCTAAGTTAAAGCATAATCAAACATAATAATATTTTCTTGTAAAGCCATATTATAAGAATTGGTTGTTTGTTATATTTGTAACTATGTGACATTATTGCCAAAAAAGCATTGCATTTGTGATTTTTACTCGTAAGTAGCAATCTGTTTAATTTAAAGAAAAAAGTAAATAAAAGTATTTAAAAAATAATGTTTTTGTTTGGGACAACCCTACAGTCAACGATATTTTTGTATGGAAAGTTTGTGGTACCTGTTACAACTTTGCCTATCAGCTGTGAAAAAAAATATATTAGCTTAATGGCGATAATCTAACTGCCTGGGACAAGCGCGGTGTCTCATGCACACGGAAAAATAAATTCTGAAAAGATCATCATTATATTTATTTAGATATCTTTCTAGGCAAAGTTGCGTCTCTTAGCTGCAACTTTGCCTACGACTTTGAGTGCTTGTAATTCGGAAAAAACAGTATGATTTAAAAAGATTTGAGTTCTACCCGGCAAGGCATAAGGTCTGTTTTCCATCTAAAATTCATTAAAAGTCAAAATAATAAATAGGTTCAGATATACGACCAAAAAACGTCAAAATCCAGGCAAAGTTGCAGCATTTTACGGTACCTAACTATTTTTTAAAAATTACCGTTTATAAAATTAGTTTAATTTAAAATACTAGTGTATAGTGGACAAAGTAAAATATATTTTTTCGGTACTTTCACAGTCTCCATTATATCTGCTTTGGCAGTAACTTAAAAATTCTTAAAATATATGAAAAATCTACGGTTCGTGTGAATAATCCTGAAATAAATAATCAATGACTAGAGCGTACAGTAATAGTGTTTTCTGTATGAGCACAAAGATTTATAACAAGCTACCTATGGACATTAAGATTATAAATTCAATTATTAGTTTTAAAAGAATGCTGAAAATGTTCTTAATTAAAAAGGCCTATTACTCAATAGCAGAATTTCTTGAGGAAAAATAATTTTGCTCAATAAAGTACCTATCACTAAAGTGAATATAATTCAGTAAAATATTTTTAAAAGGATTATGATAATTAATATTAAATGATTACAATACTGTGACATAATTGAATTAATGAATAATGATAATTTTTAAATCAGGTAACTCATGACATGTGTATTTTTATTTAGGTATGACTTTAATAATTTATAATTAATATGATGTAAATGATAAAATTATATAATGTAATTAAAACGATGTCCTATATAAAATTTAATATTTATAACTTTTTTCTTTTTAATTAATGAATGTAAATAATGCATGTTCAACTATTACTGTTACAATTATAAGCATATATGCATGATGAAATTGCAATGCCCTAACAGGGCCACTATGTTCTAAGAACTGATATCCTCTGTTAAGAACTTTATTTATGTACACATAGTTAGCAATAAAGAATTTGAATTTGAATTTGAATTTGAATCATTTTAAAACCTTTACAGTAATTATGCAAAAACATATTACAAAAATCAACAGTTACATGTATAAATAATTGGGCACGTTCTTCAATCGGGACGTAGGTTTGGGCGTCCATACTTTGAGGGCTTTCATACTTTCATACTGGTACTGAATGAAAATGATATGCTTGACAATCTGTTATTTTGTCTTTTCTTCCGTCGACAAAACCTGTTTCTATGGTGGTCCTGCTACGCGTGCTGCAGGCCTAGCACGAGCACCGTTTTGTCGACGGAAGAGTAGACAAAAATGTCGTTCCATGTAGACAGTACAACGCGACGGCAGCAAAATAGAAAGAGTCTGCACTTTTTACAAATTCACTCTTTTACATAATTCGACTCAGAATTCTTTGTTTTGTCATAGGATTTATTTCTGTTTGATTCTCCGTTTTTGCTGATATCAAGTCACGTATATAAAGACAACTACAACGATTTTTCTCAAAGTGTCGAAGTACCGTATTTTGGAACAAAAAAATATTACAGTAATATTGGCCTTAACTATTTCCTTGGTAATGCCCTATTAACTAAATGATGTAAAATAGAAGAAGATAGATTTGTTCTTCTATCAATTATCACAGTAAATATTGTGTTGAAAACGCTCTCCTGGAAAATCATGATTTTGTAGATAACTGTATATACTTTGTAGCCGTCGAGTAGAAAGTTTTCTACTGTCTTTATCATGGCGATTACAAAATAAATTTGTCTTTTCTACCTTAGGCAACTGTCAGTTGTCAGGGTTATTTTGACAGTTTGGGATAGAAAACTTTATTGTGAAATAGTCTACTTAAAAAAGGACCTATTTAGACAAAGATCGTTAAAAACTAAAGACAAAAAAAAGCTAAAACCCCCGTCACAAAAATTACTATGAAAGTAAAAAAGAACTGGTCCTTTAAATTTAGGTAATATTTAAAGACTTAATTAGTAATATTTTGTGATTCAAGCGTCGTCGCGTCGGGGGACCGCTAAATATATAAAATAAAAAGCAGAAAACCAATTAGATATACGTATTTTATAGAAGTTAAAGGGTTTATTTTATTTCTTTTAATGCATATTATTTAATTCATATGCCGGAGCACTTCGTCACCATATGCGGTCCCCCGACTCGACGACGCTTGAATCACAAAATTTTACTTACTAATTAAGGTTTTAAATATTAAAGTTAAAGGACCAGGCCCAGTAATTTTATTTTTTACTTATTATAGGATATTTTTGTGTCGGGGGTTTATAAATTTTAAATTTAATTTTAATTATTAAACTTAGTTACAAAAGAAGTTATATATATATCAACTAGCGACCCGCCCCGGCGTCGCTCGGGTAGCAAAGCATAATATAATATAGCCCATAATAGAATATGTCACCCGGACATAGTGTAGCTTCCCAACAGTGAAATAATTTTTGAAACGGTTCAGTAGTTTCGGAGCCTGTTCAATACAAACAAACAATCATATCTTTTCTCTTTATAATATTATAAATATGAAACGTTTGTATTTTTAAGATAGTGCCATCTATTGAATACTTACTCAATCCAGTCAACAGATATCGCCATCTGTTAGAATCGTTTGGAGCTAACAGATAATTGTGACTGTCAAATAATAGACAAATAATTTGCAATAAAATAATATTGCGACTATAAATTGAGATGTAAGCTATCCTATCTTTCAAGTTGGATCAAATTGCACACGGTATGCAAATCAAATTTAAAACCGGTTCAGTAGTTTAGGAGTCCATCGCGGACAAACAACGTGACACGTAATTTTTATAATATAAAGAAAGATAAATAAAAAAAACGAATCCAAAAATTACATATCTGCATTTTTTTTCTAGAGTGTATTAGTGTGCTGGATATCCTGGCTGCAGCATCAGACCAAGAATTCCATAATATGTAGCATACATGGATGATTCAAATTTTAGGTCACACATAATATGTTTGAAAGTAAAGTAAATAGGATTTAGGCGTCTAAGATCCCTACCGCAGCTAACAAAGGAGCTGATGACCTTGAAACGGCTGAACCGATTTTGATGAAACATGTCTAAGAACCACCGCTAGAAAACCTGCTTTCGAATAAAAAGAACCGCATCCAAATCGGTTAACCCGTTTAAGAGCTACGGTGCCACAGACACACTCACACACACTCACACATTGCGGTCAAACTTACACGTCTTTTTTGCATCAGGGCACAGTATTGCTTTTGCTTCAAAAAACGGACATCCCCATTTTATTACCTTATTCGATAAAACAGGTCATTTTAAAAGCAAGACTAGAACACCCGGGTGACAATTTTGCCCCAATCTGGAGATATAATTTTTTTCATTTTTTTTCTATGGTTTCCATAAAAACCATAGAAATCGCAATAACTTTAGATCCAATCGGTTTGTGTTATATCTTTGATTGCAATTACTTGATGGTTTATATTAAGTAAATTATCAAGCAAACTCTAAATTTTTATCGTTAACCGGAAGTGAGTAACAACAATGTTTACATATTATCGATTTTATTTTTTTATGGGCTTATTTCATGGAATTTGGATTCAATATCAAGACAAGCTGTTGCTTTGGCACTAAGAAGTACCTATTTAAAATATCATATCCAAATCTTATGGTATCTAGAATTTACAGGATTCTGAAATTTTGGCGCTAGGGTTGACACAGGTCGTATTTAAAAAAATGTTTTATTATTGAAAAAAAAAAAACAACATGATAATGGGGCCCTGTTCCCGATACCGATGGGCTACTATTTTTTCATATTTTTAAATTGTTTATATGTATTTATTTTTAAGAAATGTTTAAAAATGTAAATTAATATGTTTAAAAATAAATAAAGGACATAATGACATGGTTATCTGAAAGATGTTACAATATCATTGATTTTCACATTGTTAATGATAAATCCAACTATTTTTATATTATTTTATAAATAATTAAAAACAAATTAAATTAAAATGAATAAACAGAATTATAATGCTATAGTAATCCTACTAGTTTTATAAATGTAAAATTTTTTAGCCTTTTAGATATTTGTTTGGATATTTATTAGTTTACTAATGGTGCCGCAAAATTCTCTAAACTAGACTAAAAATCACAAAAATTTTGTTTATTCCTGTCAAACGTCGATTTCCCATTCTGAAGTAGACTAAAGTGACACAACTTAACTATAAGTTTGACATCACTAAGATGGCACTAAGTTAGTAATTTAGTGAAAGTGGGAATTTTGCTATTCTGAATTTGACATTTTTCACCTATAATTTTGGTTACCTAACTATATCTGACTATTTTTAATCGCGAATAAAAAGGTGTGGAATAAAATTTGTTGTCATGAACTAAAATTCACCACAACACCTCGACTTCAGCACGCGTAGCATGACCATTATAGAAACGGGTTTTGTCAACGGAAGAATAGACAAAAATGACGATCCGTGAAGACAGTACGACGGCAGCAAAGTAGAAAGAGTCAACTGCACTTTTTACGAAATTCAGTAGTTTATTCACGTTTTTCTTTTATTTTGCTTATATCTCGAAAATGGTGTGTCCGATCGCAAAAATAATGAAAATTTCGACCCCCTTTATGAAACCCTTAAACCCCTAAATCTAAACATGTAGGTAATACTTTTTCACATTTTCCATACAAAAAGTGAAAAATTCCATTTTTCCATTTCATTTTTATACTTTGCGGCCGTCGAGTAAAAAGTTTTCTACTGTCTTTAGCATGGCGATTACAAAATCAAATTGTCTTCACTACCTTAGACAACTGACAGTTGTCAGTGTGATTTTGACGTTTGGGATAGAAAACTTACTTCTGAAATAGTCTACATATAAAAAGACCTAGACAACGATCGGTAAAACATAAGACAAAATTACGGATTTTAGAAGGATTTTTTCGGTGCGATGTCAAAAATAGAGAAACGAAATGTCACTTTGTATGGAAATAGCTATGTCTTGTCTTCCAAGAAATAGAAAGCGTCATGCTACGCCTTTTTTTTTTTTTTTTTTAACGCCTGCACGTGCAAAAACAGTAATGTATCTCTTTTTTTCTTATATTTTGCTTATATCTCGAAAATAGTGTGTCCTATCGCAAAACTGATGAAAATTTCGAACCCCTCTACGAAACAAATGAACCCCTAAAACTTTACATGTAGGTTATTATTTTTCATATTTTCCATACTAAAGTGGAAAATTCCATACAAAACACGTCGAGGCTGCCCCAATGCGCGCCTCCGGCATTAAAAAAAATTCACGGGGTAGGGCAAACAAGTACCACGTGGAGTCGCGATTGTCAAATTTAATTTTAGTTGCGTCAAAATTATTTTTAAATTTAGAGATATTTTCGTAGGTCTAATAGATTTAGGTGGTGGATAGTAGCTCGAAATAGTTCGTGTAAGGTGTGCTTCACCCTGTTCATCTCTGAACTTGGCTTGCCATGCAATAAAGCATGAAAAAACATTAGTATAAATAATTACTTTACTTTAGTTGTATGTTTAGTTCGATGTAAAAATAATAAAAAAAATATAAGAACATTATTTGTAAAATTTATGAGAGTGGGTGGTAATATGTGTACGAAGATAAGTATTATTCTATGTTAAATTGAATCCAATATAAAATTTAAACCTATAAACAAAAATTATTATTTTTTGTGAAGTGATGACCCTAAAATTAAAATTATCAGAAAAAACTTTAGAAGTGAATTACTCCTAGATACCGCGAGATATGGATGTGTTTTTTTTTTAGTGATTGGTTGGGTTCTGAGTAAGATTTACAATAAATATTGAATCCAACTAAGCAAAGATACAACCATGAAAAATCAAAATCTAAAAACACAAAAAAAGCATATTTCTTTACATCTGTACTAGTTAGTACTCTTTTGTATTTTTTTTTAAATAGCTTTTATATAGTTTTATTACACTTAATAAAGAAAAGGGTAAAATAATGCGTATTGTTTTTGTAATTAATTAATTTAGAAAAAATTTAAAAAAAATTAAACATTTTTTTACTCGTGTTTGGTGTAAAATTGGCACACGGGTATTTTACTCTTACTCTTAAAATAACCTGCTCTATCGGATAAGTTGATAAAAAGAGGATGTCCGTTTTTCGAGGCAAAAACAACACTGTGCAGGGGTTAAAAATTACAGATTGTAGAAGTATTTCAACGGTGCGATGTCAAAAATAGAGAAATGAAATGTCACTTTGTATAGAAAGAGCTGTGTCTATTCTTCGTAGAAATAGAAGACGTCATGGTAAGCCTGCTGGATACATTACGGTGGCAATTCCACACAAATAACAAAAGCCTTAAGTACCGCCTGAAAAACTGACTTTTAAAATCTGTGTTACCAGTAAGTCAAAAATTACCGCTTAAGTGGTAATCTTGATTTGTGTGTTTTTTCTAAATATTTTGATGTTTCTTTGTAAACCCACACAAGGAAGAAGACAAACCAATAAACAGATATATCTTGTAACTTTTGCTGGTCTCCACCTTACGATGACTATTGTCTATTTAGTTACCACGGACGTACGGTGGGCTGAAAATCGCCTTTCATAGACATAGAGACTTGAATTTTTAAGGGTCTTTTTCTGGCTAGAAATGGATTCTGCTGATCATGACTATACTATACAATTTCGTATGAAGCAATTGCGTGTACAAATGAAGGAGTTATAATTTTTTTAAGAAAAATTTGTATGGCGCTGACATGAAAAATGAGGCTATCTCTGGAATCATAAGGTTGGCCATTATATCCTTACACACAGATATAGTACTATTTATTTGTAATTTTTTGACATACTTCGTATTGCGGCACTATTTGCGATCTTTTATTATAAATCCTCAAAAATTAAAAAAAAAAATTATATTGATGATTCATTTCAATGCTTAAATGCTTTAAATATAAGTATGTCAAGTCTAGTTTACAATATTTTTTTATACCATAGGCCAAAACATACTAAGAAATCACAAAAGTTCGTTTTTATACCTATGTGGGATATCTACTATTCATAGTAGGTATCCCACATAGGTATATCTTATTGGAACTTATATGGTCGAGAAGTTTGGGGTTGAAGCACTAGGGTCATGAGGTCCGAGTACACAGTTAGTTTTTCGAGACATCGCTAAGCGGTTGGTCGACTCTTGATGTGACTAGAGGGCCGGTCTATTTTTTTATCTAAAAACTAAACCTTTCTTCTGAAGCAGTCGTGTAATAATTATCATATTGATATTACCCGACTACGTCAGAAGAAACCCATTGATATTATCAATACAAAACAAGATCAAAGAAAGTTTAAGACTGGCAACATTCACTGATCGATCAATCAAAATATCTCACACTCACCGTAGTCACAGTGACAGTCCAAGGAACATACTCACCTTCACAGTCTCACTCAACTTCTGTGTTCTGTCTGGCAAATACGACTTTTTATTGTTTATAAAGTTATTTAAGTTAATTTAATGTTTATCATTTGACTCATTAAATAGAGCTTTTTACTATAAACTAACCAAGTATATTAGGTAAGTAACATTTGTTGCGATTACGTAAAATGCCAATGGAAAGAATCCAAAAAAACAGAATTTCTAAACAGTACGAATGTAATTTAATAATCTTTCTTAAATTTAGAGTGGTACATTGTTCACATCATTATTTATGTGGTACCTAGTAGATACCAGACTGTATTGTGTTGTGTGAACGAAGTTATTGATTTTTTTATTGCCGAATATTGCTACAGTTTTTAATGAGTGTTAAATTCATAATACCCAGGTTCTTGCTGATAATACCTAAGCTTCGGCATTACTTAGAGCTTAGGAAGGTATGTTACAGACTAAGATGATAAAATGAATTACACTTATATTACTTGTTATGTTAAAATGATTAAAACTGCAAATAATATTCAAGTAATAGAGTGAAGTTATATTTACAAAATGTGTATAATATCATGCCTTGTTTCCGTAAAGTGTTAGGCAGCGGTGTACCTGTATCACACCCATATTTCGCCAGATATGTTTTACATTTACAAGTTTAGTATTTATTCAAGACACCTCTAGTCTCCACCTCACTTTGGGCCTCAGTCAGTATAATTATTAGATTCAATATAGTATGTATTTTAGCTGTAGAAGTCTGCATTTATCATTGAGAGACAGATATCACTTACGTTCTGCCACTGGTACAGGTATGTTTTAAAATAAAGGGAATCTACTGTTCAAATTACTGAAGATTGATGATAATCTTAAAGACTTAAGCAAACTACTGGCAACTGTCACTTGTTTGTTTTCCTTTATTTGGTGTGCAATAGATTGTATTTTTTTATTTGGTGTGCAACTTATTGTAATTTTTCTAACAGACCCACTCCTTCATGTAAAAAATTATTGTTTTACAGCTCTAAATAATTAAAAATGTCGCAGCCAGCACCACCAAAACGAAATCCATTAACGCCTCAAGTGTAAGTACTATTTACTTGTTATATAACCAATACACCCGGTGTCTGAGAATTAAGTTCATATTATTTCAAATATCTTTCTTAGTTTCCAATAAGCTGGTCTCTTGCAAAAATCATAAGATTTTCATAAAGATTCGATTTTCCAATTACCTTGCGGCATATAAGTCTGCAACACTGATCACAATCATACAAAGTATTCACTTCTGTTATGAGCAGCCATAATGACTACATTAACATTATGCAAATTGATTTTCTTTAAATTGTAAAGAGAGCACATCTTTTGACAATAAGGCCTTTTGTGGCTAGATATAGAGTTCATTTTGCTGTGGTCATCAGTGCAGTGACCTTCAATACAATCACTTCTGACATTTGGTCTTAAAAGACTTATGATATTTACTGTAGATGTCCACTCTACTATATTTAAAAACATGCAATCATAGAAAATCTTCTCCAAAAATGTATAAACCTACATAATTAAATGAAGTAGGTACTGCAGAGAAAGCACGTAACTTTTGTACACATGACACAGCTTAAAAATGTGAAATATATATTTCTGTGCATGTTAAAGTATTTTAGAACATGTGAAGAAGGTAATCTGGTAGATAAGATTAAAAAATATTTTCTTACCGCCAACTATTCATACCTGCTTAAAAACATTTTTGAATTGAAAATATATTAGGTATTAGCTGTTGCCCGCGACTTCGTCTCATCGTATTTTGTATTTCGTAATTTTTTACACAAAAATCCAGAATGAAAAGTATCCTATGTCCATTTCCAGGTCCCAAGCTACCATCTTTCAAATTTCATAATGATCGGTTCAGAAAAGGTAACAAGACATAGCAGAGTTATTATTACCTATGGATTTCTTGAAAACCTTTTCATATTGTATATGTTTTATGTATGTATGTATTTGTTGTATATGTAAATGGTACACCACTGACTACCTGCATTATTGTCTCTCCTCCCTTGAATCCATCCAAAGGTTGTCTGTAAAAGATCGCTTTTAGCGATAAGACCGCCCATTGTGTCACCCTGTGTAAAATGTCTACATTTATATCTGTAATTTTTATGGTGTACATAATAAAGAGTATTCTATTCTATTGAATAGCCTTTGTCAGCGGATTCGCCCGCATAGTGTTTGGAAATTATCCCACGGGAACGTACTACCGGGTAAAAAGTATCCCATTTAACCCAGGTCATGGTCTACCTGTGTGCCAAATTTCATCGAAATCCGTTCAGCCGTAAAGGAGTGCAAAGGCAACAGACAGACAGTCAGACAGAGTTACTTTCGCATTTATAATAATTTTGTATAAAAAACAGTCATATTGAATCTGTTCAGCAAATAAAGTTAGATTGATATGGAAAATGCAATGTTCTACAAGTACAGTTAGTGAACCCAAATTCGCATTATTTTGGAGAAGGCATATCAGATAAATAATCTGATTTCAAGTGATGTCTAGATAAGTTCGGCAGTTCTTTTTATCTTTTAAGATCTTGACATTCTAAAAATATGAACGCCATCAACTTTTTAAAGACTTCTAAAAAAGCAGGAAGTTTTCAATTACTCTATTAAACCTTCTTAAAAAAAAGGAGGAGGTTCTCAATTCGACTGTATTTTTTTATATTTTATTTTTTTATGTATGTTAGCTCAGAACTTTTTTCTAGGTAAACCGATTTGGATGATTCTTTTATATTTGAAAGTTGGTGCTTCACATGTGGTTATAAATTTGGTGGCATATAAATTTGATCTAGTTCTGACCAGACGTTTTTGTGTTATGCCTCATCTGCGTATTTTTAGGGTTCGGTACCTCAAAAGGAAACAACAGAACCCTTTTAGGATCACTTTGTTGTCCGTCTGTCTGTCTGTCAAGACCCTTTTCCTCAGGACGCGTAGAGGTATCAAGCTGAAATTAATATCAAATACTCAGGTCTACTGTCCCTTAGAGCTGTGAAAAATCAAACTTCTAAGCCAACGCAATCAAAAGATATAGCCGTTTATGCCGCAAATTTTCGACACTCGCAAGGGAATCAAAACCTACAGGGTACTTCCCGTGAACTCAGAATCGTGAAATTTGGTATGAAGTAACGTCTTATAGCACAGATAAAGGAAAAATTGCAAGAAGCATACATTTTTAGATACGTCATATAATAAAAATATTTTTAATAATTTTAAACTTAGTACCCCTTTCCTCATAATGACGTAGTGGTATTATATTGAAATTCATATCAAATACTCAGGTCTATAATACCTTTAAGCTGTAACAAAATCAAACTTCTATGTCAACGCAGTCAAAAGAAACAGCAATTTAAGCCGCATATTTTGAAACTCGCAACTACTCGCAAGGGAATCAAAACCTAAAAGATACTTCCAGTCGACCTAGAATCTTGAAATTTGGCATGAAACAACGTTTTATAGCACACATAAAGGAAAAATTGCGAAAACCTAAAATTTTTAGTTACATCACATAATAAGGTTTATATTTAATACTTAATTAGTATTTTTGAACCAGATTTCTAAATAGTGACTAAAAAACTTTGTAAATAAATAATTTTGATAAAAGAACTTTTGCAAGGCTGCTGCAAGGCTAGTGTAGGTAAATACCTACACTATATCATTAAACACATATCATTTTTATTTTATAATATAACTGAAATCAGTTATATTATAAAATAAAAATGATATGTGTTAATATAAAATAAAGGATTACTGAAACGATACAGAGACCTTTGTCTTAAATTTATGCTCGTCCAGCTTTCCACATTGTAATGTTATGAATTTCATTTAGCAATAAAAATACCATAACTTTTACTAATATACCTACAAGTTTGTAAGGAACCCTCGGTGCGCGAGTCCGACTCGCACTTGGCCGGTTTTTTCCACCTAGTTTATATTGATGATGTTTTAATATTTTCCTGTCACTTATTTACATATCAAGTAGTGTTATACGAAATTGTGTGGGGTAGGTACCACAAATAAAAAGTGAAAAATAAAAACGATTTTTACAAAAAAATCACAACGGCCTTCCAAAAAAAAAAACACTAAAAAGTCGGTGGCAAAAAACGAAAATACAAAAACCAGGCACCGACTTCCGAAATTAAAGTAATTTTTCACTTTTTTTTGGAAATCGGTTGTTTTTTTAATTCTCTTCCCGTCCTTTTTAGGGTTCCATACCTCAAAAGGAAAAAAACGGTATCCTTTTACAGGGCGTCCCACGGATATGCCACATGGAGGGAAAGTACCTTGAATATTGTAAATGGAACATTTTACTGAAAGAAGACATTATTTGAATTTAAAAAACAATTTAAACCGCATTCATAGATATTTAAATAATTACATGGTTGAACCGGGAATCGAACCCGTTACACGAGAAAAATAATCACCTGTAGCTTTATCATACCGATCGAAAGGATTCATCATAAGGATTATTTTTTGCTAAATAACATAGTGTCAAAAATAAAAGGAAGATCATGAATTTTAAAATTTTTACTACAAAATTAATCAAACTCAAACTCAAAGCATTTATTTCAAATAAACCAATTACAGGCACTTTTGAATTGTCAAGGGGTCGGTCAGTCAGAAAGATGAAGCTAGTTGCCCATTCCAAAGCGTAGTAGGTACCTATGGAGAAGAACGGGCAAGAAACTCCATGGACACTCTTTTAAATCAAAATATGGTTACAAATTATTGGTTACATCATTCATGTTGAAATTATGCATGTGAGAACGATGCAGAACGTTAAAAGCGTCCGTAATAAAGAGACGACAACAATTCCATTATTAAATTAAAATAAGCCGTGGCAGCCAAGAGATGACCAGTCCCCACTGACGGCGCCCGTTCACGAAAATGACGTATGGATCAGCACCATTTAGCTCAACCATTTTGAAGGGAACTTAATGATCCAACACACACGCCACCACCAGCGAGACATTTGAGTGAGCATGACATACTCTCAGCCGCCAGGGCACATTCAAGTCAATGAAAGACAAACCTAGAAAATGGTAGCTTTATAGTAGGTACATAGTACTCACACATGTGCTATGCAATTATACAATACTACAAGATTGAATTTGTACAATGTAAAGACAGTTTTTTACAATCTTCAGTAGTTCCAAATGCTAATCAATTAGTTAATGCGCCCTTGTGGAGCAGGACCAGCGTTGAGCCAGGCATTTTTATCAGCGATGTAATCCCCCAACTTATAATATGCTTGACTGCATAGTGTGCGTTTTATACAGGATTTAAATTTCGTTTCATTCAATTGAAGTATATTGTAATTTATCAAATGCTCAAAATGAATCCCTTCCTGTTGAATACAAAGTCGCACTCTTCTGATTATTTCGCTCCCTGTCGGTTTTTTCATCTAGTTGTGGTGGATATTTAGAATAAATACGAATATATATTTAGAAGAAATACGTCTAAGTTCTGCTTGTAGCTCGTGGACACTTTCATACTGGTTCTTGTAAACTAAATTTTTTACATAACCCCACAAATAAAAATCTAACAGGGCTAGATCTGGGTAACTCGGCGGCCATCTTATTTGTCCATTTGTCCCGATCCAGGGATGAAAGTGTTCATTGAGATAGTCCCTTGTTCTGTGACTGTTATGAGCCGGAGCCCCATCTTGCTGAAAATAAGGTTTTTCGTTCTGCAACCGGAAGATTATTTATCTCATTTCTCAAAATCTCAAGTATTTATAAATACCTTTCCATATTCAAAATGCCCTTCGTAAAAATTTACTAAGAGGACCCGGCTTTTTAAAATCCCACACCAACAGTTGAACGAAAATCGCACTTGATTATTAGTCTCGCGGATACGTAAGGGATTCTCCCTGGACCAAATACGATTATTGTGTCGGTTGTACATACCATTATTGCTGAAGTTTGTCTCGTCTGACCAGATAATATTATTTAGAAAATAGGAGGCTAATAGAGGCTAATAGAGGCTTATCCTCTAGGATAAGCCTCTCGATTTCATGGCAGAAAATAAGTCGTCTTTCAGCATCACCGGGCAGTAATTTTTGTACTAATAGCCCTTTCATGTAATTTTTTAATTTGTATTTTTTTAGTACACGGTGTATTTTGCTTTTCGAAATTCCGATTACTTCTTCACCTTCCCTCACTGAACTTTAAGGATTTGCCTCAAAGTATATCAAAATGTCGAGTTTATCGTCAGTGTTTATCATTTGGTGCCGCGGTTGTGGTAAGCGATGATCGAAACGTCCCAAATTTTGCAGATTATCCACCAACCGTTTCATAATAAACCGAGATGGTGTATTTCTATCAGGATATCTTTCGCGGTGCCATTGTAAGGCGAATGTTATGTTTTTGTGGTTCAAAAAGTATGCTTCCATTAAATCAAAATTATTTTGATACGCCATGGTTATGTAAAAAAATCACAATACAATGCCAAAATCTTACAATGAAAATCACATAAACAAAAGAATAAAAGTTTGAAAATGGAACACATTTTTGAATTATTTCTTTATAATCAGCCAGCCACATTGCGATGGACAAAATAATTTACGCGTCTTTCGGCTCAGGATACGGCTCGATTTGTTGCATAGAACCAGGTAAATACTAATTACGTATCTCTTTATCATTTTATTATGCACACAAATTATAATAGGGAAATGATGCGTACTTCTCAAGTGGGTACATTTATTAGTAACAGGTACTTATGATAATGTCAGTTGTATGTCCTGACGGCAATGACAGCTTTTAATTTTCTGAACAAAATTTCACATCAAATGTTAACATTCATGGTCTTCCTTTTATTTGTGACACTATGTTATTTAGAAAAAAAATATCCTTATGATGAAGCCTTTCGATCGGTATGATAAAGCTACAGGTGATTATTTTCTCGTGTAACGTGTTCGATTCCCGGTTCAACTATGTAATTATTTAAATATCTATGAATGCAGTTTAAATTGTTTTTTAAATTCAAATAATGTCTTCTTTCAGTAAAATGTTCCAGTTAAAGTAAAATGTAACAGTTCCATGTAAAATGGAAAGTACCTTGAATATTGTATTCAAGGTACTTTCCCTCCATGTGGCATATCCGTGGGACGCCCTGTATATGAGGACCACTTCGTTGTCCGTCTGTCTGTCTGTCATGACCCTTTTTCTCAGGAACGCGTGGAGGTATCAAGTTGAAATTAATGTAAAAAACGTAGGTCTACGGTCCAATAAAGCTCTAAAAACACCAAGCTTCTAAGTCAACGCAATAGAAAAATACGGCCGTTTTTGCGATATATTTTGATACTCGCAAATAGATCAAAACTTAAAGGCAGTTTTTCCACCGCCACGTCAACGGGACGTCCCGGGGGTCGACGACAGGACGTAGGCCCTTCCCGTTGACCTAAAATCATGAAGTTTGGCAAGAAACAAGGTCTCACAACACAAGTAAAGGAAAAAGTTCGAAAACTGTTAATAAGTACCTAGTTTATTAACTTTAAAAAAATTGCGATTACAAACTTATGTTTGTAATTGAAGAAATGACCGTGTCGTATATCGATGTATGGGACAACATTTTTTCAACTAGGAAGTTAAGTTTGGTCTTGGGATAAATTCATCCGAACTACGGAACCCTTCATTGTGCGTGGTTCGACACGCACTTGGCCGTTTTTTTTTTCTTCCAAATGGAAACCGTATATTTCTGGCAGAATGAGATGTCGACCAAAAATTATAATTATGCTCTATTTAGGAGTAGGCTGTTCGGCATACTCCTAAATATAGCATCTTCTTTTGTATTGAAACTAAGTTGCGGATACAGGATACGTAACGGCCGGCCACATGCGAAGGCCCGCAAAATACAACCAGTACCCTAATTACGTAACACACAAACTATCACAATCTGAATCATTTTGAAGCCTATTGCTAATCCATTGCTTCATGTGTTCGAAAAATTTGACGGCTCAACAACGTAAATAACGCAATGAACGTTGTTGAACTGTCAAAATGAATCCTATTCCTACTGTTAGTGTGTTACGTAAATACCCCGCAGGAGGGCGAAATTAGATACATTTTGTGGTCTCAATGTCGCTGATAGGTTGATGTAGCCGGTGCTGTGATACACTTTATTCGGAGTTACTATCGTTTAATTAAATCAAAGATTTGTGTTGACACCTTTATGTCATACTAATTACGCATGTCATCTGACGTCACAAAATTCCTACATCGCGCAAAGCAAAGTTTACTGTGCAAATTCCAAGTCGAGTGTAAAAAAATGACATTTAACCTTTTAAGCCGAAAGGCTCATGTTCTTTCCGGCATTGCGATAATTTTGTATTGGACCATACCTGGGAACCGGCTGGTTACGGAGATATTGAACTTTAACGTTTATATTTACAAAAAAAAAAATGTTTAAATTTTTATAACTACACTTTTATTCCGAAACCCACGACCCATGTTGTCGACCCATAAGAACAATGTTTTGCGCGCTATCGGAAACAGCGATTTTCTAACACTAAAAATAAAAGTTGTTTCCCGACAAAAATTTTTTGCTCAATGTTGTTTTATGCACGGAATGCGTATGCGTATGCGTGATGAGTTTTTTACATCCTGTATACAACAGCCCGACAACGACCATCGGGCAGTACCCCACCAGACACAACACCGGGCTGTTCGGAGGATCCTCCCTTATCAACGGAGCAGTAAAAACTTTCCACCCTGTTACTCACACGTTTAAAGATTGCTAGCCTAGCTAGATTATACGCGTACCTACTGAGTTGTGTAGCAAATAATAATGTATTTGTTTCAATCTCTAATTATAATTTTGTATTTTATTTCAGTTTAATACCAAAGATTATCAATGGCGGTATTGCTGGTATTGTTGGTGTCTCCATTGTGTTTCCGTTGGATTTAGTAAAAACGCGACTTCAGAACCAAACCGTTAGCCCAACAGGCGAGAAACAATATAAAAATATGTAAGTATCACTGTTATCTTACCTATCATCCACAGGGGTGGTAAGATGACGAGGACCCCGGAGGGAAAGTAGCTACCTTAAATATTGGTTACACCAATTTCTATATTTATTATTATTATTTTAATATGTTTACATTTCTCGGGACCAGGGGGTCCCGGTCCTTTGGAAGGCGTAAGACGGGCCGAAGCCAACTCGCACAGATCCCTTAGACAATTTTGAATGGAATGAGGCACCAACCGACGATTAGCCCTGTATGCACTATGCAAGTGCACCCAAAGACCACCTCCGGTTGGTGCAAGACTATTGCAGAACATGGAAACAAATCATTTGGGTTTGGGTAGCTATGTGGATTGGTAACCTTGAACTTCGGAAGAACTATGTCCTGTCCTGACCACTGTTATACAGGGTAGCAGGGACATGGACGCGCAAACTGTAACCATGAATTCAGCACATGATCCTGTACCGTAGAAATATTTCGTGGTTTATTAAAAAAAAAAAATACTCGTCCATTCATTTTGACCGCGTAGGTATTGCACTTTGTTATTAAACAGCATTTTTTTAAATAACAAATAAAAAAAAACAGCGAAGGGTGACTTCAGAATCATGTACTGAATCCATCGTAACAGTTTGCGCGTTGATGTCCCTGCCACCCTGTATAATATACAGGGTTATTTGTAACTCGACGTATTCCTTGCAGGTCGTCATAGTAGGGTTAAAATGCAACAAATTAAGCCACCAAATGTTCTACCGAAATTCAGTATTTTTTTTGGTAAGTTTTGTCTGACATAAATAAAAATAATTAAAAATAAAATGTTTAATTAGTGATCTTTGCCAAACATTTAGGCATTTTTGAACTTTTAATTATGACCAAAGATCTGGTATGGCATCAGCTATGATAATAACTTAAATTCCAGTAAAGTCGCGCCGTAAATCGTTTTTAAATTGGATTTTTCTTAAAAAAACTAAAAATCTAACTAACTTAGAAACTACCGAATTTCGGTAGAACATTTGGTGGCTTAATTTGTTGCATTTTAACCCTACTATGACGTCCTGCAAGGAATACGTCGAGTTACCAGTAACCCTGTATATGGATAAAATGGTACAGGGTGACTTGCACACTCAATAATAGGCCGCCGGAAAGCATTTTACTGGGATACTTCCTTCCTCCGAGCACGTTTGGTCTTGCGAATCTCCACTCAAGTTGGCCAATAAAGGCAAGAAAGAGGTGGCAGCTCTGTTCCTCGTCAGTGTTCACTCCAGCTGGCCAATAAAGGCAAGCCAGACGTGAGGAACAAGATTACTCCCGGGGGAAAGGGATCGTGGGGTCGCTGCTGACCTCACCAAAAACAGAAGTACGTTTTTTTTTGTACATTTTAAGTTTTTAATTTCTACTATAAAAGCCATTTTTTTTAAAGTTAGTATTTTATTTAATTTCCTATTAGAGTATAAACTACTGCGCATTTTGATATAAGTAGGTATGTTAAAAGATTTTCTAAGTAGTTCCTTTTCAATACATGAATAAGTAACTAAACTATCCCTTGATTGTGTTGATGTGCTAACCAAGTTTATGCCATCTACCTACTTTTATACCAACTTTATGTACATGAAAAGAGCAAGAAAATAATAATGATTAAAAATAAAATGTCCTATCCAATCATGGGGATAATTTTTAAAGAAAGTTATCTAATATTTGTTATCTACAATTAATGATGTTTTACCCCACTAAGGTTTTTCTTTACTCGACTCTGGGTTTCTGCCCATTTATTTTTGGGCATTCTCCTTTGTAAGTTTTACCCTCCGAGGTGTTTCAAGGTTTCCCCCTTAAAGGAAGGTGCAAGTCTGTATTTTTTACTGATAATAGGTATCTACAAAAAGAAATCGCACCAAAAACATTTCATGTAAATTAGGTTGCCAAGACTCAACTCACATAACGCTTTTACTGTTAAAAAGTTATCAGATCTAATGTAGAGCCAAGCCCCTACAAACTATAAACCTTACATCTTGGGCAAAATGTATGACTTGGTCGTTCCATTGAACTATTGCATGACACAACTTTGAAGATCAGTGACTTAATTTCTTACCATAAGCTCATAGTCCATGACTTGCGACGGCCGCAAAACGGCCAAGCCGTACATTTAGACCAAGATGTAAGGTTTGTAGTGTAAGGTTGTGAATCCGAGGAGATGGGTTAAACAAGTGCCTTCATTGGAATCTCGTTTATTACTGCTCAATCATAGAGTACAATCGTTTATATAGGTATTGATTCTTTACATTGGAATACATGAGCACACATATGTACATAAGTCTTACGCACTACAGTGGAGTTAGGGGCTTGGCTCTGCATTCGATCTGATAACTTTCTAACAGTGAAAGCGTTATGTGAGTAATGTGAGTCTTGGCAACCTACGTAACGTGAAATGTTTTTGGTGAGATGTATCTCTTTTGGTCTGGCTCCTCACCCTAGACCTGTTTCGGCAAAGTAAACTCTACCGGCACCAACCTAGAGCTCACGAGCGCGCAAGCCCCGCCATGACGTCAACGTAAAGATACGGCGGTAGGGTTATTATTATTATTTTTAGCCTGTTTTCCCACTGCAGGGCAAAAGCCTCCCTTTCTTCTTTCCACTCCTCTCTATCTTGAGCTAGTATGGATCAATCCTGTCTGTAGGCGTCAAGCTCCTCCCTCCATCTTCTCCTGGGTCTGCCTCGATGTCGCTGGACGTTTTCTAGGACCCATATTGTGGTAGATTTGGCCCATGACTCTTTCGACATGCGGCAAACGTGTCCGAATTAGTCCCAATTAAGTTTGGCTGCTTTTTGGGTGACGACGGCGATTTTTGTTTTGGAGCGCAGGACTGTCTTCCTAACATGGCCCGTTCTGTCTCCAAGAACGCTGCGCTCCATTGCTCGCTGGCAAACCTCAAGCTTGAACCTCTGCTGAACTGTCACAGACTAGGGCCCTTTACAAATTTGTAGATCTTACAAGTGTCTGTACCACAAAACTCTAAGCCACACAATTGTAACGGAAAAACTTTACAAATATGTAAATTGTAGTGACAACAAGTCTACAATTTAGCGTAACACAAAAATTTACATATGACATATGTTTTTCCGGAAAGCCCTAAAAATTTGTAGCTGACAATTGTAAGAACTAGTGGCTCGTGAGTCTGCCTTTGCATAGGTTAAAACGGAATAAATGTTCACCGCGCACCTTAAAACAAAGCGCACGCAAAGAGCGCGAAGTGGCTGAAATATGTTTTTTTTTTACGTTTTCAACCCCCATATATCCGCCATTTTGAAAAAATCTAAAAACTGAATCGACAATAAAAATACATATAATTATCGAACCTACTCACAAAATTTCAAGAGAATCAGTTGAGGAATGTGACCTGTAGAGGAGAACAGCCGGACATCCGGACATACGAAAGCATTTTTGCCCAAGCTGAAACGGAGACGCTTTGCGCTCGCTCGGTCAATTATGTGGGCGTCGTGACATAGCCCTCATGATTTGTGTTACCGGTGTTACGCTGTTAAAAATGCGAAAGAATTGTAGATTGTAAACTGTAACCCATACATATTTGTAATTTCTGTATTACGCATTTTTTTTTTTCTAAAATTTAACAATTTTGTAGAATAGTAGACTTGAAGTTTTGTGGTATATGGCCCTGGTTTGAACGTCATATGTGAGGATAAGGAGTATCCACATATCCATTAATTTGCGTTTAGGACAAATTGGTAGGTGTCCGTTCGTGAGGTTTTTCGTCGACCCATAGCTCTTCCACGCGTTTTTGCTGCGTCCAGCAACTTCTTTTTCTTGTCTCGTCTGGAATGAGACTATTTGGCCGAGGTAGATGTATCCTGGAACATATGCAACCTCCACACCCTCTCTCTACATACAGTTTACGTTGGACGCTATTGGTCATAAGTTTGATCTTTGACATGTTCATTCGAAGTCCAATTTCGAGGTTCGCCTTATTTAGGTCACTTAGCATTTCGCCTAAATTAGCTGCCTAAGATGAAAATAACACGATATCATCGGCGAAACGCAGATTGTTCGACTTTTTTTTCGCCGACGAACTACACCTTTATTCGCACGGGTATCAGAAAGGCTTTTAAAAGCTCTTCAAGGCTGGCAGTGAGCAGCTTAGGAGACAGCGGGTCTCCTTGCTTGACACCTATTTCAATAGGGAAGGATGGTCCTGTGGTGTTAAATTTAAAACTGCTGTACTCTTGCGGTATATGGTTTTCAAAAGACTTACATAGGTGGCTTACATAGGTGGCATACATATTTTGATTCGAGAGTGTCTTAAATAATTTCATGGTGAATACTGTCAAACGCTTTAGTGGCGTAGTCAACGAATGCTAGATAGCAGAGGAATTTTAAGTTCTGTGCACTTTTCTATTATGTGGTCGAGGGATTGAAGTTGATCAGTAGTGGAGAGACCTCGTCGGAAACCTGCTCGTTCAGATGGCTGTTGGGAGTAAAGTTGACTTGAAATACGGTTTTCGATTATTTATTTATTTAATACTTTAAGCACACAAATGTACAGAGGTGGACTTAACGCCATAAATGATAATGATATGATTTATTTCTGTAAGTAGGTTTGTACAAACACATAAACGTCAATCATATTTTAAAACTAGATGAGGTCGGCGTTTCTTATCTGATTACTCTGAGAAAAAAGGCCGAAACAAACTCAGAGGTCACAGTCTCTTTTAAAGTCCAGACATAATCTTGGTCAGATCATGTGAAGACCATGTAGATTTGTGGAATAGGCATAGGAATTTTCTACCAGTCAACCTTTAGGTGCTGCAGAGACAAACAGTTATTTTTATAAACGATTATTGTATAAACGTTTTATATAAATGAGACACCAAACTGAAGGTGCCAATTTCAGATTGAGCACCGTTTTTGTGTAGCAGAATTATTGGTGAATGGCAGAATTGAGAAGGAAATGAACCAGTTTGTAATATAGAGTTGAATAGATTTGTGATGTGCGGAAGTAATACGGGCACTCCGATATTAAGAGCTTTCGTGGAAATTCTGTCTTCTCCAGGGCTTCTAAAATATTTTAGGCTGCGCAAAGCGCAATGGACTTCAGAACCTGAAACTTGGGGTGAAACCTGAGGTGATTATTGTAAAAGGGATATATCACCAATAAAACAATTTAAACTCAAAAAATAAATTTCTTTTCAAAATAAATATTAGTTGCATTCAAACATTTTTGAAAGTCGTTTGCCTGATACGGGAGTTGAACCAACCCAAATACGAAAAATATTACACCTGTATTATCGATGGCCATAACATATTATTTTTATTTTACGTCGTACCGTAACATATTATTTTTATTTTTCAGGTTTGATTGCTTTAGGAAGACATATAGAGCAGAGGGCTACTTCGGCATGTACCGCGGCTCCGCTGTTAATATCCTGCTCATTACACCTGAGAAAGCCATTAAATTAACCTGCAATGATATATTCCGTATGCATCTATCGAAACCTGACGGGTATGTCTTTAAAAAGAACAACTACTTAATGTTTTTAATAATTATAAACATAATATATAAACTAATTTGCTGACGTGCCTCAAATCTTGACGTAGTAAATACGTCAGGTCAAAAGTTGGTTCACGGCTAATAATTTAGTATTAAATGGGGAAAAACTATGTAAATAAGATTTGCTTTGCCGAGGGTCAAAAGTAGTGATTGTGACATAAATTGAATAAAGAGAGATTGAATTTATTCAATTGCTCTTTTTTCAATTTATGTCAGTAAGAGCTATTGAATAAATTCAATCTCTTCGTATTATGTAATTGCATAATAGCACATACCTGAGTACTATGTATATATTCTATACTAATAAATAAAGTTGAAGAGTTTGTTTGAACTCGCTTATCTCTGGAACTACCAGTCGGATTTGAAAAACGATTTTTTTATTTGATAGCCCAATTCTTGAGGAAGGCTATAGGCTATTTAACATCGCGATAGGACTCTTAGGAGCCGAACAAAAAGATAAAAAGTCAGAAATAACTCTATGTGCCGATGCGATGCGACGGGGTGGAGGGGGCGGGGTGGGTCAGGGAAACAAGAAATTTTACGACGACAAAGCCGTGGGAAGAAGCTAGTATACTATAAAGCTACCATTTACTGGGTCATTGACTTGAATGTGCACTGGTAGTTGAGTTCACTCAAATGCCTCGCTGATGGTGGACGCTTTTAACTTACACGTCTTTCTACATCGCCGTTCTCATATATGTATGTATAATTTCAAGATGCATGATGTAACCAATATTTTGATTTAAAATAGTGTCCATGGAGTTTTTCTGTCCTTCTCCATAGGACCATCGACAACGATGTCTGGTTTATACCTTTTTAGTTGGCATTTTTATCATAGTTGGATTTTAGTTTTAAACATTTTTTTTTTTTTACTATATAAATACTCAACAGAACTGCCATAGCACGAGTGAGCTTTCAGTTTTAACTGAATTACAGAATTATTAATATTCGTTAATATATGTTGTAGAACCATATCCATCCCACGTCAGATGCTTGCGGGTGGTTTAGCCGGAGCCTGCCAAATCATCATCACCACGCCTATGGAGCTCTTGAAAATCCAGATGCAGGATGCTGGGCGGATAGCGGCAGAGGCTAAAGCTGGTTAGTATCGTTCTAATAATTGTTGTAGAATAAAACTGTTTTATAAACAATTGTAATACAATAAATAATTGTTGTTGTTTTGTTGTATTGTATTGTTGTAGTTGTTAATTGTGTTTTTTTATTTTATTTTAAGTGTATTTTGTGTACATTGGCAATACAGTTTTCTCTCTTTAACTATAACGAAATGGCACGGTTATCTGGCAACGATTCGGTATCCGGCTGAACTGTTCCCGGATATACCTACGTTTCACGTCTAGTTGCTAGTAAACAAAGGAAGATTAAATTAGATTATGAGGGTGGAAGAGGAATTGGTCAGTATCGTACGAGTTCAATAAGTTACAAAAGCTTTAAAAGCATTGCAGGCCTTGGCAGATTATTGCCACAGAGCACGGAATCGACGCGCATGCGCGCTGCGACCGATGCGTAGCGGCCGCCGAAGCGTTTCGATTCAAATACGTACGTCGACACCCCTTGCGAACTAGTTAATTTCACACTTCACACACTGTTTTTTTTTTATAGCGGGTGCAAAAAAAATCCAGACTATATCTGCTTGGCAGCTGACCAAGACCCTAGTTGCGGAAAAGGGTATCGCTGGGCTGTACAAGGGCATCGGAGCAACTGCATGCCGTGACATTTCCTTCAGTGTCGTCTACTTCCCGTTGTTCGCCATCTTTAGCAAAATGGGAAAGAAACCAGAGGACATCACACCACCTTTCTGGTAAAAACTGATTATTATAATACTTTTGGTTCTTGTACCACGTACACATTACACGAACTCACCACGAACTCACCGGACCCGCGCTCGTCTTCAACTCTTCACACTCTATAATTTACACGGTTTGTAATTTACACGGTTTGTAATTTACACGGTTTGTAATTTACACGGTTTGTAATTTACACGGTTTGTAATTTACACGGTTTGTAGTTTACACGATGCATATAACCCGCGCAAGTGTTTTTATAATGGTTACTACGCACTAGGCGTGTGTAACTCTTTACGGAACCGACTCACTGATCCGGATCATTGAAGTGATTCAAAAGATTTGTTCAGTAACAACGTTTCAAACGGATCATTTGGATCTGAAACATTATTTTGCTCTGTGCTCTTTCCGCGCGACGCGTCGCTTGCGAGACGACTGAGCAGTGAGCGAGAGAGGGAGACTAAGAGATTGACACACTGAGTTACTACTGACTCGCATATCGCGAGTGAGCGAGTGAGATATTACAATCTATACAAGTCAGAAAGAGATCCCAAATGAGTTGTGTATCACTCTCAGTGTTTCATTGTCGTTATCCATGTACGTAAAAATTACCACTAAGCGCTTACATATAAAATTTAATACTATACGTTCGTTATTTGCATGAAATTATTGCAATAACAAGTTATCGTTCGTAAGTGTATACGTAACATTCTTTATTTTATATCCTTTGAGCCGATGATCCAAATGAAACATATCAGTGTTTCGAATCATTTCAGTGATCCAGATGCAAATGTTCCAATCACAAAAATGATACACTTTGCCTACGCCTCCTACGCACAGAGTTAGTTACAACTAAAAAAGTAAAAGTAACAAGTACTGAAGTAGTGTGTGTAGTAGTCGTATAGTAAGTAACTAAACGTATTTCCAGCGAAAATTTGACTCATTTCGAACTGCGGTTACACTAGTCAGTTATTCTTTAATACTAACATCGTATGGAGTTTACTCCACTGTTTGATAGTGTATGTACATTAAAAATTATATCTACTTGTCTCGTCATTACCTAGCCCTGTACAGAAACAGAATGCAAAAAAAAATGGTTTGAAAGTTGTGAGCGTTGAAACTTTCTTATTTCAATGCATCTTTGGGCGTAAATAAATATCTCCCGGAGTATGAAAATGGGAAAATTGTTATCGTACGCCTTAGATAATTTATTCAAGATTTTATAACAACTTTATTTTGAATAAATTCATCCAGTACTTTTTCATAATATCTCGTCGCACGAAGGCCTGTTCATGAAATTGTACGCTCGTTTTCGTTATAAATTATCGTCACGTTTCACTAAATAAATGAATAAAAACTAAATAAAACTAAATTAATAAATAAACAAAATGGAGTGCATATTAGCCACACCCATCAACAAGTTCGAGCCGTCCGCGTCCACTAGTGCAGCCTTAAACCTGGTCTTTCGTCGTATATACATATAACCAAGGCCCTTATCATTATCATTTGTAGGGCAGGTCAAGTTGACAGTAATAGTAGCACCACACATGAACAATGTACAAACAAACATACAAACATCTGTACAAACATACAATCCTACTAATATTATAAATGTGAAAGTTTGTGAGGATGGATGGATGGATGTTTGTTACTCTTTCACGCTAAAACTACTGAACGGATGGATTGGATGGAATTTAGAACACAGATAGTTTATAACCTGGATTAACATGCAGAATACTTTTTATCCCGGTAGTACGTTCCCGTGGAATAATTTCCGACATACACGTGGGCAAAGCCGCGGGCAAAAGCTAGTAGCACATACAGATAAATAAAATTGAAGTGTCTGTTTGTAATTTCAAAGTAGCAGCATTTAAAAAAAAAAAATAGTAGCCTAAATTACTCCTTACCTCTAAGAGTAAGGAGTAACTTAGGCTACTTTTATTTTAGAAAAAGAATTAGGGTTCCGCGCAAAAAAAGTCTAAGTCGCGGGCACAGCTAGCTAGGTCATAATATTGAGCGGTTCTCGGTAATTTCCATTTTCGACCGAAAAAAAATTAAGTGCCGACAAATCAATACTTTCAATTCATTTATTCAGAGAATATCCAAACACAACAACTAAAAGCACAATAATTGAGAAAATGCTGAAAAAATTGCTTTTTCTTGCATGTAATATAAGATTGTTTGATTAATAATAATTATAAAAAAAAAAAAAAAAAAATGTTTATTTCCTCACTTAATTAAATAACTATGTTAGGTTTGGAGTCACCTTTTAAGCACAGATTTGCTTGTATTAGGTGGTTCGGCTCCTCCAGTTTACAATAATTCTACAAATGTGTGAGAAATAAGCCAAAAGATTCATTTAAAACTAATTAACATTTTATAACCCATTATTAAATTAGTAAGGGCACTGGGTCTAGAATATGTTTGTGAGTTTGTGTGTGGATTCGTTTGTGTGCGTTTGTGTGTGTGTGTGTGCTTGTGTGGGTGTCGGGATGGATTATGTCTTTGATAAAACTGCAATGTTTCGGGTGATTTCAGTTTAAACGGTTAAATATAATGATTAGAAGATTGACATTGCACTTCTTTTAGTTTTACCAAAGAAAAACCTATAGAAAATAAAAAAGAAAAACACTTTTTCGGTTTTCGGCCAAAAATGCAACACAGACCGCATTTCGGTGAGACTCTAGTGCATGGTAACCCGCAGGTGGTCGTTCTTGTCGGGCTGCGTGGCGGGCTCCACCGCGGCGCTGGCGGTCAACCCGTTGGACGTAGTGAAGACGCGCATGCAAACGCTTGCCAAAACCAGCGGCGACCGACAGTACAGCGGCATCCTCGATTGCGTCACGTAAGTATTAAATAAGTACTGTTGTAGATTAATCCCTTTCCATAAAAAAATTGCATAAAGTTAAGTTACGGTTAACGTCAAAAATGTATGACTAAAACAGTCTTTAATCACTGCTTAACTTGAAGCAACGCTTATATAATAAGACACCGTATGATTGTGAACCGTGTTAGTTTATAATCTATCTCGCGTGATTGAAAACTGTCGATAAATTGTGAACTGTACCATACTGCTTACATTATAACACATTAATTGTCGATAGTTTATAATAATCTATCTATGTCAAACCGTCAAATTGTGAACGAACCTGCACATACCTAAGGTTCACAATCCGTCGGTATGTGCAATGCCGATTTTATCACCCGTAAAATTGTGAACCGTCTCTGTTTTGTCGGTCTTGGCGGTAGCCGAATCGGTCGCAGTAACTAAGCCAGGACACCCCGACCTAATGGGTTAGGTTAGGTCAGATCTGTGACAAACAGCGCGCGAGCCGAGCGAGCGAAGCGAGCGGTGCCGCGCCAGCGACCGGAGAGGGCTACTTCCAAGTTGGTCGCAGTTACTCGGATATTTAGTATTAGCGCAAGGTGCGATCCGTCGCATGAAAGTTTGGTACCAGTTCACAGTTTGTCGGTTTGCCATTGACAGACTATAAACCATCGAAAAATAATAGAGCTGTTTTGCATTACAGTTATTATGTAATGAAAAATATATAGCATTGGTTGAAGATGCAGACTAAAATGTCGCCATATACAGGATGGATTTTTGAGATGGGGCAGCAAGGGCAGCTACCTTAACCGTTGTAGCTACAGGAAAACGGTTTTAGGAGACTTTTCTTAACTTTTTGAGCATATTTAAATCCAAACATATTTAAATATTTCCCCGTTCACAAAGAAGAGCTCGTCGCCCCATCAGTGGGAACATTATAGGCTGATCATCCTAAATTCTCTTGAGAGGTAGCTCTTTCTTTTACTACTTTACAAAAGTAATCATTTCGTAAGCCAAGTCGCTCTTCCATAGGAGCTTTATAATTAACTTGCACTTCGTTCGCGTAATTTTCGTATTATTTCCTAAAAAATGTAGCACTCCTTCTACCCCTTTTAAGCGGTAGTTTTGGAAAATTAATTATTACGATATTTTTACTTCCTTTGGCTTAATCCAAACACGCAGTGAAATCCTCCCTCAAACACTTAATTACCCTCTTTTGCTGGTCCATTTTCGAAAAACCCAAAATCTTGTAACTCTTTCCAAGCTAAGAGTTGCAGCTTGTCAAGTCTAAGAGGTTCTTACAAGACTGGCTCTCCGAGACGTCTCGTATCCAAGTACGGGAGCCAGGCACACTGGGTCCCAGACTGCAGCGGGCCGGGGCTGCTTTGAAGCGGCTGTTGCCCAACCTGGGGGGGCCAAACGCCTCCTACCGGAGGCTCTACGCGGGGGTCGTGCGGTCCATGGCCCTTTACGCGGCACCGGTGTGGGCGCGTTCATTGAGGCTCCGGCCAGCCCTCCGGTTGAACGCGTCCCAAAGGGTCATGGCCATCTGGATGGTACGGGGATACCGCACGGTCTCCTGCGAGGCGGCGAGCCTCCTTGCCGGATTGCCGCCGTGGGATCTGGAGGCAAAGGTCCTCGCGCACGTTTGGGAGTGGCGCGAGGAGACGAAATGCCGGGGCGTAACTCCGCTGCCGCGAGAAATCACGGCACAGCGGTCAGAGCTCCGGCGGGATCTCATGGCGGCATGGAGAGTGCGACTGTCGCAACCCAGCGCAGGGCACGCCACAATTGCGGCGGTAAGACCCCTCTTTGAGGAGTGGCTTGAGAGGCGCCACGGCGTCCTCACCTTCCGCCTGACGCAGGTCCTCACCGGACATGGCTGTTTCGGGAGGTTCCTGTTTCGTATAAGGCGGGAGGAAACGCCCGGGTGTTATCATTGCGTGGATCGACCGGAGGACACGGTGGAGGTCTGCCCGGCTTGGGCGGAGCACCGCCGTGTCCTCGTGGCGGCGATCGGCGGCGGCGACCTCTCGCGTCCGGCCCTGGTTCTTCAGGCCATGGTACGGAGCGAGAGGGAATGGGAAGCCGTCACCTCCTTCTGCGAAGCAGTAATGCTCGGGAAGGAGGAGGCGGAGCGCGAAAGGGAGAGGCAATCTCTGCGCCCTCGCGCCCCTAGCCGCCGCAGGAGGAGGAGACACCCTGGGTGTCGGGAGTCGATTGCCGACTCCCGGCCACGTAGGCGCGGGCTTGCGGACGGCGAGCAATGGGCAGCTCGCCGTCCGGTAAGGACCAGGCCCGGGTCGACCACGAAGAGATGTCAGCAAAATTGACGGGGTCCGATAGGACCGATGCCTGCCGGGGCTGCGGATTGTTCGAAAGAGTTACCGTGGCCCTGGCGCACAGGCAACTGAAGGAACACGGGTGGGTTTTAGTCAGTAAGAGTCTGACACGCCCTTCCGCTCCGCCCAGAGCGGGAGACGTCATTTGATGATTTCCCACCCAAAAAAAAAAAAAAGGCATACTGGGTCCAGTATGAGGCGATTTATACATAGTACGTTCCCGTCCCATTTCTGATTTCAGATGACTGAGCACTCGGCTTTAAATTGGGCAAAAAGAACACCCATGCTATTTGATGCTATCATCTAAATCTGAAAGCATCGCGTAAGCTCGCCATCATTTGAGTGCACAACGCGGCTGTCGCACAACGGCCGACTTATTTGACGCGAAAAGGTCGACGTCGGGGACACCCTACTTTGAAACATGGCCTCCGAGCCCTGGGGCCTGAACAGGAGGCATTCCGGCAAATCTGTTCCTAGATAAAACCCAAAAAAAAAAAAAACCGCAAACACGCGCGTAAACGCACCCACAAAAAAGAAGTCGACTAAGCCCTTATAAAACGTTTTATCTCCCCGGGAGGTAAACCTGTGACAGGGTGATGTTCAGGTAATCTGCCAACTTCGTCATTTTGCAAGTGAGGTTCAGGAGCACTAGGGAACGTATCCGTCGCTCATTCTAAATGTGCGACAAATAGGCGGTTGTCGGATTGAACTACAATGTTCTCTCTCTCTCTCTCTCTCTCTCTCTCTCTCTCTCTCTCTCTCTCTCTCTCTCTCTCTCTCTCTCTCTCTCTCTCTCTCTCTCTCTCTCTCTCTCTCTCTCTCTCTCTCTCTCTCTCTCTCTCTCTCTCTCTCTCTCAAGATATTCTTACTGATTGAGAATTTGAATTGACTTAAGAAATTCATTTGTCACCCAAGCTTTGGCAGTATCCACAGTCACCAAGACAGAAATCTAAAATTTATTTTTCCTAGTGGGCCAGCAAAAAATGACCTAAACTAAATTAACTACAATGCAGATACCACAGGCTCGCAAATTTTCTGCCTCTCAGTTGGCTGCTGCTGCAATAGTCCAAGGAACTGAAGAAAAGCCAAGGGTGTGCTGTCAATTCCCATATTTTTCGTGGTTCTAAAAGACTCTCCGGAGTCGTAACTATTTCGTGAACCCTTCATTAACTTTTCATTACTTCCGTTTTACATTTTAGTAATAGCGGAGTGTAAACAATAGGCTATTTGATTATAATATCATAATATATTTTAACTAAAGATTCTATTTCAAAATAGAGTTGTTCTGAATATAAATATTTGCTATATTTGACTTCTTCAGTGTGAAACAGAAACAGGTTTGCAGTTTTTCAATCCCAAGCTTTAACATGGTTCTTAAGGCAGCCTGAATCTTGTCCAAAGTATGAATCTTGGCCTAGTTATTTTTGTTATGACCCTCATGTATCATGGTTTTAAAATAAAAAAAATATTTCATATATAACCAGATATAAATAACATATTGTCAGTTTTAAATTGTGTAGTGGATGTATTGTTTTCCTTTCTAATTTTGATAGAGCAATGATCTTGATAGTCCTGGTCCTGTTACTTACAATAAGATTTCCTTAATTATTACAAAATACAGCAGAAAATATACAGTATACCATAATAAATTATGTTGTTATTAAAACTTATCACTAAAACTTGCATGTCATTTTAAATTTGTCATTTCAATGTTGTAATTGCAGATTAGAGGTCGTATGAGGTGCTGAACCTCTTTATTGTATCAACTGCATACCACATGAGAGCAATGAACAATTGTTGACGCTAAAAAATGTAATTTAAAATAATTTGTCTCGTAGTTTAAAAAGTCTTGTACTAACTGACATAACATCACGCCTGTATTCCCCGAAGGGTTAGGCAGAGGTGTACCTATAGTACACCCACATTTAGATCTCCATTTCGGCATTTCGCTGACTACCGTTCAGCGTAACACTATATATCACTAACCATAAGCACTATTATCCACTTTCTATAAAGTTTTACCTGAAACTTTACGAATTTTCTAATAAAATTAACGAGAGCAATAAAATTCCGTACGTTGGCGGCAAATTTTTTAGACTCTATGAAGACATTTGACAGTGACAGCTGTAACCATAGATTACCGCGAGTTCTGCCATAGTCAAAGATCACAGGTAACAAAGAGAGAAAACAAAGGTATGTATATTCTTATATATAACTTATATATATGGCGAAATCTTAGAGTGCATCTTCAACAAATGCTATGTGCTTTGAAGGAATCATAATGCGTAAAATTGTGAATGGTTTGTTGCAGTTCACAATCTTTCGATAGTTTATAATCTCGCAAGATAGATTATAAACTAACGATGTTCAAAATTTTACGGTGACATAAATAAACCCCTTCTTTTTTTTTTTTTATAAGCTCCATAATAATTGGTGTTGCCGGAAAATACACAGATACACACCTCGTGATAAGTTAACAAAACTAGATAAAACATCGAGATTTCCGTATAATATTCAAGTTTAATACGAATTATAATATAGGTACAGTCGCCAGCACACCAAGTTACCACAAACTGTCAGATTTTCTCATTCGATTTTGAACTTAACCTTCAACATTTTAAGGTTTAAAATCGTTTGGAAAAAGTTGACAGTTTCGTGTAGCTTTACTTGCTGGCGACTGTACAAAGTATATTATAGAACCTCCTTACACTATCTGGAATAAATTCTCTAAATGTTGGTAAAAACAGCATAAAAATTAATTTCATAGTTTAGAGAAGTTAAGCCAGACAGACAAGGAAACAAACTTTGTTTTATTTATACCTACTATTTTTCTATGCTTATGTATATCAATGTTTCCAACAGGAAAATACTGAAGAATGAGGGTGTTACTGCTTTCTTTAAAGGCGGCGCGTGCCGTATGATCGTAATCGCGCCGCTGTTTGGCATCGCGCAGACCGTGTACTACATAGGCATCGCCGAGTACTTACTTGGATATAAGCGAACCACCATTGTCTGAATTCTAAAACATGTTTTTTTGGTTACCTACTTATTTACTGCATTGTCTAAAACTCACAGTACAATGCATTTTCCTTTAATTATTATTGTTAGTGTAAAACACATTTTATAATAGCTAAACATAACAACAATACATTCAGATTTATAGAACCTTTCAGAAACTTTGATATTTTATTATTGTACTCAATACACACAGTGATTGTCTTATCAGTAATATGAGCACATGTTCTACATTATTTATTAAGTAGGTAGGTACTATACATATTTCGTTAAGATAATCTGGTTTTCTTTTCATTTTGGTTGTACTTGACGGGTAATGTTTTACTTAATTTATTATCAGTATACTAATTCTATTATATGAAGCGCATTTTATGTAATCATGAAATTTAAATGAATGTTATGAGGATATCAGGTACGCCCTTTAGTTGAGTGCAATAACTTCGTCGTCGCCAGCGCCGATTCTTTTTTTAAATGTATTCTCCTCGTCATTATACTCGCCTACATGTATTAATGTTTTTAAATTGTTACCAAACTTAAAATAATAATAAATATCAGTGGTGTTATATTTATAAACGTGCCAGAGAATATGAGATACAGCAATGAACTAACATAATTATTTGCCATTATTAATATACCATTTCAGGAATATGTGATACAATCAGAACCTTTTAAAACAAAGTTCAAAAATTATATTTATTTTTGTTTCACTGATTGTGATTATTTATGCAAGTGATATTATTGTTATTTTTTATTGTTACAAAATTGTCGTTGTTTGACAATTTATTGTTTTGTAAAAAAGTAATAGAAAAGGTCTTGGATTATTGAGAGACTGTGCTTTTACTTCCGCTGTTTCATTATTATGAGTAAGTCAACGTTATTTTAGGTGCGTGGCAAAGGTACAGTACTACAACATTGGCACTTGTGACAGCTTACCAAATAGTGCTAACTTTTTTGTGACTCTATCTCTTCTATTATCTGTTTATTAAACTCAAACTCAAAGCATTTATTTCAATTAAACCATTTACAGGCACTTTCGAATTGTCAAAGAGTCGGTCAGTTAGTCAGAAAGTTGAAGTTGCCCATTCCAAAACGTAGATCTCTATGGAGAAGAACTAAAAACTAGCGACTCGCCCCTGCTTTGCTCGGGTGCAATTTTCTGATGTAGCGACATGTCGAAACATCTAGATTTCTGTGTTTTATCTAAGTTATGTATTAACTTGTTATACACATAAACCTTCCGGAATAAATTCTCTAAATGATTTTGAAAACCGAATCAAAATCCATTGTGTACTTTACAAGAACTTAGCGGTTATATGCTTATATAGAAGTAGATAATACAGCCAAGTGTAAGTTGAGAAAGTCAATTATTGTCAATTTTTTTATATTGATGGTTTCGGGGATTTTACGACAATTCGACCCCGCGACAATTCAACCCCTGGACAACTCGACCCGGAAAACTCGACCCAGACAAGTCTACCCTGGCATATCGATTCCGACCAATCGGTTCCGACATGGGAATGGAAACAATAGTTATTGAAACCCCTACTAACATTAACATACTACATTTTCATGGATACCACGAATTGGAACGGTTTGCTTACCATTTTTAGGGTTCCGTAGAGATGCTTCTAAGTTCTAACAATGCCTTTGCTATTTAAGTCGATAGTATTTTAAAGATATTTCCGGTTACAATCGCAGAGTTAACTTGGTTTTTCAAAAAAACTAAATAGCCAAGTAACTGCGACCAACTTGGATGCAGCGCTCGCCGCCCGCTACCGCGGCACGGCTCGCTTCGCTCGCTCGCGCGCCGTAGGTCACAGTTCTAACCTAACCTAACCTATTTGGTCGGGGTGTCCTAGCTTATAGTTGCTACGACCTACTAGCTGTGGTCAAGGTCGTGGTCAAGGTCGGGATCGAGTAGTCGGGGTCAAATTGTTCGTTTCAAGTGATCGGGATTAACTTGTCACGGGGTCGAGTTGTCTTGATACGGTTTGAGAAGGCTAAATAACTTAGTGGTGTGTGGAAGTGTCATCATACGATGCTTTAGTTTAGAATACCAGCCTTCTTCCATGACAATCAACTCTCTAACAAGTATATACTGTCTCATGCCAAAGTTCTTTTACTTTTAATTTTAAATTCAATTTGAAGAACTGTCATAATGTGGTACTGACAAATTTTTTCTTCTACCAATTTAAGATTATCTTTCCAATTAACTTTTCTTCCATTTTCTGTAAAATAATATGTGTGTTTAACGATCGCCGTTATTGTGTGTAGTTTTCCACTAGCTGACTTGCAAACGCAAGCTATAGAGTAACCGCCATTTATTCGACTATAAGTAATTATAACTGAACTACCTATGCATTTAGTACGGTAATGTTAGGATTGTTATAATATTTAAATTTTAATTGGTTGGTGGCTTTGCAGCTCTGCGTAGGCGCCGCTTATTTAATGTGCCATGTTCATGAATAATGTTGTTTATTCTTAATTTTTAACCATGGCTATCTCTTGTACGTCTGCTATCACTTTAATCAGTTTCATTGAGACAAACAGTTCATAAAATGTCGCAGCTATTTAAAAGAATGTCGCCTAACCAATGAAATGATATTGGACGGTCAAGAGAAAACCTCAAGACAATTTTATTTGGAATGTTTAAACTATTGTATTTAAAATCTTAATTGTATTCGAATCGTATCATGTAACACAATGTGTGAATTTGTTTGTTTTGCTTTAAAAACATATGCTTTTGCAGTATAAATGTATTTGGCAAAAGGACAAATAACTATCTATAAGTAAGTAATGTCCAAAGTAGAAACACAATTATTATTAAGAGACAATAATTATATCAATTACAATCCTATAAATATATACTATTATAATAAACTAGGGCATTTAAAAAGATAATGTAATTCAGTAAAATTTGTTGTTACTCTGAGAAGTAATTACACTAATTACCAAAAAGCGAGTGTCCTATACAGGAGCTACTAGCTAGTCAAGAAAGTAATTTAGTAATAACAATAACGAATTATATATTTCTCTAAAATTATTCTTCCATACAACATTCGAGATGGTAATAACTCCACAGAGAATTTCAAATTTTACAGAACTATGTTTTGTTTATATCTATTAAATTATTACATAATTTGAATGTGGCAATGTGTAAGAAGCGGTAATGAAATAAATTACACAAAGTAATCCGCCTGACTGGGTCGGGGCCGCGGCCGGTACTAATGGGTCATCACTGCTCGACTGGGCCACCACTGCACTCAAAACGAAACATGCCAATTAATATGTAATATGTCCATCGTATAAAGCAAAATAATAGGTATTCATTAGTATTTGCTTAGATAGGTCTATATAAATTAATTGTTTGCAATTGAAAGACATCCCAAGCAACACATAAGCACAGTACAGTATAAAAATTTACTAATAAGCAGTTTAAAGCGTTACTACATAGCTATTAAAGCTTTCGGGATAGACAAATGCTGTATTGAATGGTTTTTGGGCTAATATTACTCTTTAAGATTAATAAATTCTTTATTTGCACTGATTTTCTTTTTAAAGTTTAATATTGGTCATGAACAAACCTATTAAAGATTCGCTACTTAGGTTTTTGTAAAGCAGGTGGCTGCATAATTGAAAATGAGTAAGCTCTTTTAACTAACTTATAGCGCTTCAAACGGACGAATACCGTGATATACAGCATAGATAAATATGAATTGAAAATTTTCACACAGAAAATACCAGGATATTGAGGACTCATAAGGCTGTTAACTCTACGCATATAAATCCGCCGCATATCTTTATTATACGGTTGTTTACTGACTGTTGAAGAGGGTCCTGTAAACTATGATTTTGCATCTTATTCAAAAATATTAGATGAAAATTACAATGAAAACTCTGAGAACTCCTATTCAAGTACTAGTGAGAAATATTCGCAATCACTTCAAAAAAATAGGCAGTGAACAAAAATATCTCGCAAGGAGCGTTAAAAGGTTTACTAGGTGTCTTTAATCAAAGACTGCTTGGAATAATATTATATATGCCTGCAAGATAATAATATGTAGACTATGCTTCACTGAAGGAATTGTTAATAATAAAACCAGAGTTTGTATGAGTTTATTTTATTGTAAGTATAATCAATCATCAAAAAAACAGCTAAGAGTTCACGAAAATAAATAAATAACTAAAATTTTCAATGTTGAACATATCTCGATATTAATTATATAAAAATAATAAAAACAAATATTAATCTTATCTCCTATCCTAATAGAATAAAATTTCAAAATAAAAGACGTTTCAACTATTTGTTTTTCTTAATTAAAACATAATCAGTCATAACTCGTAGTCCTTTGCCAGTAGTTCGCCATTATTTTTGGGCCAGTGAAGTTTACCCTTGTTTTCCCATAAGTCGGGTACTGTACTTAGTTCAACCCCCTTTGCGGCGAGTAGACACAATTATAAACGGAATTTTCCTGAAAAACAGTGAAATCCTTACTAAATTACACTGGTAGGTACATGTTTTAATAAATTTGATCACATAGGTTAATACCTAACTCTTAGACGAAGTTCCTTATCGCACGTTATTCTCTGCACACTTGGCGAAAAGCGAAAGGAACTTAGTTCCAACCGGGTGTCCCACGACACCCCTCGTTTGTGTGTTATTAATTTTATTCTTATAAATAAAAATAAAAACCATGACCTGGCACATGTTTATTCAGCTACTATGTTGCTATTATATTGCTCTTATATAATTTAAAGCATTTTAAATGCTTGATTAACATCTGTGTAAGCGCTTATCCAGACATTAACCAGTGATCTATGTCAGCTTGAAGTTTCCAGAAACACTTTATACAATGATTATTCTACAGATCTGTGTTGCTTGGGATAGCTCCTGTTTTAAGCATTATTTCTCTTAAATATTACAAGTAATATACTGTAAAAAAAATGATTTTTTTTTCTTTTAGGCTTTTCTCTCTTGCTGTAAAAATGTAACACGCTTTTATTTGAAAACGAATTTCCAGTTCCAATCGAAATCAAATTATTTTTAAGTTTTTAGTTCTTTTAACAACTAATAAAAGCTTGTTTTTAAAAAACATTTTTTTCCATTATTTATTTTTTACATTTTAGTATTTATGATGTTTAATAACTAGTTCAATAACTTCTATCTAATTTACATAAATTATTTTTTGTTTATTTATTTGTATACTTATTAAATACAATTTTGATTTTATTTTTTTATTTTTTAGAACTATATTACTTATCAAGTCGAATCAAACGAGCCCAAACTCGATGGGGTTGCGTCGTTTTATTACAGAGTTTCCATAGCCGCCTCCCAGGGTGCCACCTGGCTCCATCATCAGACCCGGGATATCATTCAGGACCAGAGTCCCTGCCAAGACGAATAAACGAGCCCAAACTCTATGGGGTTGCGTTGTTTTAACACAGGTTCCCATAGCCACCTTCCGGCTCCATCATCACATCAGCTCCGTGTCATCATAATATTTCATTGTCAGCTGGTTTGCATATGCATGCAAAATTTCAGCTCAATCATAAACCGGGAAGGGGGTCAAATTTTACTTGCAAGATTTAATTAATGACGTCGGGACAACCAAAACTAAATAAAAGCATGTAAAAGTGATCGAATTCAAATGCACAGTTTCTTGCTTTTGGCTTTGCCGCAGTCTTATTCATCAAGCTTTGACGTAACCCTTAATGTTTTTTTTATTTATTGGAGGTGGAGTCTCGGTTAGGTACTGTTTAAGTTTATGTAATTAGCCTGATGACCCTAGGTCAGTGTTTCAAGACAATAATATATAAATGTAGTAGTATGTGCTGAGCGTTATCAGATGTTGAACTATTGTCAATTCTAATATGACAAATATTTAATAATTATAAATTGACATTGAAAAGAATTATTAATAGTCGCCAATTGTTTAAAAAATAAATTAAAATTCAGGAAAAACATACTATAGTCTTATGAGTTCTAGATCAAATTAATGGGTAGTATTTAAACGCAAATCAAAAAATATCCTTTTTCTATGCAATAAGATTCCGAATTCCCATCAAAATTACTGATTGCACAGCAAAATATTCAACTCAAAATATCACTAAAGACACTACAATTTATTTTCGCAGCGTACAGCGATTTTTCCTAAAGCAAAAGCTTTTTCATCAATTTATTTTCTATTCCCAACGAGTACCACATTTTTTTAATTGCGTTTTACCGAAATCTAGGGTAATCTAAATATAGGGTTAGGGTTAATAAGCTGGTCGACGGAGCCCCGCTTCGCGGGGCTCCTATTTCTGTCTAAAGGGTTTAAAGGAACCTAACCAACCGAACCTCGGGATGCCACTGACGTCGACCATCTAGGGTTAGTATTTTCGGGAACATTTATTATGTTTTCGGAAACTTAGTTCATTCTGGTTGATTTGCTGTGCAGTCAGTATTTAATTTGCTGTGCAGTCAGTATTTAATTTGCTGTGCAGTCAGTATTTAAATGATGGAAATAAATTGCTATGTGATTATTTATTTGATGTGCAATTAATAATATCCCCAAATTAATTACCTACGAAGTCATACCGGTGTGTTATTTTATAGAAATTTAAATAATATTATGTATTGTTAAAAATGTTATCTTATGGCGAAAGCGTTAGTGTAGTGCGCAAAATTCAAATTACGCAGTATCAGGAGTGGTAATAAAAAAGTACATACGCGTCCGTAACAAATATACATAATCATAAACATCATAAAAATAAGTGTCTAAAGTTAAAAACAGTTAAGTCTCTGATGAGTAAAGAAAATTTGAATTTCGCGGGCTACCCTAGCGCATCACCCGTAAAGTTGAATCAGTAAAAAGTCATAATTTAATTGTTTGATTAATTTTATCCTTTTCCTAATCCTATATGACATAAGGTTGTTTCACTGGCAAATAAATATCACCCTTGCTATTGGTAAAATAAAGTTGTAATTTACGTTATAATTACCTACCTACATATTTAACGTTACAAGAAGCTTAATCTTCAACCTCTCCTTACACTCGAGCGAGAACAGCAAATAGATAGCAATGTCGTTAAAATATTTCCGAGTGATCTGTGACCTAGAAAAGAAATCGCGCATTTTTCTGCAGTTTTTACTTTAGTAAATAACAATTAATTATGAGAAAAAAAAGGATGTTAAATTGTGAAAAAGCTCTCGGAGTATCCCATCACCAAACAGCTCTCGGAGTATCCCATTACCAAGCAGCCCTGTCAGCAAATCTCAAATAGGTACCTACTTTACCAAGTTACCATGCGGGTGAAGGAAAAATTCAGGCAGTGCACATCATTGTGATTAGTAACTGATTGACCTCAATTGAATCATGCCTGAATTAACTCTGTACCATTGCTCAAGGAAAGCTGAACTCCGATCAAAAGCTGAGGATCAATAAAATTCCCCATTGCGCAAGGTTGGACAGGGCGCTTCACAAATTGCAGTTTATTATCAGCAGTCCTATTCTTTAAGAATACAGCACCGCTGGACTTGAAGCTAAAGACCCAAGAAATACAAAACTAACTGTGTTGAGAGTAAAAGAGTAAAAGGTGACCTCACGGATTGCTTCGAAAATATCAAGAAAACCATAAGTCAAAACGTTTATTGCGAACTAAGTGTTACAATTATGTTTCAAGCTAGCATTCAAGAAAACTGAACTAAACCAACGATGGCACAAAAAGATTCGTTCGCTGAAATGGTAAAAATCAATAAAAATTATTACTTGCGCCCCAATAAAGTCAGCTCTATTTCAATTTATAAGTTAAAATCTAGTGACGACACTAAATCTTTTGTCCAAAAAATAATATGCCCTGAACAGATGAAATTGCTCGCTAGAGGCAGTGGCGTAGCTAGTCCTAAAGGGGCCCTGTATTTAAAATATGTTGGGGGCCCTTTTTACCCAACTGCCACTGAAAATGGCGATATTTTGTATTAACAAAATAATTAAAATAGCATCCAGAGTCAGGAGGTTAAACTGTTATTGCGCCTTTACTAACAAAATGCAAGAGCCAGCGAAGCGAGGTAGAAAATTGAGTCATCCTGACCCGAATATGACAAGTTTTCATTGAAGAGCGAACTCGGAAATTGGAGTATTCTGGACCGGGATTGGTAAAGTTTTCATTGTAACTTTTTTAAGAGAAAGCGTGCAAGCCAAGCAAGATAGAAAATTGGAGCATCCTGACTCGGATAGTTTAGATTTTCAGTGGGATACGCCGCGCCTATAGCTTACAAGCTTTTACTAGGTATTATTTTGTTGGGGTCAGTTAAATGGCAGACGATTATTGTAATGAATAATTGCTCTATTTATTTATTGCAAATCCTGCCTTACATTATTAACTTGGGTCATACAATTTTTTACTATGCTACGATATTCAAAATATTCCTCCAGCCATTATGAGAACACAAATTTCCTTAATAGGTACCTAATTAAACTTAAAATATAACGTTCTTCAATGAACGGGCACCCATCGCACTTTAGCACGCGCGCGGCGTATAACGCCGTCTGTACGCACACTATAAATATCGCCGACGCTGGCGCATCTCCTCAATCACAGATAACTTTAAACTAGTCGGAGATCCTCAGTGTGTGAGTGTGGTCCTCACTACGAGTTTGCTTCCGAGGTCGGCACAGTGTTGCCAGACGCCGACAACGTGTCCTCGTACAGACATAGTCTAAAATCTTGTATTTTGTCAACACAACCTCGTACATACCATCTTATCAATAAATTTCCTAAAATCTATTGATTTTCTAGTCAACTACCTCATAAACAAGCACTCTACAAAACAGTTTCATCAAAAAGTACTACAGGGCAGTTTGTACAAGCTGTACAAACACCTTACACATCGCTGGACAATCTAGTGTCCATGGTCGCAGGTGGCAGGTCGTACAACCGGAATTTTGCTTTGGATATTGTATGTTGTATCCAGACTGTACCTACTACAGTGGACATGGAGTAGATTGGAATTAAAATAGAGAATAAAATGGTTTTATAAAATATAATATATTTTCTACATTTTTTGTAATTACATAATTTAGAAAAAAAGAAGCAACACTAAGGCTGAAGCGCTGGAAAGTCAAATACAATATCCTCTGTAATTTGACTATTCATTAAAGGCGCGTTCCAAAGTATGATTGTATCAACGAATCTTGTGCAAAATCGTACGAGGATGGACGTAAGCTCGTACCTCGTACCAGGACCTCTGAAACTCGTACTACATGTACAAGAAACTTCGTACGGATGGCAACACTGTTCATCGGCGAGTGTTTTCACACTTTTATTACGGGCCTGTTAACAATAAGAATGAGGTCTTGGGTAATATTTTACGAATGATTACTACACAAGTGGGGTCCCTATAGCTTCGGAGCCCCGTATCATTAATACGTACGGCTAATGCGGCGGTAGCTACGCCCCTGGTTAGAGGACTGCGCAAAACAAAACAAGGAGGCGTTATAATCAGTACAGAAACCAAAAACGACTTAAAAAACATAGGGAAATCATCTCGGCTAAGTAGTTTCAGCCTGAAAGTGGAAGAACCCCATAAGAGAAGACCAAGAATTGTAGTTATAGAGGAGTACCGACCGTTTTAAGTGATCAAGAAGTTTATGATTGCATCTATGAGCAGAATGTAGCCAACAAGCTGCTTAGCTTGTCCCAGGACTCTTTTTTGCCCTACAGGCCAAAAGATAAAATAAAATTAAAAATAATAATATTAAAGTATTTGATAGTCTTCTATCAGGCGGAAACAAGGTGCACGCCTTTAACAGTTGGGTCATGCCAGTTTGATGTACTCTTTCGGCATACTCAAATGGACACAAACCGAACTCTACGCCCTGGATAGGACGGTCCGCACTCCGTACGCTGCTAATTGCAAATCGTATGCATCATCCACGGTCATCGGTAATGAGGCCGTATATCCTGCGAAACTGTGGAGGTCGAGGCTTTTTAAATGCTGAGACACTCCATAATCGCGAGATATGCAGTCTCAGGCAATATTTCTTAGAAGCCGATGTGGGGATACATCGAGATATGGTCGCAGTGGACAAGGACCTCATCCGGCTCTCCTTGGCTAAAGAGAACTGGCGCAAGCCAGTAGTGCTTGACACTAATGATCGCATGGAAGCATGGCAGAGTAAGGAGCTTCATAGACGCTTTTCCGGGCCCTACATGGCCCTGATGTAGATCAACTAGCGTCCGTAGCCTGGCTGCGTTTCGGTGACCTCTTTGGAGAAACCGAAGGTTTTGTCTGTGCAATTATGGACGAAGTTATGATGATAAACAATTACCGGAGATTTATTGTGAAATACGGCACGGTTGACATCTATCGGGCATGCCACCGTCCGAGGGAATCAGCCACATTATCTCCGGATGTTCTCGTCTAGCTAACGAAGAGTACTTGCATAGACACAACCTTGTAACCAGGATTATTCATAAGAAACTTGCTCTAAAATACAGCCTTGTGGAATCGGAAGTGCCTTACTGTAGGTATGTGCTCGACCCAGTTCTCGAAAACGGAAATATCACATTGTACTGGCATCGATCCATCATCACTGACAGGACTATTGTTGCCAGTAAGCCTGATATACTGGTGGTGGATCGATTAGAGCGACGCACAATGATTATTGACATAACGGTACCGTATGACGGGAAACTCGTGAAAGCCGAGAAAGTTATACAAATCAAGTATTTTGACTTGGCTCGCGAGGTTGTCGACATGTGGGATGTGGACTCAGCGATCATTGTGCCAATAGTCGTGACAGCGAATGGCTTAATAGCCAAGAGCCTCGACAAGCACCTGAGGAGACTCGTTGGGCAGCTGGATTGAGGGCTTGATTCAGAAAGCGGTACTTCTGGACACGGCTCGCATTGTTAGGCGGTTCCTCTCTCTGGAGCCCTGACCGCCGCCGCCGGTAGCTTGGATCCTGTTCCCGATACCAGTGGGCTACTATTTGATATATTATAATATTTAAAAATATGATTTGTATGTACTTAAATAATGAAATAAAGGATATTATAATCATTAAATTTATATAATTTAAAGAGGGACCTACGTGCAACTTTATTCATAAAGTAGCTGCTAACTAAAGAAAGGCGCTTATAAACCAAAATGGAGTATTTATTAATTGAACATCCTACCCATTGAGGGACTTTACACTTCTGACCGTGCTTTAAATATCGACAGTATGGACTTTCGGAGTCGTTCGAGTTTTTAAATGAATTATTTTAAGTTGTCCCTATTTTCGACCATGGCACCGGTCTCAATCAATCAGCTTAACGAGAATGAACTACCTATACTGAAACTGTGCGATGAAATTACGAATATCTGTGTCTGCCGTGTCTGGCTAGCTGGCAACACTAAGACAGGAATGTCAAAATTGTGAACAGCGACGCCGTGTCCTAAGCTTGTTGTTTTTACAGTTTGAGAGTTTCTTTACTAAATGTAATATAATATTGCATTGAAATCCGAATATATCTGTGACCAATAACATATATAATTGAATCAGAATGGCGACCATAGGGCCGAAGAAGGATGGAGGGCCTAATGTCGACTTTTTTCAGTCACCGGAATCACTAGCACAATTTGACCAAATTCGCGTTTGGCTACAAAAGAATTGCAAGAAGGTAAGTAGAACTGAAACCAAACCAATAAAATATTCCGTTTCTAAGTTTTTCAAAGTTAGTTGTGTTCTGGAAGGAAGATGTTTTAGAGGTACTACCTTAAGGTTTCATTAAAATCCATTTCCTTCATCAGTACACACATCACATAATGTAGTTAATTTACACTAGGTTGAAATCAACCTTTTAATTTAAGCTATTAATAAAATGGGCTCAGACAACTTCTTGTTTCAATAGTTTAGGTACTTAGTGTTAACATTATATTCTTTTTCTATATATATATATTTACAGTTTATAATAAGTATTGTTATTATTACAGCATGTGCAGACAGATCCACCTACAAAAGAAGGTTTGGCTCAACTTGTAATCCAGCTCATTCAGTATCAAGAGAACAAATTAGGAAAAAATGCTTCAGACCCTCCATTTTTGAGGCTTCCGGTAAGTTTTAGTTGTTATTGCATAGTGTATTTTTGTTTTTTTATTCTTTACCACCCTAGCCTTTCCATATGTGGTTGGCTATCAGTCCAATTAGATGCGGTTGAAATTGGCTTATTAGAATTTGTTTACAATGTGCAACCGCCGTTTGAATTATCAACAGAACTTTTTTTTGCTATACCCGTTTTCTAAGGTGGAACCGGTGGATTTTCAAGCTCTGATTACGTCTAACAACAAAGATTTTTGTGTCTCAGGACAGTAGGCCTAAACAAAAACTTTTCTGATAGCGTTAACGCCAGACGCTAACGTCATAATGTATGGCAATGACATTACCTGCGGAAAATATACGTAATGTCACGTGGTAAGCAAATGTCAACTCCATACAATTTGAATTTCCGTTGGCGTTAACACTTACAGAAAAGGGATTTTGTCTAGGCCCCCAGGCTGTTTGACATGCCTTTCAAGGCAAACAGAGGGAATGTGTAAAGAACCACATCTATAGACTATCAGCTTTACCTCACAGATAATCATTATTAATTTGTGTAAAGGTTATTTAGCTACAATTGTCTAGGACCTACACCATTGTATTGAGCATTGTGGCTTAATAACCTAGACTACGTAAAAGGGAGAAAAATGTACTTAATTTCTTATAAATAAAAAAGCCTTTATTCTACCATAAGAACATTTTAAGCATAGTAATTATTTTATCATATCACATATTGGTTATTTATTCATAC